>OY390722.1:26716721-27316721 GCA_959613375.1 Heteropelma amictum | reverse complement strand
GGTGTTGGCCGATTCGCAATAAAGTTTAAAAAGATTCAGATAACTTGCATTTTCATCGATGTGACGTTTTTTTATGTTTAAAAAATCGTTTTAAAAAGGCTTCTGTAAGATTTTCTCAGATTTTTAGAAAATGTTCGAGGATATTACCGATGTGAAATCGTTGCGTAAAATGTTGTAAGTCGGTTGAAAATAATTAGAGTCACATCGACTTTGCAGTGATGCAGTTGCGGGTTTCACAACTGCAACCTCGTCTTAAATTGCTCCGTTGACCTCGTTGCTGACAGATACCGGTACACGTATATTTATGCACAAAGCGTTTGCGAACAATTCTCCAGACGTTTCCATGAAAACGATGGAAATGCAAAAGTGTATCCACATTTTTATTGAACAATCCAACGACTAGGACGATTCGAAAGTACAGTGAGGCAAGAAAACCGAAGAAGAACGCGAGTATTCGGTACTTTTCGATGGAATAAAAATCGGGGAAAAAATCAGTCGTGCAGAATAAACCGAACACTAAATTCGTCATTGAATTATTTAAAAAAAAATTTTATTTCCCTTTAAAAAAAACTTTTATTTCCCGCGAAAAAGAATCATCAAATTTGACCTATAAAAATGATTAATATTTGAAAGAAATGAATGAAATTATACGAGATATTCCCGACTTTATTTTTTCATTCAATTCAATTTTAATAATTGAAATTGATGCACTTTTCTGTTTTCATTTTTTTTCCTGTATTTTTTAAATTCCATTTCCAAAAAATTGGGAGAAATCTAAGAAACTCATTTTCTTTTATTTCCCGCGTAAAAGAATCATCAAATTTGACATATAAAAATGATTAATATTTGAAAGAAATGAATGAAATCATACGAGATATTCCCGACTTTATTTTTTCATTCAATTCAATTTTAATAATTGAAATTGATGCACTTCTCTGTTTTTATTTTTTTTCCTGTATTTTTTAAATACCATTTCCAAAAAATTGGGCGAAATCTAAGAAACTCATTTTCTTTTATTTCCCGCGAAAAAGGATCATCAAATTTGACCTATAAAAATGATTAATATTTGAAAGAAATGAATGAAATCATACGAGATATTCCCGACTTTATTTTTTTATTCAATTCAATTTTAATAATTGAAATTGATGCACTTCTCTGTTTTCATTTTGTTTTCTTCTATTTTTTAAATACCATTTCCAAAAAATTGGGCGAAATCTAAGAAACTCATTTTCTTTTATTTCACGCGAAAAAGGATCATCAAATTTGACATATAAAAATGATTTACATTTGAAAGGAATGAATGAAATCATATGAGAGATTCCCGACTGTATTTTTTTATTCAATTCAATTTTAATAATTCAAATTGATGCACTTCTCTGTTTTTATTTTTTTTTCCTGTATTTTTTAAATTCCATTTCCAATAAATTGGGAGAAATCTAAAAAACTCATTTTCTTCTATTTCACGCGAAAAAGAATCATCAAATTTGACATATAAAAATGATTAATATTTGAAAGAAATGGATGAAATCATACGAGATATTCCCGACTTTATTTTTTCATTCAATTCAATTTTAATAATTGAAATTGATGCACTTCTCTGTTTTCATTTTTTTTCTTCTATTTTTTAAATTCCATTTTAAAAAAATTGGACGAAATCTAAAAAACTCATTTTCTTTTATTTCCCGCGAAAAAGAATCATCAAATTTGACATATAAAAATGATTTACATTTGAAAGGAATGAATGAAATCATATGAGATATTCCCGACTTTATTTTTTCATTCAATTCAATTTTAATCATTGAAATCACTTCTCTGTGTGCATTTTTTTTTCTTCCATTTTTTAAATTCCATTTCGGTACTTTGTTGGGAGATCGGGTGATCCTCGTCGTTCGAACGCTCTCAAAAATGTTGCTGCAATTTTCCCAAGCCGAAAGTTCACCTAGAAACAGAAAATTTGATCGAGGAAATATTCTCACATTTTGAGCAAACTCTATTTTTTTCTCTCATACTTTATAGCCGCCCCAATATCGCGAGGCCCTCGTTTTCGTTCCTACACAATATTCCTTGGCCCAAAGCGTATCTCGAGCCGCATTTTCACGCGAGAACGTAGATTTCTATCCGTGAAATACAATCATTCGATGATAAATTACATTTTACGACGTCAGCCTATTATTATCACATTTAACTTTGCGTCGAAAAAGATGGACGTATCGACGTAGGAAATGACGTTATTGAAAACTTTGCATAGAATTATATATGTCATGGGAAAAAAATACGGCGTATGGTAAATATTTTATCAAGGACGACGCGGATGACGGAAAACGCATCTCTTCCATTGCACGAGCACACATTATTCGAGGTGAGTTATTATCGTCGAGAAGACATTTTTTTGTACGCTATAGACGTGGTTGAAAAAAAATAGCGCGGATGCAGACAAAATTGCCTGATTCGATTTCAATGAATATTGAAAAAATCGAATCACGTCCTCACACCCAGAAAAAAATCTATTATCTTCAAATAAAACCTATTTAATTTGAATAGATTTTTTGCTTGGCTCCTGGCAGAATAGACTTTTATTCAAATTCAACATATAAATTTATTTGATTCAACCAGTGTTATTAGTGTTATTTAAAAAGTATTGGAACGAGCCTGGAGTTAGTATTGGAAGTAGTTGTATAGGACGCGATGACCCGAACGGTCTTGCAGTGGTGGGGACGGTCCAGTGACGATGAGTGAACGGAATGGTGGCCCCGCCGCTGGATGGTCTCGAACCCGGGTCCTCCCGATGAGAGCGATGAGCGCTAACCACCGCGCTACGGCTACTTATGATTTTTTTCACTCGAATCGTCTATACCTCAGTAATGCTGGACCGTCACAAGGAATTGTAGCCACCATCGTAACTACCACCGCCATAGCCTTTCGGTTATTAATAACGATGCTTGATATCAGCATTCATGCACTATACGAAAAATATTTCCTATAGTATCATTTACATTCGTGTAATTTAGTGATTAAGTATATCTCAATGTTAAATAAATATATATGTTAGAAGCGAATACATAGGCAAATCAAATCAAATAAAAATTTATTTCATCCAACAAAAAATTTATTTAATTGTAATAAATGAAGATTGAATACACGAATCTATTCAATCATAATAGATCTTTTCTCTGGGTGCACGAGTTCGCGCGAACCTTTTCCGGTTTGAAAATTTGCAAAACCGAACTATCACGTTTATCCCAAAGTTGGAGCAGCAATTTTCAAATTTGCCAATACTTTTCGCAAATCGATGATTGAATGATACGCTGACGCTCCAGGGCGTTCCTTGGGGTCGAAACAGAGGGAGAATAATTTTGGAAATGTCCTCTCTTCTCTCGTTAATAATTTCGTTCGTATTCTCGCGATGGTATTAAATTTCATATTCTATCAAAATAAAGTACTTATTTAACATCGAATATGTTAATAATTCCATCTCAAAATAGATCCAAAAATAAATGTGCAAACGGATACGATTTTGCGGTATTTTTATTTTCCTAAACGTCAACTTTTTTTTCCTCGTCATCGTTAAAGTTTTTCGAATCATTATCAAAACACATTTCTCAACGGGATAATCGGAAAATATTTCGATCATTCAATAAAATATAATTATTGTCTCATGGGGAATTTACCCCGTATTTCTCGCTATAAAATACGTTCAACGCAAATTTCATCGATCACCGATCGAATGTCAGAGAGTCTCCGAGAGTCTGGGCCGAAGGGAAAATCGGGGATGACGCGTGAAAAATAATTTTCATTCCTACTGTCGATAATTCGATGATACATTGTTGGCCGCAGTCTCCGTTGAAAGGGTTGCAAAGTTACGGTATCATCGAAGCCAAACGAGACGTTTTATGGTCGAAGCTGGTCGATGGGAAACGAGGGGGGAGGGTAGTCGAGGCAGGAGCTTTGCGGGACGTCGATCGTTGTCGAAAGAGATTCGATGACACAGGGGAAGCTTCTATACCGCGTGCCACAAGCGAGAGATGCACGTTGACGTCGACGAGCACGAGATAAACGCGCTTATATCCTACGGTGTACACGTGTGTCGGTGCTTTCGTTGGAACCTTGTGACATTGGCCGGTTTAGGGTAGGGGACGAGGCTTAGAGAGGGTGAGAGAGAGAGAGGAGAACGTAACGCACCCCGAGTCCCCGATTTTGCCCCGCTGGTTAATGAGGTTCGGTTTTGATTAGCACGGAGACTGTTTAACGGTTTGATACCTCGTCGGTAATCGAATCCGGACCTAATCTCTCAAGTTATAACCAGATTATTACCTCCTCCGTGCGTTCCCTCTCTACGACACTTCCGAACTCAAATACCCGAGCTATGCATACACCTTATCTCTCTCGATCTCCCAGCATCCGAATGCGAGATGGGATAAATCTTCAATTTCGTGACATTCGCGAGAGCGACCCTTCCGCACGAGTCCCTGCAATGTACAATCCCTTTTCTCGTATTATATCTCGATTTTAGTCGCCGCTCGCTCGCAGTTCCTTCCTTCCCCCGTGCGATACACACCCGTGTAGAAATTTGATCTGGACGTCCCGACTTTAGACCGGGCCCTGGTCTGGATTTCCTTGGTTTGGCCTGGTCTTAGTTTTTAGGTAGGGGCCTGGTAAGGGGCAAATAGGGAAAATCGGGCTATTCTCGTCAATATTTCCATGTCAGAAAATGCTCATGGCCTGGTCGGGATTTCCATGAATACAATTCCGAGTTCTGAGTTATATACATATACTCCCGATATGCTCGCCTTCGTTGCGCCTAACGCGCAACATTCGTTGGTAAGGCAGTGCGACAAGGGAAAAATAGAATTTAAAATATTATTTTGCTTACATTTGAATTTTATGTTTCAATTTATTCCGTGTGCTCTACTTCCTCATTTCCCTACACAAATGTGTGTGATTTCATATTAAGTCTCAGGCCGGATTCCAACCGGGCTGTGGCATGGAATGACATTTGAAAACCAAGTAAGGGCCATGGCTGGGCATGGCTATTTCCCGGCTTACTGTTCTGAGCGGGTGCTGATCAGGCCCTGGTCATTTCCCGATTATTTCCCGGTGTATGGAAATCAAACCAGGCCCTGACTTATTACCCGTTACATTGCTAGCCGGATTCCGGCCTGGCTAGCCTGGCTATGCCCCGATATCAAATCGGGAAAGCCAGTACTGGGCCTGACTTGTTCCCGATCAAAATTTCTACACGGGCAACTGTTGCTGCTGCAATGTACAATCCCTTTTCTCGTATTATATCTCGATTTTAGTCGCCGCTCGCTCGCGGTTCCTTCCTTCCCCCGTGCGATACACACCCGTGTAGAAATTTGATCTGGACGTCCCGACTTTAGACCGGGCCCTGGTCTGGATTTCCTTGGTTTGGCCTGGTCTTAGTTTTTAGGTAGGGGCCTGGTAAGGGGCAAATAGGGAAAATCGGGCTATTCTCGTCAATATTTCCATGTCAGAAAATGCTCATGGCCTGGTCGGGATTTCCATGAATACAATTCCGAGTTCTGAGTTATATACATATACTCCCGATATGCTCGCCTTCGTTGCGCCTAACGCGCAACATTCGTTGGTAAGGCAGTGCGACAAGGGAAAAATAGAATTTAAAATATTATTTTGCTTACATTTGAATTTTATGTTTCAATTTATTCCGTGTGCTCTACTTCCTTATTTCCCTACACAAATGTGTATGATTTCATATGAAGTCTCAGGTCGGATTCCAACCGGGCTGTGGCATGGAATGACATTTGAAAACCAAGTAAGGGCCATGGCTGGGCATGGCTATTTCCCGGCTTACTGTTCTGAGCGGGTGCTGATCAGGCCCTGGTCATTTCCCGATTATTTCCCGGTGTATGAAAATCAAACCAGGCCCTGACTTATTACCCGTTACATTGCTAGCCGGATCCCGGCCTGGCTAGCCTGGCTATGCCCCGATATCAAATCGGGAAAGCCAGTACTGGGCCTGACTTGTTCCCGATCAAAATTTCTACACGGGCAGCGGGGATCGAAAAGGGGAGGAAAATGACGATGAAAATTTAGAAAAATCGAATTTGCAGCGATTGTTTCGAAATTTTACCCACCTACTTAAAATTGCTGTTTTCTAAAAACGAGTCGAGCCAGCTAGGAGCAAAAACGTCGGCTGCAAGGATGCATCAAAGACAGGGGACGATGTAAAAGCGTCTGCTGGAAAAAAGTGGAGTGTGCGAGCGAAAGAAAATTCGGAATAAATGACAGAACGTCGGGAATGTCCGCGGGAAGTACAAGAGGACCGGTGGGGAATGGGAGGGATGAGGGTTTTCCGAAAATCGAGATTCTCAATGTTCGAAATCTTCGACGTTACTTTGGAAGATCGTAATTCCCGCCTCGTTCCCGCTCTCTCCAGCTTCCTCGTTCTCATCCCAATCGTCGCTAATTCACATTACCGCCATGTTGAATCGTCAGTAAAGTCGTAAGAATCTTCGATGATATACATGGCGGAAGAATGATAAAAAGAGAGGGAATAAGTTGGCAGGGCGAGCTCGCACCATGCGGCAGCATAGTCGTGTTAGGTTACAGTTTTAAACGTGGCCAAATTATACGTTCTCCTCGGTGAAGCACGTTTAAAATATTCCGACATCGGGCAAAGAGCTCTCTGTACATATGTATGCGTGGTAAGAAAGAGAAAAAGACATCAAGAGAGAGAGAGAGAGAGAGAGAGAGATAGATAGACAGAAAGAGGGAAGGAAAAAGAGTTAAGCACGAGAAAGGGTAAAATAAATGTTACGACATTGCGATGGACAGAGCCCGAGCAGTGCGAGTTCAGGCGACTCTACTTGTTGGTTATGCGTGTATATATAAATATATATATATATATATACACACAAATATTAAATATACATGCGAATATACATACACAATAAAGTGTGCTGTAATATCGTTTAAGGGGGGCTTAAGGGGGGGGGGGGGAGGAGAAGAAGAGCGAAAGAGGAATAAAAAAATGAAACGTTTTCACGAACAGCATGACTCGATTGGTGGAAATGTATTCAAAATGGCTGATTCTGTACAGCAAAATGGCGTCGCGACTTTGATGGCTAGTTATTACGATAAATTTGACGTTTTTATTCCTATCTCGTACGCTCTCACGTATGTTACATTCCTCGCTTCAGCATTCAGCAGCACTCGAAGGCCTTTAAGGTATATACTTTCAGTCCTGTCCACTCGCACTTTATCAATCTTGCGCCGTTACGAGTTTACAAAAAATTTGATAAATTTTCATGACGTTAAATATTCCCGATAAGGATGGTGGGCGTTTTTTTTTCTATGCAAACGAGGAAAATTGTGATTTATCTCGTTATTTTTTTTAATCATCGAGTGAAATTAAATTTGCTTCCGTTTTGCCGGCCTTGATTGCTCTGAATTAAAACTTTTTCCACAGTTTCCGCACTTTCCGAGGAAAGCACAAAGGATCCTCTGTGTTACTTTGATCGAAAATTAATAAATTTCAATGAAAAATTTATGAATCTCTCGCTGGATTTTTTCTCAGCATTTGCGATAATTAATGGATGGAATTTTCCTATCGATTTGTGATTATTATTTTATAAAATGTAGTTTCATTTTCGACCTATTTCGATACTTTCCAACCTCTCGGCGATCTTTCAACCCGGTCTATTTTTCATTCGTCGCGTACACGTTTTGACTGTCGTGACTTTTTATTATTTTTGTTTCTATCGAGGATTTTATTGAGGTATAACGAAGGGACGCAATTTGCTGGTAGTCGGAGTCGAAGTTATTACTTTCCATCTTCTTGGGTCATCACTCGGGATCATAACAACCCGAGCGATTTACTTGTCAAGAATAAGAGGTCCGTCCCGTAGGAAGCTTCCACACATCCCAGACGTTTTCCTCACGGGAGACGCGAGAGACGTACACGCTCATCGGCATCTTCCATATGCACATGCACGTGAAGGTATATGAGCAAGTACGCGATGCAGAAAAGGGCTGAGAATGGAAATAAAAGAATGAGAAAAAAAAAGAGTGATTGCAAGAAATGAAAAGACCCATATAGCCGGAGGGTGGAAGTAGGTTCTCTCTCTCTCTGTCTCTCTCTCTCTGTCTCTCTCTCTCTTCCTTTTTCTTTGCCCTTTTTTACTCATGCATAAGAAAGAACGGATTCTTAATCGGACCCATTATCTCAGCGCGATCATCATCCCAAAAATTATTTCGTATTTTTTTACAACGAAAACGAAAAGTCATAAATCAAAGCTTCCCATAGCAAAGTACTCTTTTCTCTCTCCCTCTGCTCCTTCTCAATCTCATATACGAGTATACGCGCGTGTATATATACACATGAATGTGCTTTCTATGCTCTCCTAAGCTATACGAGATGAACCCGCTCGAGACAATGCCGTACGGTCCATTTAAGGATTCGAATGGACGCAATTTTCTATGGAACTTTGTAATTATGGGTAGTTTGTTCGTTGCAACGCCGGTGAGGGATGGGAAACTCTCCACTCACTCTTTGTCTCTTTCTTTTATATATTTTTTATATTTTTTACTTTTGTATATCTCGCCCACCCCTTCATCCCGATGATCTTGGAAATAACGTATGAGAAAGTGTCGTCAAGTTCGCCTTCGTGATCAATTGTATATAAATTTATTTATCATTGTACAAAGAAAATTAAAAATAAAAGAAATAATGTTTTCCTTCAGTATTAATTCACGTCGATGATAGTTTCATCACTGATCCGATTAATTTTTGAGAATTAATCGAACCTTCTTAAATGTCAAATGGAACGAGATATTCAATTTAATTACGGCGGATAATCGTAATTTCAATTTTACAAAAATTCTACTCATTTCTGTACGCTTTTTTTTCGGCCCTTCCTTCGATAAATTTTTATTTCATAATATCTATCGTCTTGAAGAGGCGAGTTTAAAAACGATACATCGAAGGGATTTCAAATCTAAGAGAAAAAAATTCCACGAATCTCGGTGGAGCTTTTAATCAATTCATTTATTTATACGCACATTGCTTCCTTTGCTCTCCCCCCTCCCTCTCTGTCTCTCCAAATTTTTTGGCAATATTTTATGTCTCGCGGCGTCGCTCTAACTTTTGCAGGCTTCGTATAGTCCTTCTCTTCTTCGTTTTTCTCAGTTCTCTTCACACACACACACACACACACGCACACACGCACATATAAAAAAAAACGAAAGGTTCTGAAATATTCTTTGCGGATCTCGCGAGTCACCCTCCGTGTGTGCCTCGAGATTTATAACTTGTAATGAGAAATCATTAGCCGCGAGGTGTATTAGGTACGATTTTGGTAATTGCCCTAAAAATTGGCCCCAAAAATTCCTCCGAAGAGCACAAGGGGAGACCTTAAAACGATCCTCCTCGTACCCAACTCGAAAATATATTCCAAAGTTTTCTGACCTCCAACACCGCAATCACGAATGCAACTTACCTGCTCCTGGGCTGCTCCTGGCGCAGACTGAAAAGAGCCATAAATCAAAAAGAAATCTTTTTTTTCTGTTTTCTGTTTTGAGCTCACTCCGAAAGCAATAACGGTTGAATATTTATTTTACGAGAATTTCGGGTAAAGTCTATGAAAAACATAATTGGCCAGAGTCTCGGGAATTTTGTTTTTTTCATCTGATTCGAGAAAACTGTTTTTTTTTTGTCGTCTCGTTTACACATATTGAACAAACAATAATACATTCGACAATTTACGCAAATCTGCACTCTGTTAAAAATCTGCATCTGTTGAAAATAATACAGGGGCGATTTATCAATTACGAATAAATCGTATAATTTTTTTTTTCTCGAACAAAACGTGTATCACATTTGCCAAAAAAATGGCACTATATATGACCCTCTCCCCGCTGCTCCTCACAACCTCCAAAGGATAAGGCAACAGCAGCCACACACAAGGGTGTAGAATAAAAATCAATCACACCACCGCTGACATCCGGAATGCTCCCTGCGAGGTTTACGAAAACACGATACTTTTTTCGTACTACCCTCGTGTGTCGATAAAAGAAATAAAGCCAGATCCGTTTCACGGAATGATCGATGCTCCTCTCGATGCATCGTTTTTTTTTCTCCACTCGAGAATTATCTCGAATTCTCGACGTTGAATGTGAACACGGTCCGCGAGTTCTCAACGCGTCGTCCAACATTTTTCAAACTTTTTTTTCATCATTTATTCCCGACAGGACAACGAATTGTCGTTTCATTTTTTTTACAAAAATCATCTGGTATTTCATTTCATTCCTCAGCAGAATGACCAGTTTCCTGAACCGATCGACAGTTGCCTTCCCTGTTTAATCGCCGATTTTCGCAATGTTTTCCCTGCTCCAGCGCGACTCCTGTCTCTCGAACGAAAAAATGATGGAAAGAATTTCAGAGATAATGAATAATCCAAAGCACTGACACTTTTAACACGAAATTCTTGAGGATCGAGCGAAAAGATTTCACGAAGAAGGACGGTCAGGGGTCAACCGGAAATTAGTGATATCAAAAGGGGTTGTATATACTCATCCTCAGACACTTACCAAACGTGTATTTTAACACAGCCTCTGTTTCAAGTTGATTCACACGTGTATGTATTAATACACACACACACACACACACACACACACACACACACACACACACACACGCGCGGAGAGCACATATGCAAACACACATATACAGAAGTACCTCGCGATGGGAAAAGGGTTCGCCAATCTGATACAGAGTCAGCTCCGTCAGCTTGTATATTTCCAAGTGCTAGAGCCTACAATGATTAATGGACGAGTTGCTCGCTTTTTTCGTTAATTACTCGATCCCAGGGAACCGCCCACTGTGATATGCAGATTTTCCTTTCTGATACACACATTTCACGCAGCAATGTTTCGTTTGCCCGAATCTTGCTCGTACTCGCGTTGAAAATTTCCAAAGAGCCACTCGACATGATCGAACAGAATCGGACAGAATCCTCTTCATTCGATATCGCGATTTCGGCAGCTCCCGACAACCGGAAACGTCGAATCCATCCTTAAATTCCCATTAATCCATCGGCTCGATATGACACGATATCTTTCATAAATGAAAACTAGTTAAAAAAATAAACGACTCCAGGCATTCTTGCGTAAAGTGTAATTGAAAAGAAATACGAGGTTTCTGCAAATCTTGTCGTATTTTTGAACACACAGAGAGAAATAGCGTTCAGAGAAGATTAATCATTAATGATCGATGCGTGCAATTTATAATTTTCTAAAATATGATATATCATCGTTGATATTAAAATTTTGTTCCCGTTTTATCAACGCTCCGTTGGACGCTTCTTTCTTTTCTGCAGAGTTATTTTTGCGAAAATATTCATTCATACGCTTAATTAATGCAGTTGCATGTACCGGATAATAAATCCTGACGAATTGTTCTTCCTTTTCTCGAGATGTCTGCAGCCATGTCTCTGCATACGTTCGTCGAGAAAATTTCGTGGGGAAAAGCAACTGCGATGGGGCAGAGACTAATGCTCATTCCCTTTCGTAGCATTTTTATCAATTTCTCTTCAACGAATAAATTCTTTGTCGACGCTGCATATCGTACGCGATAATTCCTCTCCGAGGGTGTATTCTCCAGCGTGGATTGTGCACTTTTTTCTTCGTGTATTCGCGAGTCATGCGATGTTGATGAAAATCAATAAATTCCAAAGAAAAGTTCGCTTTTGATGTTCAACAAATATTGCACTTTCGGCCTTGCACTCGTCGGTTGCTCGCGGGAGGATATTTATGCATTTCGAATAATACTCGCGGGCGAATAAAAAGTTGGCGCTGCATCAGCGCGTAGTTTGCAAAAAATTATTGCATTGCGTTCTACAATTATTCCATTGGTATATAAAGAGAGTGAAATATAAAGCGAAGGAAAGAGAGAAGGGAGAGAATGAGCGAGAGAGAGAGAGGGCAAGTTCAAAGGGGTTGATTCCGTAGATTTAATATATTCACCCCTTTTTACTTGAAACCCGGGAGATTTCGTATGTATTGCCAATTTTGCATTTATACCCCCGACCACTCGCGTTCACGCCACCCACTTTCGCCCACTTCATGCTCCCTTTACCCCGTCAACCGCCATACTAGCTGGCCCCATGAATAAATTCATTTGGAATTCGCCGTTTGCCCCGACGCCGTCGTCTTCGTCGTCGTCACGTCATCGCCGATCGCACCTTGGCATTTCGCACCTTTTTTTACGTGTGATATGCATGATTATATACACAGGGTCACGATTCACAGGTGGGCCAACCCCTTTCATTCGGCATCCAGTGTAGATAATCGGAGGGATCGGGGGTGTTTTTTAAACGGGGTTTTACGAAGTCTTTAATAAAAGAATACGATGTTTATGAGGCGATTGCGGGATTTGCAGGAGAAAATTAACCGTATTGAAGAAATCGAGATCAAATTGCGATTTTTTTTGGAAAAGTGACGTGGAGTGTATTCCGGATATGGAGGAAATACGGGACATCGTTTTTTTTTCGAGCAGCCTTCGAAAAACTGAAAGCCTTCTGTTTTTTCCGCATTTATTCTCCGATCCACAAACTTGTTTGGAGCATTTTTCTCATCTCCATTATTATTTGTTATTCGCTGAAGAACCGATCGCGACAGAACGATTTTACCGAAGAATATTCATTAATTTGGATGAAAATAAAGAAGAACAGGCGTTTGATCGAATCATTAATTCAACTACAAGCATAAATACATTGTCTTCCGTTATTGAATCACCTCTGCTCGACTTGCAATGACTCGCAAAGGGTAAAAACGAAAAGTGCCCGATCATCGCGAGAACAAATCTGATGAATCTTGAAGAAAAACCGTGGCGAATCAGGGCAGAATAATCCCTTAATAACATTCTGTATTTAGCGGAACTGAACCCCGGAAAAACTAGCCGGAAAGTCTCTAAATCGCAAAATATTCGAGAACGTATGTGGTGGTTGAAACCTCGGGGATTTTCGACCATTTATGCCCAAGAACCAAGTCGTTTCAGTACAGAAAACCGTGTTTTATCCTCCAAACGTTTCGTCCAAATGGCCTTCGAAAAAGTTTAAAATCATATTTTTTTTTCATCCTGTTTCGCGAGGGAGATCGCGAGGTAGGAAAGCTGTAAGCTCAATAGTCGATCGCACGCCAGCATCGAAACGAAACTCCCACAGAGTTCTCGTCAACTTTGTCGTGATGGCGTAACAATTTCTGGTATCGAACCTCTCGAAGCCCGTCCGCGATTCCTGCATGACCGTTGGATATACAAGAGAGCCATTTATCAACGTATGCCGCAATATAAGAGCAGGGGTGGGAAATACGAAGGGGATAAAAAAGTCCCCGTCATCACGATCGGATTTTGCCGCGAGTATTCGTGACAAAACTCAAATGACTTCGCCATACTTCTATCCGTCAACCGGAATGTCTCTCGCATTCTCCCTACGTGTTATTCCTCTCGCTCTGTTCGGTCGAGTTCGGCTTTTTTTTTTATCTTGCCGATGAAATAATCCGCTTTATGATCGGAATATGGAGCACAGATATATATATCTGTTCCTTTTCTTTTAATCCATCATAAAGCGGAAACGCGATCTACTGTCATACGTTGCTGAAGATTTGATGACGTTATGTTGAAGATTAATCTGGTTTTTAATTTGCAACGATGGATTTCACGACTTAAATCGTGTATAACGTGCCAAAAAAATGCGAATAATTGTTTTACACCGTGTACACATTGACGAGTTCCAAAAATCCATTGCTCCCGAAGACTAAAAGTTAATGATCATAATGTGTATATTGCCGCCTGATCCTGCAAACACTGTGCCTGCTCTTGAGCTTCTGATAGCATTTTCTACAACTCAATTGCCAGCTTAAAAATGTTACAAGGATACTAATCCGAGAGTACCAAAATAGAACGCGAGTTTAAAGTTGTCACCTCTCACCTTTAAAATGCCGTTTGATTCATGTAGATATCTTGATTTTTCGATTTTTGGCAGATTTTTTAAGTTGAGCCATCGATTTTTGCCAATTTTCCCATACATACCCCTTTGCGTTTTTTTCGCTGATTTTCGACATCGATTTTGAAAGGGAAGGAATTTAGCTATCGACATTTAACTTTCGCCATTTTTTAAGTCTACTCGAGGGCTATCCAAAACACCCCCAAAAAATGTATATAGCGTCATTTGCGACATAGTTATGGCCACTTGAAATTTCGACTTTTCGACGATTCTGGAAAAGCGGCAAAAAATGCCGAACATTTTTTTTTTCAATTTTTCGATCTTTCAGAAGCTTATCCGATCGGAAATTTCCCGCTGATTACGAAACCCACTGAATTTTTCCCGAAAACTCGATCTTTCACTGAGAAAATAGTACTCAAATGACAAAATTCGCATTATTGCATTTTCAAACTGAAATATTGAGTTTTCGATGAAATACCGGTGTGTTTTCCATTCAGCGAGAAAAAATACATCGATATACGGAGCGTTGAAAATAATTTTTGAAATTCAAAGATTTTCGCCATTTTTTGCCGGATCGAGTTGGTTCTCCGGAATCTCATTTCCACCATGTGCATTCCGTAAAGAGTGCCAAGGATGTACAATTCCAGAGCACATACTCTGGTCCACACACATTTTTCTCAGACCTCCTCGTCGCAGCCCCAACATCGTCTTACTATGTTGGGGCAAAAGCCAAGTTGGTGCCGAGCAAGAAAGTTCGCGCAAGGTAGGCGAAAAGAAATGCCATGTACACATCCGTCTATGCACAGCATCTTCGCTCGGAGATGCTCGGATTAAAGTTCTTCTCGGTCGTTGTTGCGAGTGAGAATGCCTTTCGGCGACTCAAAGACATTCTCTCTCGTCTTGTGGCAACTGCGAAGTTTCAACTATCCATCTATCCCGAGACGAAGCTCTTGAACATATGCGACTTGCGCCTCGTACAGGTCGCGCTGCGATGCGGCCTCGTGGAATTCTCTGACCAAGCTCCACGCCCTCGGGGGACTCGCGTGTTTACGGATTGCAGACTCACCCTCTTTTCACCATAACGAAACTTGAACGTATCGTTGATATCGTCACTGAGAAATACCACAAAGTTTCGCGAAATGTCCCTTGAACTTGGCAGCAACGTTGTGAATCATCTTCGCGCGGATTTCCTCTCAAATATTCCAGCAATTAAGGTAGTTCTATCGTTTTATCGTTTTCTTAAGATTTTGTTGAAAATTTGAATACGTATTCTTTGATGTCATATATACGTGTGTAATAAATTTTGGAAGGTTTTACCACGTGGAAGTTGAGATATTTATTGGTAAAAACCACAATTTTCGGTAGTCTCTCGTAAGAGCGCGTGTTAAAAGTTGCATTTTCATCAATGAATATCTCGGCTTCTACGTGGTGAAGCCTTCTAAAACTTTGCATACATTTTTATGCAACATCAAAGAAGATTTCTTGAGTTTTCCAAAAAAATCTTAAGAACATTTTTTTCGCAATTTTTGTAATTATAGAGCAAGCACATATCACCTGGGATGACCGTGAATTTGGAGTATGCTGTTCTTTAGTCGATTTGCAACAACTTTTCTTATTTAACTGAAGCCCGCGAACCATTTTGTATGTGAGAAAAACTGCAAAACAATTTCTCGATTTGAATCTAACGATAGAACTACCTTAATGAGTAACGCGCGTGCAAATTTTTCAGAAAAACATAACTTCCTTCTTGTAAGTGAAATATTGAAAAAATGAAGAAACTTTCGTACTCGATAAATTTGTCAAAATCATTTTTGAGTATCACGCTCGCGGGAGTAGAAAAAAAACTCCAAACGTTCATTTTTTTTATCTCATTTCTCAGTCGGTTTATTTTTAAGCTTCATCACTGTTGGATGAAACGAATGGGAGAAAAGATCATCGAAAATCAATCGTTGAATCGAGTCTCGATCATTTCGCGAAACGCGACCACGCGCGGAGGGCAGAAAATTGTGTAAAGACTCTGAGTTATGGCTTTTGCGAGAAAATCGTACGGTGTTTAAGATGGAGCCCGAGTCTCAAATACCGCCGGTGTCTTCATTCGTCTCTCGTATCTCTTCTTTCGTTGTTCCTCTCTCGGTATGGATGCTGGGTCGCGCGGGAGCTTCATGGTCGATAGGGTTAAGGGGGTTAGAGCTTGTATCAAGAAGAAGGACCGAGAGCGCGAGCAGGCCATCCCTAATAATGGATAAAACGTTCATAAATTCGACGGGAGGGCTTTTCAGGCTCTTAGGAAATATTAATTAAAATATAATTGTTCCGTACGGAGTTACAGGACGAAGTAGGGTTATCGTATTCCTTCTGACTCGTGTATATAGTAACAATTTATGTATACACGCTATACGCATCGGGAGATAAAGAGATGAGTACCGACGTAACCCTTGGATCTTCGCACCACCCCTGACAGCCCCGAGGAATGGAAAGACACGCAGTCCTCTCTCGGCTCTCTTTGTTTTCGAAAAGTTCACTCTATGCTGTCTCCTGAGTTACCGACTCGGCTGTTTAGATCCAAACGACCCCCTGAACTTTACGCTGAAACTCGCGCACATTTATCGATGAAAAGCAAAAGGTTGCAACTCCCACGTTGTAGTCACTCGCGATTACGCCAACTTTCCTCGCAGATTCTGCTCCAAAAGTTTATAAAACTGCAGATAAACACATCTAAAAACCATCCACAGCATCCCTGCTCTCTTCTCCTGCCGCAACTTCAAGCACCGACAAAAAACGAACGAATCAATGAAACGCGAGAAGAAAACCAGTTTTCCGTCTATTTCTTTCGAAATAACACGCTCAGCATCTCGGTCCAGCATCATCGGCGAGTTTGCGACGTTCTCCGCCTCCGCCAGAATAATCTTTTTTTCCGAAAGTGGCCCCTGTATCGTTTCGGGGCAAAGGTTTCCCATGTGTGTTATATATTTCTATGCGGTATATAAGCATCCGTAAATACATGTGCACGCGGAGGCAGCATGAACCCTCATATACCGTAGAGTCCGCTATTCTCACGCGTTATCTCACTCCGAAGTTCAGGTGAGGCTTGCCCAGGACATCAAAGAGAGACCAAACAAACGGGAGTATAAGGGTTTCGACCACATACACACGCACCCACGTGTTTATACATATATATGTATGTACTTTCCACATAGAAACGCGTTGCAATTCGGACATGAAACACAAAGTGATAACGTTACGAAAACCGACTAGAAGCCGCATGTGCCCTTCCATATATATGCATACTGCACCTATGAGTGTATATACGAGTACCCACTGAGAAAGCCGCCGCCGTTTGCCGCTTGTGTGTTCGGTGGTTTACAAGTTCATTGCACAACACTCCACCGGCGGTGCTGTATGTATATTTATATATGTGTACATGGCGAATGCATCTATGCACTTCTGTAGCTGTAGTTGGTGGGTTCAGAAGGCCATGGGGATGCTTTAGCGTTGTTCTCGTAAGGATATACATATATATGTATATATGTATACATGTGTATACGTCTCTCGTTCCAACCACCTCTCGCGATCCTCTGTTTATTGCGCTCCAGCATCCCTTGCAGTTTCCTATGCCACCCAACGATACCGACAATCATCAGATCGTGCCATTTCCTTCATCCCCTGTACTCTCTCGTGCAAGACATTGCACCTGGTTTGGATAAACGTCTCTAGCGATTGATTCATCCGCGAGGCGAACGGGGAAAATCTCATCGACGATAAATGCGCTTGGAAGGAAAACATTGACAACTGCGACTTGGTTTTAGATTATACACTGATCTCAAGATAGGAAAGAAAGTTTTGAAAAAATATTCAACGATTTTTTCGAAAAAACAGTGTAGTGTAGAGAAAATCAAGATCCAAACTTTACTCCAAACTGCTCTTATCGATCAACATTCGAGTTAAATTCGTCGCAGACTTTCTCGTTTGCACGTTTTCAGCGCAGTTTTAGGAAAAACATTCTTTCGAACCGCGAATGCGAAAAATGAAAGACAATTTCTTTTTTTGTACACGTCGTCATGTGTATACACGAATACAGGGTGTACATGCGCGTATGTGTGATACCAAAGACGCGAGCCCAATAAAGAACGTGCTTGGTTGTCGCGGGGTAGACGCGAGCTGCATATCGCATACAAAATGGCGAGTTGGCACGTTCACGTAGATCGTCTGCCGGATAACTCCGTGGTGGTCGTCGTTGTCGTCGGGTTTGCGAGAGCTCCACGTATGGTGCAGCTTTTTTCCTGCACGTTTATCGCTAGCTGCTCTCTTTTTCTCTCCGTTTTCCATAGCCTCCATCGCGCCCTCTCTCTCTCTCTCTCTCGCGGGTTCATACTTTTTTCTTCCTCTCGGTGCGCACCTGCACACGTCGGTTGCGCCTTACATGGCCTACAACACATAACACATACAATATCGTGCTGGTAATAATTTTGTACCATTATACATTTACACGCATGGCAAACGTTTTATAGACGTGGAAACCATGATATATTTTAAAGACGCGAGAGAGGGTTGTCCCAAGGGTTGAACATTCTCCGATGTAGCGCAAAATGGCGGGAGCACACATCGAGAGATTTGTTTTTCCAACGATTAACGTGGCATAATCCTAAAACCGTGTGACATCCCTTGTAATATCCACACGACCAGTTTTTCGACTTGGACGATACAAAAAAGTTGCCTAAAAATAAAACACCCCAATACGGTAATACGGTGCAGGTACACATACGCGCAAGCCTGCTGTTTATATACACGAATTGTCTATACGATGTACACGTTCGGTCAATTCCGATATTGCGAAATCCGTCGAGCACGTCAGCGGCTATCGAACGAATATATATATATATATATATATACACATGCTTACGCACCGTGGGCGACTAGGCGGAGCTCACGATATAGAGGGTGCGGTGGAGAGCGAGAGGGCGAGGCAGATCGGTTACGATGAGCGCAAGTCGGACAGAGATATTGCGCGATAGACGAACATACATACACGTACACATATTCAAGGATCGGATACAGAGTGTAGAAGGGAGTTTATGCAGTGAACAACGCAACAACAGAGATAGAAAGGGTGCATGGAACGCTAAAGGGATGAGAGAGAGAGGGAGAGAGAAATCAAGAGAGACAGGAGAGAGATTGAAGCGGTAC
This sequence comes from Heteropelma amictum, assembly GCA_959613375.1. Classification (NCBI taxonomy): domain Eukaryota; kingdom Metazoa; phylum Arthropoda; class Insecta; order Hymenoptera; family Ichneumonidae; genus Heteropelma; species Heteropelma amictum. The sequence goes on along the minus strand of OY390722.1, from coordinate 27,297,558 downwards.
CACCCAATTACACTGCAGTTCAAACACATGCAAATCCGTAGAATAAGCTTTATTTGTTGTGCAAATTAGCCGCATATTGGACCAGACCGATCGTACGAGAATCGGGGTTTTGTTGGCTCGATGCCGATCCGCAACGATGACGCGATCCGCGCGCCATCATACGTATAACAGCTCCATATGTCAATGTATATAATACGCATTATATATGTGTCGTTTTCATACACGGAGGCAGTGCACAGGAGCAAAAGCATCAACGTGTGTATATGTACAGATATATCGATGGGTCAATTGCTGATTTTGAGTCGAGAGCACGAGCAACACCAACAGAGCATCGTATATACGCGGTATCGACGTTTCATAAACTCCGGCACTTCGACTGACGTTGTTTTCCCTGAAATGACATATGATGCACGCGCCATCCGGGAGATTTCGGCATCAACCGTTCATCCCCCATCTCAATTCGATCTTTTCGCGTTTCACGCCACGTTGGCTGATTTTTTCCATTAATTCTCCATGGAGGAAAATGATTTTATAATAACGGCCCAAAACGCACATTTTGACGAACGCAACGGTATCGTGGTTTTGTCATGTTTGTGGAAGGTTGCATGATATAAAGAAGAAACACGAGTGAAAAGTACGCGAGTGGGAGACTGTGAGGAGTTTGTGAGGTTCCCATATAAGCGATGTATACGAGTGAGAAACTCCGGAAGTTCCAGATAGCCCCCTGACCCCGAGCAATCCTTCAACAGCATCCAACTCTCGCAGCTATCCCGCGGGATCTCTTAACCACAAGATGTAGCACTTCCCATCAGGCAGGTGCCCGTAATGCTTCATTTTTCATACCTGTATATGTATATACAAGTTCCGCGAGTACCTGAACGTTTTTCACCTCGCTGGCAACAGTTTCCTTTCAGCTCGAAAAATGTATTTTCCCTCTTGTACAACCTTCCAACACACGCGTTATTTCAAGAAAAAAAAATACATCAAAAAGTATCCTGAATTATTTCAGTGATTATCTTATCACGACGATATTCCAGTTTTTCAAAAACTTTCCCAGGCGTATCTCGCTCTATAAAAATCTACATCCGACTTGTGCAAATTTGACGACGACAAAAATGCTTTTTTGTCCAATTTTTCAGGGGATCCCTCGCGCCTCAATCTCCAAATCATTTTCTCCATCATTTCATGGGCAAATGTAGACGTTTTTTTTTGTATATAAAATAGTTAAATAAATGATAAATGCCTTTCGTCCTTTCGAGCCTTTCGTCAACAAAAGATCTCGAGAGAAGAAGACAAGTAAATCTGCGATTCACGCTCTCGTGCGAAAACTGATTTGAAAGAATAAACAAAAGCAAACGACTCGATAATTTTGTGCAAAGTATTCAAAAAAAGTCGAATATAAAATCATAGAAAATCGTTTGCGATGTGCCTTTGCCTTCCGACTCGTTCGTTTGCCCGAAAATTCAGCAATATCCGTATGTCTTTTGCCCTTTTTTCATACCAAGCCCGGAATTCCTTGTCGTACGCGTATTGTTAAGCTCTGTTCCACCCCTTGACCAGGAAAATGCTATACACTCATAGAGATACGCGTGTATGTGTGTGAGGGTCCTTGTCATTTGAAAATCAAAATAGCCGCAAGAAGTTGGGAAGTTTTAACAATTCCCTGGTCGTTTACCAAGTGACTTGCACTCTATTGTTGTACACAATTTTCCCTCTCTTTCTCGCGTCTCATCCTTCTCGCTCCGTTCTTCTCCATCGTTCTCGATTTTCGCCAAAAACCACCCTTGGTGTTCACCAGAAGCTCTCTCCCTTCTTCCGCTTCTGTCCGAGCACCGTTTTTTCGCTCTTTCGTTTTTTTTTATTCTTCCCATCTCTTTAAATCCGCACCGATTTCAGCCGTTCTCCGTTGAATTTCAGTCGAGGAAGAAAGGGTCCTGCGCGCGATTTATCCGCAAAACCGTGGAGTCACCCAACGCTCATATGTTAGCCGTTGGCACGCGCGCGTATGCCGCACTCTCTTTCTCTCTCTCTCTCTCTCTCTTTCTCCCTTGATTTTTTTCTCTTTCGCTCTCTTTTCACTCGCAGACGAGCAGAGGATGAGAACGGAAGGGTGTGCGCTGCCGATGTTAACGTTCATTCTATACAGGCAACATCGAACGAGCACCCCCTCGTACCCATCAAATTCCTCGTCGTATTAAAAAAAAAGTCTGGAAAAATACGAATTTAAATTGTTTATCGATTTGTGTTTCATTCCTCCCGTCAGTTTCGCCATTTTTTTTCCTCTCCTTCCGTCAAAGTATCGAAAAATTACGAGGCACTTGTTACCGAACGCGTATTATACACCAATTTTGCAATAATTCTTTAAAAGAATTTTTATTTTCGATGGACGAAAGAATAAATCGGGAACGAATCAAGCCGGCGTACGTTGGATGATCGTTTTGGAAAAAAAACGTTGAAAGTTTCATCGTAGTTTTATGCTTTTTTTTTTAAACGAAACTCACAGCTGTGGCTTTGTTACGAGAAGGAGGAAAGAATTGTTTCATCGTTATTTTTATATTCATTCGCGATTATCGGTAAAAATGATTTAAATCTTGCTTTGCAATGTCAAAAAAGCAATATTGAAACGATCCGCTCGATACCTCGGGTGTCTCCCATGCAATTGAATGGCAAAGCTGTGTCCGATCGCAGATGTGTTGTCCGAGGCCTCATAATTTATTTCAATACCGCACACGTAATTTTCAACGCTCTTGTACGTACGATTATTCAACAATTTATTACGATCGCAAAACTTGAGCATTCGTGCAACTTTTTATCGCAGATAATGCAATTCAATGTGCTCCATTTTCGTAGGCGAGGTCAGGATTCTCGCGAGACGTTAATTTTTCGGTCGAGACTCGTCCGGTTTCCATTATTTATTGAAATCAATCACAATCCGTTAAACCGTACCGATTTCAATAAGTGCCATTTGAAAAATGTATATCTTGGAAAAAAAAATGTTTTTCACGTTTTTTTCCAATGTACACTTGCAGTTTCGTTGTAATATTTTTTGAAAATTCGGTACGGATCGAATTCAAAGATGTTCCGTAAGCGTGAAAATGGGGTTTCGATGCATGTCGAGTGGACTCGAGAAATTTTGATCCGACGATGGCAATCAGTTGTGTGAGTGTGTCGCGAAGCTTGTTGTTGGAGAAAAAAAGAAAGAGGACACGATGTGGACGAGTGGTAGCACCAAATATATACAGCTGAGAGCTTCTCTCTGCGCCACTACGAGTCGACACGCTCTCTTCAATCAATATGCAAATACGCCTGACACTAATTATACCTAAAGCCTCGTGGCCACTTTGATGTCTCGTCGTTCGCGAGAACGACTGCTGCTCGTATTATCAATCCTGTGTAAGACCACACTGTGAATTACAATCTTGAAACATATCCCCTTGAGTAAAATCATTCGAATGTTTATTTGAAGTCTCGCAAATCCGTCAAATTCCCATCTCCACGAATTCAAAGAAAAATTGAGATTAAATATCGATGGTATTAACGTATCAAGATGATAAATGTTCAGTGATAATCAAAGATGAGAAAGTGAGTAAATTCGTAAGAAAAAATTATACAAGGAATTTTTTTAAACTCCGAACTCATTTTTTTGAATTCAAACTTTGTCTACGGAATATTTTTACGATTATGATGAAGGTAATCACTTTGCTTCGCTCGAATTATATTTGGTTTTCTCAAAAAAAAAAAAAATGCTCAAAAACAGCATCATTTTTCATAGGCCGAATGGATGTCAACGCAGCTCATTTTTGTTTGCTTTTCTCATCATTCTGAAAAAAGTCACACGCGCGTACAATTCGGACAAAGTTAGACGTAACAACTGTGGCTTATAATACATACATGTGCATGTGTGCATGTGGTACTTTGTAAAGAGCAAGAGAGAGAGAGAGATGCAGAAAGCGAGATCCTTGAGGTTTCGAAACCTTAAGGCTTTCATTCGAATACCGAGGGCCTGTTAAATTCCTCATGACCCCGGAAAACCCTGGAGGCATTTGCAGGCAAAAGCGAGAGAGACAAAGCGTTTCCTTACTACTTGATCGAGGGGTAAAGTAAAGAGAAAGAGATGAAAATATAACAACGTCTTTATCTTTTCGCAAAAACCACGCCTATGGTAAAACGGAGTGAATATATTCGGGGGTGTTTCGAACATCACGTTTGCTTCTCATATTCATACGGGCATGGATAAAGAAAATTATTTTCAAAAAAGCCATCATTTAATTAATTAATTCATTAATTCTTATTGATATCGGGAGATTCATCGATTTTCTTTTCTTCCGAAATTCGGATTTCGTATGTTTCGAGTTTTACCGAACGAAAAGGAGTAAAAAAACGAGTGTATTTTTTCACCACTAGAAGAATCATCCTTGAGAACAAAATCTTCTCTCACCCTGTCGATTTTCACGCAGTGTATACTTTTTGTCAGAAATTTTAAATAAGAAATTAATCGAGAATTTTACGTGGAATGCCCTGTACTATGTGTATACATGGTATGTTTATAACTGCCAAGGTAGTAAGTGGTGGTTATGCATAAAGGTTGCAACGCTGCGGGCCAAATACCGCCAGAACGCATTTTCATCTCTTCGTATTCGACCAATATACATGCATTTATTCTCGATAGATTTTCGAAAAAAGAAGGAAAATGGAGAACCAACGAGAATCGTGCTACGATGCGGCAGTGGACTGAGTCGATTTTTCACTTTTCGCTAAATTCTGATATCCATAAATTTTCAGTTTCATCTCGAGGCATTTACGAGCTGATAAATCAGCATATAACGTAGATTCTACCAAGTTTCGACGTCATCAGAATGGATGATTCTCGAATCGAAATATACATACTTTTTTCGTCAATTATTCTCACGGTATTACGCTGATTTTCCATAATAAAATAAAACATATTTTTGACGAACTGATCGACGATTGATCTTTCGACGATATTTTTCCTGCACCCATTTCTCGAGGCAGACAAGTATTAACATGGAATAATACCAACGGAAATCAGAGCGAAGATTGAAGGATGTATACAGACGTTAATAGTCGTGGAAATTCTCAGGGGTTGAAGGGTTGAGCTACCCCTGATATATTAACATACCACCGATACATGCAAACTCCCTTACAGCATCCCACCAGCTCCTTATCTCGAGCGGCCGAGTTTTCTCGGACAGTTTGCCAGCGCTAATGAGCTGGCAAGATAATTAGCATTATGTTAATGTGTGACGTGCCCACCGGGCCTTCGAGCGACGAGAACAAGCGTGTATAACCCCAAGCAACGTAGTTTCCCGGTCAGAATTTTTCTTCCTTCTTGAGAATACACCCGCCCATTCACTCGGTCCAACCCCTTGCTTTATTCTCTCTCTCTCTCTCTCTCTCTCTCTCTCTCTCTCTTGGTCCCGCTTCCTCTCTTCTCTGGAACTTCCGGAACCGTCTCTCACCTCATTCAGCCAGCATCAACAGACAAGCACGAGCTCCTCGTGTTTGTTTCTGATGTTTGGACTATCTTGCCCAAAGTTCTATAGCCGAGACGTTCGTCTCGGAGAAGCAGCCGGAGATCGAACCGTTCAACCCCTAACCCAACGATCCCATAATCACCCTCAACATACACACCTTGTAGCAGCATTCCCATACTCACACGTGTTTCAGAGAAACCTCCTGCACATGGCACGATTTCAACTCCCTTTCAACCCTGACCCAAGAGTTAACTCGGATTACTCCGTACGTACAATATTGGCCTCAATCGCGAGATACAAAACTTTGCCAAATTTTGGCAGATTACTGGGAGTTGTTTTCTGGAAGATTTTTATAAAAAACGAAACGGACACCTTTGGAATCTCCCGTCCAAGTTACGAGTCGATTCCACCGATCGTTGTGGAGATTACAAAAAATTGCACATCCATTTAAACTGTCGAGTTTGATTTTTGAAGGCTGAAACTACTCGCGAGTTCGTTGCAAAAAAAAAGACGTTTTGTATTTGAATGCGTGTACGGAAGGGTCGATTATAAAGTGGTGACTCTCAGCGTATTCATTCGAAATCCTTTTTGTGATTTATCTCTAAAGAGAGGACGAAAAAAAGAACGAAATACGACTCGACCGCGAGCCTCAACGTATGGTATCTTGAGTAAACGTCCGGGGATCTCGAATTCGAGTTGTAGAGAGATAATAGTCATCGAGAATAAGTTTTACATCCGGATCCCCTTGTTACTGACGGTCATTCAAGCACCATATTTGCATTTTGATAGGATCAACGCGATAGGATTCAGACGAAGGACAAGTCATATCTTGTACTTATCGCGATTATTTACATGCATACAGGATCATTCAGTAAAAATTGTCCGTTCCATCGCCAAGGGAAACTCCACTACGTAAAACCGTCGAACTCGTGTTTTTTTTTTAAATTTCGTCACCATTTCCAAAAAATGCCAATCTACCTCGCTCTTTCCTCAATTTACTGGCTCTTTTACGATCTTTCTCGCGTTTTTAGCACATGAACTTTGAACTTTCATTTTTGAACTTTCAAGAATTTGAAAGAATAGTCTGCTCTAAAACAGGGTCAAAAATGATACACCTTTGCGTTCGACATTCGTTCTTGAATGATCCTGTATATCTACACGTCCGTGCCCACCCCCGCGACGTTTGCCCAGCGTTATCTTCGATCGTTGCGCAACAGTAACCACTTGACGAGAAGAGAAGGGACCAAGTTCGTGTGCACAGCATCTCCTTCTCGTTTTGTATCTGGCTCAATCGTTTTCTCTCGACTTCCCTGCGCGCTTAATTTTTAAGCTGTGGTCACTCTCACTCGAGTTGGACGTATCTCGGGTTCCAAGTGCAACTCGGAGCGGGATCTCCCGTTTGTTTCCTTCCTGTACCTTTCTTCACTGTACAAACCGTACTCGAGGAGCATACACACGTGTTTACAGGAACAGACAATCAGACGACGAACGAACAAACAGGCCACACAAAGATCACCATTTTCGCTTGAAGATACTTTTCGTAAAATAGTAATTCAACTCTTTTGCTTCGTAATTTGTCTCCAACTGGACCACTCGTGCAGAAGAATTTTTTATTCTGACAAAAAAAGAAGAAAGCCCGAGTTAATCATTCTTGAATCTGAAACGGAAGAACTAGGTATTTCGTACGTCGTATGACTCGAATGATCCACGTCTCTGTATAATTGGCTAGATAATATAGGCTCTGGATAATTGGTTTTTCATTGCAAAAAAAAAAATACTACACGTTTGCGATAACGAAACTTTTTCACAGCTTCGATGTTCTTTTCCGAGGATAATTGTATTCTTGATTCCGTGGGGCTTGAACAAGATTTTTTATGCCATTTTCGTTCGAGCGATAAGTGTCTCTTATTGACTGAAACTGAAACTGAAACTGTCTTGAAACTTTAATCGTATCGTTTGTTACTCGTACGTAGCGAGACATCAGCTTGTATACGACTGAACTAGCCCTTGCTAATTAATTAATCATACGCCTCATCGTTCGCGTTTCGCTGAGCATCCCAAAGACTCTCTCTCTCTCTCTCTCTCCTCTATTATTCTCCCAAGAGCCTAAGTTTACCGCCAAAGTCGCGTATCTTTGGCATCGTCGGGATCGTTCGACCAAGGTGTCGGATGTCTCGCACACACGGTGTTTGCCATCTCTTCCATATAATAAATTTCATATAAACACGAATGTGGCGCCGTATGCAAGCACGATCTATTTTTGTCAGGTTTCCTTCAGCCTCTTTTCCGATGATTTTTCAAGTAATTCTTCCGAGTTACAATTTGGTCAACGATATCATGAAAAACGACGTTCGATTGACGAGGAATCTGCGGAAAACGATGAGTTTCGAAATTTTGAGTTACATTTCTGAGATGACAATGAAAAAATGATGAAGATGACGGTGATTTGCATAAATCATCTTGTAATTTCGATTCCGCTTTACCCTCCATCCGCTCCCATTTGATCTTTTCGTTTGTATTCTACCCACAGGATACCGACACCGAAAGTTATATACTCCACCCGCAATATACGTCTTTCATCCCTTCGTCACTGCACCCTCTCCTCGATAAATTCGCACTTCCGCCTCAACGTGGTTCTCATTATCTTGATTAATTGACCGACGGCACAGAGCTTTGTCTTTCCTCGTCGATCGTCGCTTCCGGTTGCCCTGAGCTACACACGACGTACATAAACTTTCTGCTTTCGATGAACTTCCGATGGTCTCACTGCCAAATGGAACTCTTGAGAACCGTACGGTTCAAAGCTCATCCCTTCCTCGCGTTATTCCATCGAAATTTCTTTCAAACTGCATCGTCTCAGATTTATTATTAGATTTATAATACGATGTAATACGAAAAAAAATTATTCTTCAAATTAACTGTACGGCAATGACGTTTTTCTCAAAGAATCCTAATTTTAGTTTCGTGTGGAGTATTTTTCGCAAGGTAAAAAAAAATCCATAAAATCCGCGCGTACCCGAGGCGCACTTGGACCGCACGGCTCTCTCGCAAAGACGACGACGTAATTATCGAAACTTTTCGAGGATCTCTTTTCCTCACTTTGCTCGTTCGTTCTCGTGATATCAAAGCAAAATTCGAGAACGAAATGATCAACATTAACGCGCGTCGAGGCAGGCAAATATTCCAGAGGGTTCTCCTCGCGTACCCTTTTCAGTCGTCTCGTGTCCTGTGAACTGAGAAAAAATATGAAAAAAAGGACGAGCAGCATTCTTTGCGTCATTATCGCGATTTCATTATGTCGAATCCCTTTGAGACTTTTAATTTAGCCAACATCCTGAAGAGTCTACAATTTATATACACGTACATGTACCAGCAATCCCCGCAAATGCAAACAAATGACTAATTGAGAAAGAGACGAAGAGCCGATGCCGAATTTTGTTTTCAAAACGTTTAATGAAGACATCGCACCCCCGTCGTTGCGTAAAAAAGTCAGAGGACCTTTTTTCACGCGACTTGTCATTTCATTTCTCGTATCAATTTTGTGACAACTGTTTTTATTCCGTTCAAACTAAACACTCGCTCAAGGGGGCTTGGTGTACCTTACAAATTTTGGAAAAACTGACTTTTTTCATATTTCCCGGAAAAATCATCTTGAAGAGCATCCTAAAAATATCAATCAAGGTCGATTCACTTTACCCTCGACGTTTTTCAAATTTTTCAAAAATCAAGAATAATAAAACGCAAAGAAGACATTTCCATCTGACATCAGTGGCGGTAAGAAGAGAGACAGAGGGAGGCAAAACGAGAATATCTAGATTTTCTTTTCGATTTTTTTGTCTTGCACGTTAGCCGGCGACTTTGACGCGTGTAATCCTCATGTGTGTGGGCGTACGAGTTATTACAATTTTTGCTTAATTTGGCGACACCACTTGGGATTGTCACAGAACGGTCGAAACAGAGTTTGCACATTGGTGCATGGGCTGTGAGATAAATCGATATTAGAGAGCGAAAGGGAAATTGAGAGAGCCTCCGAGCGTTGACTCGCGAAACTATCGTCCAATATCGAAAAGCCAGCCAGGAGCAGGAGGATCATAGCAGGGTGATATGGCCTCGAGAGATGAGAGGAGCCCATCCGTGTGCCAAACGTTAAAACGCTTCGACTCTGCGCTCCCTTCCTTCTCACACCTTTTTTATCCTCTGTGTATATAAATATACATACATATGTGCGTGTATATATGTATACATATCACGAGCACGGGGAGAAATTAATTTTAACTTTAAATTAAGACTCAGCCGATAGCCGAATGGCTCGCGCTTTGTCGTGTCCCGGGACCACTATCATCTCTGGACCATGGGAGGAAAGAGAGCTGGAGCCAAAGTTTTCCTCCTCTTTTGTCTACTGATAAACGAGAGAACACGTTTGTTAATATACATACACTCTCGGGGCTTCAATGGAAAAGCAATGGATCTCTGTGTACGCGTCTGTGTAGATACACTTTTTTCGGAGCTTATTATGTATTCTAAAACTCGATCATATTATACCGAAGCGACGAATGGATTAAATCACCGAATGATAAAAAAAGAGGCAAACTTCCGAACTTTGTGGAATAATTCTTCATTCATTCGCGAGTTGGGTAGAAAAAGAAAATTATATCGAAAAGAAAAAAAAAAACTTTCAAACACTCGCGACAAACGATCATTTTCCTCTTTGACGAAACAAAATGCACTTTGATCGTTTCTGACACAATCGAGACGCGAGATCAGCTCGTTATCGAATCGCGAATAAAGTCCATGATGTATCGATAAAAATATCGTGGATTTGGTGAAATTTCATTTACGAAAAAGTTTCCGCGAGGCCTGATGGACATGGAATTTTTCTTGAATGTTCTTAAAACTGCGTTTGCGATTCGCGCTATATTTACATCCGATGTTCTTGCGGTGGAGCAAAAAAAAAAGGTTCTCGCTGCGGGTCTGCACAAAATAATTTAATCCCATAAATCGCTTTTTTGTTCTCACTATCAATGAGAAATCAGAAATTAAGTGAGGTTCCATAGACGAAAAAAGAACGTAACAAAAGGATATTGCATGCAGTCACGAACAGAATCTTCGCGAGGCTTTCGTCTTCGTGGCTATAATGGATTTTTGTTTCGTGGAAATACAGCAAAAGGACTGCAGCTATTAGATATAGTGGTATATTCGTTCTTGAGCAGTGACGTGTATCGCACAACGAAAAAAAAAAATCTAATTTCCCCCTGGTACAGCTGAACGCATTATATCGACCTACATCGTGTATAAATACGTCAGGTACTGAACATACGAAGAGCCCTTGAGCTTCGATGAATTGCGAGGAGAAATAGGCAAAATCACCATCGCGACAAACTCGATCTTCGAAAAATGCATTTAGCGGTAAATTGACGATCATTTCCCCGTTGTTTCACGATATTTTTCATCGAAAAACAAATCACGTTGGTCATCGATGAAATCCGGCATTTGTCATTTCTGTTAGATACAAACAGCATCGTTCTCGATCGTTTAGCTAAAAAGAAATCGAAGAACTTATCGCAAAGAAGAATTTATAAAGTTGCAAATAATTGCAATCATAACCAGAGTTTATGTAATCGATCGATAAATCTTTTTACAACGGGGTAGTGAGGGTGATCGTGTAAAAGAGCACGAAGGGTGTTTAGGGTCGTAAAGAGAGGCAAGAAGGATGCATTTTTTTGTCTCTTCGTCTCATTCTCGCGGCGAAAAAAAAAAAAACGATGGAAGGAGGAATATAAGTAGAGACTCGATGAGAACGTCAATGTAGATGCTCGAACGGAGCACCGACTTTACTCTGCCATAGACAAATGTATCTTGTTAGCATACCATTTGTATGCATGGGGTTTTGCACATCCTGGCATCACTTACTCCACTTTGATATAAGTAAACATATGTGTGTGTGTGTGTGTATATATATATATATATATATATCGTACTCTTGGAGTATTAGTAATACATATACGTATACATATATGAAACGTTTAACGTTTAACTTCTTCGAAAGCAAATCGAATGGAAATCGTTTTGGTCGATCGTACGACCACTCCTGGTTTAATCGCACAACTAGAGGGCTTCTGCTGGCATTCCATCTCGCTCTTTCTCTCATTCATATGCCACATACTACCATCAACTTCTCTAGATGGTATGCTGTGTGTGTGTGACGGTAGGTCCAGAACTACCCCTAATAGGCGTGAACCAATTGTATCATATATGTAGACACATTGAATAGTATTTCTCTGGAAGCTTTGAGTTTATACTCAAGGCTCATTTCTCATATACGAAATTATTTATCTCGCCCTCTTTTTTTAGATTCAAACCATTTGTAAACCACGTTTGTTTTTGTCGATAAAAAACCCATATATCGCTGTAGTAATAAGATGAATTCAAAGCATGTATGGTAAGCGTTATTCCAGCAATAACAGCATAGAATGAGAATCTCAAAAAATCGATCGGATGTAACTGCGAGCTTAGCCATCTTGGAGAATAATAGGATTCCAAACAGTTATCAATAAATTGTTGGGAAAAAATCTGAAAGTGTTTAAAATCTTTAAGTGTATTAACATTTACGGACGAGACAGAAATCGGATTTAATTTTTTATGATTTTGGCAAAATTAAAAATAAATTCGCAGTACATTTTGAAAAATAAACCACCCAATTTGACATGGAAAGCTATGAAATTCTTCCAACGTTGTCAGACTATTTTTTCAACGATTCGTTGATATTTTTTTTTAATTGTCATAATTCAAAGATATTGCGCTCATAATCGAACATATGATTGATTTTTTTTACATTTTTATAGCCTTGCCAAGTACTGGACATTCTTACTCCATTATATTGCTATTGGGATAACGACCGCCATTTATCAATTCTGTGAAAGGTTTTATGGTGTTACGATTTTTTTTCCAAACCCTTGAGGATTTTAAAAATGTTGTGTTTGGCAAAAATGTTGTGTCGACCTGCAAAATTGGAGCAGTTGGAAAAAAATACCTTAAAATTGATTTTAAATTGAAGATAACACAAAGAATCATTTACTTTTGGGAACTAACGTTTGCACGAACAATATTTGAAAGTAATGCAAACTTTATTTGCAGATGCTATCGGTGTATGCCATAAAATTCTCAGCGTCAATCCAGCAAACGATTGCATCCCTCGTTCAATAATTTTTTTCGTAAATACGCATGCTTTTAATTTATAGAAAATATTTGAAGCAAAGGATGTCTAAAAATATTTTTCCGTCGGTCGTCCTCCATTTGCGTCTCATCCCTCCGAATGAATGAGGTCTGAGAAACGGATGAGGGTCGTCACAGAGTAGCTCCCTTTTTTCCATGGAGGATAAGACGTGGTCGATATGGAGTATTTTCGTCAGGGGAGAAACCAAAAAAAGTGGGTGTGTGTGTGTGTGTCTGTGTGTGTCTGCGATAGAGAGAAAGAGAGACACACTTCTCTGGCATTGTCGGTACATCTCGTGATTGATTAACTTTTTTCTTCATCTTCTTCTTGACGATGAGGAACGTAATTATAATTTTTATTCATTACCGAGAGCTTGGTTGAAAGGTTTCTGTATAGACGCGACACAGGTATATATTTATATATACTTTTGATTCGCAAAGAGCGTAGGGATGAAGACGGTCGATTTGATTTTCCATTTGAGGCGATGGTCGCTTGTTGCCATGAGATACGATTCTTTTTTAGCCGCAATGAACTTTACGGGCAATCAATATTCATTTACGGCTATGGTGGTTCAACGAAGGACGAGAACGAGCCTCCGTGCCCCACCCTCCATCTCATCTTTTTCTTTCATCCCTTGTCTCTCGTTTGGATCAACCGGCTCGAGCCGCACTACCGTGCTCGAGATTACGTACTCGTGTTGTTTCGAATAATTCTATACGGCTCGTGTAAAATCACCTTATAATATACGACGTTATCTTGACTCAAAAACGATTAACTTTCTTAGAGTCAGTTTCATTCAATATCTCTGGATGAATTTTATTTTTCTCCTCCGCATTCGATGACTTTTTTTCATTGGCAAAACATTGCAGTCTTCGAGCCTCGATCCCGCATCGTGCATCGTTGCGAGAAATCGAGCTAAAAAATCGAAGAATCGACGTTATCTTGACTCAAAAACGATTTACTTTCTTAGAGTCAGTTTCATTCAATATCTCTGGATGAATTTTATTTTTCTCCTCCGCATTCGATGACTTTTTTTCATTGGCAAAACATTGCAGTCTTCGAGCCTCGATCCCGCATCGTGCATCGTTGCGAGAAATCGAGCTAAAAAATCGAAGAATCGACGTTATCTTGACTCAAAAACAATTTACGTTCTTAGAGTCAGTTTCATTCAATATCTCTGGATGAATTTTATTTTTCTCCTCCGCATTCGATGACTTTTTTTCATTGGCAAAACATTGCAGTCTTCGAGCCTCGATCCCGCATCGTGCATCGTTGCGAGAAATCGAGCTAAAAAATCGAAGAATCGACGTTATCTTGACTCAAAAACAATTTACGTTCTTAGAGTCAGTTTCATTCAATATCTCTGGATGAATTTTATTTTTCTCCTCCGCATTCGATGACTTTTTTTCATTGGCAAAACATTGCAGTCTTCGAGCCTCGATCTCGCATCGTGCATCGTTGCGAGAAATCGAGCTAAAAAATCGAAGAATCGACGTTATCTTGACTCAAAAACAATTTACGTTCTTAGAGTCAGTTTCATTCAATATCTCTGGATGAATTTTATTTTTCTCCTCCGCATTCGATGACTTTTTTCCATTGGCAAAACATTGCAGTCTTCGAGCCTCGATCCCGCATCGTGCATCGTTGTGAGAAATCGAGCTAAAAAATCGAAGAATCGACGTTATCTTGACTCAAAAACGATTTACTTTCTTAGAGTCAGTTTCATTCAATATCTCTGGATGAATTTTATTTTTCTCCTCCGCATTCGATGACTTTTTTTCATTGGCAAAACATTGCAGTCTTCGAGCCTCGATCTCGCATCGTGCATCGTTGCGAGAAATCGAGCTAAAAAATCGAAGAATCGACGTTATCTTGACTCAAAAACAATTTACGTTCTTAGAGTCAGTTTCATTCAATATCTCTGGATGAATTTTATTTTTCTCCTCCGCATTCGATGACTTTTTTTCATTGGCAAAACATTGCAGTCTTCGAGCCTCGATCTCGCATCGTGCATCGTTGCGAGAAATCGAGCTAAAAAATCGAAGAATCGACGTTATCTTGACTCAAAAACAATTTACGTTCTTAGAGTCAGTTTCATTCAATATCTCTGGATGAATTTTATTTTTCTCCTCCGCATTCGATGACTTTTTTCCATTGGCAAAACATTGCAGTCTTCGAGCCTCGATCCCGCATCGTGCATCGTTGCGAGAAATCGAGCTAAAAAATCGAAGAATCGACGTTATCTTGACTCAAAAACAATTTACGTTCTTAGAGTCAGTTTCATTCAATATCTCTGGATGAATTTTATTTTTCTCCTCCGCATTCGATGACTTTTTTTCATTGGCAAAACATTGCAGTCTTCGAGCCTCGATCCCGCATCGTGCATCGTTGCGAGAAATCGAGCTAAAAAATCGAAGAATCGACGTTATCTTGACTCAAAAACGATTTACTTTCTTAGAGTCAGTTTCATTCAATATCTCTGGATGAATTTTATTTTTCTCCTCCGCATTCGATGACTTTTTTTCATTGGCAAAACATTGCAGTCTTCGAGCCTCGATCCCGCATCGTGCATCGTTGCGAGAAATCGAGCTAAAAAATCGAAGAATCGACGTTATCTTGACTCAAAAACAATTTACGTTCTTAGAGTCAGTTTCATTCAATATCTCTGGATGAATTTTATTTTTCTCCTCCGCATTCGATGACTTTTTTTCATTGGCAAAACATTGCAGTCTTCGAGCCTCGATCCCGCATCGTGCATCGTTGCGAGAAATCGAGCTAAAAAATCGAAGAATCGACGTTATCTTGACTCAAAAACAATTTACGTTCTTAGAGTCAGTTTCATTCAATATCTCTGGATGAATTTTATTTTTCTCCTCCGCATTCGATGAC
The DNA here is from genome assembly GCA_959613375.1 of Heteropelma amictum. Classification (NCBI taxonomy): domain Eukaryota; kingdom Metazoa; phylum Arthropoda; class Insecta; order Hymenoptera; family Ichneumonidae; genus Heteropelma; species Heteropelma amictum. Next base: position 27,281,961 of record OY390722.1, on the reverse strand, counting down.
TTTTTTTCATTGGCAAAACATTGCAGTCTTCGAGCCTCGATCCCGCATCGTGCATCGTTGCGAGAAATCGAGCTAAAAAATCGAAGAATCGACGTTATCTTGACTCAAAAACAATTTACGTTCTTAGAGTCAGTTTCATTCAATATCTCTGGATGAATTTTATTTTTCTCCTCCGCATTCGATGACTTTTTTTCATTGGCAAAACATTGCAGTCTTCGAGCCTCGATCCCGCATCGTGCATCGTTGCGAGAAATCGAGCTAAAAAATCGAAAACCACCGTCATATTGTCAGCCGCGAGCGATTCGATTAAAAACAAAAGGGAGAAAAAGCGTGACTCGCGATCGGACGCACGTGTCGCTCGTCAAATCGTCAACGAGGATGATTCCTCTCGACGTTGAGCAATAACTTTAAAACGAATCGAACCCCCGAGATATATTCCGGAGTAGCTTATTTGCATACCGACCTGAAAATCTCGTTCGATCCTCTTTTTTGTATTTCATCCCTTCATCTTCCTCGCTCTCGACGAAAGGTCGTCGACGGAGCTTGTCATTCGGTGTCATCCACTCGACATAAGGTGGCCTCGACAACCCCGTTTCTCCATCGTTCCCCTTCTCTCCCATCATTTCCCTGTCACGCACTCTCTTTCTCTCTTTATCTTCTTTTCTGCAAGTCTCGATCTTCATTCCCCTTCGAGGGTAGTTTTTCTCTCACCCTCGCTTCGTCGCGATCGTTTAGCACTTTACTATAATTTTTTTTTCTTTCGTACCACCAAACCACCCCCTCTGATCCAACTACCGCGATATATTTGCATAGCCAATTCGATTATTCTTTACATTTTTCTCCTCGTACATAAAAGAATACGCAGACGACAGTTTGGACAAATTTTACATTCTTATTCCGCGTTGGAAGAGAAAAATTGGATACCAGCGTGGACAAATGATACTAACGAGGTAACGTTTTCGTAAAGGCACACCTGGGAGGCTGCAAAGTTATTGAAAAAAACGTTGACGAATTCGATTCTTTTTCTTCGAAAAAGAAATTTGCGTTTTTAGTTCATTCGCTGGGAAATTCACTTCATCGACGAAACACTCCAAAAAAATATACAGCGGAGTCTCACGTGTCAAAGAATTTTTTTTCCAAATTATTCTCGATCGAATAAAATAATTAAATTTTTTTTTTTATCGAAGAAAAAAAACCATAGCGACACGAAATTGTTGAGTTTTCCATACATCATCGATATTCAAATCCTATGGAAATTTTTCGCACTAAAAAAGAAAGGAGGGTTGTGAAGGGATGAATATTCCAGGGCGTAAGTCTTCGTAATGTAGCCGCTATATATACACTATATGTGTAGGATCTTATATACGTTTCCAAGTTCCGTAAAGAGTACAATAAAGGTACCATACAACCTGTATAATAACATCCGTCGTCCAAGTAGCTGAGAGTCCTGCGTCAAAGGAAAAAAAGAAGGAGAAAAAAAGGAAAAATCATGACACTCTACCGTACATTCCATCCCATGGGCACCGGTCTTGGTGCTTTAGTGCCCACATTACTTCGTGGATAACACCTAAAGAATAAAGACTTTTACGATCTTACTTCACTTTCCATCCATTTTTATTCTCCTCATCGCGCGCATAAACAACGTCCACCTTTTGCGCCATTATTTATTGACGTACTCGTCGCTCTCTCCTGCTTTATTTGCTCTCTCAAAGACTCGAAAGGAACCCGTAAAAGTTTACCTGATATTCATGAAAAATCCTATAGTGCCTTGTGATTTTTCACCTATAATCAGATTTTCCACATTATCGAGATCGTCGTAAAAATAATTCGAAACGGATTGGAATTTTCGTTCTTTCTATACACTCTCTCACTTATTTCAATTTCCCGAAGGTTTAGAAGCAAAATCTTCGCTACAAGTTGCTAAAAAAAAATGAGCAATTTTCTAAAAAACATAATTCGATGCTTTAAAAAATCTAAGTCAGGAGAACTTGGGCTTGGAATTTTTTTTCATTCGGTCCAATGACGTTTCGTAAAGCTCGTCGGAGGGAAAAAAAGTGTTTTCTTTTTCGTTTAAAATCTATGTTGTGTAAAACCATGACGTGGTTCAGCCCAGAATTCGATAAGAAAGCTTCTCGTGTCTGGAAGACTAGCGACTGGAAAACTGGTCGATCGCACAGTACGTGGAGACATCTAGGAAGTAACTGCTCAACACGAGATTCTCCTTGTAGGAAAAGAGAAACGATATACCAAGCGAAGAACGGGGCTGGCTTTTGAAAATCCAACAAAGGCTGAATAAACGAAAATTCCGACACAACGAAAAAAAAAACGGCCGCTAAAGTTTTTCCGGATTTTTCGTTTTTGCAACCATTTCCAAAAAACTCCCTGCTACCGATATCACCAAAAAAATCGTGTATTTCGTACTCTCTATGCAAGCGATGTTTTGCTCCGAAATTCGGCTCCGATTTCGGTTTCTGCACAACGTCCTTAAGTTTTTCATCAAATTGTCAGTTTCCACAAAAATCACGAATCGTACGTGTCACACATACACGTCTCTTTTGAACTGACGTCAGACTCTGGCGCCGTGTGGCATCGCTGCTTGAGGCACCCCATATGCAGGAAAAACAGAGAACAAAAGTCTCAGAGGATCGTACATTTTTCTCGCACAAAGTATCAGCTTTCGCTGTGTGAACTCTCTTAAACACCCGTATGGTTGTTTTGTCCCTCACATGCTTTACCGTTCGGGTCTATCAAAGAATAAAGCGGACATCAGTAGTAGCGGTTTTATACAAGCAAAGACGCCTGATGTGCAAAGAATTTGCTGTAGGGGTGTCGCTCGACCATGAAACGTGAGAGAATATATATATGCCGTGTGTTTACCCTGAAGAAACCAACAGGGAGAATTTGCAAAGGGCTCCAAACAGCAGCACACGGAGCAGCCGCGTATTTCGTGGAGATTGGAGGTAATGAGGGTCGCTGAAACCAAAGTGGCGAGTTTCCAAGTATATCTGCACCTTTGCCGATTGTCCTTTGTTAATAACATTTTGATATTGTTATATCAATTGCTAGGCATTTGAATTTCGAATTCTATTTCGAGTTTGTTGAGATTGTACCTCCTTGAATCTACAAAAAATTCAATGAGATGATTGGAATCGTCGATGATAATCACGATGGAAATTGCAAGATAGCGTACCAGATTCGGTCGTCTGAATATCGACGTGGTCCAGCGGCTACGTCGACGCGTATTAGTCGGCCGAAACGCTCACAGAGCGTTTTGAGTCCGGTAGTCTCGAGTCTCGAAGGTGTTGCTCCGCTTCGTTGAGTAGTGATGCTGATGCCACCCTGGTGTAGCTGGATGAAGTGGATATATGTATACGTATACATATGTATATGTATATACATATCTATATGCCGACCATTGCTTCCGCTTACTGAACTCTGCTCTCGGTTTGTATAAAGGCAGACGCCTTTACCACCAGGGGTTTCATTAACTCCACGCATTCATAATCTCGAGTGTGTTGGACGTGCGAATATAGATTGAGATGGGAATGAGATGGGTTTTGTTCTGGGATATTTGAGAGGTGTGAGCCAGACCACCGTTGCTTGGTCAGATTCGCACCAACCTGACTTTGCACCTCTCTCTCCCTCTCTCTCTCTCTCTCTCTCTCTTTCTCTCTCTAGCTCTCTTATCCTTCCGACTGCTAATGTATAAAGGTGGTAAAGAGCGCCCGCGGATGCTGCCATACGATTTTCTTCTTCCCGCTTTCCTTTCTTCTCAGAAGTATTATGGGATGAAAGTTTCATCAGAGAAGGGTAGACGCACTCGGTGCTGACGATGTTTGGCTGGTAAATAGACAGTCGATTGGACTTTTATCCGCGATGTTAATGAACATGGCTCACCCCTGATGCTAGGCCTCTTTCTCTCATTGTCTTTATTTCTTCGCTGACTCCTAACACACAGTTCCAATTGAAACTTATCCAGACACCATCTAATTCGAGTTGACCGTATCGGACGATCTCTCGCATAATCGTACTCCTTTAACCGTACAAATGTCATATCTCTCTCTCTCTGGACCGCATTTTATCTAACCGTTTGCTATGCACTTTACCGGAGGGTTCTTAATAATCCTGGCTCCATCTGGTAGGTATTAATGAAGCTGGTTTCAAGCATGAGTAATACGATATTATCATCACGACAGGGTTCTTCACGAACTTGTTTGTAGGAAGGTTCTTATCATCTCATCCATCTTTTTTTCTAAATTTCTTTGGCGGAGTGCGCATTTGTACGGAATAATGGTAAACACGATTTATCACTCGCTGCATTCGATGGTTGGTAGCACAGCCGGTTCCAGTTGTGGGGGGCATTGACTTCGATCGCAAAGTAACAGCAACCGACAGCGAGAGAAGTCTTGTTTGGAGAAGATACCGCCAGCGGATTGATGGGAAATGGAGAAAGACCAAGATATGCCCATGGCACGAATGATAAGGATGAAAGGCATGTATGAGTGGTTGACGGTACAGCGGGGGTTGGAGCAAATGGATAAAGTTCTCACTCCAAGATCGGGTCTGGGCGAGGAATATGGCGGAATAGCGTGTTGTGAGTTTGTGTGTGTCTGAGAGAGAGAGAGAGAGAGACAGACAGACCCAAAAGGTGGTTAGGTGGGTGGTTCTGCAGTAGTAGGTAGTCGGAACGATGGGTTGACGCTGAGAGAATACCGACAACTCGGGCAAGGTGCTGTTGCAGGAGAAAGCGAAGAGAAGCGCTCTGGAGCATGTACAGCAACGAGAGATGCTGTATATACAGAGCTTAGAGAGAACGAGAGGGTAGGTAAAGGAGAGTGTTCTAAAGCGAAATAGAGCGATACGTGAGGATGGCACGAAGAAAGAGAAGGCTCAAATACGAAGAGCAGACCGAAGAGACGAAGTAAAGAGAATAGAACACGACGAGAGAGGAAACATGCGGAGGAACCCGGACGTGGAAGAGACGCGAAAACAGAGACAGCATAGCTACAGTGAGGAGATGGGCTTGGGGGGTGTGCTGTGGCCCGGTCGATTCAGCCCCGGGCACTCGACTCCAAGCCACCTCTATCTGCCATATTCCCTCTATTCGCTCTCTACTCCTACGGCATCGCGCTACCGGGGGCCACCTTCCTCCGTTGATGCTCTCGTTTTACTCGATGTTTTCCCGGTATTAGTGTGCAGCGATATCACACGTACACACTGTACTTTTGGTGGATTCAACGTGTATTCCACCAACAGCAGCAGCAATGAGAGACATACAGTAGTGAAGCTCGCGGGTTCAACTGCAGCGGAAAACCACTTTCAACCACCCTCGTGCTACCGCCTCGCTCGGATTATCGTGCCTGGTAGCCGTTCGCTCATCTAACTCCCTCCGGTTTTCGATTATCTTCACGTGAGATTGGAGAATGTAGCTGCAAATCTACGTATATATAAGGAAGGAGAGATGGATGGAAAGAGACGGACGAGGAATAGCACAGGGGGAAAACACCCGGTGCTATACAGACACGGCAGCGTAGAAGACGGAATTGGATGTAGCCCAACTGCAGGTTTCCTTCTGAAAATGAAGGCTGATATTGCAAAATCATGATCAGAAGCTATTATTCTCTCGTGAAAAGAAAAGATAAGCTCGACTTTGATCGAGTTTCGTTTTCCAAAGTTACCTCATCGTCAATCCGCCTCGACAGCTGTCCTAAAACTAAACAAGTACCATTGCGCCTCGGTAGACAGCGAAGCTGTACGAGACTATATCACCGGGCCAGCCCCGTCGCCATCTTGAGCAATTCCACTTATTTCCTCCACCTCGCCCACCCTTCTTATCCTCAGACTCTCGGCAAAATCCTCCTCAACCGCGCAACTCCTCTCTTTGGCATCTGTTTTCTTCCCTTGCTCTTCCTTTCTCGCGCTCTCTTTCTCTTTCGCGTCTGTACCTCGAGTCGCCTCGGGGTCTCCACCCTCGGACCCGCTGCTACTTCCGCTCTTGCCTTCCTACGTTTCCTAGATGGCGGAAACGCCAATGGTGGTGGTGGTGGTGGTGGTGGTGGTGGATGGCAATGGTGCACCCCCGCTTTCCTCGGTGAACAAAAATAGGGGGGACCACGTGGAACCCCGGTAGACCGTCATTGAATACATACTATACATACACACATACATTGACATGTACATATACACATGTACGTATATACCCGATACTTTCGCCAGCTTCGAGTTGGAGAAAGACAGAGACGAATACAAAACAAGGACTGCGACAGAAATGGCAGGTGAACGCGAGATAAAACGAGATGTGTAAATGGAACAGGGCGTTTCTACGATCTCTCTCACTCTCTTTCTCACTCGAACTCAATCCTCGTTTGCCAATGTAGTACGCAGACGTGGGATTCGCGGGATTGGTCGTGCCACCTGGTCTCCCGCCTCGCATTGGTTTCTACGTCTGACCCGTTTGTGTATCTGTACGTTTGATGACGTAAATTGCCAAGCTCCACCCCAGGTAGCCAGCGACGGAGGTCTACCCGGAGAACGATCCCTCTGGGAACCCTCCCGCGTCAAGAGAATTTTCCTTATCGAAAGGTGGAAAGTGGCGCGAGCAGAGAGACGCGTATATGCAAATCTTCACCTCTGTACACGTTATTTCACCCGAGTGTATGCCTCTCTCATTCCCGTGCATGTATATGCATCCGCGAATATATCCCGCGGATATATGCAGAATGGAAGCGCCTGCGCGGAAAACCGAAAGGTCGTTTATTTGCATCTGTCATTGCAGCAGCCGGCGGTGCTAAGAGATGAGAGAAGGAGGAGGAGAGGCGAGGGAGGAGAGAAGCGGAAGGCGGTCCGCAACCTTATTCTTTCTCTTTGCAAATACCGACACACGCGCTCTCGTACTTTGTGAGACAAGTACATACGACACATGCCTTTGTGTATTTGAATATATGCATATGCTACGGCGTATACCGTGTCCATTTTTCTTTTTTCAACCCTCCTTATATCCTCCACTTTTCTTTCTTTTTCTGTACTTTTACCTTCCTCCTTTCCTTCTTCGCATCTTCTTTCCTTTGCTCGCACAAAGCCCCCGTATATACCCCCTGGTGTTCAGATCTCTCGGTTTCTTTCTTTTCCACTCATTCCTTTACTCCCTTTATTTCCATGCAGCTCCGGCTTTCCATTCTCCGCCCATACACTTTTTTCTGCGTACCTCCATGACCCGCAGCCCGAGCGTTCTCCGCTCACAGCTTTTTCTCATACCCTCTCTCGTTATTCTTAACCCTCGCACGCTGGTGTACGTGGCTTCGTCCGTCTGTATACCCTTTTCGCACATCCGCATACACGTTCCCTTGGTTTTTTGTTTCATCTTCGGTCTTGGCGCACCGACCGTGTGCCTGTGCCACCGCGAGCGAAAGGCCACCGTCAAATTTATTCTCGCGGTAAAGCGGTGTGCGACACCCAACGTTACGGCGTACTCGAAAGAGAGGACGCAGAGCCGACCAGCCGACACATGCTGGAAATGGAAAAGCGTCGCTGCGACAGGGCTCTGGTTCACGACAACGCACCATTTTCGCGGTCCAGACTAAAGGGTTTTAACGCAAACCCTCTTTGCTCTCGACTCCCGTCCAACTCCACCATTTTTGTAAACCTTCCACGACGAACCTCTCCAACCGCGAGACCGCGCGTCTTCCCCGAGCAGCTTTTTTCACACCTACACACGAACATCGAAATTGACGACAATTTTGACTCGACTTCCCAACATCCGCGTTCATAGAACATTTTAAGGGCCAAAAGCAGAATTTCCACTACTCCGTAAAGTTCATCCAATTCACCGTGATTTCTCGTACAGCGTATGCACTTTTTTCGGTTATACGTATAGGCTTTGCGCATATACGTAGAATCTCGAGCAAAACGTTCTCCACTTCTTCTCATATCCTCCGTCTGCCTTTTCCTTCTGACAAGGCTCAACGTCTGCCGTGATATGGTATGTATGTACACACACACACACACGCACAGATGATAACGAAGAATAGAATGTACAAAGAGGAACAAAAAGTCCTTCCGTATTCTAGAGAACCGTGAGGGGGTGAGTGCGACCACCCTTCACTCTTCCCGGTGTACGCGCGATTCGCGGGGTTGCTGGCCTCAGAATGGTGTTGCCATTGCTGATGAGTGAGAGAGAAGGGGCTGTATGTGTGATATACTGTGCAAACGTGAGAAATACCGAAAGAGAGGAAGAGGGCACAGACAGGGTGGTGGTGCGCCAATTCCGCTCGGAGAGAAATATAAAGGCTGCAGTGAGAGTATACGAGAGGGAGAAAAGCCGCCGTAAGAAAATGAAAGAGTACAAGAGAAGTGCAGCTACGTACCCATGTGCGTGTGTGTCAAATCAAAAGGAGCAATAGGGTGTAACTCGCTTCACTCCATGAGCGAAGAAAAGCCCTTCTTCGTGTTGGTAAATGATCGCAGATGCATGTCCCGTCGACCGATAATCGTAAAGGCACAGCGAATCTTGCTCGATGTACCAAACCCCGCGGGTTACGCCATTTTTATTCCTACGAGGGTGCATATACACACGTATACTCCGTAAACCCGATATAACTGCAGCTGTTGGATGCTGGAAGAGGACGGGAGAACGAGAGCGGTCGGGAAACCGAGTTCGAGACTCCGTATGGTATTGCTCTCGAGAGGAACGATGGAGTATAAGAGAGAGAGCGAAAAGGTAGGGCGGGATAGGGAAGGACGCTCGAAAGAGGGACTAGAGTAGGAGAAAAGAGGGTTCGAAAGAGGGCTGCCGCGCACTTCGATCCGAGAAGGAGACGCGACGTATTTTCATCTCTCTTTTCCGCCGATATACGTACGGATGGAATGAGAATATACCAGTGAGGAAAGTCACAAGGAGGGATCGAGAAAGAGAGAGAGAGAAACCGAGAGGGAGAAAACTGTAGACTCGGAGCTGGAGGAAAGTCCACAGCAGGGTTCGATCCCACAAGGAGCCAGACACTTGGCAGCGAAGCACTTAAAGCCTCCTCCCAACACTGTACACACATACAGTCGATTCTCAACTACCGACGAATAAAAGGGCGTATGAAAAACACCCTCTTGTAACGCGAGGGCTGTAACGCAAAGTGAGTTACAGCCCTTTCTCCGAGAGCACACCTTACGTATATTTATGATATATACGTGTGCCAGTGTGTATGTACAGTGCGACGACTCGCTTTTCCACCTCAGCTCCCGACGACCCTTAGTTTCTCTTTTCTCCATCCCTCCGAGTCCATCTCGCGCCCTCTTTCGGTTTCCCCTCTTTCTCATTCTCTCTACGTATATATATGCACGGATATACATATGTACTTGAACAAAAACTACAGAACATATAGACATATATACATATGTACTCTTTCCAGGTCTTCCCAGTCTGTGTTACTGTAAATGGCTATGTACATAATAGTGTTACATACATACATACTTTTACGTGTATATACGTTGCGCTATATTTATCTCGCGGGGCGTTACCACCCTCTTTGCTCCTCGGCCTCTCCCGCGAATCGTACAACAAACCGTGGGATTTCACCCGCACATTCGGCATCCGCACAATTTCCATTGGCCATTGCGACAAGCGCAGACCAATGGAACGCGCAAATACGCGAAATACCGCCGCGCTCTCTCGCAAATCCCCCTTGACGATTTTGTCCCCGCTAATCTACGTGCCGCTGAGTTTCCACGAAACGGAAACGAATTCGAGAGCGCAGGACGATTACCCGGGGGCTGGTTCTCTTGATCTGAATTCACATATACCTGTGCGTACATGTCATGCCGTTATAGCTAAGGGTAGTTTTGTACGTCAAGTGCATGTCTTCCTTCACAGGATCCCCACTTTTTTTCCGACTCTCACCCCCCAGCATCGAACTGTATTTCGCTCTGTAGCTGACCCACTTTGTTCTTTGCTCTACGTGACATCCGCCTGTACATTTATGCCGGATGTCTAAAATGTGCCAGGATGGCTGTATTTAAAAAAAAATTCCAAGTGAATTTTTTCGAACGTAAATCTCTTCACTCGGCCATTGATCCTCCTCGACACAATGAGCGCCACCTCGAGCGACGGAAATCGTCCCTACACGAATTTACTTTCCAGCTCGAAAAAAATTCTCTTTTCAATAAAAAAAAACGTGACGCATGTCAATATAGGGTGAAATTTTGAAAAAAGCGTGTGCAGCGAAAAACAAATGGGATCGCGAAGAATCCGATGGGTCGAGGATAGATTGGGGATGAAAAACGCGCATATTACTTATATTCGGATTCTTATTGATTTCTATACGGCGTTTACCTTTTATGATATACCGATTCATCTCAACCCCGCCGTTATGCAACGTCTCGCCGACTCTCGTGTCTGATCGAAACTGCACTGTACTACTTGACTCGATTTTACCACTCGAGTCAGCTTGAATGGGAAATACTGAGACGGAAGAAAGCGAGCGGGCGAGAAAAAAAGAGCTCGAGACGTTCCAGCATATTTCTATCTTTAACTCTCTCTCTCTCTCTCTCTGTTGACTTCCCTGATTGCCTTTCCCTTTTCGTGTATCCTGAAGGACTTTGCAGCAACGATACCCCATTAATTCCGAGTTATATCGGGAATAAAGCTCGAGTTACGAGCAACACCTATAGCCAACGCGAAGCACACTGGGATATTCAAACTCCGAGAAAAGCAATCGATCGGCATGTCTCTCTCGAAGATGATATTATCATTATACTTTATGTTATTTCTCACGCGTGCTGGTAAAAAAGGGAATAAGAGTAAGAATCTCGTCACGGAAAAATCATTTTCAAAAATCTATAAGAATCGTATGTGTGTTTCTAGGAATGATCAATATGGATAATAAAACGATCGAGTTTCGATAAATTCAATATGCGATGCGATTCAATAAAAATCAGTTCGATTAAATAAGAGTAAATACACTTTGCCTTGTAATTTTTGCTTGCGAATGAAATTACACCACTTTTTTCACCTGATCAATTTGATATCGATTGATCCGGTTATACGTCACTCGCATGGAGTTGAACGTGTATGTACTCGAAATACGATGCGTACTACACGTGCATTCATCGGATCATGCCTGATTGGGGTTGAAGCTCGATACATATTCCCGCCGTCAAATAATGGCACTCTTTTTTGCACCGTAGCTCTCGTCGTGGTTTTCCGAAAGCTCAGCGATTGATGCAGCAACTTTGCACCCATGTATACCGAATTCTTTTACATATATGTGTCGCTCGCACGTGTAGATACATGAGGTGTTTCTCGCGGACTTTGCACGAGTGAAAAAAATGTTTAAACTAGCTTTGATCTCCGAATAATGATTTTATTGAAGAGACGAAGAAAAAGGGCTCTCTCGATGCTCTGTTTTTCCATTGAAAATTAAAAAAAAACTGTCCTTACGATCGTGGTTCGAAAAGTGTATAGAACTTTGAAAGATCTTTTCCGAGGGAAAAAAAACTTTACATGGAAAGTCCTGTGTGCTTTTGTATAACCTTTTTTTCTGTATAGACACGTCATTCCGCGTTTAAAGTCGTTCGCGTACGTACGCACAGACACACATAAATTTTTAGTACAAACGACGATACGTACACCATCACTATCAGAACCAATTCGTTCACCTTTCGTTATCGTTTGCTTCGTTCTCGCTGTTGCCTCGAACCATACACCTCTCGGGAAAATTGTTCCTAGTCTCGTTGCTTTTTTCCCCCTTTCTTTCCCAAGCAGCAGCAGCAACAACAGAAAATAGCCGCACACGCAGCGACACAAACACCCCACAGCCCATTTTTATATCCACCTAAATCCGTCCATTTTAAATGGCGAGTATTTTCCTCAACGAACGAGTGTCTTTTTTTTACGCTTTTCCCTCGCGAAAATAGGCCTTTTCTTTCTCGCGTGTACATCGGATAATAAAAAAGCGAGGAAAGTAAATTAACGTATTTCAAAAACGTTGTTTATTTCTCACGTTGCGACATTTTTAACGAAAACGCGGTAAAACATTATCGATCGTTTTGTTTTTACGATGTTTCAAAGTTGAACGATCATTTTGATTCTATTCGAAAAATCGAAAGAGTTTGAGGGAAAAAACTCGACTTGAGAAATGAAGAGTGAGAGGGATGGAAATAAAAAGACATGGAAAGAGTCTACCTCGAACGAGTGTCTTTTTTTTACGCTTTTCCCTCGCGAAAATAGGCCTTTTCTTTCTCGCGTGTACATCGGCTAATAAAAATGCGAGGAAAGTAAATTAACGTATTTCAAAAACGTTGTTTATTTCTCACGTTGCGACATTTTTAACGAAAACGCGGTAAAACATTATCGATCGTTTTGTTTTTACGATGTTTCAAAGTTGAACGATCATTTTGATTCTATTCGAAAAATCGAAAGAGTTTGAGGGAAAAAGCTCGACTTGAGAAATGAAGAGTGAGAGGGATGGAAATAAAAAGACATGGAAAGAGTCTACCTCCTGCGCTCGTGTGCCAATCCAAGTGATAAACGAGCGCTCGTCCGAAAGCCAAGGGGTGGAAAAATTATAGACGTTGGGTTATCGAATTCCACCCTCCGTTCTTCTGACCGTCAGATATTGCCCTCACGCCTATTGGCCATGGATATCTCGCCGGAGGATATCATCATTTTCTTTTTTGAAAACAACGTGTCTATTTATTATTTCGGTTGGATTTCATTTGTACATTTCAAGCAAACGGTATACCATCACTTTATACACGATATCTTTCCAAAAAAAACTGTGAAAACAATATTTTCCAAAATATTATTCTAGACATTTACGACGCAAACGTGTCTCTCCTATTTTTTTCGAAAGCTCGTCAATTTTTCGTTACCATTTTCGTTGATGCGTACAATTGCTTCGAAAAAAGTACTCCCACAGATGGAAATGCAGCTAAAAACAGTATTTCATTAATTAAACTCAATGTCAATCAAATAAAGTTTTTCACGATAAAAGAAGAACAAAAAAATCAATTGCCACAATCTTCATCAATCTTCCATCTTCATTCGATCAAGAAGAGTGCATAACCATTAATTATTCGCCGACTCCGTCGCACAATTATCACTCAATTCAACCTTCAAAGTGTATCATTATCATCCGTCGATCTCGACTTCCCCCCCCCCCCCCCCACCCCGAAAACGTCTGTTTTGCACTCAAAAAATTCAAGAACAGCGAAATCCCGAAGCCTCCATTGAATTTGGCACCTTGGTGTCGCGCGACGTTCGGGCCATCTTTTTCTCCATATTATTTCATTCTTTTTCATATTTCTGCCCAAAGATGATAGTGGAAAAGGCGGTGGTGGGGGTAACGGGAAAAAAAGGTCACGTCTCTTGACAAAAGAGTTTTCTCTCGCGCAACGAGATATAATACGAACAATACGAAACTCGGTCGGTGGATGGATCAAGGGAGGTCACCTACGTCAGAGCCGGTTATAACTTTAAGATGCGAAGGAGATATGCCGAGGTGGTGGAGATGGCGGCGGCTGAATTCTCCTGACGAAAGTCGTGGTAGTGGAAAATGAAGGTAGGAGAAGGTGGAGCAGCAGACGACATGTATTATTGATGTGCCTGTGTCGCCATTCTCTCTCTCTCTCTCTCGCGCTCTCTCCGTCTTTCTCTTTTACCACCCCTTAAACTCTGTATCTCTATATACGTTTCCGCTGTCTCCTCCTCAACCCTCGCGAGCTCCTCATCTCGCCTATTCTCTTCAGCTTCGCGTCTCATCCGTCCCTTTTCCGTTTTCACGTTCCTCAGCTATTCTTCGCTGTGCCTCCTCGCCTCTCCTCCACATCCCCTTTCTTCGTCGCCTCCTCATCCACCCTCCCTCTCCCACAACCAGCAACCGAGTCTTGTAGTTTCCGATACATTCCACCACGAATCCCAGCAGCCGCTCGTTTATACCTCGGTTTCTACCTAGTAAAATCTATGTATCCAGCAGCACCTTCCACACTCATATTTACCTTCAGCTTGAGAAAGAGGCGAAGGAGAGAAATCCGACGTCGACGCTGTGCCGCCATCTTTCCTCCCATCGATATGTATATGTGAGTACGTATCGAAACTACGATAGTTATTTTGAGAATACGAAAAAATACTTTCGAACGATAACAATAAAAACGACAAAGAATAATACCACCTTCACTCCAGAAACGATTTCTGGGAGAAAGTAACTCCGAGCGAGTACAATTATAATTTTGAAAAAACGCTTCACCGTTAGAATTATAAACAATCTTTCGCATCGTTCATATCGACTTGGAGGATCAAAATTGACACTCGAATTTCGAGCGAGCTCTCTCGTAGTTCGTACGTAAAATTGCTTCCGAAAGTAACGTCGCGATACTCGATATAATTATTTTGTTTTCACTTTTTTTTTCATCAACGTTTAATCGGTCGAGGTGTAATCCAACGAAAGAATTTCCGCTACGTTAGCCAGAATTTATTATCAAAATTGCTGTCGCGCCATGATTTAACTCGCGATCGACTTGAAATTTTCGAATATCAAAGTCATTTGCATTTATGCACGCTTCGACACTTTTCACCCGACTGTGTAACATCGCGTTTTTCACGATCGGAATATATTTGCAAGAAAGAGAGAGAGAGAGGGCGAGGGATGAAAAGTCCAGAGAAAAAAGCAGAATTTTCGATGAGTAAAAACGAGAGAGCGAGGCTTCTGCCTGCAGCAGAGACGCTGCCTTCTTCCATTAATCTCCGGGCAATCGAATTTAGCATAATTGACGGAGCGTAGAATAGCGCCCTCTTCGATTCTAAAACGCCATCTCGCATAATCTCACGATATATCTCACTCAATGTTTTCCGCGATAGAGCACACAACCGCACACGTACGTTTAACGCGCGAGGTTTTATAGACCGCAATAAGCCCATCGGGAAAGCGATCGTCCACCGATCATCGAAGAGCTTTGATTTATTCTCACAAATCGATGTAATAAAAAGCATATATTACTTTGCTTTCTATTTGAAATGGTTCGATAAATCCAGCTCCATATTTCAAATTGTACAATAATTCATCCTCACCGTGTCTGATGATTTTACCAATCGATATATCCCGAGACGCGAGCACTGTACTTTTGAAAATAATCCGACAGCACAGGACTGACAAAATCAGAGTCGAAAACGAATTTTATCGTTTTGACATCCCGATTTTTCCAACTTTTCGCTAAAATCTTCGTGTAGACGAGAATTATCGATAACTCGTCGTTTTTTTCAGGGAAAAATTAAGAGAGGCATTTTACTTTTGAATTTGGCACAGAAAAAATTGACTCCGAATGATGAAGATGACTAGGGAGCAGCCGAGATGTGGGAATTATCATTTTCTTTTCCTTTAACCTTCTGTAAACGTCAAGCCTGACCAAAACAGACTTATCACGATAAACCGATTAAAAAGACGTTAGCATATACCTCGAGACGTACGACTAAACGTTCGTAATATGCATACTACATATATATATATAGAGCGAAGCTTGTACATTTATATCTGTATATACATTGGAATACCATCCCGGAAGCAGCAGAAGCTCTCTCGTGTATTCGTCATCTATATTCATGACGGCGTGGGGAGGAACTTTAGATTGAAGCGATTAAAGTCGAAATTCCCAAACGACTGGAGCCCACCCGCGACAACGTCTAGTATCCTCACGCTCGTTCTTTCTGCCTTTCTCTCTCTCTCTCTCTCTGTCTCTCTCTCCCGCCTGTCTTCCTCCGTCTCCCATGTCCAAAGAGGAACAACAGCAACAGCTCATCAGTAAATTAACATTTGAAAAACCCTCACGACACGTTTAGTCGAATTACCGATAGAAAAAATCATCGGACCGAAAGAAAATCTTTATTCGTAAAATAAAATTACAATTCAAGGCATTGCACTTTTCCATGAAGAGAAAATATGCCGCAAAGTGTATCATATTTAGATCGAATTTCAGAAAATCATCGCAAAATGTTTAATTGATATTTTCAAAAAATCATTCAATTTTGTTTGCAATTCTGTTATTATTCAGAAATTACCGTGCTCGGTATCGTACCATTGAACGATTTCATCTTTTGGTAGCAGCGCCGGGTACTTGAAATTATCACCATAGTGATAATGTGTTATTGTTATTATATGAAATAATGCCTGTCGTACATCATTTTAAGATTTTGAATCTGGGCGTACAAAAATGTTCATTCGATTATTCGTTCATCTTCCTTCTCTCTCCTCTATTTTTCTGCTCCATTTAGTCGCTGCTTTGTACGAGAAACATTACCAAAGAGAGAGGTCTCGTTCCCTCTCAGTGTGCGTAGACTTCCGGTCGGGTGTCCCGTGCCTGCGGTTTTTCGCGCCAACTACCCAAATCCCTCCGGCATTTCATCTCTTTCCCTTCCTCGTCGTCTTTCTCACCATCGTTTTTCATCCCCTTCATGGTTACGTCATTGAATCCCCCTTCTTTTTTTCGGTCCAGAATCATCCCCGCAGCGCGCGAGAAGAAGAGAAAACCCAGCACATCTATAAGAGCTTTCGCGAGCTTCCCGCTTTGCCTTCTCACGATCTCGGGATTTTGCCTCGCGGCCCTTTCGTCCCTTTTCCTTTTTATTTTCTTTGTTCTTTTCCTGAAAAGAGGCGACTGTGCGCCCTCTATTACGCGATGAGGACACGAAAAAAAAAAAGAGTTCTGCGAGGAAAAAATATTATCTTCGTCAAAAAGAAGCCGCGTCGACGTTACCCTTTCGTTCTTCCTTCGGCCTTCCAATTTCAATTCTTGAAAAATCACAATTTCAACAATTTCCAATGGTCCATCGAATCTCCTCTTAACTCTCTGAGGTCGACAGATTCAGCGAACACTGACGACAAAAATGTTGTAACAAAAGGTGGTTAGCGGGATCGCTGTTGAAATACGTTTATTTAGTTGGGAAAGGGCCGAGCAACGGTACGTTAACCAGAGAGATGTGTATATGGAGTGTGCCGGCGCATACGTAAATAGGCTGCTGTCCAAAATGCAAATACGTGGGAGCACGAGATAAGGACAAAGCGTACAACGCCTATAGTTTAAGTATAACACCTATATGCTTGAGATAAATTCAATATCGTACACGGAGAATTCGTGTGAACGAAGAAGAATGAAAATCGAGGAATCTTCGTTCATCTCGCGACAGTGTCGTTAATTTTTCAGCCCAGGCTTGTACACAAAATATATATTTTTTTTACATGAGCTGTGCAATCACTTGTCACGAATGCCTCTGATCACGAATTTGACGAATGTAATTGACAAAATCGTGTAAAAATTCGTCATAAAGAATATTAAAAATAACCACGAGAAAGTCGTTGCTGAGCATCAAAAGATCTTTTCGTTCCTCGTCGTCTTCGCAATTTTTCGGGGCAAAACGTGGATTATTTCTCATCTTTTTTTTTTTTAAAACGTGTCAGTTATTTTTTGAGAGAATAACTGTACAAATTTGTCGAATTTGTGCCATCCGTCGCACGTTTCACACTTCGAACACAGTAGTTCGCGATTAATCTGATGAATCTACGAAAAAATCGTTATCAGCTCTGGGGAAAGATAGTTTTTCTTCAATCATGCTGAATCTCGTGATAACGCGGAGAATTCGTGTGGGCAAAGGAGAACGGATGAAAATCGGGGAATCTTTTTCCGTCCGTCAGCAAAGTTTTCACGAGAAACTCGCCGCTGAAAATCGAAGAATCTCCAAGTTCCTCGTCTTTTTTCAAAAGCTCTTCGATTATTCTCCAACGGGATAATCGTATTGTGCAGCGAATTTGCCGAGCGGATGAAATTCGAAGAGTCTTCTTCTTCCGTTTCGGGATCACCATAAATTGTTTGTTTATCAACGAATTTGGTGAATTTAAGGTAGTTCTATCGTTAGATTCAAATCGAGAATTTGTTTTGCAGTTTTTCTCACATACAAAATGGTTCGCGGGCTTCAGTTAAATAAGAAAAGTTGTTGCAAATCGACTAAAGAACAGCATACTCCAAATTCACGGTCATCCCAGATGATATGTCCTTGCTCTATAATTACAAAAATTGCGAACAAAATTTTCTTAAGATTTTTTTGGAAAACTCAAGAAATCTTCTTTGATGTTGCATAAAAATGTATGCAAAGTTTTAGAAGGCTTCACCACGTAGAAGCCGAGATATTCATTGATGAAAATGCAACTTTTAACATGCGCTCTTACGAGAGACTACGGAAAATTGTGATTTTTACCAATAAATATCTCAACTTCCACGTGGTAAAACCTTCCAAAATTTATTACACACGTATAAATGACATCAAAGAATACGTATTCAAATTTTCAACAAAATCTTAAGAAAACGATAAAACGATAGAACTACCTTAATTGATGCAATCGCGTCAATTATTTATCATACAATTATAGGACATCATTTCTCGCAGCAAATTTGTTGAAAATCATTTTCGCTGTTTATCGTACGTTCTACATCCAGGTCAAAGTATTCCGATAATCGTCCCAATATGCATCTGGAAAAAAAATCGTCCTGGAGAGAGATCTCAATCTTAATGAATCGCGTAAAATTTTCCTGCGTCGTTTTTCGCAACCGAGGGGGGTGAAGAAAGTAGTTTTTGGCGGGAGAAAACCCCTCGCACGATTGTCCGAATAAAGCTATTCACGTCCGAAAAGTTTGACGAAGCTGCGGTACATCGATGTACATGTACACGTAACATACATATGTGCATAGTGACGCACGTGTGTGTGTGTACCATCGGACAAGTTGTAACATGCTTAAAGGACAAAACGAGATTAACACGTGGTCTGTCTCACTACGATGCGTGAAATACGCCAGCGAAAATAATCTGCTAGGCTACTATTCTATCAGGCGACATAATGCGTATTATGATCACTATGAAATTATCACTTTAGATCAGTTAAAATGTGGCCATGATAGTGCAAACTTTAATCACGATTTTTCACAAGGCTATCCAATGATTTTTTGTTTTTTCTCTTACGCGATATTATCAATGGAGATAGCATCGATCGAAGCCTTTCGGTAAAATTCCGATCAAGCCCTTAAATTCGAGATTTCGTTATTCAACGTCTAGGTCAGTATTTTTCAGTGAATGAGACAAAATTTATTGACAACCAAAGGGACAACCAAAAAACTGGCTCGGGCAGTTTTCGAGCTATCGGCCTCTCGACTCGAACATGACCGTTAGATTCCTCGTCCTTCGTGACTTTTTCACAGAATTTATCACTTCCCTCCAACTTCTCATCGGTACTCTCAAAACCTGCCAGGGTGATTTATCCCTCGCCAGATATACGGATACGAGAAAGGCCGATAAAGTCTCGTTGAAAAAAAGAAACCTCGTTAATCGTCAATTCGATGAATTTTTCGTCCTGTTTTATAGTCAAAGTAAACGTTAAAACGAGGGCTTATTGGTGAGTTTCATTTTTGCTTCATTTTCGAATAAATTTCGTTTGATTTTTCTCAGTTTAAACGAGATCACGTGTCGACGGATAGAAAAAAATGCTATCCATGCGACGAAAATCGAAAACTATGCGTTATGCAACCGATTATTAGTTTATCTTGTTTTCTGATTTTTTTTATCCACCGAGAATATCAATCTGCGTTGATAAGCTTGAGCCTTGAAGTGTGGGAAAGGTTAGGTTGCCAACGAAAAATATCATTCAGCGTTAAAAACTTTTCGTCGATGTTCACGAGGGCGTTCGTGCCTCATACATCTCGACGTTTAACGCAAAGGTCACCGGCCCCTTAACGACTCAAAATGAAAGGCCATGGGCGAGCCCAAAAGTCTATGGAGGCCTGCACTCTTATGTAAGAATATCAAGATTAGTTCTTTGGCTTCCATATAATGTAGATTAGTGGGCGTTGAACCGATTATACGAATAGTTCAAAAAGGGCTCGTCCTCCGTCCCTTCGAAACCCTACCCCAAGAAATTACAACAAAAAAAACGCATTTTAAGCAAATTTATGCTCAAATTTGAGACTCGGGAAATGCACTTTATCGAAGGTGCAATTGCATTTTTAATGAAGTTCTCTGATGAATGAATGCATTATTCCGAAGTTGACAAGAATATTTTACAAGCCTTTAACAAAATTTGGCATTGCGTACAGACGCGAATGAATTTTTCAGCTGCTCGTCGTTATTTTTTTCACATTTACATTTATTCATTCGCATCAAATAATATAAAAACTAAGAAACTACGAAAAATGCAATTGCATTTTTACGAAAATTCAGTAACGAATGAATGAATTACTCCGAAAAATTCACGAGAATATTCAACGGATCTTTAACAATATATTTTCTTCGTCAACAACGCGATCTTTGTTTTTACATTTTTTTTACGATAAATGTCCAAGTCTTCGTTTGAAATAACAAATTTCAATTTCAATTTCAATTTTCCTGGCAGATGTTTTTCATCGATCCTGATATGAATCTCTGTTTAAAATGATTTTTCCAATAATACAAAAACCGGCGTTTGTTCGATGTATTCATAAATAGAGCTTGCGTTCGTCGCACAGAAAACCGGTATCAGATGTACGTGAATGGAACTGAGTTCGAAATGTTCGGTAGATCATTGTGGATAGATAAACGTTGGTGGTGGAACTTAGCTGGAAGCTAGCGACGTATAAATACTCTAGGTCAGTTCGAGATGATGTCAGTAAAACTTTGGTTGAAACGTCTGATGGTCCGGAATCGTCTTTCCGTTTGGGCACAATTTTATTACATAATCCGCGAGTTTTTCGTCGCGACTCAAAGGTCTTCGATCCACTCGATCATCAAGGCCGAGACAATGAAACAGGAATCATTAGGACAGAGTTAGCAGCGTTGTAAACACAGATAAAACGAGATTGATCGGTTTTTTTAACATTTCGAAACTCGACGAGAGATATTTCATCGCGGAATCGACGATTCACCGTATTTCTTGAAATCACGTTTAACGCGAGTCGATTAAAATGAACGACACAGACGCGTATACGATAGGGAGTGATTTGCAAAGAAGGGACGCGCAGGACGTCATTGAAGAATTCGCCGACGAAATGTCGATGATGCACGGCAGGTGCATTGACATCGGTTGCGGTCCTGGAATCGTGACGAAGGATCTGATCCTGCCTAAATTACCACCGGATGCTGCGCTCGTTGGTAAGACAGGAAAGCCTCGATTTCCGAACCTTTTTGAATTTGCTCGAAAGCGAGAGTGTCTAATGAAATTGAAACAACGAACGACGGGCAGGTGTTGATATTTCAAAGTCAATGATCGCCGAAGCGAGATCATATTGCAAGGACGAAAGGCGCCTGTCCTTTTTCGAATTGGACATCGAGACCGACGAATTACCGAGTGAACAAATCGGCCAATACGACAATGTTCTTTCGTTGTACTGCCTTCACTGGTGCCAAAATATTCGGTAACATAAATATACAGCTCTTTTGCGAACGATAATTGCCGAAAAAATATTCGGAGGGAAAAAAGGAGTATGTGCATCGTAAAATTGAAAAAAAATTCCAGAAGGACCTACGAGAATATATTCAAGCTGCTGCGACCAGGTGGCAAATGTTTACTCATGTTTCTGTCTTTCAATGACGGTTTCGACGCTTACATCAAGATGCGCGACAATTCGCGTTACACGGCTTATATGCAGGTAGGGTAATTCACAACCGCAATTTATGCAAAATGGACGATTGCCATTCTCGCAATTAGGAGTTATTTTAAAACGAAAGAAAAAAAAAGAAATTCTCCCTCATTAATCGTTGATTATCGTCAGGATGCATCGAAATACGTACCACACTTTCACACGTGTCCCAATCCCCGTGCCACCTTAAAAAACGTACTCTCGGACGTTGGATTTCACGTTCTCCACTGCAGCAATCGCGAGAAGAGTTTCGTCTACAAAAACTTCAAATCTTTGCAGAGTAAGCGTTTCGCGCGACTTGTTTTACGCAGATCCAGTGTCAGCGAAATCGAAATCAGTCGGAGATTTTTTGAAAATTTCTTTGAAACAAAGAATTCGAAAATTCATTTATCATTCGGACAACGCATGATTTTTTTCGATTTTTATACCACCTCGCTGAGTACACGAATCGCACGTACTGTCTCGATTCTGTTGACGCTGCACCTTAACGTCGTCCTCGAGTAAAAATAATGAAAAATTGAAATAAAGATACATTAAAAGAGATTGGAAAACAATTTCAGATCATACAATCGCCGTGAATCCGTTCTACAGTAGGATACCCGATTATCTCAAAGAAGATTACACGGAAGAAATAACGAGGGAAATATCGAGATGCAAGATTATCTTTGAGAACAAAAAAAGCCAAGCCCCAAACGAGTACAGCATTCTGGACAGATATCGTATTTTAATCGCTTATTTGGAGAAACCAGCGCAATGAAAAATGAAAATCTCGACAAAACTTGTTGTCCATTGCCATGAATTTCGTCTAATAATTTATTTAATACTTGTAAGAAATTAGTATAATAATATTCGTAGCCCGTTGAAACGGCGAACGAAACTCGATCGAGGAAATATTCGATGAAATAATAAATCAATACCATGTTTCATCTTTTGTTCATTTTCTTTTTTTCATCTCCCGTCTCCTCGCATCATCATGATTAGTCGTTCGTAACGATACATTTTTGCTCAATTAACGCTACTCGTTCGATTTTACATTTTTTTTTTTTTTTTCCGGTATAGCCATTCATAGAATATCATTATTCATGGATCATTCGTAATGCATACATAAGTCTGATTGTGTCTGTATACATATATATGTATTATATAATATGCAGGTATATTGTACGCATTTTATTCTATTTTTAAATCGTTTTTTTTTTATTCGTAAACAGCAGGTAACAATTTTTCTATACTACGTTTTTATTTACTAAAAAATACATCGATTCTACCATAGTTGTTGTTTTTCGTCTAAAATCTAACACATCGATCGGTGATCGGCACGATATAGACCCTAAGGCTTCCCCTCGGACGAGCGGCTATCCGTCTAAGACGTTTTTTTTCTTTTTTCCTCAACGTACATAACGTTTTACACAAATATAATTAATATTCCACTTGTTTATGTAAATACGCATTGCCGTTTTTTTTTCGGCAGATTTGTGCGATTTTCGTGCTGATTCTCACGAGCGTATCTTTCGCTCGGATTCATACCGACGTTTCGTCGGAATGCGCGCGTCTATAAAAAAAAAAAAGTCGTGTCGATCTACCACAAAAATTAAAGCGGTTCGAGTATCATCTGCAATTTCGTGTCTATTTTTTTCGTAATTGCGCAAGGAGGGTAGTTTGCACATTTTCCTCGGGTATATTCCTATATGACTTATGGTACATACGGACACACGTGCACACAGATATAATATATATAGTATATGTACTATATACACGCATGATGTGTGTGTTTTTGACTCGCTTCTCGTTGACGATACAAAAGTACGAGAAGCGTCAAAAAGCGCGCTCTAAATTTGCCATCTCGTCGTGAAACTCTTGATGCACGTGACCGACGAATTTCAAGGATTGAAAAAATATGTAGGATTTTCCGAGACTAATTCATGATTCCACTCCGTTATTCAGTACGTGTGTTAATAATAATTATATCCGGTATACGACAGACGTGCGTATAGATCAATCTCGCTAACCATCTTGCCGGTATCTTGGATCATTTTCCCAAATCTTATCGAATTTAATTATTTTCGATCCGTCTTCGATACGGGAATTTCCTTTTTTTCCTTCGTGCACAGACGATTTTCGCGGGAAAACCGTATCGCGAGATTGCGCGCAACCTGTATTTTTTTTTTTTTTTTCATTTTTTATCTCTGCGAGCCTGAAAAAATTTTCGAAAAATAATTCATTCTTTTTTTGCGTCCTGTTTTTTACGGGTTGTCCTTTTTTTTTTCGCGATCACAAAGGTCCATCCGTGATTTCCCACAGACTCGACGTTTCTTCAATCTCCCCTCCCCTTTTCGCCCTTTTGGACAAGTAATTTTTTCGTATCTCGCAATTTTAATAAATAATCCCTCGGTTTTATTTCTCGAAGCTCATGCCGCGCTCCGCGATGCAGTTCCTTTTTTTTTTTTCTTTTTTTTCGTTTTGCTTTTGCACATTCAAGCGAGCTTTGGATACGTTTAGTTGCAGCTTTGAAACAATATAATAATGATCAATGAACATATTGTTTCGAAGCGTAAAGATAATTTTACAGGTATATTACAGTAACATTATTGTAATCGCACCGATAATTTCGTACGATTTTCAATTAGAATATGCATCACGAGTTTTTTTTTTATCATACGCCGTTGATTATCACGAATGAATCGCGCTGTGCTCTCACTCGTAAGATAATCATCATCGTTATTTATGATGTAACGTTTTTTTTAAGCGACATCGAACATCGAAGAAGGTTGCCTCAGAAAAAGAGAAAAGCGCGAGTGACTAGGGGATGAAGGAGGGAAAAAAAGGGGGTGCGGAGTTTCGTGCGCGCAGAAAAAGTTGGGGATGTTCGAGGGCAAGGCACAAGTGAATCGGAGAAGAAATTGTTGGATGACAAACCGTTCGCTACTCGTAATTTCTCGACAATTAATTCGTGCTCAAAATATACATGTATTTAAGTATTTATAATGTTCAATCAAACGCCGAAACGTTCTCCATGAGTTTTTTCATCCCCCCCCCCCCCCCCCCCCATTAAACGTCAATGAATTGGAATTTGTCATTTCGTCGAAATTATTCTCTTTCCCTCGAGTCGTCTAGACTTCGTCCGCGGGAACGATCTCATTTTCCATCTTGAAAAATGGAAAAATCCTCAACCGCGTGATAATTTTTTTTTAAATTCAACTAAAAACGTTTTTCTTCTCTCGAGTGAAAGAAATTGTGCTGAAAAATATGTCATACGTTTCATTTTATCGAGAGAAAATCATCAACGTTTGATGTATGCATATATCGAAGTAATTGATTCAATTGTTAGCGAATTATGCAATAATAGTAATAATTATAATATATATAAACATATATTGGTATACATTTGTATAAATATGATTTTTTATTATGCGTTCAGTATCAACTATAATGTACTTTCATTGTGATAGATACATATATACACATATGATAATTCATGTGTAAGTTATGTATGCAATATCACTAAATTTATGTTATTTGCTAAACACGTATATGCATGGCAAAAAGCGCACGTGAAGACGAAATTTATCGTGCGAGCAGTAAATACGTTAAGCTGTATCGAAGCGTGTATATATTTATCATAGCATTTACGTAAATATATAAAAACATATAGTAATTAATTTTAGCACATAGGAAATTATTGTAAACTTATTGTCGCGGTGTAAAATAGAGTAACGAGTAGCGTATGAATGAAAAGAATATACACAAGACGAATGGAAGAGTTTTCGTCAAAACACGAATTTTTCCGTCCAATCGGAAAAAAAAATCATCCCAATTTCTGTTGATTAAATTCTCCCGAAGTTGCTTCGGGCGCTCAGTGATTTAAATCGTCTCATCCAGCGATAAAATGACTTCCGTGATGTAATTATTCCGGAAATACGATTTAAAAAAAAAAAGAATATTTTTTCGATCAAATATTTTGCCTTTGAATAGCCTCCTCGAGCAAAGTTTACGGCGACTGTGAAGCGGAAGATAAACAAGGGCCGAGAAATTTTCATTCGTTCGGACGGAAGAGTAAAGGAGAGCCGTTCTATTCTTCAATGAGTGCTCTGTGCCAAACGTGCCGGACTCCGCGTTAAAATTACGTATCACAAGCTCCGAACGCGTCGAAATTTCGAAATGTATTTTTTTCGAAACAATGTCAACGATCAGGATGAAATTTAGCTTAATCCGTGCAGATATGCGGCTAAAAGTGGCTAATTGTTTTGTTTCGTTAAAAGAATTTACCATTTTTAATGGAACACAAAAGGAAACCGGTGAGCTTAACCGTCCCGTGCGCGGACGTTACCGAGATGGGAGGAATAATGAAAAAGGAGAATGAGAGGGAAAAGAATCGAAAATGGAGACGATTTCGTAAAAATCCATAAAGAAATACGAGAAAGGAAAGAAATTCGATAATTAAGGTAGTTCTATCGTTAGATTCAAATCGAGAAATTGTTTTGCAGTTTTTCTCACATACAAAATGGTTCGCGGGCTTCAGTTAAATAAGAAAAGTTGTTGCAAATCGACTAAAGAACAGCATACTCCAAATTCATGGTCATCCCAGGTGATATGTGCTTGCTCTATAATTACAAAAATTGCGAAAAAAATTTTCTTAAGATTTTTTTGGAAAACTCAAGAAATCTTCTTTGATGTTGCATAAAAATATATGCAAAGTTTTAGAAGGCTTCACCACGTAGAAGCCAAGATATTCATTGATGAAAATGCAACTTTTAACACGCGCTCTTACGAGAGACTACCGAAAATTGTGGTTTTTACCAATAAATATCTCAACTTCCACGTGGTAAAACCTTCCAAAATTTATTACACACGTATATATGACATCAAAGAATACGTATTCAAATTTTCAACAAAATCTTAAGAAAACGATAAAACGATAGAACTACCTTAATCAAACAAAAATGGGATTGCAAACAACAGAAAAAAAAAGTGACTCTTCAACGTGTTCACGTACGTCGTGAAGGTAGATCGAACGAGCAAAAAGAAAATCGCAAAGCGGGGGGAAAAAAAAAACACGTGAAATACAACGAGAAAGGAAAAAAAACAACTATGTTTTAATCGAATTTCCACAAGGAGGCGTACAAAAAATCAATTAAAAACTAAAAAACAAAAAATAACGAAAACAGCAAAGTAAATTCGGGCGACAAAATCGGACGAAGCGGTGACGTCTTTCAGCGATTTTCTACGACTATATTGATCACGCTGTTCTTTTTTTTTTCTCACTAATAACAAAAACAATAACAACAATAATAAATAGAAAAAACAAAAACATTCCTCACGTCGGAAGAAGCGATCGCTAGAAAGAGCCAGAGACGGTAATTACGACGCAACGATGCCGGAATAATTAGCTTTGAGTAACGCTATTTTTATGCGGCCTAATTAACAACGATGTAGCGGCTAATACACTCGTTACATTTAATACAACCATCGATTAACACTGAATAACGCAAAATGCTATTCACCATGGGGAAGACCATTTTTCACTTCCGCATAAAACGTCTTTATAAACAAATGGATAAACGTCATTCGTGTGTTTTTACGTTGAATATACATTTTCATCCGTACTAATTGTTTGCACTTTCCACACAACGCGCAAAACCTCGTAATCGTCGTCGAGATGATTCTTTGTTTTTTTTTTCTCTCAAATTTTTCACCGATTGGAGAAAAACAAAAAAATGTCTTCGCGCGTGCGATTCGGAGACTTTTTTTTTGCGTTTACTCTTCGGTGGTGGTTGCGCTTCGAGAAGAATCAAATTAATTGACAGATTCGCTTGCTTCGTGGGGAAAAAAAATTAAGTCTCACGCGCGATCAGGCACAGAATCGCGAGAGCACCACCGCGGTACGAGATTTCACATTTTCATCTCTCTGCTCGAAATTTCTCACGCATATCCGGTGTCCCGTGAATAAGGGATGAACCGATCGAAAAATGAAGCCTCGTTGCCGTACGAGGTTTTATGGTTTTCGAATTATCGACAGCTTCGTTATTTTCTCGAATAATCGGACTCTAGATCGCTCCTCTTGTCTCCCAACTGTCTCGCACATTCATTAATTTCCGCCTGCGATGCGAAAATCGGCCGCGGGATACTTTATCAAACGCCAGATTTTATTTATCGAAGCGTGCAAAGTGAAACAAAACGAAAATTCAAGAAAGAAATATGTTTTACTGAATTATTTTGATTTTTCACGGTAAACGCTGAAATTCCGTCTCGACTACACGCTTCGCATCTTATTTTACTTGAGATAATAACAAAAGCGCCGGTAACGCATCACGACGCTCTCCGTATTAACAAAAAGTCCATTTTTCGATCTGCTCTAGATTGCCCAACCGGCAGCTGAATGGTATTAGTCATTATTTACGGGACACCCTGTATGTGTATAGACATATAATATATATATATTGTTTTTTGTCTTTGTTAATTACATAATTCGTTCGGGTGCTCGCGAGTTTCATAGAAATAGCGTTTTGCAGCTTATGAGCGTATACAGAGTCTCGATCCATTGGCTGATTAAAAAACATTTCGTAGTTTTAATACTATCATGGAGTTTCGCGAGGGTCACTTTACGTTTCATCCCTCACTCCGTTTCGACCTCAAAGAGACATCACCGTTCGACGTACTCGCGTGTCTTTTCTCGTTTTTTTTTTTCATCGTTCAAATGAGGCAAGATTTGAGAAATTCGTCGTGATTCGACCAGGTATCCAGAGATCGTTGTTAGAAATTGCTTTGAAAAGAGATACGAAGTATAAGATTTTTTTTTTCGCGTCTTTCTTTTACTTTTTTCTCACAGTCTGAGGCAGGAGGTAAGATTCATAATATTCGGACATTTTTTACAGTCATTCTGCTCTCTCTCTCTCTCTCTCTCTCTCTCTCTCTCACTCTCCATCTCTCTCGCTCTCTTGATTTTTTTAAATTTTAACATTGTATAATGCTTATGTACATTGATGAGATCCGTTGTGGGATAATGATTCTTTTTTTTTTATTAGCTAGGATTATTCCGTAGGCCGTTTCAACTACACTTATAACTATTACTTTGTGTGAGTCGATATCTCGATTACAGCAGAAAAAAAATAGAAAAAAAAGGTTTGCCAGCAACTTCCTGTACCCGCAACACGAGTGGTTTCTTCACTTTCAGAATCGAGCTTCGTCAAATAACATCTGTTAGAAAAATACGATTATACTTGAGGCGAAATTAACCGTTAAAGAATCCTTTTTTTCCTCAGCCAAATTTGTTTCAGGGAATAAAAGGAGAGCCTCGTGGCTTTGTAGAGAAAACAAAACAACCTGTCGCCAATAATTCACAGAGACTAATAATCGAGGAATCGATAAGTTCAGTCCTGAAAGACGATCACACATTGCCGACACGATACGACAGCTATAAAACGCTAATTCGCGACAATGCGCTAAAGACACCTAACGCGATAAATAGATATTCGGAATTTTTCGAAAAACAATTATCTCAAAAGCCACCGGAACTCCTCCGAGGATTTCTCGATCCTCGCAAATATTGCCAAAAACATTATTCCGAATCTGTTTCTATATACACGTGAAGAAAACGTCAACTCTAATCTTGAGAAAACGCGAATGAAAAACTAACGAAGTTAACGATTGAGACGTAAAAAAGAAATTTTGCGAAAGAATCAACGCTTGGCTTTCTTGAAAAATATCGAAAATAAAATATTTTCGTTATTTCTCGACGAATTTATTGAAATATTTCTTCGAATGTTTCGAGTACAAAGAAAATGTCATTTGTCATTATGGAAGACTTTTGAGAGTTGCTTTAAAGCATGTATCCATTGCAAAATAATGACATCGAAGGGTAAAACAATTGAAGCAAAGGTGTGAGATTGTAAAACGGTATAAAATCAAATGAGAATTTCTCTGCAATGGACGAAAAAATAATTCGTTGAATCTCTCGACTATCGTGAATGACTAATTTGATGATTTATATTATTATCTTTGAAAATAATTGGGAAGACTAATTATTCATCAAGCAATTTGTCTTTTTCGCAATTCCGAATGTCGAGAAACCCGATTTCCTTCTGTTTGTTTGAAAAATTAGCACAAGCGTGTTTTCAAAAGTGGGCTCGGGAAATACGTGTATTTCCTTGCCATGATGTTAATGATTCAAGCAATGATTCAATGCCTCCTGGTTTTTCTAAAAAAAAAAAACGGCTACATTATTTTCCTCTCTATCCGTATCCCCAGCTAGTCTCAAAGAAACCATTTTTCCTCTCTCTCTCTTCCTGTCTTTCTGTTTCCTCATTAGTCTACAATTAACAACATCAACAGCAACAACACACAATATATATATCAACGCGAATATAATATATATCTTAATCATTAATATCTTACGAATAATAAATATTTATATGTATATATGTATGTATGTAGGACGAGTCCACACGTAGAAGTAAACGTGGAAGAAACTTGATAATTGAATTTTTCCTTTTTACACAGGACGTAAATCTCGGCTTTTTTATTTTTTCTTCATTTGCGAACAAATTCTTCGCGATGAGAAAGTTCACGTTATCCGGAAATGCGTTAATTTCTCTTTGCGATCAACGGGAAACAATTTTTTTGCGAGAAAAAACAATCTACGCCTCTCGAACTTTATTTTTCCGCAATTTTCAAGTATCCTTTTCGTTGCGAATTAATTGTTTCGCCTTTTCTTTTTTCATCCATGTGTACACTCACAGCGATTTTAGACGACGCAATTTGTGATTTACATTTTCCTCTCGCTTCTCTGTCTCTCGTTTCTGTTTATGTTTTTTTTTCAAAAATCACGCGACTTTGTCGATTTATCCCTGAATTTACGACAATGTTTTTACACGGGACATCGATTTTGGTATATTTTCACCAAATCGCGAGATCGAAAAAAAAGAAAAAATTGTTTCCCTTTTTTTCTTGTCCAATCGGCGTCTCGAATTGTCTTTTTGTTCGCGCCGCGCGATCGAGAGAAATAAATTACTGCCTTACGTTTCTCGGTCGGAGACGAGATCGCGGATCAAAGAAGAGATTTCAATGATGATAATAATAATATCAATAAAAATAACAACGCTGGTTTTTTAAAAATCGGTAACCTTGTCTTTGGACATGACTAATATTATCTAAACACACATTGACTCGACGCAGAGACCTAACACTTATCAGCGTATGAAAGAACAAAAACACATGTGCTCATCCTTCCGTGGGCGTTAAATTATAATCATTATTTATTACAACAAAGAGTATCTTAAAACAAGACGGAGAAAAAAAACAAAACAAACAAATGCAACCGTTTCGTTTTTAAGTTTCAAAGATGAGATTAATGCAAGGGAAAAGAGATCGATGCGTTAAAAAACAAAACTTATTGGCTCGCCAAAGTATCGTAGAATTTTATAAATAAATTTTTAAGAAACGATAAACAAAGATCGAAGATGTAGAAAAAAAAAGCTGATCGAAATTGGAAGATTGCCAATTTTTTGTTCGTTTGTTTGTTCGAAATTTCATCTTTAATACTTTATTCACACGGACGAACGAATAATTATGAGAAAAATTCATTTCGTTTTTTTCATCAGCTTCACAGTTTGAAGAACGAAAGGTGCACACTTCTTCGTGCAATATCTATAAATCGATACCAAAAAATTGACGTTTGAACGATTCAACAATTATTGTCGAAATTGAATCCGAGCATAAATCCTACGTCCATTTTTCCGGTTGAACATTACATACGAAAAAAAGAAATGATGCGTATTCTGACGTGCCAATAATGCATTACTGTAAATCACAATTTCTTTTCAATCAATAATTTGAGATTCTTTGTGTAATTGAGAATCAAATCAATCCTTTTCTCTTTTTCTTTCGAAGGAGGGGAGGAGTCTCGATTGAACGAATCTTGACAAGCTGCATAAATTGATACTTGAAAAATCTGAATTACGCGTAAATGCGAGATTTTTCGTTTTCCTTTACGGAACAAAAAAGCACGGGAGCGTGGAATAAAGTTGCGTTTTTCACAACACGCCGGCAGCTAAAAAAAATCAGGCTTCGATTAATTCTCTATACTACACGCGTAGGTACAATCGATGACGACTTTTTTTCCGAATCCCCCAATCCCCGACTAGCCGTAGTTGCTTTTTTTTTTGTTATTTTTAAAATTTTTCGTATTTCCGTATATCGTTCCTACGATTGCTTTGAGATCCTTAAATATCACAACGCGTTCCGCTACGTGCGCGCCCGACGATCATGAAAGAATTCGCGGCGCGTTTTTTTTTTCTTCCCACCTTTTTTCAAATTTTTTCAAGCTCTCGAGCGACGGTGGAGTCTTCATTCTCTGCGATTATTCGTATCGAGGGTTTGTTTTTTCGTGTCTATCTTTGACGACGACTCGAAGAAACATTTTCCTGCAAAAAATCGCGAAATAACGATACTCCGCGTCAATAAATACCATGGATGATTACGAAATTAAATACGAAATGACAAAAAAAAAACAGCGCGATTTTATCACAAGAAAACGATCTTCATACCACAAGCCTTTTCGCTACCTTCCTTTTCCTGCGTTTCACTATTTTGCTCCTCTTCTCTCTTTTTTTTTTGCAATTAAAGTGTCATTATAACGTATATTTACCGTTTATATCGTACAATATGAAACAACAAGGAAAATGTAATACGCTGTTATATACACGTCATACAGCGCAACATTTTTGATTGTCTTCCTCGAAGAGGTTTTTTTTTCATATTTTTTTTTATATCCCTTCACGACCGGAGTTCTCTCGCATCTTGGAACGACTTTTCCCCCATCGATTAATCGACCGCGATGTCATTTTTTTGCTCTCCTTCACGAAGATACTTTCGATTTTGTATTTCTTTTTTTTTCACCCGCCTTCTCTGCACCGAATAAAAATTTCCACGAGGAGCGGTTTCGGTCGCAACGAAATTCCGAAAATGCCGATGGGCAAATCTCGCTCATTTCCAACTCGACCGACTTTCGAATTCGATGATTCCTAGGCCAAGGATATTTCGATCGAAATATCTTTGTGTCGATAAACGCTGAGAATAGCGAATCGAAGCTAACCTTTCCAATCCAAACCCCTGAATTTACATGAAAAATCATCAATCATTCCCTTCTTTCAATTTCACATTTCGATCGAGTCATCAAAGTTGAAGCCGTCGTGAGAATTCGCGTTTTTTTCTCCTGTATATATAACGAGTCTTATGTATATAACAACAAGGTCGAAGTGCGATCGTTCAAAAAGTTTTACACGCATTTAGAATTTGATACCATTGGCATAATTCACGGGCGACTATTTTCTCTACTCCCATCGTTCCCCATTTCCCCTCTTCATCGACACTGGTCGTTCTCGTTTTTGTTTTTTTCGCATCTACATTCGCAATTTCATTCGTCTCGTAATACTGTCCCATAAACACAATGAAAAAAAAATATATATCAATCCCTATCGCAGACGAGAATCGATCTTCACAGAGGGAATGAGAAAAGGAGGCGAATTGTGCGTAGCACACCGGAAACGAAAAACTTTTTCATTTTCGCGAGATGCAACTCGAGGATGAGACCTCCCGCGTGTTTTGTCACGAAAACGTTGCAAACTTCGTTCGGGAAAAATCCGTTCGTCGCTTCGGGACTTTTTGAAGTTTCGCGAAGGAAGAACGTTGCAAAGCGCGCCTCGTTCTTTCGAGTGAAACGATGAATCTCGAAACTAAGATGAGCTCGAGCTCAAGATTTGATTATTCAGACGAATCTCATACCGCAATTTGCGTCGTTGACGAGCGTCCGAAGAGATCCTCCCTCGGCGCTGGCTCATTCTTTATCACGTGCGTTGAATTGCCAACACTTGTTCATCCATCAACGACGAGATGGACAATTAATAGTGCCACTGAGAGCGTCGGATAAGCTCTTCGCACCCGATGGTGATATCGGTAATTCGCCACTTTCAAACTTTGTGCAGCGGCTGTTGTATTCAGCTTGCAAATCGGCTTTAACCTGGCGACATGATAATCGGAATAATAATTAGGCGTCAAAGGCTTCCGGATGGATGCTGCGTTTACGACAGATTTTTACCGGCGTTTGCCAAATGTCGGCGAAAATTTGATAATACCACACTGTGGTATCGAAAAAGAAAATCGACGATGGATATACGTACTTTAATCTTTTCTTCGTCCAGCCTCTGTCTCACATCCTCGTGTTGTCGCTCCAATTCCAATCTCTTCTTCTCGTAAATTTCCGTCAGCCTCGTGCACTCGTTGACTCCTTTCTCGATCAATATTTTACCGACCTCGCGTTTCATGCGATCCAATTCAGCTTTGTCCTTGCGCTCCTTCACCAATTGCTTCACCTGAGAAGGTTTTTTTTGTTAATTTAATTGGACATCGCTGGAAATGGAAATTAAATGGAGATCGCTGGTTTTTCTCACCTCTCCGTGTCTCATTGCACGAATCTTTCGCATCACGTCATCTTTTTGCCTCTCCAACAACACTCGAAGCGTCTTCATCTGATCCGATTGCGAATTTTTCATCACTTTCTCAACGAGCGTGTACAGGTTCTCGTAATATTTCTCCTCCAATTCGCGCTCTTGGAGAACGTGCTCCTTGCACACGGCCAAAAGTCGTTCGCTCTGGTTTCTCGGCGAGGCGCGTAAGCCCTCCGTCGTCTCGACGGCCGTTCCATCCGCAAAGTCGACGCTGATGGAATTTTCGAAAAATCCACCATCAATGTCTTCACGGGGATTCATCATTCGAGCGCCGTTGATTCTCGTAAAATTATATATTTTTTTGCTCAATCACGGACGAGAATCGAACAGCATTTTTTTACCATTTTATTCTTGAATCTTTATTTATTTCTTTATTTTCTATCGCGCTTTTACCAGCAACAACGAGCATCGTTCGCCGCTTTACTTACATGTTTTTGTTCGAACGTCTCTTCACCAGCCTGGTACCTATATTAAACTTTGATTTGGGTTTGTCGCCGTCCAGTACTCTCAACTTTTCCTGAAGAATTTTTATCGATAAGTCAACAAATTTTACCTGCCGGCGGCTTTGTCTTTAGCGCAAAGGAAAATTACGTGAAAGGTTTATGCATACGTCTAAAATGTCAAAAACAAAGTGCTAATAAAAAAAAGAAGTTTTTTACGTCTTTCGTCAAGGGGAAGAAAAATCCAAGTGTGCTTGAATCATTTTTTTCGATATCCGTCACCGGCAAACTACCTTTTCGTGTTTTCGTTTCAACGATTCCAGCTTCTTTTCCAACTCGATCTTTTTTTCCTTCACGACTTTGCTCTCCATCAGTTTCTCCAGGGACTCGGCAACGATGTCATCGCCGACTGTTATCATCGGAAAAATCACACCTCGTCAGCAAGCGACATGACTCAACAAGAACGAATTGCGAATTTACATTCGGTAGCAAAATTATCGAAAACATCTCGACAAGTTTTTTTTAATCCGTTCTTTCTCCCGACTCTAAATAAAGCGAATTTCCTTTATGATAAAACAAATGAATTGGCAATTTCCGTTCTTGGAAAATCCATTTGGGCAGTCCCGAATTATCGTTATATTTACTTTTGTCGGTTTATGCGTTCTGTGATTATTGGCATTTTTCAAAAGAGCCGAAACAGCGGCCAAACACTTGGTTCTCCGGTTTTTTTTTCAGTTTAATTTCTATTCGACTCTCGCAGAGTCGGGAGATTTTGAAAAATGTGAAAACTAACCGCCGCACGTTGGTACCAAGCTTTTCGTCGCGGACGAATCAAGCGCCGATATAGTGGGCGCGACACCTTCCTCAACACCTTCCGGTGTTTCCGTTAAGCCCGCGATTGACGGCCTACCGTGAAAACTCGCTGAACTTGTTGGTACAACCGGCGATTCCCCGATGGATTGTAGTCTCTTCAACTTTGATGCCTCATCCTGGGGAAAAGAAAGAAATTCCACAATTCCCATTTAGCAATCGATTCGTCAACGGAATTGCCGTGAAATCGTTGCCATTTACTTTCTCGCTTTCCAAGCCAACTTACCGGTGGCTTCGAGGAACTCGGTCCACTAGCAACGATTGTTTCCTTAATCCAAGAAAGGTTGAGAATATTAGTAAATGTTAATACGTTTTAACACGTCAGGAATCAGAAAACGAGTGAAATTTCGTTTCTAGTTTCAATTATTGTTATTATTATTATTCAGAATTCAACGGGTGCCGTGTTTAATAAACGCTGCGTCGTCAGAGTGAACGGAGACGTGTGAGACAGCCTTAAAAACGCCGGAAAAAGCCAAAAAGAGAGAGAGAGGCGCGAGAGGGCCCTTCTCGCGCCTCTCTCTCTCATTCTCGTAATAACTCGGTCCACTAGCAACGATTGTTTCCTGAATCTAAGAAACGTTGAGAATATCAGTAAATGTTAGTACGTTTTAACACGTCAGGAAGCAGAAAACGAGTGAAATTTCGTTTCTAGTTTCAATTATTGTTATTATCATTATTCGGAATTCAACGGGTGCCGTGTTTAATAAACGCTGCGTCGTTAGAGTGAACGGAGACGTGTTAGACAGCCTTAAAAACGCCGGAAAAAGCCAAAAAGAGAGAGAGAGGCGCGAGAGGGCCCTTCTCGCGCCTCTCTCTCTCATTTTCGTAATAACTCGGTCCACTAGCAACGATTGTTTCCTGAATCTAAGAAACGTTGAGAATATCAGTAAATGTTAGTACGTTTTAACACGTCAGGAAGCAGAAAACGAGTGAAATTTCGTTTCTAGTTTCAATTATTGTTATTATTATTATTCGGAATTCAACGGGTGCCGTGTTTAATAAACGCTGCGTCGTCAGAGTGAACGGAGACGTGTGAGACAGCCTCAAAAACGCCGGAAAAAGCCAAAAAGAGAGAGAGAAGCGCGAGGGGGCCCTTCTCGCGCCTCTCTCTCTCATTCTCGTAATAACTCGGTCCACTAGCAACGATTGTTTCCTGAATCTAAGAAACGTTGAGAATATCAGTAAATGTTAGTACGTTTTAACACGTCAGGAAGCAGAAAACGAGTGAAATTTCGTTTCTAGTTTCAATTATTGTTATTATCATTATTCGGAATTCAACGGGTGCCGTGTTTAATAAACGCTGCGTCGTTAGAGTGAACGGAGACGTGTTAGACAGCCTTAAAAACGCCGGAAAAAGCCAAAAAGAGAGAGAGAGGCGCGAGGGGGCCCTTCTCGCGCCTCTCTCTCTCATTCTCGTAATAACTCGGTCCACTAGCAACGATTGTTTCCTGAATCTAAGAAACGTTGAGAATATCAGTAAATGTTAGTACGTTTTAACACGTCAGGAAGCAGAAAACGAGTGAAATTTCGTTTCTAGTTTCAATTATTGTTATTATTATTATTCGGAATTCAACGGGTGCCGTGTTTAATAAACGCTGCGTCGTCAGAGTGAACGGAGACGTGTAACACAGCCTTAAAAACGCCAGGAAAAGCCA
Organism: Heteropelma amictum; assembly: GCA_959613375.1. NCBI lineage: Eukaryota > Metazoa > Arthropoda > Insecta > Hymenoptera > Ichneumonidae > Heteropelma > Heteropelma amictum. Next base: position 27,244,866 of record OY390722.1, on the reverse strand, counting down.
AAATAGAGAGAAAGAGAGGCGCGAGGAGAGGGGGGATTGTTAATATTATTGTTAGTAATGTTTTGTTGATACATTCAGATCGATAAATGTTGTGACAAACGAGGTACAATTATTATACAACATACCTCATTTTCAACCTCGCTCGGAGCATCAGTTTCATCACCGAAAACCGCCAATTGCTTGGCCCTTTTTTCATTCTCACATTGATACTTTATCGGATTGGCGAGGGCATCGGCAAAATCGCTCATACCATGTGGCACGTAATCCTTAACAATAACGTTGAGGAACAAGCTCGCCAATGGGAGAGACTGACCGCACTCGTTTCGAAGCGCCACGTGACGAAATCCGGGACAAAGACCGACAACGGGCAGGAATCGATGTCCGATAAAACGACCAGAGTCCTCGTAAACAGCTATGCGAATCGAAGCGAGATCCGGCAAAACGACCTTTTTTTGACAAATTCAAAATGGTTCATCAAATTTTGTCGTCCATTTTTCGTGATGAATTCGAAAAGTCAAAAAGCCTCGATAAATCGCGAAGTTGAATCAACGTTCGGAAGATTTTTTCTTTCGAGTTAAGAACGTGAGACGAATTTTGCAATAAAAACGCGAAATCCGAAAGGAAAGTTGCAGCATCGCATTTCGGAGTATCGAAACTGCGATTTTCATTGTTTTTTCAATCCGTTCTGACATAACTTTTTTGATATTGTCGTTCCCATACCTTCTTGAAGATAAACGGCTCCTCGTCGTAGACAGGATTAATACCGTTGTTCGGTACGATTTTCGTCTTGAATCTCTTTCTCACGGTATCAGCTGGCAAACCGTACATATCAACCTCGACGTAAGTGCCCACCCTCTTGTCGGACAAAAATTGTCCCGATATAACGTGTATGTGTACAGTCCCAGCGATAATACCATCCACGGTAGATTCGGCGAAAGGATCCAAGCGCCGATCCGTTCGCCTCATGAATTCCGGCTTCAGAATATATCCGCAACGTTTGTTGTACTCGAATATGCCAAGATTCAATTGCATCGCGAGATCTGTCGAAAAAAAATGGAAAACTCGGCTCTCACGTCCCTCGCTCGTGTCCTTGCTGAATTGATTCTCAATTCCGCGATAAACGAAAGAACGAACGAATAAACAGTGGCTTTACCGAGAGTTTGGAAATTCAGAGCGACGAGTTGGCAACCGGCGTTCCAAAATACTTGGGGCATGAAGTTGCTCGAATCGAAACGCGTTCCAGCTGGATAAACTCTCGACAACTGATTCTTGTTGTAATTCACGAATTCCAGTGGCCTCTCCTTCAGTAACATCGTTGCTTGCTTCTCGTCGAAAGATGACATCTCGTAAGGACGATTTTTTTCTACAAACAACATTCGTCGATCGTCAAATTGAAGGACGAAAGAGCGAATAAATTCGTCAACGAAATGGACTCTCACTCTCGGCGCTTTCGAAACCCTTGAAGTGAACCGGCTGAACGTAATTTACCAGAGCCGATATCTCAGCTCCAGCCTCGGTCTCTCTCGCGGTCGCTGCAACTTTATCCGGCGCTGGTACTTTGTCATCCATACGCAGTTTCATGTCTTCGACGTTCGATTCCTCCTCCTCCGTGCTGGATTCGTCCTCGTCATCTGTCGTTTTCGTTACAAAATCGTCTTTATCGAATTTCCCACTCGGGCGAGGTTTATCAAACTCGATTAATTTCAATAATCTCAATTAATGAGGATGTTCGAGCGGTACGATCTCGGCAAAACAACAAAAGTACAAGTAGTTTTCAGATTTCCGTACCGTCGCTGAGCGCTTTAAACATTTTAGTTTGTCCGAAATTCCACCTCCGAAATATTCTTTTAAGATGGTCGCAAATTTGTTTGACCATATTCATTTCGACTTTACGTTGAATTTGATTGAAAAAAAATACGTTGTTTTTTCAGAGAAAAATTCAGGAACAAGTATTTCGTGGGGTCCTTCTAATGAATTAGTGTTAAACCGTTAAACTAGTGTTAAATAAAGTACAAAGTTCGCGTTCTGATTCGAGGGATGTTGCGAAATAAATGAAGGACCACAGCGAAGTTTGTGGAAATAAAATACCATCGTCCTCCTGAGTACTGTCTTTGCTCCCCTGACGTTGCTGAAGGACCGGCGCATGAGCGCTCTCGCCGTTTCCAATTTGTTGTTCAGCGTCTTCCGAGGCGCTTTTCTGCGGCGCGATCTCAGGCGTCGGCCGATTTTCGTCCTCCACCGTTGAACTTGTCGGCGCGTCTTCTTCGACTTCCTGCGAACTTTCCGCGGCCTCGTGTAACGTTGCTTGCTGCTTCTTCTGGTCCTTCTTGTGGTGATGATGATGATGCTGCTGCTGCTGCTTTTTATTCTTTATAATAATTTTGCGTTTCAACAGCGAAGGTGGTGGGAGCTCATTACCCGCTTCGAGCTGTGGAAATTTACGAGAAAAAAAACGGTACAATCCTCAACATAAATTATCGCAAGACGTAACATGTTTGCGAAGATTTTCGAATTTGGAATGCTCTAGGATTTCCGGTCTGAAAAGTCGCAAAATCATATTTTTGTAATTCTTCAATCGAAATTTACATCTTCCGATCGTTGGGACATTTTTATACGTGAATAACTCGTAAATGACGTTTTTAATTTTACGAAAAAAATATCTGAAATGAAAAATCGTCATAGGTGCGTTGCTAAATAAACGCTGTATCAATGAACGCTTTTAATCACTAGTTTTACAATCCTCAACGTTTCTAATGTATTTCGATACTTCGATCTACGTGATTATTTCGATGAAGGCCGTATGGCAAGCATTGTACCAGCAAAAATGGAGTAGAACGAAAATTTAAAGTACAGAGCAACGTTACTGAAATCTAAACAAAATAATATCGTGTAAAAAGAAACTGGGTCGAGTAATTTTAAGCAATAAAAGTATCACAAAGTTACTGACAAATTGTCCGAAAAAGAAACTTCCGAAGGAGTGCAAAAAAATTATTTTTTTCGTATATTGAATCAATTGGTTAATTTTTTCAACGCACTTGATTCATTCAAATTTAATTCCACGTTTCGAAATGTTTTTTTGTCGATTTTCTCAAGAGTGTCTAACCGAATGCCCCGGTCAAACGGATCGGAAATTTCGCACGAGTCCCGAGAAACGCTATTTTCTCTATTTTCCAATGGATTTTTCAGGAATAAAAAAAAACGGCGTCGCTGGGTACTCAAAATTCTCATTCTGCTCTATCATCGCTGAAAAACGCCCGTCATGCATACTCAACGGACCGCTTAATTTTCAATTTTTTTTTACACTCACTAATATTTTTTGTACGCCAAATACTCGTACCCGAGAGTCGTCCAACTCTCGAGCGTCATTAAAAAACACTTTGAAACGCTAATTCGTCACTTTCACGTCCAGCAAAACGCCGTTATTCGAGACAAACTTTGCTACACGAAGTACAAAGTACAAAAAAAAGGGCAGCTCGGAAATGACTCTCTCAAAGCAAAGCTACCTGGAGATGAGTGACTTTTACGTTTTAAGCAAACCTTCTTTATTGTTTCGTGATTTGAACGACTCTAGGGATTCAAGCCAATACCTTGTGAGATTCGAGAGGAACATCGAGCAGCATATCACCAAAGTACTCCCTGCAATACTGAGCGATCTTAGCCTGCTGTCTTGGATTGCAATGGTTCTCGAAACTGAGGACGACTGGATAATCCGATGTTTTAAAGGCACTCTCTGCTATAGCCTCGATCACATCTCGAGCGTATATTTCAGGCACAAACGTGAATCTGTTCATATAGATTTGTTTTTTGTTTCGTCCTTTGCTAATCTTTTCTTTTTTTGCAAGCTAATACGTCAACGGTGGATTATCGATAACTACGATTAAACTAATATCAAATTCTAATTCATGACGAAAATCTGTACCAGGCATTCTACGAGATTCTTTGCTTATTTTCCGTATACTTTATGCTTATACTTTTTCGTTTACCCGTGAACGATGACGGGCTCGTCGAGTTTTCCGTTCCAAAAATCTAACTCGACGCAACGGCAGCCGGCCAGCAAACACTGACGGTAAATTTCCACCGAACTTTTCCCGGTTAACTGATGACCTGAGAATTTCGGAGTTTGAAGAAAATAAATTGACAAAATACGAATTGGGATTGACGGTGAACATGTTTTCGACGGAAATGAATATTTTTGTGAGAGACTCTGGAATATCGTTGATAATGCGATGAAAAATGTTTGTCAAAAATGGTATATTAACCTGTCAGATACGTGTTGTGACTGGAATTGATGAAATAATGCGCGAGTGGCTGATCCATGTCGTCCGACAATTCGAATTTCGTAAGCGCCATTATGGGATTGTCCTCGCTCATTAAATACCTAAGAAAACCATCCGAACTGAGCAGTCCACGTGCGGCGTTATCCTTGTTAGGTTCGTACTGGTTAATAATGTCTTTAGCACGTGCCGTGTTAGCATACGGATACAGTATCTCATTTAGACGAGGATCTCTCTGTGTCTGATTGAGAAAGTCCACGAGTTGCGAAACTGACATTAATCGACGTTTTGTATTACCAACAATATCCTCGAATACTTTTTCAATCTCGTTCCGCTGCGTCAGTGATTTGTAGAAATTGAAGAAGTCCTCGAATTGGAATTTTTGCAATGGCACGGAGTCGTTCTGCAAGCACGTAAAGGGAGTACGAAACAAAGTCAACAGCGTTAACACTGGCGTCACTGTTCACTGAGAGTATTTTGGGGCGGAACAAAAAAAATCAGTAGAGAAGACCAGGAAACATCCGAACGAAATCTAAATTTGTCACTCGAACAATGATTTCGAGGTTCTCCTCGTCGTAAATTCTATCAAAGTGTCGCTTTTTCGACCAACTCCCTCCCCTTGTCGGCAAAAAAAACGCTTTATTCGACGGTAAAAAGATTAACAGCCTCCTTTGATGTTGTTGGCGCTCTGCCAACTTTTACGGCAGAGGGAATAAAGTGCGAAAAAATACCATCGTCCCGCATAATTCACGTTTGACACCCGTAGTGCCAAAAATTTAAGAAACAATCGTCCATATGATGCTCCTGTTTGGTAAATTTTTTTTGCAATCGATTAAACAACGTACAACTGGGAAACACGGTTATCGAAGATCCTCGAGCGTCAAAATATCGCGATTTTCCAATCTTTTCCGGAGAAAAAAAATCCTCATATTAGCTTTGTCAATTTTATTCATAAGCGAGCGAACACGAATGCAGGAATATTATGCACGATTTTGTATTTGTTAGGGAAAATAGATAAAAATATTTTCGTCATTTGAAAAACGTTTAACGTTGTGTCCGATAATTTTTCATAGAATAACAATGTAGAGTTTTACAGCTACATGTCAGTTTCCCGTGAATCTCGTGACCATGGCCGAGCAATTATCGTCCGAACGGATGCCGAACGACTTAATGGGCGTTTTGGCTGAATGCCATCGTTATACGTAATGCGCAAAATAGAAAATTGAAAAAAAGAGGCAAGAAAAGATTTTTTCGTTAAGGATCATGCGGAGGAACCATCCTAACAATATTGAAATTGAACGCGAATTTCGAGTTCTCAATGGAGGCATAAAATTCTGAAAACAGAAATCACACGTGGAGAAAGTACCATACACATTGATTTCGCGTATGAACAATATGGAAAAACGATTAACAAGTTGTTCGTAAAAATTGTCGAGAAACTGTTCTCTCTTATGAAATAATTCCATTAATTTTTCTCGACGCCCATCGATTCTTTTATCGTTTTGAAATTTCGTTTATTTAAACTTTTTCAAAACTTTGTAAACAGAGGCGCTTTTTTCAACGAATCAGATCTCTTTGTCTCTGGAATATAATTTTTCGTAATTGAGAAATTATTCGATGATTACAAAAAAGATTTCGAGAGACGAAAAGATTTGGTGGAAATGTAATGAATTTACTTTTTATTCTATTCACCAAATCATTCGTTCTCGAACGATTTGTTGACAACTTTTCCATATCGTTATCGCCTGATATCAATGTACTTTATGGCTAATTCTTTTAAGTTTTTTAAACCATCCCTGACCGCAGGACACTCGCATTTTATTTCGTTTTTGGTAGGATTGCACCGCCAACGCATTTTCAAAAAAATGAATTGGAAAGATTTTCACAATTTACCTTTCCCGATGGTAGCGAGGCAATGTCAAGGGCGTTCTCAACCCGTTTTCGATCATCTTTATTCTGGGTAAACATTTTTATTACACTGAAATCCAAAAAATAAAACCGATCATGACATTGCACCGGAAGTATCTTCTTAAAATTTTTGGTAAATATTCAAAATCACGGCTTTTCCGGAAGGTAGCGATTATGTTTTATTTCATGGCGATTATGTTTTATCTCAACAGTGATAATCGTTTTGTTTTTTTACAAAAAAAGCACTTTTCGGAATTTCTTCGGGAAAGCACCGATGCCGAATGTTCACCAATTTTTTTTTCGACAAATCATCGCGATCCTCTGTTTTTTGTTGAAATCATCAATACTCACTTCTTCGTTGGCACTTTACCGGACTTGTCAGCGGTAAGCGTCAACTTGGTGTGAGCTTTTTGTAAAAATAGCATCGTGCTTGTGTTCAATTGAATCAAATTGTAAGCAAAAAGAAACAATTGATCTGTCCAGTGTCGTGCTATTTCCGCTCGCGTTGCGCAAAAATTTATAAACGTTACGTTCACAAAATCCGAGCCGTAGCATATCGTCACGGTTTTGTCCTCGAGGCTGTCTTGCGAGCCCATCGTCACGAGTGACCTTAATTTCGTATCCTAAAAAAAACAAACGCAACGAAAAATTGGAAAAAAAACAACGAAACTCTCGGGATAAAATTACAACTCTGTTATTCCGCTGATTCTTGATTCCACGATCAACTCAAAGCACATTCTTCTTCGATTTTTCCGTCCCTTTATTTATTACCTTGAGAAAGAAAAAATTGCCTCTTCGCACGTGAAAACGTTAGAAGAAGCTGCGTGCGTCTTCCACAACTCGTGTATAAAACAAGAATCGACTTTGTTTACAGATTGTCGTTTATCGACGCCACCTCGTTTTATTGTTTGCAACGGTGCCACGATCGTAAACGTCGACAATATCGTATAATACGCCTATATAATAGCGTTGTCTCTAAAAATAAGAGGCCGAACTAGGGACTTTCCATTGAATGGAAGGAACTTTGAGTTATCCAACGCTTTGCAAAGTTCATAATAAAAAGTCGGATGTACCGTTGAAATGCTGTTGCATCGATTTATCGGAAAACATTATGACAGGATGAGAAGAAAAAGAAAGAACAAAAAAAACCTTCTTTCTTCCGCATACGTGCGATTATAACACACCATGTGCAATAGCCGATACATCGGACGGGGGGGAATAATGAAAAAATAAGTTTATGTAAAAAAAGGCGATAATAACAATAATGAAACGTGACGTCCATCTACGAGAAAAGTAGGTGAACGTCTATTTATAATTTTGTCAATAATTATTAAAGAGCCTCAAGATGCGCGTTCACGGAGTGTGCAACGCAATGGTGAATGTAATTATAGAGTACCGTACGATCTTGAATAGAAGCCAATGATAAATTGCATGGGAAAAAATTGTTGGATTCGCTTCTGTATGATTCCACAGATTACAGAGTTACGAGAGGAACCGGCCGGAGATTATATACCTTTGAAATGAATCGCACGCGCGACAAAAGTTTAATCTTCCGTAGAAATTTGTCCCTTTTGTAACGAGGATAATATTTCCATTTTTCTTAAGATTGTATGATTGAGGAAAAGAAAGCAATTTCCCGTTCTTTGTGTACCTTTGGAATTTTGGCGTATCTTCCGGTTCGTGTGTCCCTTATAATCGCTATGTCCAGCATGTCGACTTCGTTATTTTGATCTATCCAGTATAGATAAAAACCGTATTTGTCAACTCTGAGCGTAACGGGCGTCGCAACACCCGAATCCTGAAATGATAAACGTATCCAAAGTGAGGAAACCATTCGTGAAGTTTTTCAACGTTGTTACACTATTGTTGGAGTGTTTTCGCGCCGACTTGATCGATATTCATCGATTTGGGGGAAATTGTGAAAATATTTCTTCACTTGGTACATCTGCTTTGCAATCACGGAAATTACTTGTGGTTTAAATACGAGTATTCCGGAATATACTAAATACAAAAGCACTTGACACTAGATTTTAGGATGCAATGATTCAACGACTCTTCAATAATAATTTCAGGATTTAATTTATAAAAAAATTCGGAATGTTAAATGGTAAAATAATTCACGGAAAAATCATACTATATTTCGAATACTTGCTGAATTATTTCATTTTTATTAATTTGAGGGGGAATTACTGATACTTTTCTTTATTTCATATACCAAAAATGATTTATTTGCATTCATTTCTTTACGCACAGAAAATAGTTGGCTTTTCCCGCTCGAAGGGAAATATTTTATGCAAAATTATCTTTCTGATCTTCTGACTTTTTGCGACGACTGGAGATTTGAGAATAGTTCAGGCACGAATGGAAATTAGCAGAGAAAACAAATCATTCGGTGCAAAATACTCTAAATTTAATTTCTGAATAAACTTTTTTCATTTGAATCCTGCGTGCTTTCAGTTATGTCGACGCTGTTGTTCTCAGATTCTGCACTCCTCTTGTGTATGAATACTTGTAAAACTTGCGCTTGTAGCGAATATTTTGAATGAAAACTTTGGCAGATCGAGGCACACCTAGATCGTTCAGAAGCAAAACACACGACACGAGCTAGAAATCTTATCAGTGAAAAGGTGCCGTACCTCATCCCACTTGATGAACTTCTCTCCATCCTGGAGCTGTTGCGACACCTCTATCGTCTTGGACTGAACACTGTTGCCGGTAGCTTTGTTGTTCGCCATTGTTAACATCGACAGCTTCAACGTTTATGAGAAAAGAAAAAATTGAATAATCATAAAGAAAAGAAAGAAAAATAGACAGAAACAAGATAGGAGTGAAGAAAACAAGAAAAAAAACCTTAATTGTCCGTTTTTGCAAGAAGTTCCGCTCCAATGACGATTCAAACAAACCGCGTATTCACATCATAAATGTTCTTTTCTTGAAATTCGAATAAAAAGTAAATAAAAGCCTGCAAACACTGAATACACGATTCTGAATTGTATAGTTTCACGTCGCGTGCCTCCGCCGAAATGGGAGCGAGTTTTCGCAAAATTCACCGAGTGTACACACCGCGAGGGTTTCCTTTATCGGACTGTTGACAGTTACGCCAACGAGAACATAAATTTTGACTTTCCAATCGCGCTCAAACTTCGACGTACCGAAATAAAAAAAAACAACACACGCACACCACAGAGCTAGCACTGATCGCGAGTGATTGTAATGATTTTTTTTTCCCTCTCGTATGGTTCAAATTTTCGTCGAGGACGGGAGTTTGCGTGTGCTCGTTGCTCTTCACTGTTAGTTATATTTTTTATTGTATTTTTCTTCTCATTTTTATGTGAAATTTTGCTGAATGCAAGCCGATTGTCGCGGGCTGAAACCAGAGAGATGATATTTCCAGGCCACACTCAGCCTAGCCCGACGTTCAACTGTGTGGCCCGTGTGTAGCAGACGATACCAGGACGATATTATACACCTTTCGCGATGCGAAAACGCGACGTCGCGCATTCGCCGCTGAACTCGCTCGCGGGGCTCGATTCCTCCTCCCTTGTCCCCTTTTTCCCCGTGGACATGCCATATATCACCGCCGCGCACCGAGGGCCGCACGCAATCACGCGAACTCTCGATTTTACAGTCCGACATTTTTTACGTTTGAAATCGAATAGATAATCTCGCGATAGCCAATGTCATGATTAGTTCCACCACGATTATGGACTTTTATGAACAAAAATCTAGGATACATGGAAAATATGTTAAAAGACTACCCGAAGATTTTGGAATCGTCCATATCGAATTGCCCGTCCCTCTCTCTCCCTCTCTTATTCGCGGCAGAAATCTCTGAACGACAACACCACGTGGCCGTCGATAATGTAGAAGACAAGAATTTTATCTGAACAGCAATATATAATATATCAAATAAATCAAAATACTCGGCGTGTGTTCTTCTCTTCCCAGGAAGCATTTTATTATATATACCTAGCGAATTATTTCATACTCTACTATGTAATATCGAGTCCTGAAAACCGGTGAACGCAATAATCATGACGAGCTTATGTGTTTACCACGTACGTCGCGCTCACGCATGGAATTACAGTTGAATACACAATAATCTAATAAATATCATTTCGCCGCTAATTATCGTTTGAACAAAAAAATGGGTGAAGTGAAATTTAATGGCATCGATAATTTAAAAACTGAACAAAAGTACAGCAAAGTTGTTAAACATATACAGGTACGTTTTGAGGTTAGGAACTTTCATCTACAAACACGGCTTTGCGTGCAAGAAACTTACTTTGTTAAAAAGCCCCGCGATATCAAATCACTATTTCATATTGTATTTCAAAAATCGAAATGCTTTTCCTCCGCCATTCGAATCGTCCATTTTCAAAATTCGTAAATCGGATTTTACGAACAGTAACGTGTGTTACAGCGCGAAAAGTGCTACGTTATTCAATTTTCTTTACATTATCGTGACACGGAACAAAACATTTATCTCCCTCTTTTAGGATAAATGGAAATTAGTCCCTGCCTTTCTCAAAGGGAAAGGTCTCGTGAAGCAACATATTGACTCCTTCAATTACTTTATAAACGTTGAAATAAAGAAAATTGTTAAAGCTAATGAGAAAGTCATTAGCGACGCCGATCCTCTGTTTTACGTCAAGTGAGTATATCTTGCTTCGCTAACTTGGCAACGTCATTTTGCAAAATTCTCATACATTGCTTGTCGAAAGGTATCTGAATGTATATATAGGATCGCCGGATGTAGAAGAGGGTTTCAACGTCACGAGATCAATGACGCCTCACGAATGTCGTCTCAGAGATTTGAATTATTCGGCACCTATAACGGTGGACATAGAGTACACTCGAGGTCATCAACCGATAATAAGAAACAACCTATTGATAGGAAGGTGAACGGAATTTTCCTGTATTCCAATATGATGACACTTTTTCTTTCACTTTTCTTTCTACTTTCGATTATCCAACTGTTTTCTCCTTATTTCCACATACAGAATGCCCATAATGTTAAGAAGTTCGAACTGCGTCCTTACCGACAAATCCCATTTTGAATTGGCGAAGATGAACGAGTGCCCGCACGACCCCGGCGGTTATTTCATAATAAACGGCCAAGAAAAAGTGATCCTCATTCAGGAGCAAATGTTGAGAAACAGAGTGATACTGGAGCAAGATAGCAAAGGGTGCGTCGTCGCTTCCTGTAACAGTTCGACGCACGAGAGGAAAACCCGAACCAACATCGTTGGAAAAGGCGGAAAGTATTACATGAGACACAATATTTTTCAGGATGTGAGTTTTCCAGTTGATATCGAATAATCAACGTTTTTGTATTCGCGACGGATATTACAATATCGCAACAAATATCGAACTTGATATCCGTCGATTAATTCGATTAATTAATTGATTCGACGAATCAAAAGTGGGTTTCATGACAAATTGATCGTCGCTATTTTTTTCTAGGATGTACCGGTAACGGTCGTGTTCAAAGCGATGGGAATAGTTTCCGACCAGGAGATTATGCAACTCATAGGAACGGAAGAAGATTTTATGAAAAAGTTTTCTCCTAGTTTAGAGGAGTGCCACGTGCTTAATATCTTTGCGCAAAGTCAAGCGCTGAAGTAAGTAATCTCATAATCTTGTTCGATTAGTTCATTGCTGCCCGGCGTTATTTCGATCGAAAATATTATTGAATCCCTCGGTTGCAGATATCTCAACAATAAACGGAAACAAAAGCGTTTCGGCACCGTAATTAAGTCGAATGTCGCTGATGAAGTTAAAGATTTATTAACGACCAATGTTCTGTCTCATGTGCCCGTAAGTTTGATTAATTTGATAACGGCACTTTGTTACTGATTGAATTAAAGGAAAATTCTGTTGCTGTCGCAGGTGGTGGATTTTAATTTTAAAATGAAGGCGACGTATCTTGCCCTCATGGTACGAAGAGTCATGAGAGCTCAGGTTGACAGCACGCTCATTGACGATCGAGATTATTACGGTAACAAACGACTGGAATTAGCCGGATCGCTTCTGTCGTTGATGTTTGAAGATTTGTTCAAAAGATTTAATTGGGAATTGAAGCAGATCGCCGATAAGAATATACCGAAAATCAAAGCTGCGCAATTCGACATCGTCAAGCACATGAGGCAGGATCAGATTACCAACGGGCTAGCCTTTGCCATATCGTCCGTGAGTTTTCAGGCGTTTTGTTTTTTGAAATTGCAAATTGCGAAATTAGACGCTCTTTGCTCTCAAAGATTTACGAATGAATGAAAGAATTTTATTCGAAAAATCATTCCGTCAGGGAAACTGGACCATCAAACGTTTCAAAATGGAACGTCACGGAGTAACGCAAGTTCTATCGAGGCTGTCGTTCATTTCCGCATTGGGTATGATGACGAGAGTAAACTCGCAGTTTGAGAAAACACGAAAAGTTTCCGGTCCGAGATCCCTTCAGCCGTCGCAATGGGGAATGCTCTGTCCGAGTGATACTCCCGAAGGAGAAGTCAGTAAATGACAAAAAATCACGAATCATCATTTTACCTCGCGACTCAATCTTTATTATTTCAGAGCTGCGGTTTGGTAAAAAATTTGGCATTAATGACGCATATTACGACGGACGTCGAGGAAGAGCCAATAATCAGATTGGCTTTCAATCTCGGTGTTGAAAACGTCAATATACTTGGTGGCGAGGAAATAAACAACAAAAATGTTTACATGGTTTTTTTAAACGGCAATATACTGGGTGTCGTGAGAAATTATGACAGACTAGTCAATGTATTCAGGATGCTGAGACGTAAGGGTCTCGTAAACGGTTTTGTTTCCATATACCTGCAACATCAACACAGGTAAAAATAATATTTGCTCGCTCGTAATGCGTAACATTCGAGAAAAAAAAATACAGCGGTTTTATAACGGACCAAATTTTCTTTTTCTCATTAAAGATGCGTCCAAATCAGCTCGGACGGTGGCAGACTGTGTCGACCTTACATAATCGTAAGAAAATCCGAGCCACTGGTCCACGAGGCTGACATGAAGGATCTCGAGCAGGGTGTAAAGTCTTTCGAAGATTTCCTTCAAGACGGCCTCATCGAGTATCTCGATGTCAACGAAGAGAACGACAGTTTCATAGCGTTCGACGAGTCCCACATACACGATAAAACGACGCATTTGGAGATCGAGCCGTTTACCCTTCTCGGCGTTTGCGCCGGTCTCGTGCCGTATCCTCATCACAATCAAAGTCCGAGAAACACTTATCAGTGCGCTATGGGAAAACAGGCGATGGGAACGATCGGTTACAATCAAAGAAATCGCATCGACACCCTCATGTACAATCTCGTTTATCCGCAAGCGCCGATGGTGAAATCGCGCACGATCGAACTTATCAACTTTGACAAATTGCCAGCCGGACAAAACGCAACGGTGGCCGTTATGTCCTACAGCGGTTACGATATCGAGGACGCGTTGATATTGAACAAAGCTTCGATCGATCGTGGCTACGGCAGATGTTTGGTTTACAGAAATGCAAAGACAACGTTAAAGAGATACGCCAATCAAACGTACGACAGAATAATGGGACCGTTGATCGACGCGACGACGAAGAAGCCCACATGGAAGCATGACATTATCGACAGCGATGGCATCGCAGCACCCGGTGAAATGGTCGAAAATCGAAAAGTCATGGTGAACAAATCAATGCCGTCCGCTACCACGAGTCCCGTAAACCCGACGGCTGTTCCATCGGCACCGGACTATCGCGAAGTGCCCGTTGTCTTTAAAGGACCCGTACCCGCTTACGTTGAGAAAGTTATGATTTCCAGCAACGCCGAGGACGCGTTTCTCATCAAACTTTTGCTGCGACAGACTCGCAGACCCGAGATCGGTGACAAATTCAGCAGTCGTCACGGCCAAAAAGGAGTCACGGGTGATTCTTGTTTTTTTACACGTCCATGCCGCTTAATAGAGAAACTTTAGTTTTTTTTTTGTGGAAAATAAAATCTGTTGAATATCTCATCGTCTCATCATCAAGGCCTCATCGTGGAGCAAGAAGACATGCCATTCAACGATTCCGGCATATGCCCCGACATGATAATGAATCCTCATGGTTTTCCATCGCGTATGACGGTCGGCAAACTCATTGAATTGCTCGCGGGCAAAGCGGGTGTGCTCAAAGGTAAATTTCATTATGGAACGGCATTCGGCGGTTCGAAGGTCTCGGACGTTTGTGAAGAGCTCGTCAGTTACGGTTACAACTACATGGGGAAGGATACTTTTTATTCCGGTCTTACGGGCGAGCCGTTGCAGGCTTACATCTATTCGGGTCCGGTGAGTAATCGCAAGAGATTGCTCGAAAAAAATGTATGAAAATTCATATCATACACACCAGGAAATTTCCTGTTATTTCGTTATTCGCGTACAGGTTTACTATCAAAAATTGAAGCACATGGTACAAGACAAAATGCACGCTCGTGCTCGAGGTCCGAGGGCGGTTCTGACGAGACAACCAACCGAAGGAAGATCGAAGGAAGGTGGTTTGCGATTAGGAGAGATGGAGAGAGATTGCCTGATTGGATATGGCGCTAGTATGATGCTCGTTGAACGACTTATGATTTCGAGTGACGCTTTTGACGTTGACGTCTGTAACAAGTGCGGCCTTATGGCGTACAGTGGATGGTGTCACAGTTGTCGTTCGAGTGCCTGTGTCTCCACGATTTCAATGCCCTACGCCTGCAAACTGCTGTTCCAGGAACTACAATCGATGAACATCGTGCCAAGACTGACGTTGAAAAACTATTGCGAGTAATAAAGGAGCAATGAATTTTGACTTTAATAATTGTACTCATTGAATCGAATCTTTTGAAACAAAAATATATTACAAAATTTCGCGCGTTTAGTGCATCATTACCGACGGACGATAACTCCGAGAGCTGTGTATCTGAGCGCCCCCGAGTGTGAATATTTAATACTTGAAAATCTTTAATACCGATCGAACAGTCAAATGGATTTAAATAAGATTTAGAAACAATCTACAACATGTAGATAGTTTTACCCCCCCCCCCCCCAAAAAGTCCTTTGTCATTATAACATGTTTCCGAGTATCGAACGGTTCCATTATAAAAATCATACCTGCGTTTGCTTTAACTGAGTAATATACCTTCATAGATCCTTCCTAATCCCTGTTGAAAAGAGTACAAAGATCCGAGGCTCCATCGGCAACCATCAGGTCCGACTGTGCCCATTCATTGAATTATATTCTAAACATTTTTAAAGCACCTTCCTAGAAGAGAAATAAATGGGCACAATATTAAATGCTCGTACGTACCTACGCGCGAATAATATAACTGTACAGAGCTTGTGGCAATTTTTATTCCAATCAGCAACTGGTGGACGCGATTGCAGCGCCCTCCCATCACACCGCACAACGCCAATTCCCGACGAACTTGATTCCTATACGCACGAAAGCCTCTTGCGCATACTCTTGTTTTCGGCTTGTATTCTCTCGCGCTCAAAGTGTGACACACACCACGCTACTCGCGTTTAGTCGCTCCACAAAAAATCAACAGCCGGTCGAAACGAGTGCGGGTGTTGTGTATTTGTTTCGTGAGCACTTTCTTCGTTATTAAATAAAAAACGAAGAATAAAACGTCACGCTAGAAAAGTATTTTATTAATAAATGCGATCCCGCGAAAAGAAACGACGCCTTGCGTGAAAGATGTTGGAGTACCAAACTGCCCAATAAATCGCGTCTCTTCATCGTTCTCTCATACTGGGTTCCCCTGTCCCCCGCCATCGCCCCGCGCATTTTTCTTCGTTGTGTTATGTTTCCTTAACTTATTTCCGTATTGAAACGTCAGTCGAGGAAATAATCTAGTGCGTAAAATCTCGGGAAAGAACATTTTCATCGAAATCACGTACACGTAACAGGATTACATCCGCTGAAACTCCAAACGAAAAGCAAGAGGAATCCACAACTCCGCGTGTGTTTTACAAACGTAATTTTCTCTCGACGTCATTAAATACAAAAACAACACGAACAAACGTCCATTAATCGTCGAGGATGAGCTCGAATAATACGAAGGCGCTTTTCGCATGCTCCGGATGTTTCTCGAGACATCCGTTCGAGGAACTGTCACCCGGACAACAATTGTGCAAGGTAAAGAATATTTCATCCCGATTCTCCGCTGTGTGTATACCTATTTCTCCTATAACTTTCTCCTCGCTTGCGCCATTATCGCGCTCTTTTCTTTCGCGCACGCAATCATTTCTTTTTCCATCTCGATGTTTTTCAAAAAGAGAAAGAAAAGGAGGCGAAAACAAAGTGTTGATGAAAATCAGCAAATACATTTCATTCGGTTTGATAGCGTCGCGTTCGTAAAACATTTGACTTTTCTCATCTAACCTCCGAAATTACGCTCCGTTCTATCAAAGTAAAACTCACATTTGTGGCGTTATGATGGCATTGAAAACAAAAAAAACATCGAGAACAAAGAAATATCGTTGGTAATGACAAATCAGTTATCGATAATCGTCAGAGCTTACAAACGTCCGTAATGATGCTCCGAAATTTGTCTTTTTCGATCCTCGTTGCACGATGTTTTCGAGCGAACGAAGTTTGTGTTTGTGTTCGTGAGAAATCCGACTCTCGATTGTTGTGTAAAATGAGTGTCCGTTGGCGGTAACGCATGCATGGCGAGACCCATGTTTCGATACGAATTATCCATTGTCCTGAGAATTTATGTGTCTGTATGTGTTATCGTTCAAGGAATGTCGAGGTTCCTATCCGGTGGTGAAGTGCACGTACTGTCGGTCCGAATTCCAGCAAGCTATGTAAGTACCTTCTTCGATCGAGCGATGTATCGAATAATTGTCTGTGATATTTGTGAGATATAAATGGAACACGATTGTCAACGTGACTTCACGTCCTTATAACGAAAAGTATCAAAAATGTACATAGACTTATTCAGGAATTATTCAAGAAATGGAAAAAAAGTACATGAAGTTAAAGAACGTATTACAAGCTGTTTTTTTATTAATCAAAATGTTCGTTTCAACAAAATTGGAATATTCTGCATTTGTTCTTAGCTTTTTGTTTTTACTTTAAAACAACATCAAGATTCTCCCTTTTCAGTAATAAAAGTAATAGAAATCTTTGCAGAGTTGATGAATTTTTAAATTGATCGAAAAAGACAGGAATCAGAAACGATCTATGCGAATGGAAAAAAAACGTTCACTCGAATTGATGCCCGGAATCATTTGAAATTTTCTCAAGAGTTTTCCCTATTAAATCTAGTAACGAATGAAAGATATTTAGCTGCATCAATGTCGAAGATTCGATTCACCAAAGGCTTTATTGATTCGTTGAATTATTGATTTCAGCAAGGGCAACACCTGTACGATTTGCAAAAAGTGCGAGCAAAATGTAAAAGCTTACGGTAAACCATCGGCGTGCGAGTATTGCAATACAATCGCCGCTTTTATCGGCAGCAAATGTCAGAGATGCACGAATTCTGAAAAACGATACGGACCGCCCGTCACCTGCGAACAGTGCAAGCAGAAGTGTGCCTTCGACAGACAGGATGAGGATAAGAAGGTCAAAGAAACAGTAAATTATAAATTCATTTGATTCGTATTCGAAAATTTAAAAGAAAAAAAACATTTCTTCAGGCGCAACGCATATTTGTCAAAAATGAATGCGGAGCAGATCATTTCCAAGAAACTAAAACTGCAATCTGTTTTTGATGATTAATAACGAAAACAAAATTCTCCTTTTTGGCTTCAGGTCGACGGGAAACTCTTGTGTTGGCTCTGTACTCTCTCGTACAAGCGGGCCTTGGCGAAAACAAAACAAACGGACGCAGAGAGGAGAGCTCATTTGAAAATGTCCCACGAGCGAGCGGCAAAGCACAAGGAACAAAAGTAATAACAGCTCGTACGAGCTATCACGTAAATTAGGCGGATATTGAAAATTGCTCTTGAAAAAAGTTCCTTTTTTATGAAATATCATTTCAATATCGCTATTTTTTCCATCATTATCCCCTGAATAAATTTCTCAAAGAAAGCACCGTGGAAGAATTCTGCGATCGCGTAAAAATCCCATATCAGTCGTTAACGCATTTATCCTATCCCAAATTTCCATAAACTCCTAAACTATATATTTTGCTTGATGGGATGGCGAGACAGCGATAATTATAATTATCGTTGTGCTTATTTTTCAAAATTTTTATTCCGAGCCCTCCAAGTTCAATTACAAAATGACGGTGAGGAGAATTCGTCCGTCAGGATCAAAGCAAAGAAATTAATTCAGCCTTGAATTGACCGACTTTTCGCAGGGTCAAAGTCCACAGTAAAAGACCGCAGAGAGGAGACGTTACGAAATTACCACCTCAATCGGAATCCGCTGAAACGAATGGACCAACGCCCGTCAAAGTCGCGAGGATGATACCGATTCATGATCATCATGATCCCAACAGTTCCGATCACGTGGTAGCAGTGACACAGCTCAAGGAACAAATAGCACTATTGCAGAAGCAACTCAGTCAGAAAGACAGCCAATTACTCACCAAGGATAGACAGGTACGTCGATTTTGATTTTTTCCTCTCTCGAAACTGTAAATAATTTTTCCCAAACTTACTCAAATTACGGTGATTATTGAAAAATCAAGTTTACATCCGGTCTACGTTGAAAACTCGAAATGAGCACACATGACATTGAAAAAAGTGCAATTTTTGCATTGGATCCTTTGTACGACGATTCATTAACTTCTCTCATTCAGAGAAAGAAAACAATGAAAACACGGAAGCATGACAACAAATGTGAAAAAATCTTGATTGCCCTGCTGAAAATCGAATTTTCGTGCAGAAACTTTTTCCGCGAAACCAAGTTCCATGTTTTTTTTTCACTACTCGGAAGACCGAAAAAGATATTTTTGAGATTCTTTGTCGTCTTCGTTGATTGATGAAATATCGATTAGAGGAGTGCGTGAAATTTCAATGTTGCGTTTGTAACGGCAAATCAGATACACGAGCTCAAGGCGAAAAACTTTACCTCGGAATCGGAAATGCGCAACAAGATGAAGGCAACGGAGAAGGAACATGACTCAAAGGTGTCATACATGCAACAAAAGATATCGGGTCTTTTGAAAGAAGTTGCGAGCTTGTCGAAGAGCACTAAACGCGGCGATCGCATCGCCGCTACGAAAAGCGAAGCGAGTACCAACAGTGGAAGCGGAACTGACAGTCCTGTACCTTGATAAGGTAGGATTAACGATTAAATTTTATTTGTCACAAAGCGGTGCGATATTTTTACATACATATGTATATTATGGTTATTGGTTATTAAAGACATTCATCGAAAGGGATTATCGTAGAGCCAATTTGTAACGAAATTTCATACGATAAAGCAAAAGTCGAAAATCGGTCACTTCCGTGTTATTCAAGTTTTTGTGAAATTTTTCGTCCTACCGTCAACAACCGAAAACCGTAGAAGGAAAACTGCTCCCCTCTTTTCGGAAGCTGCACCGTTGCAGCTTTATTCTGCGGTTTCAAAGTTCACTTGTATTCGGAGAAGTGAATGAATTTGTGATCCGAAGTTTTCCGTTTTTTTTGTTTAACCATTTTTTAAATAAATTTTCGGTAATCTTATTGTCTTATCGTCCATTTGACAGATTTTCAATGTGTCTCTCTTCAGAACGTGAAATTTGCATTCTATTTCGGTTTTGTTGAGATTTTATCTGCCAATCATCGTCAAGTGACTCAAAAACCGATCGATTTCCGGTACTCTGATTTATCGGTGCGAATTCGAATACAAATCAGCTCTGCAATGATTCCTATCGAGGAATGGCTCGAATCACCGATAAACCTGTATATATATATATAAAACGGCGTTCGTGTTCTATTTTCCGTTCTCCATTTGTCACTTTTTGGATTTTCAACGAACACACACCGTTTATGTACAACGAAAGTGAAAGAAAAAAGAAGAAAACAAATTCTCATTCCATAGCTCCGAAACGATAAAAAAAAAAAGAGAAAAAACCGCAAGAGCAATTGGTAGAAAAATCACTTCAGGGATGTTGCACAGAATAATGTTGCCCGCACGACGACACTCTCTTACGTTGACAAATATGTCCGATATGATAAGCTCCCGAAACTCGAATCACGTGATAAAACAAACTTTTACGTATAATAGCCGATTGTTTCAATTGTGACAAATCGAAATCTGTATTATTTTTCTAATTACCCATAGAAACATTGTCCTCCCTTTTCGCACTCACGTATATATGATGAGGAGAAGAAAATAGTAATAAAGAGTTCCTCGAGAATTGGAACCACAAAAAAAAAACAAACATACAATGTAAATTAGGATGTCAATTTTTATCCAATTGTTTCTCTTTTTCGATCAATTTCATTTCGATCGCCCCAACGTTGAAAGCGAATTCGTCGCTGTCGCGATTCCGTTTGAGCGAAATGAAAAAAGAAACAACGTTCTGTCCACCGAGTAGAAAGGGATCGAGATTGTCTTTCAAATTTCTATCTCGATCGCTCGAGCAACTTTTAATTATACATTTTCTCCCGTTTTTTTCTTTTTGTAAGGAATTATGAATTTGAAGCGACAATGAATTTGACGTTTATCGTATGAAAAATATGCGAGAAAACAATGATGCAAGTGTGAAAAAGATTTAAATGAATTTGAATGAATTAAACACGGCCGACGCGAGTGCGCTCGTGCCGATGCGACGTTTTATTACTTATTGACAAATGTAAGCGACGATTATCTACGGAAGAAGAGGGGGAGAGAGAGAGAAACAGGAGAGAATTTGGTGATTGTAGAAAAATGAATTTATAATAAAAAAAATATGAAAAAAAGGAAAACTCGATGGGATACAGTTTATTCGATAGGAAAGATTCATTATTGATCGAATAAATCATCGATGGAATAAAAATGTCCAGGTCCCGAGTGATCGACGATAATTAATTTTTCCGAAGGCTCTTTTTGACTCCCGTATGCGATGACTCCTGATTATTCCTAATAGAGGGGCAAGCAAAAGAACGCAGCAAAAAAGATTAGAATGTAGGGAAAGAGAATAATTTCAGCGGGATAGGAATGTATATATTTAGTCCACTCGCGTTTAAATATCCAACAGCCATATATTTATTCTTTATTTTAAGAAACAAATGCTAATTGAGCATTACCTATTCGATAATTATAATCATAATAAATGCGTAACAATTTTTTTTTTCCTTTTTTTTTCATCTTAGTATTTACGAAGTGTAAGGATAATTATTATTAATTTATAGTCGTTTAAATACGAACGCGCGCATTGTACACGTCGCTCGTTGCTTTTTTCTTTTATCCTGCAGTACGGATTGGAGTTTATCGTTCATTTCCTTCTCTCATTTACCCTCAAGAGACGGTAAGAAACAAATATTGCTTTTCTTTTTTACCTTCATCATTTTCACGTTTCATTGAATTTCATTTCCGAGTCGTTTTTCGTCATCCTCGCTCGTTTCATTTCGTCGATGATTCCCCACTACTACCGACGGCCTATTTACAGTTTCGTTTGATTCTCCGTTTCCGCTATGATCGCTAGTTCGCTCCAAAATGAATTTTAACCGCTCGTCGCTCGAATTGTCTTCGAATTTTTTTCTCTCGCAATCGCTGTCTCGTTCGCAGGGTTTTTCTATTCTTATTTTTTTGTTTTTTTTTCTTTTTTACATTTTCTTATTTATAGAGTGCTGTTGATACAGGCAAGGTAGCTAATCGAGGCAATTCACAAAGTGAGTCTTGCGTCGCGGCGATGCCGTTCGGAAAGAAGCGCGTTTCGTTTGTTCGGAATATCGAAGACCGTATTTTTTTAACGTTTCTTCTTGTTTGTTCGTTTGTTGTTTTTATATTATATCGTAGCGTTAGGTTAAATTGACTTTGTGATCATAAAAATGGTATGTGTGATTGTACGCATACTTTAGATAGAAATAACTGCGTATCGTTTGCCTGGAAGCCTCCTTACGCTTTTTCCTTCTCATATTCATAAATACCTTGTAATATATTTTTTTTTTTTCAATTTTCTTCCTTTTCTCATTGTTGCGTTTTGATCGCTGTCGTGGAAAACTCGGTATTGATTTTTCGCCGTGTTTCCAAGAGTATATTCGTACGACTAGAAAAATGTGCATTCCCAGCTCGCGACTGCTATTGGAGAGGTTCACTTTTCTCCCATTTTCATGCTGAAAAAATAACAATTTCGTACAAACTCGCCAATTGTCCAACGGGAATCACGATTCGAGTAATTGCACATTTTTATTTTATTTTATTTTTTGAAAAATTTTCATCCAAACGCTGCTCGAGGTGGATCATTCTTTTCGTCATTCATCATCCCTCGTGGCTTTTGGGCATTTCCGCGTTATGCCCGATTCATTCACGTTGCCTGTGATGACTCCTCTCACTCGCTATTCGTTAGAAAAAGATCGCTCGATCGAATTCCTCAAAATTTCCTTCATTGTAAGCGAATTTTTTTGATGAAACAAGAAAAACAACGAATCCGACAGAGAGATTCTTGGTACATTTATAGAAACGATCTTTTGGAATACATATTTCTCTATAATTATATATGTGTATATATGTATATTTATATACCGGGTGTCTCGTAAATGATGGATAATTTTCCAAATATGCTGCTACGACGAGTCAAGGCCGATCGGAAAATGTACATTTTTTTCGGACGAAAAAAAAGGGTAGAACGATAAAAATTGAAAAAACCAGTGAAATTTGGAAAAAATAACAATGTGAATGCTCGAGAAATCTCGACCATTCGGGAATATTGTACAAAAAAAAAGTTGTAAAAGTGCGAATAACTTGGAAACTATCGTACTTTTTCTGTTGTAACAAAATTCCATCTCCTGGTTGCGCGCATCGACGAAAATGTGCCCAACCAGCGACTGAAAGATTCCTCATTATTTATGAAACATCCTGTGTGTATAAATATATATGTATATAGACACAAATATCTATTTATTTATACGTGTGCACGCACATCAGTCTGCGAAAAGTCATAAAAAAAATCACGTCGAGCACGATAACAGCGAGTCTTTTTATATCGAAGAGTATTATCGTCGAACCTTAATTTACGCACGAGTTCCCAAAGTATGATTTTTAAAATTTATTCTCGATATAAAGAAAATAATAACGATAATTCATTAAAAAGTGGCGGAGACTCTAGGATTCGCATTTTATTCTTTTTTTTTATCACGGTATTTCGTATTAGTCGGTAGGCTGCTATCGTTGTTCACCTCGGAATTTACCTCGGATTTCGTTACTTTTTGCCATTTTTCACCGCAAGTAGATACTCGAGGCAGGAAGGAACGAGACAATGGCGAACGTTCGTGAAGGAGAAACAACAATTTTTATCTCGATTATCACCGATCTTGCAAAGTCTTTCAGCCAGCAAATCGCCATAGGACCCATAATTATCTCTTATTCTTTTTTTTTCGAATGAAACTTTGCAAATTTTTATATTCTTTATTCCTCCAGCGATTCACGTATTGCAAGTGTTATGTGTGCAAACTTTTGAAAAACGTTCTACCTTGCTGAGCTGCGACGTAACGTGTAAAAGCACTTTTCAACTGCAATTGCGATAGGCGTTAATTGAATGTGCGATTATATCACAGTTTTATGGTCAAATTATCAATTCGATTTGGAAAAAACATTCAACATTCTCTCAAATACTTTAATTTCGTATGGAAATGTCAAGATACTTTCGAATGCGAAATACAATTTTCACAGTTATTTCTCAGTCAAAATGATCTACGCTTCTTCTTCATTCTCGTTATTACATGCTGTTCGCTCATTAGTCCATTCTCTCCTGAAAATTCTTTTTTTTTTGACACTCTCGTTTGAGATCTCAAGAGAGAGAGAGAGAGAGAAAGAGGGATTTGAAAGTACGAACATTTCGAAGACTCGCGATATTTTGTGCGATAAAATCTATCTCAATCTTCGACACGAAAGAAAAAAAAACAAATTGAAAAAGAATGGAAAAAAGCACGTGCGTTGCTCCAACGTGTCTCCGGATATCGTTTTGTCTTTCTTCGACGAGGAAAATCTAGCGTCGAGAAGGGAATACTGATTGGTATTCTATAAGAATGATCAATCACTCGCTTTTACACTCTCTCCTCGTTGTTTCTCGTTTGAAAATAATAATAATAATAACAACATGCTTAGAAAATATATGTACAATATAAATATAGATATCTAGGCGCTTGTTCGTTAATTATACGTCATAATGGATGATAGTGAACTGCGGAGAAAAGTTTTTCCTTTCTTTTTTCGCTCTTTCGTACTTCGCGAGTTGAATTTGCCTTCGAAGCTTTTCGATAATTTACTTGGAAAAAAATGTGGAAAAAAAAAAGAAATTACGAACTACGCAAGAGACAACCGCGAACGCAGCCTACCATTCGGTCAACCAAAGGTTTATAAATTATAATTTCAAGTATATATATATATATATATATATATATATTTAAAGTGTGTTATATATATATTTATACATACACATATATACATATATGTGTGTGTGTGTATATATATATATATATATGTGTATAATATGCTTTTAAATTACTTCATTAAATTATTGAATATTTTTTCTTTATCAATAATATTAGTATGTACAGGTACAGGTCTCGTATAGTTGCAGTCGTGTCGTCACTGGTTTTTATTGTTTTTCCCCCCCCCCCCCCCCCCCCACCTGGAAAACCATTTTTTTTCCAGCCCTTCACAAATCGCAAAAGCCTTTCCGGTATATTTCCATTTTCACCATTCGTCATCGTAAAAAAAAAAAAAAAAAAAAAAAAAACTTTCTCGAACATTGGCGGGTGCCGACAAAATCCGCCAGTTTGCTCCTCGCCGCGCTTCTATCGAAAAATATTTATTTATATATGTGTATATTTAAAAAAAAGAAGAGAAGAATACATATATATATATATATATATGTATAGTAAAGAGAATCAACTTGGCGCGATTCGTACTAATTAAGCCCTAATTCGTAAACGCGGCGGCGTGAGAAACAGCTCGAGTTACAGCTTTGGAGTTTAAGTCTTTGCACCATTGGATAAATCGGAGATGAAGAGAAAAAGAGAGCAAGAGGGAGAGAGAGAGAGAGGAAAAATGTAAAAAAGCTTCGTGAGCCTCTTTTTTTCGAGTTTTTTTTCTCTCTCCGCTTTTTTTAGACGCCACTTTCACCATCGCGACTATATGCACACACACACACACACAGACACACAGCCGCACATACACACACAGCACGTTTCGATTTATTCCTCGATGCTCTCTTCTTTCGACTGTTCGTTTTTTTCCTTCATTATGTTTTACGTATTTGACAACTCCTCCTTGTTACCACGAAGAGTTATTCGCGTATGTCGATTGGTCGAACGTCACATCGATTATCGATTCGCCAATCGTCATAACGTTCGGTTATGTGCACTCGATTATATGCGGTTGTGACGATTCTATGACGCTCGGTCTGCCGACCGAACTGTCAAGATTGTGAAGAGACGTCGAATGGGGACCATGCGCGCTGCTGCCGCGTCTCTCGTAATTCTCCATGTGCTCAAGCTCACAATCCTTTTGAATGTTTCCTGAGCAAAATTGAGGAGAAACAAAAATATTGCAATTCAATGAGCCTCGAAGAAATCTTGCAAACGCAATTTTCCACTGCGGTACCATTTTTCGTCATTTTCGCCCGAAACGTCGATTATTTTGCGAATCGTACGAAAAGTCATTTATTTTGACGGTTCGCGGTGCGATGTTTAGAAAATATATTTTTTTTTTAATTTGAACTTGAACAGTGAAGTTGGAAATGTTTGCGAAATGGAGAATACACTTTTTGGGATCAAGGTGACCTCTTAAATACCCCACGCTGAGGGTTTAATTTAATTTTTGTTTCTTTATTTGTTATTCGAATATGTTATTTGGCAAAAAGAAGAGATTGATGATATCGAAACTCACCGACATTCATGTCGGAACCGTACTCGGTGTAATAACTCGGAGAACCAACCGCAGCTGCCAGTACGAGCTCGTCTTCGATGTTGTTCGGTCGACAACTCGTCGTTTTCCAATGCGTCCGAAGACCACTCGCGCTTATGTACTTTTTGTCGCAACCCTGACACGTGTAAGGCCTCTCGTTCGTGTGTAATCTCTTGTGTAATTTGAGATGTACGAATTGCGTAAATTTCGCCGGGCACAAGTCACAAGCGTAAGGCTTTTGACCAGAATGAAGCCTCAAATGAGTCTTGAGATTCGACGTTGAGCTAAACCTCTTTTTACAGATTTCGCACTGATGGGGCTTTTCTCCTGTTGACATAATCGAAGTATAATACGTGAGCGATTAACGAATGGCTTTTATTCAAAATTACTCGGAATATCTTTTTACTATTTCGTCAAATAATAATAGCGAAAATTTGTCGACGAATTGTTTTACAAAGAAAGGATCGACAGGACTTATTTCATTAGTCCAGTTTTTTGCTAGCTTGGAAATTTTATTTTTCTCAATTTTGCGAGGCTTTCAAGCGAATTCAAAATAATTGCCAATTCCCATACGCGATCCTCCCGTTTAATCTCTATCGAAATTTGCATTCCATTTTGATTTTTTCAGAATACCATCTCCAGGCAGTTTCAATGTTTTTCGAGCAACTTTACGAGCCAAAGACTTTGACATGATTATAGAAAAAACCATCAATATCTCAACGACACGTCAAACCGGAAATCTCATCGATTCAACGTAACACGAGATGAACTTTGAATTTCCCGATGAAAATCGAAGAAAGTTGCAGAAAGAGGCAAGGGGCTTACCTGTATGAACGAGATAATGTTTCTGAAGATGAGCCAGCTGCGTGAAGCTCTTGGTGCAAACGTTACATTTGAAAGGTCTCTCGCCAGAGTGCGTTCTCAAGTGAACCTTGAGATTGGACAACTGTCCAAACGTTTTGCAGCAAACGTTGCACTCGTAGTGCATTTTGCCATCTTTCTTTTTCAACGGGTAAGGCAACGATCTGTAGCCGCGTGATCCTTGAGAATTCGGACTCAGAGATCCGCTCTGAGAGCAGGCATGATCGTCGGGCGACAACGAGCTCGCCGGTGAGTATCTGTTGATCGACGACGAGTTTGCGTGTATCGTAAGGCCAGGATGATGTCCCAAATGTAGATTGTGCGTGCCGGCGATCAAGTTGGATTGATTATTATCGACCTGCATGGTGGAGGACGTTGGCAATTGATGTCCGTTGCTCTCGTGCCTTCTCGGATCGTTCCTGTCGTAATTCATATTCCCGGTTGACGAGGGAGTCGGCGAATAGGCCGTGCAATTGATGGACAACGGCGCGGCATGCTGAAGCATCGTACCGTTCGTGTGATACAGCCCGTAAGGATACGGCGACGGCGAGTGTATCGGCGAAATTGGCGAAACGCTCGAGTTGTTCGTCGGATTCAAATAAATCGAATTCGTCGATTCAATGTGACCGGAAGTGACGTTTGAGCTCGAATACAGGATGGTCGTGGCTCCATTGATGGTCGTCGTACAGGTCGAATTCGGGACGTTGCTCGTCGTCGTTGTCGTCGTAGCCGTACACGGCGACGGACTCTTCGTCTTTCTCGACTTGACGACCAGGCCGTTTGACGTCGCTGCTGCGTAATGTCCCATCGTCGTTGTCGTCGCTGTCGCTGTCGCCGACGACGATAGCACACCGGAATGCGCGTTCATCTGATTGCCATTGACGCTCGAGTGCAACGAGCTGTTGCACGCTGGTGACAAATTGTTTATCGCGTTGCCGCTCGTCGAGTGCAAATTCCCCGGACTCTGCAACATGCCTTGATTCGTCGTAGAATTAACGATCGTACTGCAGTTTTCCGTGTGAATCGGCAGGTTTGAGCTCGAATCCGGACTGCACGGCAATATGTTGCCGTATCTGTGTGACTTTTTGTAAGAATATGCCATTTCCGTTGGGCTCGACGGTGGCGGTGTTACCGAGTCCAAGTGGCTCGCGTACAAGCCGTGATTGTGGCTCTGATGAGGATGATTGTTGACGGAATTGTGATGATGGATGTGAATACTCCCGTTGTTGTTATTGTTGCTCACAGGATTTGTGTTGTTGTTGTTGTTGTTGGTGTCGGTGTTGCTTCGAAGCAGGATGTTTTCGAGGATCGAACTGCTCGGGCTCGTTACGTAGGGTGGTCGTAAATTATTCGATATCGTTGTCGGTAGTCCCTTGACCTCGGGCTCGTAGAAGGGCTTGGAGACTTTTTCTCCCGCCTCGTCGTCGTTCGACGTTGATATGACGCTCTGTTTCTGCAGGAGCATCGGTGATAACGATTTCTGTGGTATCTCCGGTGTCACCGTGCCGCTCGACAAATCGTCCTTGTCCCTCGAGGGATCGATCATACCTTTGGCATTTTGAAAATTGCCGTAACTCTTGGGTATTTTGATCTTGACTTTTCTGTACTCGTTCTTCACGAGGACGCTCTCTTGCTTGCTGCGAACCTCGCTGCTCGGCACTGTCGTTCTCGTGTTTTTACTAAAATCGAGAACGTAATTGTTCTCCGAATCGGACTCGCTGCTCTCCTCCGGCGGCGTTAGTATCTCGTCGTGATAACCGTTGGAATTGTAACCCTCGTCGGACCTCACCGAGCCGTCGGTCGGTGTCATTTGACAGCGTCTGCTGTCGTAAATCGTTGATTCTTTCAGGGGCGATACCACCTCGACCGTTGGCGCTGCTTCCGGCGACAGGGTTGATTGTTGGAAATGTTGTCCTGCGGGTGGAATACAAATTTGACGATGTTTGTAATTTCGTGATGACGTTTGAGAGCCCGTAGGTGGGAGAGTTGTCTATGTTTTTTTTAATAATATTTTATCATTCCTCGTTTGAAATAATTAATCGCGAAATCGTTGAAATAAAAACTTACGTATTCGTTGCAGCATGAGTTCACCGGTCAACGGATATTTCAGCCTTTCGGCAAATTCTCGGCAGTACCACACGAGGAGCTCTTGATTCGGTAATATCGGTTTAATCGTGTAAAAATAAATGTTCATCTGGAAAAATAATGCAAAAGCGTTTCCTTGAGCATGGGACTTTGAAGGAATTTCGGAGGCTTTCAAAGATCGTTTTTCTCCTTTGATTTTACCTTATATTGACACGCTATGAGATTCTGAGATTCCGATGAATACGCCGGGTTGACGTATCTCATCCAGTTGGATTTTTGCACGTCATACCCATCGATGTAGTAGAACAATTCGTTGTTCTTGTACACCTGTGGATAATTGATTTTTTTCAAATTATATTTTTGCAAAACCATATTTTCGATTCGTTTTACGGAATATTTTGGAATTTCGTCGCGCACGTGGTATTCGGAGCTAATGACTCTTCCGTCCGGGATCGGAGAACAACATTTTTTCTAAAATCATTCGTCCAAAAAATTAGTCTCGAACGGATTTTTTTTTTATCGCGTTTGAAACGAACGCAGAATGGACGGGAGTGTGCGGAAGAAATGTCAATGGCTCCACGTGTTTTCTTCGAAGGAATATTCGTCGTACAGTCAGATCCATAATGCGGTGAATTTTTCAAAAAAATGTCTTGTATACATTTATTGTCAAATTTCATGATTACACGGTGTCGAAAATGAAGAATAAATCAAGACAATAAACACGTGCCGTTCAAATCTATGATTATTTATGTAATTACATGCCATTGAATTACTTAAATTGGGGAAATACAATCGATGGATTTATTCACACTTTACAGAAATTTAAAAAAAGATCTTTTCCATTATTTTTTATTTTCTAAAAACTGGTAAATTAAACTTTTAATTTGTTTTTTTGAGTAAAAGTCGAGAGAATTGTTTTTTATAAATTCGCCAAATTTTCGACACGACTGTATAGGACCGTGCTTCCCTAAAGGATTTCGAATAATGGATTGAAACCAGTTTCATCGACTTTAACGTATTCCCCATTATTTCGAATTTCTCTTTTTCTCTTCTTTCGTACGTGCCTAAAATTCACGTTTTCGTGACGTCATTCCATCGCGATTCAGAATTTCCTCTTTGCCTTTATTTCCATTCGTAAAATACAGCTGGTTCAATTTTTGCTCTGGTAAATCCTTAAAGTATAGTATTTTTCCGATTTTCCGATTTTCCGAAAATTGACGTCACGTTTTGAATAATTTTCCTACAGTGGATAGGCACGATCAATAATAATAATAATAATCAGTCGATGGAATTCGAAATTTTTCCATACAGAAGTGTTCTTTTTTTTTTAATGGACCAAGTTTTTCAAAAATTCCATCATTCCATCGCATTTCGAAAAAAAAAATAGGCTCTTTTTCAAAACCCTCGAAAATAAAAACAGATTGTGAAAATATTGCAATTCGGGTAAGACTCACCCTCCAGAAGTACTTCCGGTTTGCGTCAGCCGGCACGGAATCCTTGGTATAGACCTGACCGACAAGTGGGCCGAAACGTGTTCCTTTTGGAATGTAACTCGTACTCCAAACGCCCAACATCTGTACGATCATCAAACGAGTTTCGGTTAAATATAAATGACGAAAAAAAGCAAGGTTTCCGTCTCTTTTCGTGCAAAGTCTTCACAAGTTCAAGGATAACGTAATATGAATATCATTATAGAGCTGGAAATCGTTAGAATTTCTTCGTCTCGAGAATCGTATGGGATTGAAAAACACGCTTTTTCACATTCAGTGCGAATTCAATATTTATGCTCACGTAGAAAAAAAAAAACGAGACAAATGTTCGAAAAAACCTATACTGAACAGTGAAAAACAAGATTGGCTCACATCGTCGAGGGCCTGCGAAGGTTTGAGTACGAGATTCCTCGGCAGCGATCCTTCGGCGCGATTCGCATCGTTCGGCGATGCGGACACATCCGGTACCAAGTAAACTGCATGTTGTTCGAATTCTTCTTCCCTCAAGGTCGCGTGATCCCACTCGCTGGCTTCCATTCTACAATCGAATAATCAAAATATTCATTCGATAACTTTTCGTGAATGTTTCATCATTTAATTCATCAAGAAGCAGAGGAGGAAGTAATAATGGAAAAAAAGCAAACTGCAACATGGACTGTTGACGCGCAGCTTATACTCCGTTTTTTACTCCGGAAATTGAAGAGATAGAAAAGACAGTTATGAAAATCATCGAAGAATGTTTTTATTTTTTTTTATTCAATCGTAATTCTCAACGAAAAAAAAACAATAATGGCGCCTTTATGAGTAGTGAAAAATCAAACGTGCCGGATATTATTTATCAAATAATAATACCTCGAATCAACAAAGTACCGTAGCGGTAAAAAAAAATATTTGTATTCGCAGATACGATGGAGTTACATCTGCGAAATTAAATATACATATTTTGACGATTGAAATTCGGCGTTTGGGAATTTTGGTACACTTTCGGTTGCATATCGCCAGGAGTTGCACACGCTTTAACACCGCGAAAGTGAAACCCGTCCACGCATTGATCGACTGCAAGAGAAGGTGGTGAGAGGGTGGAGGGTGGATGTAGTTGGGCTGCAAGAGAGGGTGGTAGAGAGTATAAACTCCGAGGTCCATCCTCCTCCAACGCCCCCACCTCTCTCTTTTCGTCTCTCGTACTTTGCCTTCAACCTTGCATTCATAGCTTCTCTTTGATGTTCTATTAAACCGAAAATTTCATCCGATAAATTGGGAGATCGCGTCAATTCTTCCTCTCCACGATTTTTTTTTTGAAATAATACGCGACGAAATCGTTATCGTGCTTAAAAACTCGAAATTGCCCAAAAAATTGAATACGAGGGAGGTTGCAGCTTGGTGCAACGCCTCGCAGACATTCTCGCTTGACCCGCGAGAGAATCGATCGCAGCGTTTTCATTTTCACTTCAGAGAACTCGGCGGCGTTCCACACGACCTCTCGAGTATACGGACAATAATAATAATAGTAATAGTAACAGGAATAATTACAAAAAAAAACCTACATTTTTTTTGCGATCCTGTCCATCGATTCGCGAATCATCGGCGAGTTCATACTCAATTATGTATATGAAAACGCTGATGGGTGTATAATTGAGATTATCGTTTGTTTTTTTATTTCTGATACGTACACGAGACTCGCTCCTGCCAGGGAAGCTGCATGTGCGTCTCCAAAATACGTCCCACTCGCGACGCGATCTTCGCGGTATCTTCGATAATATTAATTATTATCTTGGATAATTGAATTTTCATGAAAGTCTCAATTTTGTCTGCACAAGCTTTTCCCTCTCGTCGTCTTTGCTGTTATTGTTGGTTTTTTTTATGTGATCCTATAATTCTTCAACGATATCGCAGAGATCATGTTCGTACGATCTGACCGTACCGTTATCGCAGAGCCAACGAAACGCAGCGTATTTTCGTAGTCTCTTTCACGAGGAAGAGACGGTTTCACGATTTTTTTCAACATTTAAGTATTTTTCTGTTTTATCCTGTATTTTCTTCGCTCTGACGTGTTTCACGGTCTCTTCTTCCAAGGCTGAAGAAAAAAATGGTTTTCCAATTGCCCGGGAAAACAGATTTACCGAGAGATGCAGGATTTTGACGAGGCTATTGCGTATATCAGGACATTGAAAAATCGAAGGATTTTACGTATCAGGAGTTGGAGATTCGTTCAACGCACATTTTAATATGAATTTTCGGATGTTTATTACAGCACGGTTTAATTAACAATCACTCAATGTTTAGACGTAAAATTGACTTGTTTTGTTTAAATCAATTGTGCGATACGAATTATCGCGTTGACGAAAAAAAAAAACACGATTATCAATTATCAAATAATCGTGCAAAGAAAATGTACGATTCCTCGGCGATAAACTCTGCTGATGTTTTTTTAAATATTTTTCTCGATTTATACGCTCCAAAGCGATATATCGCAATTGAATTTTGCCAACTATCGAGAGAGGCCGGCAGAACGTGGTGAAAAAAAGCCACCCTCAGAATGCGCAAATGTTTTTGTTCTTCCCTGAAGAACCGAATGAGGCGAAACTATTTTGCTTTCGAATCGAATTTACTTCTGTAGCAAATGCACCGTTCAACATTCCTTTTGCAACCCCCCTCTTTTTACGTAAAACACTCTCAAAGTATCGAAAAAAAAAACATCAGCACACGGTCCTCGTCTCCTCACTATATCCTTTCTACCCTCAAGCGCACTTTGTCGAATGTCAAACGAACGGCACGAACCAGACACTTTTGGGCACCAGACGATCGATCAATTCTGATGTTTCCAATTGAATTCACGATATTCTCACTTTCGTTGAAATGATCGTTATCCTCGTTTCGATATCAACGTTTGTTCGTTCAATTTCCCGATTATTTTTTTCCTCCAACCTCTGAATTTTGGTATTGACTTTCTTAACGATTGATTTTGTATGAAAAAAGCAGTCGCGCAATAATTATCAGCACGTTCGCAGCTTGACGGGCAAGTACGATGTTGTTTTTAGCATGGTTAAGGGTGATAAAAATTGCCGAGGGGGTAGCTTCTTTTTTTTACTGGCTGCAAGTACGTCGTCGAGAGTTTTCGTTGGTGGTCGTCGGCGCGGCGTTAGTCGCGGATGGCACAGTGTGGAACTCGGGTAGACCTGACCTAGCCCAACACGAGTCGGCTTGGTTCGAATCCGTGGCTCTTGGTTCGTTCGTCGCCGGTTGGGGGCGCATATATATATACATATACATGTACTTAGGTGTATATACATATACATGTATATATAAATATGTATATATATATATATATGTATATACATATATACGCACACGTGCGAACGGATTATAGCATGGTCGCGGTGACAGTGGGTGGTGGTGCATTTCTCTCTGCGCTGCGCTTTCGATCGACCCGTCAGAGTCGAGCGAGAGAGAGAGAGTGAGAGAGAGAGAGAGAAGAGAGGAAGCCACCCTTTTACTGCTTGTGTACTTTTGCCTTTCCTATTCGCATATACATATATCTGGGGATGTCCTCAAAACTAGAACGTCGTAAAGACTGAACTTTGATACGCTTTTATATGTCCTTTAAAATGTTAATGATCGATACAGCATGGCAACCCCACCTTTTCTCCCTTGTATATCCTCTCCCACGCTCATCGCACCCTCCGCATCTTGCGCTTTCTAACGGTGTTGCACTCCTCGCGACCCTCCAAACTATGAAACCAAAAAACTATTCTGATCCGAATACCAACTGTTTTTTTGCTTTTTCTCACTGAAATTTTGAGTTTTCGAGAAAATCTCGATGAGTTTCGTAATCGGCGGGAAATTTCCGAACGATCAGGATCTTTGAATATTGAAAATTTGGAAAAAAAAATTTTCGTAATTTTTGGCCACTTTTCCGGAATTGCCAAAAAGTCGAAATTTCAAATGATCATAACTTCCGTCCTAATCATGCCACAGAGGGTTTTTGGGGGTGTTTTGGAAAGCCCTCGAGTAGACTTAGAAAATGGTGAAAGTTAAATGTCGATAGCTGGATTCCTTCACCCTCAAAATCGACGATGAAAATCGGCGAAAAAAACGCAAAGGGGTATGTATGGGAAAATTAGCAAAAATCGAAGGTCCGTCTTTAAAATTCTGCCAAAAATCGAAAAATCGAGATATCGACATAAACCAAACGGCATTTTGAAGCCTCAACAGTTGACAAGAGAATAAGCACATGTAGGAGTGTCTACCTAAAAAGGGGAAAAAATGGCAATCCTTTTACTGAACCAACTCAATTCACCAAAAATCGCGAAAAATTTTGGATTTCAAAAATTATTTTTATTGGTCTACGTCGATATATTTTTTCCCGCTGATTACGAAACACATCGATGTTTCATCGAAAACTCAACATTTCAGTCCGAAAACGCAGTAATACGGATTTTATCAATTAATCAATTTTCTCATTGAAATTTCGAGTTTTCTGAAAATAGTCGGTGTGTTTCTTTTCCACTTTTCCAGGATCGTCGAAAGGTACATCGCTTCATTGTCCTACACGCGATTTCACCCTCAGCCTAACAACGCTCGCTCGTTTGTCGCATGAGTTGCCAAAAAACTGCAGCCAGACAAACATATCGATTTTTTCGTTCAACCATCAATCCAACCGTCATATTTTTGGAACACTCTAATTCCGATTCCAACTCTGATTCCCATTCGTATATATCATTTTCATAAAAAAAAATCTTCATAACTTTATCCAACAACGAACATATCGTTTTTTTCACCCGCTCCGCTCCGCACCCGTGACTCGCCGTTAAAATCGAGGAAAGCAAACTGTCACAAAGTTTGACATTAGACTTGTAAAGAGACAAACATTCGTGGCAACGATGATTAAATAATTCAGATCCTTCGTAAGTCGCGGATAATCCTCCGATACGCGAACGCATCATAAAGTTTAGCCATAGAATGTTCGTCCAATGCTCGCGATGGGTCAACCAAGAGG
This sequence comes from Heteropelma amictum, assembly GCA_959613375.1. NCBI lineage: Eukaryota > Metazoa > Arthropoda > Insecta > Hymenoptera > Ichneumonidae > Heteropelma > Heteropelma amictum. Next base: position 27,209,238 of record OY390722.1, on the reverse strand, counting down.
ATTTCACATTTCGAAGAACCGTGTGATGGAATCGTGAATTCTTTCACATGTCGTTTTTCATCATTCACCCGGGGTTTCGCACGCTGGAAACAGAAGGATCATCATCGAGTATATAACAGCAGTTGTACACGCCTAGAGAAGAATTTCCGCGTGAATCGACGATGACTACTAACCCAGATACGTCCATGGGTCGTCGATCTTTTCCCTCCTCGTGTCGATGGTACGCGAACGTCGAATGTACCAGATATAAATTTCCTATGGACTTTTTTCTCGTGCCACTGTACAAGCTCGCTAATTTATGCTTCAATTGATCGAAAATCGATCATTTCAATTCAAAAATATTCCCCGAAACATTTGCATCGAAAACGAGCATTTCCCTCTTCAATTACACAGACCTCGACACTAATCATCAAAGTTCCAAAAGTTCTTATTAAAGGCACAGAGTCCAAAAAAAATGGCGATGGAAAATCACTCTAAACATTAAACAAAAGTTTGTGCATTTGAGATTCGTTTAGTGGCAGCCAAAACTGCGAGAGCCAATTGAAGTCTACAAGATGGATAGTACATGTTAATTATCATAAAATCGATCTTAAGATGATTTTTGAAAAAATGAATATCCGTGCGAAACAAATAAAATCGTGCAAAATCGGCGAAGAAACAAATGAAGAAGGGGGCCCACGTCGATATTTCACGTTTCTTTCTTCGCTTCTCTTTTTCTCCCACTTTCTCTCTCTCTCTCTCCGTCTTATTACTATCTTATTCTCTGGCCTCCCTACCCCGAAGAAAGTCTCTTCTGCATCAAGCGCGCGGGGGCTACAAGAGTTCATTCAACTTTTGTCCCGCGCGTCCGCGTTCTGATACAACGTTCCGATATTGTAACCGTATGCAGGCTTGCACACACTTTTTTTCCACCATAGAACGTTACATCCCTCGCCAATTTCTGACAGTCGAGAGGACACAAAAGGGAGAAACCATTTCGTTATCGGAACATTCCGAGCTGAGACGTTTTGCTGGCAAAAGCTCTGCCTGCTTACGACTATATACAGATCTTTTCCTTCATCTCGCCCATTTCAAGATGCACATACACGCACATCCGTATATGTATACAATAAAAGCGTATTACCAGGTGCGGTGTATTTGCCCGGCGATACAACGAAATGTAAACCGGAAAAGCGACGAGCACAAGTGAATTAGCGAGCAGCGAGTGTGCGTAGTCCGTGCAATGATGTTGCAGCATCTTCTCTTTTGCTTTCCTACATCCCTGTCTCTTCGATCTTCGTATCTCCTCATTCTTTGGCTCTCTCCGCGACCCTCTCCTCCTCTCTCGGCTTTTTTTCTCTCGTACACAGCACACGCCGGTAGTCCCCATCGAACGATGGAAAACAAAAAGCAAGGAAAGATGAAAAACAGCATCAGAGCCAGTGAGGGAACCTATAGAGTGACACCGCGAAGCGAGGGATTCAGTTCTCTCGATGTGGCATAAGGAGAGAGGTATAAGCCGGCGGCCCCCTTCGCGGTCGCGGTGAGCGTCCGCGGACTTGAAAGAAGGTCTCTGCCGGTCATTGTCCCACTTGGGAGAGTCTTTGCGGGGCCTTAACTGCTGGCACAAGTCCGCGGAATTGCCGCTGCGTTGGCTGGACTTGGACTTGGACTTGAATCGTCGCGAGACTTCGCCGCCTTTGTATCCATCGATATTAAATTCAAATACCATCTGTACTTCTCGTTTATAAGATCTTCCAACACAATTTCGACAATATTTCCATTGGATATTTCATCTCTGGCGTTCAACGACAAAATGCTATTCTTCACCAAAAGACTTCTTGTCCAAAAAAATCAAGTTTTCCTACCTTGCGTAAAACTTTTTCAACCTCCCATATGATCGATTTTTTTTCACATCTTTCCAGCATAGCATGCGCCATAAATCCTTGAAATATCGTCCTGCAATATTGCTCACGAAACAAATCTTTCCTCGTTCTTGCTAAAAAACTAATAACGATTGTTGTACAGGTGTCAATATGATCCACGATATTCGCCCGGAATGTAGGTTACGCTTTCTGTTCGGTCCTTGATAAAATGGGGCGGATCTTTTTTTTTTTTAAGAATTCATACAAATATGGTTCCCGACTCGCGTGTGCTCGTACAATTGGTATGCCCAAAGTACTCTCATCCTGGAAACACGGTAAATCATTTATCGACTTAACATTTACGAAGACTGAATGTCAAAGGGTCACCGTTGATTTTCGTAAATTTCCCTCTTCCTCCCTTGTCACGGAACAAAATGTCCTGAGAAAGAGTCAAAGATGAGGTGGAAACCTCGTTGTATATATCGCTGCTGTGTAATTGCTTTTGCGATCTCTCGTGTTCTATCATTTACGAGGATCGTCACGCGCGCATTCCGTATTATATGCGAGACTGAACGAAGACGTGAAAACGAACGACAGACGATGAGGAACGAAACGAAACCGCGCGTCACTCGGCTAACTGTACTAACTGTATGTGTGTACCTCGAGCATGTACACATATGTAAAAACATGTATGAGGATGAGGAGGAGGGAAGCGGGCTGCATGCACACCTACGGTCACCAAGCAAAGAAGAGTAGCTGTATATGCAATTTTGTAAATAAACGTATATATAATACATATATATATAATACATATTCTTATACAACATTATACATATCGGTACACCTGAAAAGTCTATGGCATTTAACTCGCAACAGCGATGAAAACCTCATCTAACACATGCATACTTTGCGATTTACCGTAAAACGACTTAACGCTACTTTTCTCATATAAATGCGAAAGAAAAAACGCAGATTTTTCTCGCGGATTCACAAGAAGCGATGACACGAATTTTCGAGGTTTTTTTGCAAAAAAAAACAATATCCGTTCGTGGGAGAATCTTATCGTTCCTCGGCTGCGATGATGATTATTCGCGATGCATGCTGGTTGTCGGATAGCTCGAACGAAATTTGATTTAGAAATTTAGAAATGAAAAAATTGTCCTTGTGCCATTTCGGATTCGATCTAATTGGTAAAACGCGAGATTATGAATGAGCAAAACCTTTTCGATAATGCGTGTAAGTGGGTGATGACGGATCGGAATTCGAGTCATTGCGAATATATATGTGAATGCGTGCTGAAGAGTATGAGGCCGAACCGCGACCAACGCACACACGACGAAGAATTTCGTCGCGCGATGTCTCGTTTCGATGATCGCGGGTGCATTTTTTATATACGCGGCACGGTGAGAGAAAGAAAGAGCCCTCCTCCTTTCGTGCTCTTTCAGCACGTAACGCACCGTTATTCCGAGGGGGGACCGTTGCCACGAGTGAGAGCAAAAGAGAAAAAGATAAGGTGGAGAATGGAAAAACACGGTTGGTTAGGACGAAGAAAGTTTACAGATATATCTATACTTTCAAACATACATACATATATACATGTATAAAAGGTATAAAGACCTCTTGACTCGACGTTGGCCCAGCCAAAAGTAAAACCGAATTCATTTTCGGTCTCTCAAGACCGAAAAGTCTCCAGTCGGAATCGCGCAGACACCTTAAATGTCAATGCACTCGGTCGCATAGACGCGTCTTGTGAAAACAAAAATCGTTCCTCGATGATCTATTCACTCGTCGAGAATTTTAGAAAATTTTTCGACATGTTGAGCAATCGAAGAATTCTATTCGAAAAATAAATGAAAAAATGTTTCATCAGAATTTTTTATGTACCGGAAAAACACGATTGACGAAGAAAATACGTTATTTTTTTAAACTGCAATTTTTTTAAACGCAAAACGGTTCGACGCGAATAAAAATTTCGCAAATAAGAAAACGTCTCGTTATTTGTTTATCAGATGTTGCGCAAGTCATGACTGGGAGAGAAGAAGTGTCGTCTTCCAGACTCTCCGTCGAACATGATATCCCGGACGACAGTACGCACGTTGCGTACATTTTTTCGTTGCGTCACAAAAAAGACAAGAGGGAAGAAGAAAAAGAAATTGAAAAAACAAACGCGTCTTGTAAAAGAGCAAAGCAGAGTCCTTGACATTTTCGGAGTCGATTTGTCCTTCAAAAAGTTCGTCGCTCCCTATACGCATGCAGGTACGGGCGAAACGAAAAAAGAAAAGGAGTAAAAGAAAAAGAAACGATAAAAGAAATTTTGAAGCTGAGATTCGAGGTTAAGAGGAGGACGAGAACGCGAGGCCGATGGCCGCGGGAGTCAGCTATTACGTAAGCTTATATACATCCTCGTCGTCTTCGAGGTGTGTGCTCGTGGAGGTCACCCGATAAATCGGCATTTGTAAGCTGAATCGGAGCAGAGACGTCGACGCGAGCAGAGTCTCGCGAGCACCGAAGGATACACGCGTAGATTGTCTGTATTATGTTAAAGACTTGCATCTATGGAATAATAATAATCCTTGCTCCCTGATTTTTTTTATTCATCTTATTATCGTCGCACAAAAGAAGCCTCGGAGAGGTCAGACGGGACGTCGAAATCGAGAAGGACTCTGCGGTTCATTCAACTCCCGATGACTACAGACATAACCTGTAACAGGGGAGGAATAACATAACGCCTCTTCAAAAGTATCTATCCTCGCGCCTTGCATCTCTTCATCTCGTAATACAGAGATCTTCTTGTACTGTAAAACAATCAAAGATCTTTATACATCCGTCGATCGGTAGTATTATTTTTTCTCCATATATTTTTTTAGAAATACACAATGTATCGCTACATTAGTTCCATATTTACCGCAGCAAAAATTTCACGAATGAGAAGTGAAAAAATGATCAAAGTGACGTTTCAACGATCAAAAATCGATTATCGTCGTTTGTGAAATATCCAATATCGATGATTCTTTAATTCCCGCATTTTTGGTATCGCTTCGACCAACTAATGCGTTTTTTTAAATAAAATAAAAAACTTAAACTTTTCGTGTAAATGGACGAGCTATGACGAAAACGTAAGCGAAGAGATTCGGCAAAACCTTTGCATTCGTTTCGCGTGTATATTTCCTCATAACGCACGTCAGACATGCGCGCCCACAGGTATATAAATATACTATACGATGTACCGCATTCGAACAGAGTGAAGGGAATGGCCCTGAAACCGCAAATGTTTTGTTTTTCGTTTGCGATTTTTTCAACATAACCAGTTCTTCGATGTATTTCTCGTTTTTTTTTTTTGCAATCTCTGCTTCTCTTTGGTCGTTATTATAATCGAAGATACGAGAAACTATTTCATGGCCATGGCCGAGATGGACGAATTTTTAAGAGAGGAGAGGAACGATCAGACAAAAAGGTATATATAGCTCCAATTATCGTTGACTGCGCGCGGATCCTTTATCTTTCGAACGAGAAAGGTTCGGCCATGAAAGAGAAAGAGGGAAAGAAGGAAGTGAAAGATCGAGAGTCCATTGAACTATACGCCATAGACGTCATCATTTGTAGGGTCGCACGACTCGATAGCGATGACTTTTGCGTATTGTTGTTATCCGGAAACAACGAGCCTTACCGTACGACTGATCATGATATCAGATTTTTATTTCATCGCCAAGTACGTGAATTTCCCTCTCTGTACTTCGGTTTAGGGTTTGCATCCGAAAATTCGATGACAATATTCATAACCATTTTTTATTGACGACGAAAATAGCCAAAGATTCAGTTGGTTTATTAATTTTAATTTATTCACGAATTACGCATGAAACCCCCTTAAAGATGAAGCTGACAAATTTTCAAAAGTTAAGAGCGAAATGAAACACCCACCAAGTCGAAGTTTATGCGATAAAACAAGTCTTTGGGATGAAAATAATTTGCAAACGTTTAATGATTCTCTGGATTATGTATTAAACGCAAAATTATGTTGAATTTTTAATACAATGTAATTGGTTCATTCGACGATCGAGAGACCATACACGTCCGTGCAATACGGTACATGCCTACTGTTCGCAAAAGTACAAGTGGAAACGGTATACATTATGCGCAAAAAGCGAGACAGACATGCCCTCGCGCGAGCGCCCTCTCTACTTCGCGAGGCTGGAACGAGGCGCCGCGCGTAAGTAGTCACAGTCAACGGCGCAACGTACGTGCGACTGTTTTCAATGGGGAAAATCGCTGAGGAATCCCTCGCTACTTGCAGCGCTGTCTTTCCAGTGGAGGAACGACGTGTATTGCCAGACGTGTATCTGGCTTGAGGAGAAGAAGAAGGAACCTCGCGAGTGTGCGAGAGAAAGAAAAGGAAATGGAAAAGATTAAACGAGAACGACCGAATGAGAGAAATCTGACAACGAGACGATTATAGTATAAGGAATTTGCGTGATTTTTTTTAAGTCGTGTCTTCTATCTACGATGATAAATAAATAAAACTTGAAATCACCTTGTGGACGATTTATAAATGGTCAAATATTGATATGATTTTTGAAATTTTAAAAATTCCAAATTTTCATGACAAATTTAACACTGACTAAAAAAGACGATCGAAAAGTGTATCTTATCAATCCGACTGTAGTTTATTTTTAATCGCAAGGGTGCATGCGTTATCGTGTAATTACAATTAACGGTTTAATTAGTTGCCTAATTGGCAGAAGTAATTTTAATCAGTGCATAAACTTGTAGCCATTCGACCGATATAGATTTATAAATGTACTTTGTGTAGCTGTTCTTGCGCGCATTTGTGTGCGTGTGTGTTTATTGTGAGATTAGCACGTGTAGAGAGTCTCGCTGTATAATTTCGCTAGCCCCGCGTGCGCGGCCTCTCTCAGGTATACCCAAGCGAAGAGGTCTTTGAACCTAGTGGCACTGTTGAGCTGCATAACCCATTTTGTAATAGCACACTTTGTTTAAACCGGCACGCGGCATCTTTGCCGAAGACCACCACCACCCTCCTCTTTTATTTTTCACATCCTCCCTCGCTCTTCCACCTCCTCTCTCGCTCCTGAGCATCCAGACCATTTGAACTTTTGCACAGTGGCAACTCGCAAAAGTCCAAGACCCAGATACCTTCGGTCTCCCTGCGTACAACGTCGCTGGCTTCTCCTCACGATGCTCCCAAACGCGCGCGTTTACGCATAGAATATATATGTACTACAAGAGCGTTTCGCACAAAGATAGACAAGAAACTTTACGAGGAAGCGTAGTTCGATCAATTTTATGAGAAAATGCAAAAGAATATATACAAAAGAATGTAGAACACTCAAAGAAATTTTTATGAAGATGAAAAATCATCATTTTCGGTATATTCAAGACTCAATTATGACTTGTAAGATATGAATAATTTCGTACTTTGTAATAACTTAACTTTGAAGCTTTTTTTAAATTGACATTTTTTTAAATAGAATCTGCAATTTTTTAAATTCTCTTTGACGCTGGAACGTGGACAAAGAATTTTGTTTTTCAAGACTCGGTAATGACGTAGAATGTGACAAATCATTTCGTATTCGTTTGTGACGACGTAATAGGAGTATTGTTTTTTAACAAAATGAACAAATTCCAGTTTAATAACTTATATTTTTCTCCTCATTATTGCCGAAATTGATGCAACGTTTATTTTTCCTTGGAAATTAAAATCTCAAGAATAAACTAAAATTGCATGGAATCGACGAGAATGTACTTTCTAACCTAGTTGAAAGAACCGCAGCCTCTTTCTCCATGTTCCTCGAGAGACCATCATGTGCTTCTCCGCTTTTCTACTTCTTTCCTCATCTCTCGGGAAGATTCGCGGAATTATTTTCTCCATGAGTATATACAGCTATTTATAAACATGTAGGGCATTTCGCACCACCTCCAGCTATACTATTGACTCTCGCAGCATTCGGAAAGTTCGACGGAAACAAAAGTGCCGAAAAACCGTAAAAACGGCGGAAAAAGCCTCAAGACCGAACAGACCCTAGTGTACCCCTTAACGGTCGATTAAACATAATTTTTTCGCAAATACTTCAATTAAACAAACACGAGTGTTTCAACGAAAAATAATTTCCATCTTCCTATCAATTTGTGGCAATTTCTTTGCTTTATAATGGACTATAAAATTGTTGGAAAAGTTAATTTTTTTATGACCATGATTACTTTCGGCCATTTCTTGTAATTCCTTTTTTACTGTGAGATCTTTTTTTTACTCGATCTAGCGCGTCGAGAATTCGCAAATTGCGAATATCATTTTTCCTACGCTGTTAAATTGACATTTTACGTTATATTTGATACACGGTATTCGTTGCGAAAGAGATTGAATAATCCGGCAGGCTCGTCGCTTCCGCATTCGAGCTGCTTGGACTTCAATGTCAATGCCAACATACCGAGCCGCCCTTTCACCTTATATAACGGATAAGTGTTCGCTCGCTCTTGCAACGATTTTCAACATAGGTCTCGTGCAAAGCAGTAGGAAAAACAATAGCCAAAACATTTTTTTTTTTAATTGAAATTTATTTTCCTTTGTCGACAGTTCCCAAAATGTTATTCATCGCTCTTTTCGTCATTTTTGTTTTTATAAAGTGTTGGAACCTTCCAAAAATTGGGGTTTGCTGCAACAATAGTAGCTCTGTGATCGGATAAGGCCCGAATTTTTACAGCCGTTTGTCGATTCCCAAAAATCAAAAAAAAATCGTCAACGACGACAGATCGACGAGCAGCTTGAGTGATCTTTAACACAAAGATGTAAGCATTCGATGGGCATATGAATCTCGTCCGCGACGCACGGTTCGTCAAACTCTCGACGGATGAGCTTAAGGGGAATATTTGCCGAGTCGATCTTCGCTTTTGCTCGGCACGCGAATAGAGCGAGAATACCGATTTTTATTCGTCTTTTTGCCAGAAAGTGAGTCGTGATGATCGTTGCTTTTATTTTAACATTTTGTTACACGTTTCCACAAGAGAGACACAAGTCGGATGAAACTTTTTTCATATGCTAATTCACTTCCTCCCACGGACGCTCCATCGGCTTCACACCTGGGCGTTTATTTTTGTTCTTGAAGCGCGATTTCAAAGCGAGAGTGCTCGTTACGTTCGTACATGACGATAAAACGAAAAACAAAAGAATTCAGCCTTGAAAAAAGTTCTCCGGTGTGGGAAAAAGTACGTTTCTCAAGCGCGTCTCGATGATCGAATAAAAAATTGACGTTACAAAATCATTAGAGTTACAATTATCATTATCATTACGGTCAAAGGGTTGATAATGTTATGACCACGACGACGACGTCTTTCAGTCGATCCGACTTTGCAAAAATGGCACCAGTGGTTTACAAAAAAAGTGGTTTGATTGTCTGTTCTGTTTGATTTTTTTCGATCATTCGCGGTTGCGAAGAACGATCATTGGACCGGATTCGGTAAACGTTCGTAGCTGTTACTTGGCAAATGACGCGGTGGAAAAGCCATAAGGCGAGAGAAAAATGTACACCGAGTGTGCGAGAGGGCAAGGCTGCGGAAGAAGAGAAAGACGAGAGAAGGATAGTGTTCCAGGAGAAAGAGAAAGAGAGAGAACGGAAAAGAGAGAGGGAATCTCACGGCTGATGGTTGGCCGTGACTTTACTCAACTCTTGGCGGCACTCGGCACCGGGGAGCGCAACGCGTCAATGTAGAACGGTCGTTGACTTTCCGAGCTCTGGCCATCTATATATATATACATATACCTATGCGTATCGTATGTGTTTTCAAAACCGCCGACCAAAAGATTAAGACCATCGCAATAAACATTTGACACTATTGCAATAAAAACGAACAACGTAAAATGAGAAAATATGTTATGAAAGTCGAAAAAAAGTCTGTGGAGTTTGTAAAAATCATTTTATCGATATGAATGGTTTTTAAATATATTTTGGCCAGCACTGGATCTATCCATACATCCTCGTATTATATACCGGGGACTCCCAAAAATTGAGTGCTGATAATTTACCCTTGCGAGCGTAATACTTTGCAGAATACTTCGGCTTCACTGCGTTCCACAGGTCAGACATTTTCACGTTTCTCGTTGAGGTATTATTCTTTAATTATCGAAAAACGTCGAATTTACAAAACGCGAAAACAAATTTATCGCCATATTTTGACTCGAAAACTCGAAGCACATCGATTAAATATGTGATAATTGAATCTTCATACTTGTGTCAAAAGCAAATGATATTCGCGACTGAAGAATCTCGAAAATCGTAAAAGAAGAATATGCCCCCAAAAAAAACACTTGGAAAAAATCACGATAATTCGTAAGGTATTTTTTGTGAGGAGAAAAAACAGCTTTGCAAGCCTTTGTGTATAGAAATGATATTAAACTCACGTACGGAAGAAGGAACATTCTCCATAAATCGGTATGATGCACACACGTGCACTTGTGCTCTCACGTGAGATTGTATATTTTACTATACAAACGCTAAACCGTCGCGAATCTACGGTCATCATTACGGTAGAGTGTAATACTTTACGGTTTGTCCTAGGGTATATCAAGGAATCGCAAAACGTTGCGCCATTTTCGCACGGAAAATGGCGTTACGGTACTTTTGCGCATTCACCTCTGTCGTACATGTGTACGTGTGTGAATGTATGTATGCTGCACACACATATACGTCGACGGCAAATCTAGGCTAGACGTTACTACGCGGTAGCACAGGGAATGATTATTATTTTTTCAGCTGCGAAGAAATTGAAAAATTCTAGCGAATCTGCGAGTAATGTTAACACGGTATTTCCAGCACGGTACTTTTTCCCAATTGTGTCATGAAAAGTCACGATACACAAACAAATGACCGACAAATTACATCGCGCCTTCTAAAGCCACGCAAACTCAAATAAATGTATTCTTTTTTTCTCATAAAACGAAGAGCTCTCAAGAAAATTCCGGAGATACGGTGGGGACAAAAGCCTAAGTGGATAATGGCCAATTTCGAGTAACTAACGATGGTAAAAAAATCTGAAAAAATGATTCGTTCGAAAGGTACCGAAAAAAGGTGTGAAAGATAACAAATTATTAATGAAAGTTACTTATTTTTAACACAAAATGGCGAAAAAGCGTCTAAAGTGTAAAGATGAAAAACGTTATTTATTTATAAAAGATTGCATAAAAACAAATCCCCGAAAATTCCCCTGTACGAAAGGTACAACAGGATATTTAAACATTAATTTGTACGACAAGATTGATAAGAAGAGGGCAACATCCTTTCGATTGGTGTCTCTTCCGAAAAGTGCAATGACCGCTCCAATAAAACGACCCCCCACTATGTACCAGCGAATATATCTGTATATACGTGTATAAAAGCCTGGCTGCTGGATTCGCGATCGAGAGGAGGTGGAAGAGAGCAGAACTTGCGATTGAAAGGCCGCCAAGCAGCCTCATCCACCTTCCCCACCCAAAAAAAAAAGAAAAAAAAAATCTTTATACACACAGATACGTTTGCAATGAGCACTGTGTGGCTTTTCCATCCTCGCCATCTCCTCTATATATTCCTCGACCCCTCGGGCCAGAACACTGCCTGCTGTCCTGAACGAACAGCAGCGGCAAAACAGATACCGCGTCGGAATACCGTTATGTCACATTAGTAAGCACCTGCAGGCTTCATTTACTCAATTCTCCTCGTTTCCCCACCCCGGCTTCCTTTACCAGACTCTCGGACTACACGAACGAGCGAAATACGCGTATGAAAGCACAAAAAAAAACATTCCTTCCCAATTCGTCCCTTTCTGATATATTATCGTCACACCCTGTTCATATACCTGAATCGAGACTCGATCGTCGTAAACCGTTCGATACGAAATGTGGAACAGTGGATTTAAAAAAAAAATCAAAACGAAGCGGCCAATTTCATTTTTATTCCCAGCTATCGATTAATCCTTCCTTCATTCATTATTCGGCGATATATACCGCGTGATTTGTCGAATTTTTATTCATAAATTCATTCGACATGCCAGCGATCTTAATTGGAGAATTTGAAAAAAAAATTTCATAAGAAATATTGAAGAAAAAAAAGTAATAAAAACATTTTTTTTTTTCATCCGATCGCTCTTCGCCTACGCATTTTTGTAATACCTTTGTACATTATTTACGGTTGGAGCTCGCTGCGTCCTATTTTTTGTTGTTTTTTTTTACATAAACGATGCTGGAACTGCCGGAAATATGAAAGGACAGGAAAAGATTTTTTTTTTACGAACGTGCGTACTAATAAAAGTAAAAAAATCGTGAAGAAATGTTTAAACCCTCACCCCCGTATAACGGAGCTCAATCTTAAGGGGTGGTATATACGCGTGGCTGAAAAATGCGTTTCCTCATACATCAACTCGCGTCCGGGATTCTTCCAACAATGGTTCCCGTGCATCATCACTTCTTTTTTACTTCCGCCTACGCACGAGCCCTCCTCCTCCGCGAAAGTACCGCAACATCCCTGTTCAACCCTTTCATTTTTTTTTTTCGATTCTTTTCTCCTCTTTATCAAGCGTGTTGGACGATGCCTTACAACAGCACGTGCCTCGTGCAAATGCACGGATGGGGACGAAAAAAAAATGAAATGAAACGATGTTCCGGGTTCTTTTTCTTTTATATAAAGGCTCCTCTTGTAAACACATTTTCTTCTCATACATAAGGTTGCTCGTTGTTGCTTCGTTTCAATGCAATTTTTTTCTCTTCCTACCCCTCTGTCTTTCTCTCTCGATTTCAATTCTTGTCGTTTTGTCTTCTTCCTTTTTTTATTTACCATATACGATTCCCGTTACAATCATACATGTACATATGTATATATATATGGATGTATACATACATATGGTGTACAAAGTGTGATCCAAAGGAATGAAAAGGGAAGGGAAGAAAAAAAGGTAAGGTGCAATCGCACTCTCGGATTCCGCTCCGAGACATGTGCTACCGAAACGCTCCCCCGAGAACTTATTCCTCCTCCACATTTTTTGTTCCCTTTCTTTCCTTTGCCTTCTTTTTTTCACCACTCTTTACCTTCTCCTGATCCTTTTTTCTCTCGCACAGACACCCTCTCTCTCTCTCTGTTTTTCTCCCTCTTTCATTTTCTTCTCTCTCAACCGCGTCTCTTTCTCACTGTCTTTTCTCGCTTTCGGAGCAACGGTACACCGTTATGTCATATTAGGAAATACGTGCGTATAACGGTGTCTCAGCTAAGGTATACTGTAAGAGGTTTGTTTTTGCCTTGTTTGTGTGTGTGTGTGTGTGGGTGTGTGTCAAGATGGTTCCTCTCGCGCTGGACCACTGACGCGTATAAAACCATCGTTTATCAAGTTTTGTACACCGAGTCTTAAATCAAGAGACGAGAGTGGGGACGTGTACACTCTCGATAATACTTTGGATATATATTTTTCGTTCTTCCAATAACTCTTGAACCACGGAGGCTCGTTCAGAGTATCAACAGCGAGAACATTTAATATTTTTCTAATTATTTATACGCGACGCGGTATGAGCGTGGAGATTTTCGTTTTTTTTTTTTGAATACAATTTTCCAATAATCTTTTATTCATGATTTTTGGATACGCGAAAGAAAACACGGTCCTCGAATATCCTTATTTATGTGACTTTTTTTTATTTCATTTTGTTTCCAATATTTAAACACATCTTGAGGTTAAACAAATATTCGAATTTTACTCATATACGTCCGCGACGTAAATTGCTTGAGGAATTTTTTAAACACGACAATATACATCGTTCAATTCCGGTTATTTGGACGAAAGACTTTTCAAAACGTCTCAAAGTCCGATAATAGTGTTCTCGATTTTTTGCGATTTTTACTTTGAAATTCTTTGCAAAAGGGATTTTAATTAAAGTTCGTCAATTTGTTATTTGTCGCAACGAACGATTCTAGCTCGCGACATCGACGTCAAAGTATTATTGCCCTGTTTGATTACTTCATTTTGAATCATTTCATATTTTTAATCGGATAATTATTTTTTTTTATCCGCTGGGCTGAGAATTTTTTTATTACACGTAAAAGTACACACACACGAACAATATATTATGCTATCGTATAGGCGTGTAGCAACAGGTTTGTGACCCCAAGAATTCCGGTGAGAGTCGCTATAGTTAAATCCCCATAAGATCAGGTACATCGTAAATCTCTGTCGTTGCATCCATAAATGACATCTAATCCTGCTGACGATTTTATTCTCGAATTATAGTCCGAAGTCAAAGTCCCGGTTCATCGATATATAAAAAAGAAAAAATCCTCACAAAATCGGGGATCTCGTGAGAACGAATACGCGGGACACTGCGAGATACTAAAAGTTCGATGACCTTTGGTATATTATTTCTGGACATGGGCGTGAAAAAAAAGGAAATTCCTTGAAGGGCTTTGACTCGAAAATAAAAATGAAAAAAAATCGATGTACAAATCTTGCTCGCTCGATTCAAACGGAAAGATTCAGACCGAGAATCCAGAGAAAGTTTCAACAATTTTGAAAGATTTTCATCAATCCTTCGGAGCGTGTGTCATTCATAAAAGAACCTGGTAAAAAAATGAAATATAAACAGGCGAAATCGCGTGTATAATTCGAGGTGTCGAAGGGGCAGGGCTGCAGGATTCGTTACGCAAGAATTGTCAGTGTGAAATGGCTTACGAAATTTGTCTCGAATTCAAATGATGTTATATCATACAGGCAAGGAACTGTATAACATTCATACTGATTGCACAGTCGTAAAACACTCGTTTTGTAATTAACTTTGCTGTTGACTCGTGAATCGAGCGAATAAAGATATGCCCAAACGTATGTGCTTTGGGGAAAATAATAAAATTGGACTCGAGTACGGGTAATGGCATACTTATTTGTCCAAGGGTGTGAATATGTGTATTCAAGTGTTTATTTGTGCATAGAACAGTTCTCGATCGTCTAATCTAGAGATTGCACCGTTTTACCTCCATATCCGTTATCGAAAGGAAACGACGACTACGTACTCGTTTTGTTCCTCGTATAATACGAACGAGCTTTTTCCATTTCAATGGCTCGATACGACCTTTCCTTTCGCATCGTTACCGTTACTAACCGTTGTTTGCTACTCGCGCCGGGAAAACGCGATTCACGCATATGCACCCACATGACAATCACTATGAGCAACAAAATGGCAGAATCTAAAAGTCTATGCAGGCATTATTCCAGCAGCATTGTAATGAAATGAGAATTTCGCGTACCTAGCAATGCTCTAAAAATCCGAAAGAAATCAATCACTTCTTTTCCTTCCACGTTGAAACAGATTTATTAATATCAATTTTTTAATTCATTTGAAAACAATTTCTCAAAGTTGTGATAAAAATTGTTAAACCAAGGTAAAATTGGATAAATACTCGGAAAACTCGGTTTTTTCTTCATGCTCCATTGATTTATTCGTTTTTCGAATGCACCGGTCTGATACAAAATCTGAAAAAATCGAATTTCGAAAAAACTCTAGTGTGTCTAACTAAAACTGATTTAACACGAAGAGAAAGAAAGATTTCTCTATATTTCCGGATTTTCTTTTTGAACAAATCGTTGATGACTTTTCCAACATTATTATTATTATTGAAAATGTCTCTGAGCTCGGTATCTTAGATATGGTTGATTTATTTCAGATTTTCATAGCATCGCCGAGTACTCGAAGCTCTCGTTCTATTGTTGCTCGAATAATGGCCTACCGTACATCCTCAACACTCTTCTAGCGATATATCTGTGACGCCCCTCTTTCCTTTTTCTCGCATTGCGCGTATACGCACACGATTGAAAGGAGGAAACGATGGAAGGCACGTGAGAATGATTAAAACTCGGAGATGCATTAATATATGTGTATCTCATTGTTACTCATTACCGCATCGTGCAAAGACCCGTGCATATAGATTATCTCTTCGATAATATAAACGCATAATTGAGAATTCATATACCTTCACCGAGTCTGTTATGAACGACTATCGCTGCTAATCGACATTTGCAAAAACGATTTTAATTAATTGTCAAAAAAAATGCAGAGTGAATCCGTCGTATTTGCACGAGTAATTTTTCATCGAAATTTCTTGTTAGCTCATTTTCAAAAAGTTTCACGAAAGAACGAATAAAAGCTCGACTCGCCAAACGCTGAGGAAAGGCTGAAGAAGCGATGGAAGGATAGAATATTTTTTAAACATGAAAGAAAAATACTTATTAATTATGAATTACACTTTATTGTGCGGACATGTTCCCTGCTCGCGGTCTTGCTTGGCAACAGCGTTATGTCTAATTGGAAAATTAGTTTCAGAGCATATGTTTGGTTACAGAGTCTGATTCTGACGATTTACGATCCGGAGGATGTACGGCACGTATATTCTCAGCAAAATCGAAATAAAATAAGAACAACGCGTACTTGGCGATACTATAAAAATCTGTATATACTTTTCAATAATAATAATATCAAAAAATGTATTGACAAATTGTTGAAAAAAAAAAGATTCTGAAAATATTCGATAATCTGTTGTGCTTTTTGCATTAAATGGACCCGGTCATTTTTCCGAAAATTCTTGAATTTGTTCAACAAAGTTTTTGGCTATGACTTTTCAGTACTGTTGTTATTACAATTATCGCGTTTAGTATCTCAAATACGTTCGATTTTTTCTCATACGTTTCCAGTCCTCCTGAGTACGCGAAATATACATCAAATTTCCGGTTTGTTGAGACTATACGTGCCATACATCCTCCGATACAGATTTGTGTATCCTCCAATCGATGATAAATAACGAGGACGAAAAAAGGCTTATTTTTATAAAGTTGCAAGCATTTTTTGCATTTTGCAGGCGATTGTTTAAAAAAATGATTCGTTTATCGGTAACAGGCTCATTATGTATATTCCTGTGTGATAAAAGGTATGACGTTATTGGGTCGTTACGAAATCAAATAATCCATCGTATGAAAAAGGACCAAGGTTAGCGAGCGTCGAGAGGGGCAGGTCAAGTCTTCGCTCAATGCCACTTGGCCAAAAAATCGGCTATTACGACACGGGTTTGTAAAAAAGATGAAAAAGAAGCATTATGATAATAGCAATAAACGACAAATCCGAATTCGTTGCGAGCGCGGGATTGGGCGAAGAGTTTCTAAACTCGAAGGTTAACAATGTAAATTCTATCGCAAACTATGTGAATTTCGACATCGGACGAGTGTCCTTCTACCTGTAAGACTGGTAATATATATTTCTCGACCACTTTTGCGCTTTCGCCATCCCGCGATCTTCTCTATGTTCGCGGCCGTGGAAAATCCCGCCTTTGCTCGCGAGCGACGACCTTGCGCCGCCGTCTACATCGTGTGAGATAACTACGAAGCCATATTACCGCGCGATATGTGCGTATACGTATAAACTTGCTCGAACGATGATACAAGGTGTATGAAAGTTTGTCAGCGCGTGAACATTCAACTGTCGAATCGCTGAGCCCTTACGCGGGTCGGAATTATGCGGAAGCGCGATATAAGATAATTGCAATCGCGAAAGAATGAAATTCCTCGAGGATTTCATTCGCGATGTTCAAATATTTGCGGAGGAATTTTACGCTCTCGCATCACCGTTCGTCGCAGGTTTTAATTGCCATTTAGCAACATGGCGGAATAACAAAATCTTCGTATTCCGACTCGTGTTGCGCGGCGTCGGACATTATTTCAGAAATAATCGAAAAAAATGGCAATTTCGCGGACTTGGCAATGCCGAGTAGAAAAATCTTGAAAGTGGCAGAAGAATTTTGCAACAATGCCGATATCGAAAAGTTGCTGAGAAATCGTTGAAAAAAACGACGACGTCCATTTATCTGTCTTTCCAAATCGAAAAAAGTATTTTTCTCTAGAAAAATTAACGAGCTTTCTTCGCATTAAAATTAATAGACTCGTACAATTATTTTCGTATTCCTCCGAGTCGTTTTGTATTGAAAACCAATAAGTGAAAAATGCCGGTTCGGTGAGTCCAAAAACGCGATACGACCAACCGGGTCGAACAGAAAATCTTTCCTCGAGATCCATCCAGAACATTCGGCGACCCAAAAAAAAGTAAAAAAAAACGCAGGCGCTTTCCAATGCGCGCAAGATCCCAAGGAGCACGTAATAAAGAGACAGACAAGTGCGACGTATTCAGACACTCACCTCGCGAATTTCCTTTTTTTTCCACCGGATTACGATCCCCGTAACTGTCAAAACACATGCGAGGACACTGTCATTTCCCCGCACCAGTTATTTTATAACTTTTGCTCCTGTAACGTCCGACGTTTTTGTGCGATTGGAGTCAAAAAACAAAAATCCAAAAATTCCGATGACTTCTTCGATCGAATGTATTCTCAACGTTCGTACGAAGTATCCGCGAAGTTACACGATCGGCGAGTTATCCCAATCGATTTTCAAAACTTTTTCAGCACTGTCCACGAGATGTCGCTGCGTCACCGAATAAATAACAAAAATATAAACCTTATCGTGAGCACTCTAACACATATCGAGTTTGATTCCCATTGTCGGATGAAACGTTGCGAATGAACAAATGACAAAAACACACGAGCTTTAGTTCGACAACGTCACACTGCGTCTCGTTAGTCACACTGATGTATCAACGAATTTACACTCAAGATTTCAAAAAAAAAAAAAACGACGAAGTCCACACTTGCGTATACGACGGAACAACGAACGAAACGCGATTGGAAATATATCGTTAAATCGATGGCATGAAATCCAACGAAGAGCAACGTTGAATCGTTCAGAGTCTTTTCCGATAAAACCACGTTGAACTCTCTGGGTTTACTGCGTGTGTATATCGCACGAGGGGTAACCACCTCGAAGTGGTCGACGTCCTTAACGAACGGTTGTTTCGTCCGAGCCGCGTGGTACGAACTGACGCTCCGAAACGTCGAGTATAGCTATAGGGGGATTGAGGCCCCTTGAAGTATTCACGATGACTACGACGACGGCAAAGCGATGTCGAAGAAGACGTCGAGGAAGAAGAGGAAGAACAAGAGGAGGAAGAAGAAGAAGAGGAGGACGTCGACGACGACGACGACGACGATGATGAGGACGAGGAGGACAACAACGCGAGTTACGAAGAGGATGACAACGACGACGACGACGACGACGACGACGCTGATGATGATGACGATGATGATGATAATGATGATGACGATGGCGACCAGCCGGTCGGGAAGCAAGGCTGTTCTACGGCCACGGGCAAGAAGCCGGCTGCTCCGTTCTTTCGTTCGTTCCTTCGTTCGCGTTCCTTCCACGGGGAACTTTTACACTAACACGTCATCTCCTAGCAGGAAAGTATCTCGTACGTACGAATACACAAAAATACACACACACACAGGCATGGAAGTGGATACACGAAGAGATGCTCGCAATGGAAGAGAACATTGCTTCTTCAAGGTGCTCTCTCGCTCAGCTCGCTTCTCGCTTAGGTCGAATTCTCCTCCACCTCCTTCGCCTCCTCCTCCTACTCCTCGATGATCTCTTCCTCCTTCTCCACCTTTTCCTCCACCTTTCTCCTCCTTCTCCTTCTTCGCGGGTCTCTTCTTCCTCCTCCACCTTTTGTACACGGTCCCCCTCGTGTTCTCACCTTTTATATATATTTCTCCTCCTCGCCGTCGTTCCTCGTCGTCCGGTTCTTTGGGTTCGGTTTGCTTCGACATTCCCGGGGCATCGACGACCAAGCATGCAGGACCCCGCCGGGACACGTTGGTGTTCCATGCGCTCGTGATTTTATCACGAACAAAAGGGCGTTTGTCCTCTCGTCCCGTTTGTCCGATTGTCAAAATCATACGCCCTTCTTTCGCGCTGGAAGACTCTATCCGTGTAGCGCGCGTACGCCGATGTATGTCCCGTGTGTAGATGCGAGGAGACGCACCAACATGTCGGCAGCGACATGGAACAGCACCACCAGCACACACAACAGGAACAACGGTACTTCTTCGCGGGGCCCTCACGGCGAACGCTGCAGCCTTCCTCTTTTTTTCATTCGTCATTTTTCCCCTTCTGATTCCACCTTCCCTCTCTGCTGATGTACGATCCTTTTTTTCCCCGCGCACCTCACTCTCGTCTCTCTGGTTACTGACCTCCGAAAATACGTGAGCTCCGCTGGTGTTTCCCCCCGGTACACGCAGAACCATACCACGAGAGCGACCAACGGAGGGTAATCGAAAGGGTTACATGGCTGTCGCTGTCAATAATATTGGGGAAGAGAAAAACGGTGAAGGACTTACGAGCCTACGAGAAGATGAAAAAAAAAAAAACTGTAATAGGAGAGCGTGGACCGAGATGCGTTCTATACGGGCCTTTTTTCCCTCCATTCCGTTGGGGAATGCAACAGGTTCCGGGGGACTTTAACCCTCTCGATAAGAACGCGGAAAAGCAATCGTACTAATGATATCGTGTCGATTAAATAAATACTTTTTTATTTCCTTTTTATTTCGAGTTATTCGTTAAAAAGTTTTTCGGTAAAACACGTGTGAGAGGAAAAAAAATTGTCTGATATTTGTAAGAAAAAGATTTGTACATTATTTGGCTGCAAGCAAAAAATATCGATTACGCACTTTTCGAAATAGTATTTATTATTAAAATTGCAATTTCCACTGTCCCATTGCCGAGTTTCAGGATTCAGTGTCGTGGATGAAAAGACGTTTTTCTTTCACTTTCCTTTTTCAAAACATCATATATCACGCCTGACGAATGCCTTCAAATTAAATCGACCGGTTAACATAACTGTACATCGCACGCCATGAAACGTGACTAATAAAATTCTCTGGTCAACGTTCTCAAAATCTCAGATCAACGGTTTTACCGCGCATGGGTTATCCGAAAGGTATTCTGTAGACAATTTGTCATCTACCTTTTCGACGAAATCTCCGATTCACGCGTACGATGATAATCATCATAATCCCACACGTCCTTACGAATTAATTCACATTTGCTAAAACCTCTGTGATCGGATTTTTTTCTTCTCGTTCCACCTTAATAGTGAATTGAAAAGTGTCGGTGAAATTACGAACGACTGACGCGTAAAAATGTAGAGCGGTGCCAAAATCGTAATTTTACACCCTTGGTAATATTGAATAAATAATGTGACGAATTTAATATTGAATTTAACTGTTTTTTTGCGTTTTCTTACCGAAATTTCGAGTTGTCGCGAAAAACTCGATCAGTTCTGTAACCGGCGGAAATTTTGCGATGGAACAGGCTATCGACTTATTGAAAGTTCGAAAAAAAAAATTTCGTCTTTTTTGCCTACTTTTCCAGAATCGTCGAAAAATCGAAATTTCAAATGATCATAACTTCAGCCCTAATGAAGCTACATAGAGTTTTTGGGGGTGTTTTGAAAAGCCCTCGAGTAGACTTAAACAATGGTGAAAGTAAAATGTCGATAGCTCGATTGCTTCATCCTAAAAATCGATGTTGAAAATCGGCGAAAAAAACGCAAAGGGGTATGTATGGGAAAATTGGCAGAAATCGATGGTCCTACTTTAAAAATCTGCCAAAAATCGAAAAACTAAGATATCTGGACAAACCAAACGGCATTTTGAAGCCTCAACAATCAACAAAAGAATGAGCACAAGTAGAAATATCTACCTCGAAGGGGGAAAAAATGGCAATCATTTTAGTGAATCAGTTCAATCCAGTGAAAAATGGAGAAAAATTTTGGACCTCAGAAATTATTTTCAATGGTCCATATCAATGTATTTTTTCCCGCTGATTACAAAACACACCGGTATTTCATAGAAAACCCAGTATTTCGGTCCGAAAATGCAACAATACGAATTTGATCAATTAATTACCATTTTCTCATCGAAATATCGAGTTTTCGGGAAAAAGTCGGTGTGTTTCGTAATCAGCAGAAAATGTCCGATCGGATAAGCTATTGAAACATTGAAAACTTGGCAAAAAAAAAAATGTCGCCTCATTTTTCGCCACATTTCCAGAAACCTCGAAAAGTCGAAATTACTCAAAAAACTATGGCGCTGCCGCGCAATCGTGCGTTCGCGCGTGTGAGCTCCAACATTCATCCCTGGTGCTTCTTATACACCAGATGCAAAGGGAAGAAAATATACGACAGCTATACACGAAATTCATTGCTCTTGTATTGTTTAGACGAATATATATGCGTAAATCTCCCTCTTTGTCTTCTGTATTTCTGGAGTAGCTACTACCTTGGTAGTCTTACTTAACGTCGTTACGAGGCATGCTCGGCATGAATCACTCGATGCTTGAGCGCGTATATACACACATATAAATACGTGCACATGTATTAAGGTACCTTCTTTCACATATACATACATAAATACGTGTTATACGAGACACAGTCATTTCGTACAAGCATATATATATAACGTACGAGGATACGTGTGTTGCGTAGGCCAGTATACGAGAGAGTTCGTCGTCATTGATACCAAGCGAGCAAAATGGAATGCACAACACGAGCTCTCCTCCAGGCATTAAAGTCTCGCCTCTTCACGAGCTCTTTCGTATATACCTTTATTCCCTTTGACACTGAATATAAAACAATCAGATGATAAAAATCTGCGACGTAAACGCTCGCGTTTCTGCGACAATTTTCGCTTAATCGATGTTTAATACCGTGTTAAAAATTAAAGAGCAATATCTTTATATAACTTTTGTTCCAGTCATTTTTGCAGCTTAAAGAGAAGCTAACGGTATCTTCCCAAATTTCTAAAACGATTGTTCTAAAATATACAATATCATTTAAGATACATTTTACTGATTTTTCGCCTTCGTACGTGATAATACTCGATGATTCCTTTTCTTTGTTCAGCTGCGGCATTGCAGCGTCACAGAGGAACGATAACATCACAATGCGGAAAACAAGGTAATAAGTTGACGATTCGATTGTCCGGACCTGCGATTTGTAATATCGAGAACCTACGGGTATACACATAACACGTGAATATGATCTCGGGAATAACGGAATGTTAACAAAAGCATTATTAAAAGACGCGATAAATTGTCCGGAAAAAACGAAAGGTGAGCCAATAAAAAGTCGCCGTGTGTGTATATACAATGTAATAAACGCTCGTACGTGTAAAATAAGGAACATGGATGTATGTAGATTTTTCGATTGGAGGAAGAAAGAGCAGGCAGCAACCGAGAGCGCATCGTCGAAGCATTCAGGAATGGCCACGACGACGAAGAGAGCCCTGCTGGGTAACCGGAACGGAACGGAGCGCCGAGTGGTTACTGACCTCACGAAGCACTCTTACGCTTGCACTACTTACTAACTTGGCTTAGGCCTTTCTTTCCACCCGTCATAGCTGGGTTCTATATGCTATTCGCAAAAAGCAAGACGGAGATGAGAAATAACATTGAAAGAAAAGAGAATGAAGAAGGAGCGGGGGGGAGAGAGAGAGAGAAAATGTCCTCGTCGTGGTGCGACTTCCACCTTTGGAAAAAGAACTTTTCTCCGTCTATCCTCGTCTTTTCTAATGCACTTTATCGCCATACCACGGATTTACCTTCACCTTGATGCATGGCAGTCGCGTCGCGCTATGTAGTGCATAGCTATTATAAATGGCTGTACGTGTATTATAAACTTGAACTTGTCGGGACGCCTGATTCAAACGTCGACGAAAAAAGACATGTATATGGTTAATAAATTATATACATGTTGTCATATCGACTGCGGTCGATGTTGGAAGGACTTTTTATGTGTAATTGCGTTTGAATAACAAAGTAGGATACGTCGGTGTACGTTTTCAGCGATATTGACACTGCGGATGCTGGAGAATTGAATGAATTCCTTTGATTCTTCTCGTGGAATGGCACAGATGCCATTACGGATGCTGCGAAGGTATAGTATAGCAGTTTTACTCTTATTTTGAAAGAGTCCAAATTTTAAAAGTTTGAAAAAATAATTGCAAGGTTCTTTTATTTGACTCGAGGCAAACGCAATATATTTGTACTATTGTACGCGTTTAAAGCCTCCTCTGAGTTAAGAATCATTCCAGTTCATGCAGAATGGCCTACACATGCATGTAATGAGAGGTTTACGAGAGGTGGGTAACGGAAATGACCTGGGCAGTCGGAGATTTCGATGCCTGGAGAGACTGATCTCAAATTTTTTAACGGGATGCTGTCCTCCGAGATGTATATTATTATTTGCACATGATATTTTTTCGATGCGCTTTCTTTCTCTTTTTTTCTCTTCCTCTCTCTCTCTCTCTCTCTCTCGCTATTTCCCTCTCCGTTTCTCCGAAAGCCGGAAGTCACGGCAATATCTTTGGCCTACAGTATGCCCGGCGTGCCAATAAACGATCACCCATCCGAGTACTGGTTTCATCCAGTATATTCCTCAACGAGTATACTCGCTGGTTCAAGGATTTGTCACGAGATATATTTTTCATGAAAATTCACCTAAAGAGTCATCACGTAAGCTACGACAATTTTCAGTCGATCGATGGAGTATCTGCCAGGCATTTTTCCAGTTTTTCCACCGTCGATTCCATACAGTTATTTGCAAAATAATTGTGCAAAAAAAACAAAAAGCGCCTCGCATTTCCAAGCAATTTTTTAACACACTTTTTCCCTCGTCGGACGAAAGGAGAATGGACCATAAGATCGTGGAACAATCGAAGAGGAGAGTTTGCGAAAAAAGAATGCCCCGATAGAAAAATCGTCGATTTCCCCTGCGTCACACGTCACCATACGGCACAGCGAAATACATAAATTCGCCTACAAATGGGTTTCTAGACATCTTACCGACTTCTTCTTTCTCCACGTGTTGTCAGCAGTATCGTACGCGCAAATATAAGTAAGACACGAGAGATTCTCTAGCGTTTGTTTGATGGTGTTTGTCCGAGAAGCTTTTACAAGTGAGAAAAAAAAAGAGAGGGAGCGAGAGAGAGGGAGAGAAATGCGAATGATAGAGGCTCTCTCCCGCGCCGCAACATCGCGAGTCGACGTCGACCGCGAGGCGTTTCGAGTTCGTTGAACTCCTGAAAATACTCTTACATCGGTTGCGTGCTCACCGGGTCGGTGCACTAGTTTACTTTACGCTCACTCGCGGAGACTCTCCAAGGGGGCATGTTTTTATAATATACATCTATATATATATTCTATGTATATACATATACATATACATATATATTGCGTCTGATTCCCCACCAATCTCGCCGATCCCTCCCACTTTAAACATAGCGATGGTCGTCCTATCAATTCCTACTAGTATCGGAGCAAGAAGCATTTATTGTATACAGAAGCGTCTGTATGTAGGTAAAGCTGAGACATTTTGATTCAATCGCAGATTCTCGCTCTCGATATCTCCATTTTATCGTTCATTCGATATTTTTATTTCTTCCGATTTAAACACGTTGATGTTCGATCATAAGCTACTCTCAATGCTGAGGCCACGTACGCGATATGTTTCGCTCGTACATTTCGAAATGCATTTTTTTCGCTGCCGTAACACCGACTGCAATGAAACTTGGCATACCGAGTCAGTATGGCCGCCAGAATGGGCTGATTATTTCATTTTTTCGAAAATTTTCAGCATTTTGACGAAATCTTGACAGTCGATACAGCTCAACGTTTTTATGAAAATAAAAAACAGAAGGAAGAATTATTTTCCGTGCCAGAAAAAGTCAAATATAAGACGCAAAACTGTCTCACGTAGCTAAAGGAATAAGCTGAAAACAATAAATTTGTGTAAGAAATGTACAATTTTCTTTCTTGACAAATTTCACCAATGTTTTTCTTTGTTTTCATCGTTTTTTTTTTCTATACTTGTTCAATTTTCAGATGTTTTATTCTCGTATTCGCGCGATGAGGCGTTAAGCTCACTGCTGGTATCGCGATCTCGTCGCCGAGCGTCATTAGAAAACTACTTCACCTACATCGCGGCGGCTCGGCCGTGCAACAACGATGGCTGTCTCCGCAAATTGCATTACAGGAGAATAGTACACTGCAATGTATGCTTATGCAGCTACAGTACACACAAAAAGAGAGTCAAGGCTCTCTATTATATTCCGAGCTCGATGTTACGTACAATCGGAACTATGAGCACATACTTCGTGCAAATCTACTTCCACTGGTATTTATATCCCGACTATAATCAAGGGCATTCACTTCTTCATTCTCCGTACAAAAGTCATCGGATCGAATAGTATTTCTCAATTTCCCTATCACCTTCTACCATTTTTTTTCCATTCAAGTATCGATTTTAATTACCACCAATTGAGAAATTTAAAAAAATTGTCCGTCAATCTCAATGGGACTTTTGAAGATGAGCTACTTTGAAATCTCTATACAAAAACTTGACACTTCTTTAAATTACCATTTTTAATCGAACCTCAGAGCGCACCATTTTTCAACCTTTCCGAATTATAACTCGAATTTGAGATAAATGTAAAATGGGTATGATTATGAGAGAAAACGTGCTCAATATAAGAACGTACATTGGATAACATTTTATTTCGCATTTAAATGTTTTTCTTCCGAACATCTTTCTCAAGAATTTTTTCTTTTCGATATTTGTTTAATTCATAAAATCCCACGATTTCGTTTGTTCGGAGAGATGCTGCGGTACATCGCGCACCTTCCGTAACGGCAAATTTACCGTCTTCACGGGCAAAGAAGAATCGAGTATCGATCCATCACTCACGAAAAAACATCGAGTTGGCAACCGATGCGCTTAAATTGATCGCGGAGGGAATTTCGATTTCATTTTCCACAGCCAACAAAGATCGCGGTATTTCTCGGCAAAACGTTTGAGTAAAAAAGGAGCCATTGGGACGAAATGAGGGAAAAGAAGTGAGAACGGAAAGGGAGAACGATTCGGTTAATAATGCAGGTAAAAACAAAGAAAAAGGAAGGCAAAAAAATCGTAGGAACAACGTCACGATGATCGTGGGATTTTTTCAAGCAGTTTTTGTGCTCATGACTCCGGGTTCTTTCTCCCCGCCGCGGTATATATGCGGTCATAAACTTAACGAGTCATCATTCGGAGCGTCTTTTTTCTCTTCGGACACGTAACGAACGAAACTTGGCGCTGAATTCTTCCGAGAGCCTCTCGGAGTCTATCCAACCCTGACGGGACTCGGGCTCCCTCGATTATCACACAAATACTGTTATAACCACGCTGCCTCGCGTTCGAAAAGGGGAAACTCCATTCTGACGTTTACATTAGTTTGTATGTTTGCGCGAATCAGGTGTATTATTCTTCTCGAGAGATTCTGTACGGGATCCGCGGTCGCTCCAGCGAGCACCGCACGAATATTCCCCTGATTCTGCATGGCAATATAAAACGGGCTCGGAGCATACAGATCGCTGCTACCCCTTTATTGTAATATATCTCACCGTATACGAGAATTCATAATGTTACAACCAGGAAGTAGAAATTATAAATATATATTATGTGCGAAGATGCAGAGTTTAGTGAACCCGTAGAGCTTCGTGAGACGCTTCAGAGAAGCGCTCTTCCCTCCAGTTGTTTTCAGCTTTTTTTCACCTCCCTATCTTTCCTTACTCCTCGTCGATCCTCCGACTTTATTAACAAGTTTCCGCTGCAGATTTACTGTTAATTGGACGATCGCGAGTATAGATTTTTGAGGAACAACGAGTATTTCGTTTATCCTCCATTCAGACATGGCGTTCGAAGGCCTTACGTGTTTTCCGTACGCCGAAAAATGAGACTGTTTTTGGACGCAATGAAATTGCAATGAAATTGGCATTGTGAGGAGGGTACGGGAGATGGATGGACCAGCGACATATTTGCGAGGGAAAAAAATAAGAGTGTGTTGGAGCTAAAGATACCGGAGAAGGGGAAGGTAAATGAGAGAAAATGAAAAGGAAGAAAAACTCTCGTCGATGGAAAGAGAGAGGGAAGAGAGAGCCTGTAAAACTGTCTTGGTCCATTTTTCGATGATCTACGACAGCCTCTGTAGCGAGTTCTAAACGAGGCGAGTGAGGAATCAGGGCCTGCTGCGTGGGCCTTTTTCGAACGGTTATTCGAACTGCAGGACCCTTTCTCAGACACCAACTGTTTCTGTAATCTGAATGCTGGATGCTGCGATGTCTCAGTCGGCTAGTGGAAACTTTTCATTTAGGAAGACGAGACGAAAAAAAAAATTACGAAAACACCATAGAGGTCCTACATGACTGTACAATAATCGAAGGTGAAGACAAAAGCATGATATTTTATTCATAAAATTAATGACCTTGCGTAACGGAGATAAATTCATTTTCTGGCTTGGTTATACTTTCTCTTTTCAATTACAACAATACCTGTGACGAAAACAGTTATATATTATCCTTGCGATGCTTCAATTATAATTGATTTATTTCAAGCGATCTGAGGACGATTTTATTTTGAAATACGTCATTTGTGATGACTTTTCGGACGCTAAAAAGAATCAGCAACGATTTTGAAGCTCCGGAAAAACGTTCGTCACTTGTTTCGCGAATACGAGTGAGAATAATTTCGTCATCGTAGTGATCCTGACAATTATAATATATTTTATTTAATATACTATAAAATATATCGAGCCAGCAGTGGCGAGAGTTCTTCATAGTCAGAGAGGGAAATGCACGAGAATACAAGTACTGCTATATTGGAAGAACTCAAAAGAAATATCTATGGCACAGAGTAGAAAGAGACTGAACTCAAGAATAAGAGGCTCCTCTGGCACATCTCGAACGCCATATTATTTTTATGTTCCTTCGCGAGCTCATATCCTTCTAATAAAAAGTTGATGAGGAGATATAGATCGAAATTATCGAAATATCGCATGCTTTGTTGTCGTTTTATTCGTTTCGTGATTGGTCGGTGATGAGCGTACCCGCGAAATTCATGCGAGGCTGTATTCGCGCGGTTTTTTATGCTGTTTGTGTCAGTTGTCGACTTGTGACATTAATTGCGGTTAGCAAAGGTTATAGTTCTACGATAATTCATTCCGTGAAAAAGAAATCATGCATATCAAGTAAGTAAGAGTGCTATATTTCACAGTTCAATTTATATTGTACTGAGAGAAAATGAGAGATAGTCCGGGAGAATGAAAGTGAATTAACTAAACTAGCATTTCTTGCACATTTTTTCAAGCGAAAATTTTTCTCTCTTGCACATTAATGTTTTATAAAATTTACAAGAAATGACTCTTCGATCGGACGATCTCGCGAGAAGCGCTTTCCTTCGAAGTAGTGGCAGATGAAAAGAACGATCGACAACTCCATCAAAATTTAACCACGCGCAGAGGAAGCGACTCTAAGCAAGTTGCTTCATTTCCGGTTTTCGGAAATTTTGTTTCAGATTTTTGCACAGATTCTGGTCCAGCGTTCGATTGGCGGATGAGAGGAACGATCGACAACTCGATGAAAATGTAACCACGCGCAGAGGAAGCGACTCTGAGCAATTTGCATCTATTCCGGTTTTCGGAAAATTAGTTTTAGAATTTTCGTGGCGCAGCTTCCGGTCCAGCGTGAGATAGGCGAACGAGAGGAACGATCGACAACTCGATGAAAATTTAACCACGCATAGGGGAAACGACCCCGAACAAGATGCTTCATGTCCGGTTGTCGGTTATTTAGTTTCAGTTTTTCCCCTTAAGGGTAGCGGCAGACGGAAAGAACGATCGACAACTCGATCAAAATTTAACCACGCATAGGGGAAACGACCCCGAACAAGATGCTTCATGTCCGGTTGTCGGTTATTTAGTTTCAGTTTTTCCCCTTAAGGGTAGCGGCAGACGGAAAGAACGATCGACAACTCGATCAAAATTTAACCACGCATAGGGGAAACGACCCCGAACAAGATGCTTCATGTCCGGTTGTCGGTTATTTAGTTTCAGTTTTTCCCCTTAAGGGTAGCGGCAGACGGAAAGAACGATCGACAACTCGATCAAAATTTAACCACGCATAGGGGAAACGACCCCGAACAAGATGCTTCATGTCCGGTTGTCGGTTATGTAGTTTCAGTTTTTCCCCTTAAGGGTAGCGGCAGACGGAAAGAACGATCGACAACTCGATCAAAATTTAACCACGCATAGGGGAAACGACCCCGAACAAGATGCTTCATGTCCGGTTGTCGGTTATTTAGTTTCAGTTTTTCCCCTTAAGGGTAGCGGCAGACGGAAAGAACGATCGACAACTCGATCAAAATTTAACCACGCATAGAGGAAACGACTCCGAACAAGATGCTTCATGTCCGGTTGTCGGTTATTTAGTTTCAGTTTTTCCCCTTAAGGGTAGCGGCAGACGGAAAGAACGATCGACAACTCGATCAAAATTTAACCACGCATAGGGGAAACGACCCCGAACAAGATACTTCATGTCCGGTTGTCGGTTATTTAGTTTCAGTTTTTCCCCTTAAGGGTAGCGGCAGACGGAAAGAACGATCGACAACTCGATCAAAATTTAACCACGCATAGGGGAAACGACCCCGAACAAGATGCTTCATGTCCGGTTGTCGGTTATTTAGTTTCAGTTTTTCCCCTTAAGGGTAGCGGCAGACGGAAAGAACGATCGACAACTCGATCAAAATTTAACCACGCATAGAGGAAACGACTCCGAACAAGATGCTTCATGTCCGGTTGTCGGTTATTTAGTTTCAGTTTTTCCCCTTAAGGGTAGCGGCAGACGGAAAGAACGATCGACAACTCGATCAAAATTTAACCACGCATAGGGGAAACGACCCCGAACAAGATGCTTCATGTCCGGTTGTCGGTTATTTAGTTTCAGTTTTTCCCCTTAAGGGTAGCGGCAGACGGAAAGAACGATCGACAACTCGATCAAAATTTAACCACGCATAGGGGAAACGACCCCGAACAAGATGCTTCATGTCCGGTTGTCGGTTATTTAGTTTCAGTTTTTCCCCTTAAGGGTAGCGGCAGACGGAAAGAACGATCGACAACTCGATCAAAATTTAACCACGCATAGGGGAAACGACCCCGAACAAGATGCTTCATGTCCGGTTGTCGGTTATTTAGTTTCAGTTTTTCCCCTTAAGGGTAGCGGCAGACAGAAAGAACGATCGACAACTCGATCAAAATTTAACCACGCATAGGGGAAACGACCCCGAACAAGATGCTTCATGTCCGGTTGTCGGTTATGTAGTTTCAGTTTTTCCCCTTAAGGGTAGCGGCAGACGGAAAGAACGATCGACAACTCGATCAAAATTTAACCACGCATAGGGGAAACGACCCCGAACAAGATGCTTCATGTCCGGTTGTCGGTTATTTAGTTTCAGTTTTTCCCCTTAAGGGTAGCGGCAGACGGAAAGAACGATCGACAACTCGATCAAAATTTAACCACGCATAGAGGAAACGACTCTGAGCAAGATGCTTCATTTCCGGTTGTCGGAAATTTAGTTTCAGTTTCTCCCCTTAAGAGTAGCGACCGATGAAAGAACGATCGACAACTCGATCAAAATTTAACCACGCATAGAGGAGACGACTCTGAGCAAGATGCTTCATTTCCGGTTGTCGGAAATTTAGTTTCAGTTTCTCCCCTTAAGAGTAGCGACCGATGGAAAGAACGATCGACAACTCGATCAAAATTTAACCACGCATAGAGGAAACGACTCTGAGCAAGATGCTTCATTTCCGGTTGTCGGAAATTTAGTTTCAGTTTCTCCCCTTAAGAGTAGCGACCGATGGAAAGAACGATCGACAACTCGATCAAAATTTAACCACGCATAGAGGAAACGACTCTGAGCAAGATGCTTCATTTCCGGTTGTCGGAAATTTAGTTTCAGTTTCTCCCCTTAAGAGTAGCGACCGATGGAAAGAACCATCGACAACTCGATCAAAATTTAACCACGCATAGAGGAGACGACTCTAAACAAGTTACTTCATGTCCGGTTTTCGGAAATTTTTGTTCAGTTTTTTCATAAAATTTACAAGAAATGACTCTTCGATCGGACGATCTCGCGAGAAGTGTTCGAAGATGACTCTTTAAAACATTTTTTCATGTAAAATTGCGATTGTTTATTTAATTACATACTTGTGATACAAAGTTGGCTTATTGAAACAAAATTTTGAGTCTTCTCGGCAATGCATTTTATGAAGATTATTTACGATTTATTAATTATTATTGTTTGTACTTCATTTTTGAATCCAAAAATTTCTTGCTTTTCACCATTTGCTACTTATACCGAATTATAATGTGTTCTGTAGGGGTCTATACTTAATTCTAGATGGAGCGCTGCAGCGCGAAAATGCAGCCGGTCGCGCGCGTGAGCGCGCATCTCTAATCCCTAGTATATCATTAAAATGTTAAAAGTCATTAAGATTATGAATTCCTGAAGGTTTTTTTCAATATTCAGGAAGAAAACGACGTCGAGATTGGTCGGTGAAAAATACGATAAAAATTTGTACTCTTCTTTTGCTCCCATTTTCACATGGTGTGAGGCTCAATGAACGTATTTGAGGGTGAAAAAAGCGATAAACAGCAGTTGCTACAATTCTGTCAAACGTTAAATCAATCATCGATACAAATTCAATAAAATATCGATGAAATATATCGAGGGCTTGTGAATTTTGTTTTATCGAGTGAAAAAGTTGATAAAAACGATTGTCGCATTAACGGGTCTCCGTTGTCAAGAATTGGCCCGTGAACGATCGGCGGGGTAGCGATGAAGTACCGGTGGAAATCGTTCATAACCAGCTCTCCTCGCTTCGTGTGTCCTCTCCTCTCTCGTCATTCGCGTTTCTCGCATCCTGCGGTCCTCGTCGGTCAATCGGAATCGCGATATGTCCTCCACCACCGTAACACCGTTCTTGTACCTCCACACCATCGATTTTGTTCCTACACTCGACTCTGCTTTCGACGTCGTGTGTCCCGTCGGATAAGTGAAGTGGCACACACGATGCGTAAGAGTATTTTCAGAGTTCGTCGACCGCTCTGCTTCCCGCGAGTCCCAATCGTACATGTATGTATTTATATTTATATGTACAGGCTATTCCACGTCGACTCGATCAACGTCCCGACTACCAACGCTCTGAAAATCTGTCTACAATTTTTCCATCCATCATCATCCATCCATTGGCAAACATTTTGAAATATCACTCAAAATTCTTGAACCACACCTCAAAAATTCTCGCATCAGGATAATTTTCAGTCAGCTGCTGTGGGATTCACGAGATTTTAGGATTACCACTTTTTGACGGATCTTTTACCGATATCCAATATCTATTAATCGATAATAGAGTGAAGAAATTGAGGGACGAATGCTGATACAAAAAGTTGGCGAAAAGTTCGGCATAGTTGCCATCAGAGAGCCTTATGTGCGTGTGAAAAATATAAATCCTCACTGTGTCGATCGTGATCGGCGAATCAGCGAATCAGAATCAGCTTGTATACCGCAAGAAAACGATCATGAGGGGCCCGGGGCCAAAATCATTTTTATAAGTATAGGATAACGTTAACGCGATGCGGTTTGACAGTGCTCTGTCGGTAAGGACCAGTGTCGAAACAAAAACGACAGCGATACGAGATAATCAGCCGATCGATCGATTTCCGACCGTCGTGAAAAAAGTATCGCACACTCGGAACGAAACGCGCCATTTTTTCCAATTTCCATTTCTATTTCCGTCAAATCCATCCATATTTTCATTTTTGCCAGTACCTACAAACCCAGATTTGCTAAAATGTCATGAAATACCAAGTACAAAAAATTTCAATGATATACACAGTGGCGCGAACTCAAAATCGAAATACAGTCCCTCTTGAATTTTCAATCTGGACCAATTATTTTTTCCCCCAAAACAGACTATCAAATACCACGATACAATCCCAAATCACAGACGCGTAGAGAAAACTTTGTCTTGGAGCAGAAAATGTTCATTCAAATTGAAAAAATTGTTTTTTTTCTCGCCCAGACTCCTCAGGTGACGTTGAAAGATATCTAGGATGGAGAGGACGCGCTCGATTGATCGAAGATCGTAAACGAAAAAAAAGATGCGGAAACGCGATTTTCCCTCACACGCGTGAATCGGGCGCGTAATGAGATTTCTAAAAAAAAAGAACAAAGAAAAACAAGGCGTTCCTTTTACAGAAGCTATTCGCTATGTGTACCAGGAGAAGCGGAGCCTTGTACCTCCTTCCGTCTCTCGATTCCGTTTGAAAAGGAAATTCTCGTGACACATTCGTTTTTATCGTTCACTCGTCCTCCTGCCTCTCGTTGTCTCTTTCTTCTTCTCCTTCGTCTTTTTTTTACTTCTTCTTCTTCTGGAACGGACGCGGTCACGAATCTCCGATGATCATATACTCATCTACTCCCCTGACTCTCGCATATACGGAAAGTCGGCAAATACACTCTGCTCCGTATACAAGGCATTGACCCTGTCTCATCATGTATACAAGCATACACACGTTCTCCATTTTGCACTCTACGTACACACGTGTTCATACATATGGACATCGAATAGCAAATAAGCAACAAGGAGTTTTCATCATTTTTTCATAATAAAAAAAAATCATTACACTATAAAAGTTGTAGATTAACATCGATCGATGATAGATAATAGGATACAGAAGAAGGGAAAAGATGACATTCAGGTTATCATTGTACAAATACACTTGTATTATTCATTAAGCATTTCAACGCCCTCTGGCGATAAATAACCATTCGATAATTTTTCACAGCAGTTTATGGTAATATCAACGATTACATTTTCATTGATTTACATAAGAGAGTACCGGAAGAATCGAACTCTCGTCAATAACGTTTCTAAGATCGTGAAAAAGCTTGCAAACATTTACGTCGTGATCTGTCTATCGCATGACATGTAGAATATTGAATATTGGAATAGAAAAAAATCCAACGGTTGAAATTCAAAGGTGGTACGAGAGAAATGTTTTATAAAATCTAACGGGAAAATGATGGCAAATATGGACCTCTCGCGCGAGTCTCCGGAAGGCCCTTGAATAATACGTTCTTTTTAAAAAGACATTCCATTTGGGCCCTTGGCGTTAAATCCCCATGTGAATCAGTAAATATTTGTAAAGAAGCTGAAATTTCGTGATGAAATCTTAGAAGCTTATGTGTATATATTGACAAGGTACGTAAATGAATAAGAAAAAATATACACGCGTTTCATTTATTTTCAACCCCGATCTTGGATCTTTATCCAAGCTCCGAAAGCATAAACGATGAATTTCAGCTCCAGCGAATTCAGAATGCCTTTCGATCGACGCAAATTCGTGAACATATATTTTTTTCTGTCAGAAAAGTTTGGTAGTGTGCTCTTCATGTTTTTATATACATATTTATGGTGTGTATGTGTGTGTAATACATTCGGCGTACAGTCTACGAATGTGTTTGAAAAAAAACGGTATCTAAATTTCGAAACAAGTCTAGAGTTGTTTCTCGCGATGGCCACGTTTAAAACTCCGAGTTCAATGAACTTCACGGCGTGATACCACAAGATTGAAAAATATCTGTTACAATATCGTCAGGAATCGTATTTTTTTAATACTTATTCGCGAACATGTTGGAAAAATTTGTCAAAAAACACGTTTATTCAATCAACAAAGACATTTGGATGGAGGATTTTTTGTGGTATCAATATTCTTTATTTTTACATTTCATGTAATACGTATTTATATATAAATTACTGTTATTACATGTATTATATCGCATCTCGGAAACTGACCGGCAAAAATAATGGAAAATTTCGCAAAAACTCTGTGAAATGTACATTTGAAATTGAAAAAGAGATTCACGAAAAAAAAAACACCAGCATAAAATGCCAGTTTGTTCGATAAAAGATATTTCTGAATCTAACCGGATCTGATTGCGAAGTTTTGCGCGAGCCATCGTGCGCATCATCGTCCTAAACCTGCTCTCCGAATTTCATGCGATTCCAAAGAAAACACTTTTGGCGAGACGACTGCCTTAAGGGGCTAGACGAACGTTCGAGAATCAAACGAATATGGAACACTTTTTTACCGGAAAGTAAAAAGCATTTGATCAGTCCCATAGCGTGTAGCAGGTATACGAATGAGGTAAAAATGGACCCATTGACGTATCGCAAAGGTGCATCGCGAGAAATGCAATTTTGCGTCTCTTTTTATCTTCCTCCGTGTATATATGCGAGGTTTACGCGTTGACGGGCTCTTGACTCGCGATTGGCGGGTTTTGAGGATTCACGTACATCAATTGAAGATGGGATTGGATCACTGTGATGTGGAAAAAAACGACAGAGAGAGATGGAGAGAGAGAGAGGACATGTTGGTGAACATACATCACCTTGGCGAACGTGTGCATGTAACGATGCATCGCCTGAGAAATCTTTCTTCTCTCATAGCCGCGACATCGTTGCAACTTGGCGCACACGGCGTGTTATAAAGTCGAAGCGCAGGGACTTAGTTGGAATCGACGAAGACCTAGTTTGAAGGTAGAACGAGCGAGAGCGTGCTCTGCAACGGCACTAGGTCACGCATCACAGTTCCTGAATGCAACGTTGTGGCGGGGCCACACGGAGAAACGAGCGGGTATAACGTACAGCAAAGCGGATCTACCTATATGCACTTGTCTCTCGCAATTATAATTTGCGTGTGTGTATGTGCGTTTGTACATCAGGCAATTCAAGTTCCGTAGTATACATAAATATCGTTACATTACATGTAAGTATACATAAAATAGAATTTGTGTACCGCGAAATTTCAATTCTGGTCCATTATCTTTGTAGAGAAGAAAGGGGGAACTCGAAAGTGACGAAATATAACGAGGTGTTCGTGCAATCGTTGAGAGAAAAAATTTGTCATCGCTCGTTATTGCCAAGCAACGTGTTTTTTAAACTATTTATTTTTATCCAACTTCGTTTATTCATTTTCCTACGAATTGAGCATTTTTATTCGACGAGGAAATTATAAAAATGACACTCGTAACGAGGAAAAACCTACGTTTGTAGACGTGAAGGTAATTGGTACTCTGTGATTTTTTTATCGTTATCATTGCGGTTTGTAAGCCGTTTCGTGTATAAAAGGATCGAAATCGCAAAGGTCCGGAAATGATCGAACATTTGGAAAAAACAGGCGAGTCTGTTGGCCATGAAAAAATTCCTGATGTTTGGAGTGTCGGAATAAAGAGAGAGAAAAAAGGAGGACAGAGAGAACGAGTGCCATGTTCCCTGACGAGGGGAGATCCGAAAGAGGATCTTATAAGACTACCGTTCGCGGAGCTCGAGAGTAATGGATATACATGACCGTAGTGTAACGCGAGGCGGAAAGTTGTAACCGAGTTCCTTGAACTCCCAATAGTACGTAATAGCATTTTTTTTCATTCATTTGGCTTTTCTCACCTTGGAATTTGACTTCCGCACGGTTTTTCACTCATTCGTAATTAATTACCTCAACAATTTTTTTCATAGCGCTCGAATACCGTAGACTCGGTTATTGTCATCTCGTTTTATTTGGAAACATAATGGACGAGTCTTTTCAAATAAGTTGTAACAAATAACAAAGTCAAAAACTGCGACTTCGTAATCGATATTGATGTATTTTTCAAATGCCGACGTTGAGGAAACTTTTGCCGAGATTCCAAATAGCTCAAATTTTCCTCAATTGGGAAAATTACTCTTACTTGACTTTGCACTTTATGGAGAGCTCATTCGATCGCTGTCCAACGCCCCGGAAGTGTACTTTCGTACCACGGATCGCTTAAACATTTTTTTTTTCAAATATTGTCATTTTCGAAAAAAAAATTAGACATCAACGATACCGAAGAATATAAATGATATTTATTCTTTTTCATTGTCGAAAAATACTCATTATTGTTTATTGTCGTTCCTCTAGTGTCTCTCGTCTCAAAATCATACAATTTTAACACTTTTATGCTTTCCTTTACGGAAGCTTTTTAACCCAGGATCTATATATATACATGTGTATATGTATATATATTATTTCGTGGGTCCTTCACTATTACTTTCGTACTCACGTTCGGGACTGCGTGGCCCAGTCGGTCGACACGGTGTGTGGGCCTTTTCCCGCCTCGGGCCACTTACATTTTCTTTTGACGCAAGTTTTGTACCGTAACATTTGAGAACCCTGCTGCGGAGTGACAAGATTCTCCGACTGCTCGACATATTCGGCTTTTTCGTGGGCAATGACCTCGTGAGAAAAAAATTCTTACCTAATTTAATTAGCGCTGATTATTTGAGCGATTACATCAAGTGAATTAACTATCCTAATTTTTAACGATAATTAAAAAATTGAAAAGATCATAAAACGACGCTTTGTTTTCCTTGTCTCAACGTACGAAAGTTTATTTCGACAAAATTTATACACTCTGTATGATAAATTTATTATTCAATCGGAATTTATCGAAAAATTCGCCCGTTGACGTCGCGTTTGGAAAAAATATATAAAAGGCGACAATAAAATTGCCAGTTTTCTGTAAAAATGTATTCAAAAAATGTTTTTAGTGAACATTTTCGATTGAGTGTATATATAAACAGAATTTCAAAGTACAACAAGACGAGGTATATTTGTGGGTGTTTGGTGTCACATAAAAATGAGTAACGGACGATTCCAGAGTCGCGATAAAATCGATAACGGTCGAAAGTACGGACAAACGACGTCATTCACGTCGAAACATTGTTGAGATCGGCGGGAGCGAGATTTATCGATGTTACATGTGCATCAACGCGTCAAGAGTCAAAAACACTCTACACGCGTCGAGGCAAAGACCTCATCGAGGAGTAAGGAGGGACTCACGTACAAGCGAAACCCGGAAATCATCGTCAGGTGAGCTAACGGTAATCCCTGCACGTAATTTTGACCTAATTGCGCGTTTAGGAAACCTTTTTCATTCGTTACGAACAATCACGACATGTTATATGCGTATCGGCAAGTCCGGTATCCGCACATGCAGTTCCGTTCGACGATACTTTTTTTCATCATTTGCGTCAAATAAATCAAATAAACAGGACGAGAAAACGAATGTAGAAATTTAATATAGAATTTATTTGACAAATATATTTACAATTAAATTGCAAAAACACTCAGCTAAATCGGCAACAATATTTTTTATTCGTCCCTTAATTTATTTTATTTAATGAACTTAATTTTAATTCATTTTATTCGTCAATCATTATGAACAACCTTAATTTTTATTTAAATCCATGGGGTCGGGAGTTTACGTTATTTTCAGCAAATAATTATATAAAATGCAATTTTTCTTTCCAATTACATCGAACGTTTTAAAAAAAATTCTGATATACATTCGCGTGTATGCCAACATCGGCAAATCTCCTGGTTTTTTCTTTAATGAAATCGACGATTTTTTTTTTTTCGAAAAATATCTCGTTCGCGGCATGAACGTCGTTGCATCTCGCGTGTATCTCTCGTTGCGTTGAAAAGAGAATGTAGGTATGCATGAGGCTGTATATGCAACATCGAGATGCTCGCTCATCTCGTTACGTTAGTAAGACGATGGTAAAACATCGATAAGCGTTTCGTACTTCTCGACATGCGCGAGCCGCCAACGACGAGATGAAAGTTTATGCAATTTCTCCGTTCCATTTGTGTCATTTACACAATAATTTATACGTACAGAAATCCTATGCACCTCGATACTTGATCTTAAATTCGCTTTTGTTTTACGAACAATTCCTCACTCGAGACAACTTTTTTCAAAACATTTGGCACTCAAAATCAGCGAACGGTATAAAAATGTCGTATTTTGTAAAAAAAAAATGTTTCCTTCAAAATTACAAACATAATCAAACTTCCCCACCGTCATAAATCCCCGAAAAAAGATCATCAATTTCCAATTACGAACAAAACGGCAAAGTGCGTTTATTTCCGGTAATTTTAAGTGTTACGTTAAAATAATGCCGAAACTATTCATTTCCGGTATATGCGATAACGCGCGATAAAAGTCATGGAGAAAATGCTGCGGCTATTCGCACGGGACGAAACGAAGTGTAATCTCTTTGCGAACGGTTTGAAAAAAAAAAAGACAAACTGGTCGCATTAAGCGGAAGAATAGAACGAAAGAAACGGAGGCTCGAGTCCTCATGGCAAGTAGCCAAGAAGCGATCACTGAACCCTGGGACCTAGAACAACAAAACTGTTTACCGTGATACTTTCGTTCGTACTACTGATCCTGGATAGGCTCTGAAGGGAAGAAAGAGGGGGGTGACACCTGATTTCATCTATCTCAAGATGAAATCATTTATGCGTACGAGCGTTAACACACTCTTGGCGCGTGAGTAAAAGTTTGAATCGTTTTCATTGAAAAAAATCTCTGGAAAAAACGAGCCCCTTCTTCACTGCGGATTAAAGCGTTATTTAACGAAATAAAAATAACTTTTTGTCGATTTCCAAAAAATCCATCCTCGAGTCGACCAACGAGACAAACGATGGAGGCAATGAGGGTCAAATCTTAAATCGATCAAATCGATTCTCGTGAGGCGTTTCAGCCATGTTGAAAAAATTGAAAATTAATCAGCGTTGGACTTTGAAGAATCTGCGACGATAAATCAACGCGTGTATCACACGTGACAACGCGTACGACCCGAGTTTAACGTCGCTGACGTTTCATGACCGGGCGAGTCGTATTGCGCGATTTACAGCCTCTCGGTTGCATACGAAAAAGAAAAAAAAATCCCACATCACGGGGACAAGTGTGTGGGTTTTTTTTTTTTCGTAATACACACGTATATGTAATGGTATTACAGTATGTACGCGGTAGCGGCCTGTGCGAGCCTCCGTACAGGTTCATCGTTCTCCCGTAGCCTCCTCGTAGTGTATATTCGCGCGCGAGTTCAACTTTCTCATTCGCGCAAGAACTTGAACGTCGAATCGTTCGTCGTCGTTGTCGTCGTCGCGCTTTTACGGGTTAAGGTTGCGGTGTCGTTGAACCACATTTCCTGCTTTTCCGCGTAATAGGTACAACAAACAGAAAAAGATGGGCGAAAGGGGGCCTTCCTCTGTGGGACAAAATTATACGTAAATGTACCCACAGTACATGTATGTACTTGCATATTGTATGTAGAAGACTGGTAGCACGAATTACTTGCATTTTAATCGCTTCTTTTGCGCGATTCACCTACTTTTAGCGAGGACACGAGGACGAAAATATTGCCGCTGCTGGTTGGAAAAAAAAATCTTCGAGAACGCGCGGTAGCCATTGTCCCAGCAAGGATAACATTTTGTGATAATCTAAAGTACTCTGGAGTGTTAGAAAAATGAAAAAAAAAACGTCGCTCGACCCTCGCCATGTAACTTTGGATAATAATGATATTTAAAAAATAATTGAAATACCGTCTAAACGGAATGCCGAAAGAATTCCAAAGTCTTGCGAAACCATTTTGAAAAAATCACGCGTATTCGTGAAAATTGAGGCATCAATTGCATCTTCATTTTCGCTTGCTCCACTATCGTCTCGACGAATTATACCGGAAGTGAGGGTTTTTTTTTACCAATTTATTGATTACTCAGAAATTATCTCCAAACCGGAATTCTCGCTCTGAACAGCCAGAGGTGCGAAGACTCTCAAGATCGAAGCACCTTTTTTCGTACAGACCGCAAACCACGAACGCTCCTTGCGTTCAAAAAGCAAAGCTGACGAGCAGCGCCAGCTGCAATTAAACTCAATAATAGTCCAGATAAAAATTGAGATACGCCACGCTGGAGAACGCACGATGCAACGAGAGAGGATAAAAAAAAGCGTTTTTCCTCGGAATTAGCATCTATATTAATTCCTAATCACAGAGATCCAACGCGCATTGCAGTTGCGAAATTACATGTGGGTTAGAACCTTTCGATAGCGATGTGTGTACATGGATAATTGAGAGCAGGTATGGTGCAGCAAAGTGTGTTAACAACGCGACCATGGGAGAGTCAGGATCGAGGGGTGAACGCCCTCGACGGACCTAGACCCGAAAAACGGTGGTCGTTACTGTCATGGGCAACGCGGAACACCGTGAGAGTCTTCTTTCCTCTTTATCCACGTACTTTTTCCCCTCCTTTTCTCTACCCCTGTGCATATTATGCCTCACAGTGGCACTAGGTTAAAGCCGACTTATGTGACGCGGTGCATGGGGCAAACGAACCGAATTGCATGCTTTTCTTCCTGCGTTTAAGCGCGAGAAGAATATTAGAGAGCGGGAGAGAAAGAGGATGCTAGAACCTGACCGTACGTAATCATTTCTTATTCGTGCCGCAACTGTGCGAGGCACCATTCAGGATTCTAATGCACTCATCCTGCATCCAATGTTGAACCTTGCTCTCGTCCATCTTTTTTGTCATATACTTTACAACTACTTCTCAACTACGAGACGACGTTGAGGAGGTTCTCGCGAAACTACAACGGTAACCAAAAATTCCAACTTTTTTAATGACGAAGATTCCTGATTTGCCGAGGGAATTCCGAAAAAGTGTTGAAATAACGAATCGAAAATTGAAATATGGACCTCGGACTGTAGCTTCTCGTTTTCCCTAAAGTCCCTCAAACGGGTGCCGATTCGCGTGAGGAAATACCCAGCAGGGACAAAAACTTCGGTGCCATTTTTCGCTGAATGGAAAAGAAACGAGCGTATGGACGTTGTATCTTTTCGCAACAAAAACAGATCGAGGTGCGAATGAATGAGAGAGAAATTCATTTTTTTTGTTTTTTATTACATCGCGTTCTCAAAAGTGATTCATAAGAAGCGAGTGTGTCGCTTCGATCGCGAGCTCGTGTGATTCAATGTCGCGGTCACCGAACTTTCTTCCCAATCGTGTCTCTCCTTTTCTCGGTACACGCGCGTTGTACGTACTTATGTGTACACGAAAACGTATTTACGCACATACGTGCAAATCACGACGTAATCAAATTCGCGAAATTGTCTCGCTCCGGAGGTCAATGAACCATCGAAAAATCGACCGTGTACCATATTCCGGTAGGATGTGCACAACTTGGCCTCTCGAAACGCGCGAACGTTCGAGCAAACAGCGAATTTTCTCGAACGATTTCCTACGACGTCTTTCTTACCGAGCGAGAAATAATAAAATAAAAGAAAAAAAAGCAACCACCACGAGATAAATGTCCTGGAAAGAGGATGACGAACGTTGACGAGTTTCGTATTCGAGCTTAACGTAGTTCTATCGTTTCATTCGAATCAAAAAATTGTTTTTCGGTTTTTCTCACATACAAAATGGTTTGCTGGCTCAAGTTAAATAAGAAAAGTTGTTGCAAATCGACTAAAGAACAGCATACTTCAAATTCAAGGTCATCCAAGGTAATATGGGCTTGCTGTATAATTACAAAAATTGCAAAAATGTTTTTCTCAAGATTTTTTTGAAAACCCGAACGAAGCTTCTTTGATTTTGCATAAAAACGTACGCAAAGTTTTAGAAGGCTTCACCACGTTGGAGCCAAGATATTTATCGATGAAAATGCAACTTTTAACACGCGCTCTTATGAAAGACTACCGAAAATTGTGATTTTCACCAATAAATATCTCAACTTCCACGTGGTAAAACCTTCCAAAATTTATTACACACATACATATGACATCAAAGAATATGTATCCAAATGTTAAAGAAAATCTTAAGATAACGATAAAACGATAGAACTACCTTAAATCTACAGAGACGGGACCGGTAATTCAAAAGAAAATTGTTTGAATTTTTTAATTCAGCTGCGAATAACAGTAAAATAGAGATTTACGAGCCATTTTATTCTTCACGATGAAATCCAATCGAAAACGTCATTTTTTCAACCCACAAACTCAGGTTCGCGAAAAAAGTGGGTTTTCAATTTGAGTTTTCGTTGTTCGGTGATAGTTTTTGTATTTTTTTTTTTTTTTTCAAAATGATAATTCTGCATAGAGATTGTTAGGGAAAAAAAAGAGCGATTGGAGTAACTCGACTTTTCGCGAAAATGGTTTTCGCGTGTAAAACACTGTGGAACTACGGTTAGTGGAACTTTGCGAAGTGCAACGAGACGTTCCGCCGTCGTGGACTACTTTGACTCGTTGGGTTTTGCGCGCACTCTCTTTTCTTCTCTATACTTCTCTATACACCTGGATGCACTCGCGGCGTTAACTGACCTTCGATTCTCAACGAGAAGAACCGCTATGGGATCCGCCGGAGCCCGTATACGCTTGTGCAGCCGAGGAAATTTGAAAATTTCGTTCGTGTATATATCGCCGGAAAAAGATAACTCCGTCACGATTCAAACTTTTTT
Source organism: Heteropelma amictum (assembly GCA_959613375.1). Taxonomy (NCBI): domain Eukaryota; kingdom Metazoa; phylum Arthropoda; class Insecta; order Hymenoptera; family Ichneumonidae; genus Heteropelma; species Heteropelma amictum. The sequence continues at coordinate 27,165,192 of OY390722.1, read as the reverse complement.
TTTCGCGTGATTCTCGTTGGTCGCTTCAACTACGGATACTCTCCCATCTCGAATGGATTTATTTTTGCAAGGAATTCTTTCCAAGATAAATCTTTCCGATCGCACGATTTTTCAACGCGTAGAAAAGCGAATAACAGTAAATTCGTTAAAAAAAAAACAATTACATCGAAAAAAAAAGATACATCCGATCTGACGTTTAAATATTTTCGTAACTGACGGCAAAAAGGGTACCAAACAAACGTCAGTCTGCTGGGAGTTGCTGCCCTTTATTCCTCGATATTTTTCGGAATTTTCTGCGAAATGATACATCTCGAATGATTCATTTCATGAAATTTTGAAAATCGTTTTATGACGGAATATAAAAAATAGAATAGTAATTTCATTTTTATAATTTAATTCTAATGACATAATTGCTATTAATCGCACTTGAAAACAGCGATTTCACAGGCTAGTCCAAAGACAATTCCGTGATACTCGAAAAATTTATCAGAGCTACGAAATTTCGTTGATCCGAGAGTTTTGAACAATAAAACATATCGTCGATCGATGTTCCGTTAGATTCGAACGTACCTGTGGCAGGCGCATTTACGGATGGGACGATTCGACCTTTGATCCTATGCGCATTCTGAGACTCTCCGTAGCGAACCAAAAAGTTCCGGAATTTCGTAATTACGTCCGTCATTTCTACATTATTCTCCGGAGGTGGCCTGAAATTATGGTCATCGACCTTAGACGCAACGACGAATTTACGCGAGCGGAGAGTCGAGAAAAAAAAATCTCGCAACGACAAAATAAATAAAAGACAAACGCCCGAAGAATCCGAGCAGATTATGTTTTTTTTTCTGATTAAACAATCGAGACAACCAAGACCATATCGGAGATTAAAAAAAAGTCAAGATTTCAAAAATAATGGGAAAAACAATCTTGCCTAAAAGGCACGAAAAATTTGAAACGAATAATTTGATTAACTGGCCGTCGACGAGAGCTCTTTTGTTCGTAAAAAAATCTGATCAACGAGTCTGAATTCTCGCTTATTATAAATGCACGAATATGACCTTCGTTTATTCGGTATATACTCGAAGTCTCCCGGCGAAACGGGAAGAGAATAGAACCGAAGGAATCTCCACGATATGGAGAGGAACCGACTGGCCGAAGAGGACTTTGATGGCATCGACCTCGAGGAAAGAAGCGAGAGGAAAGAGAGAGAGGATCAAATCCTCACCTCGTCAGAATCATTTCTTTGCATCTTCTTCTCGTTGCAAAAAAAAAACTCTTCAAACATGGTATCGAACGGAAAGAAGAGACGCTCGATATATCGAAAGATAAAAGCTTTACAAAGAAGATAAGATCGAAGAGTCACGCACTCGGCGAAAATAATTAACCAAAATTAACAAACCGTCGACACTCGCGATCATTTTTTCCTTTGCCCTTTTGCATTCGACGTTGAATCGGCCAAATTATTCATCGCAATCTTGGCAACCCCTTAAAAACCGTAAAAATGCTTTTCAAGTACATTTCAAGGCACTTGGAAAAAAAAACGAAATTTTCTCCACCCCCGGAAATGCTACGTTTTTCATTCGAGAAAATGGATCAAAAATTTCCCGTAAATCCATCTTTATTCCGAGGGGGCTAACTTTTTAAACGGCATAAATAATTCCATTCAGAATTCGAACGTACACAGGAAGGTTTCGGTGCAAACTCATTGAGCAAACATGTTTTTGACGATTGAAATTTCGAACTCAAGTTTGAACTGTCAATAAAAGTATCGAAATATACTCAATGATCATATTTTCGTGGATATACGAACTTGGCTCTGAGGAGAATTGCTTTGAATGAAATTGAGAGAAAAAAAAACGCCAAACGTACGGAAAAGCACGTACCATAAATATCACGAAAGACTTTTCCCGCGGTGAATGAACGAGGAAATCAAGCGTTCGACGTTGAATCGGCCAAATTATTCATCGCAATCTTGGCAACCCCTTAAAAACCGTAAAAATGCTTTTCAAGTACATTTCAAGGCACTTGGAAAAAAAAACGAAATTTTCTCCACCCCCGGAAATGCTACGTTTTTCATTCGAGAAAATGGATCAAAAATTTCCCGTAAATCCATCTTTATTCCGAGGGGGCTAACTTTTTAAACGGCATAAATAATTCCATTCAGAATTCGAACGTACACAGGAAGGTTTCGGTGCAAATTCATTGAGCAAACATGTTTTTGACGATTGAAATTTCGAACTCAAGTTTGAACTGTCAATAAAAGTATCGAAATATACTCAATGATCATATTTTCGTGGATATACGAACTTGGCTCTGAGGAGAATTGCTTTGAATGAAATTGAGAGAAAAAAAAACGCCAAACGTACGGAAAAGCACGTACCATAAATATCACGAAAGACTTTTCCCGCGGTGAATGAACGAGGAAATCAAGCGTCCTCTCAAGCCCTGTCTTTCCACGCGGTTTTATTTTTAAACAAAAAACATTTAATGGGAAAATGCATTTTTTTAACCCAAAATAATAGACGTACATGTGTGTATGTATGTACTTAATCGTCGTCGTATCTTTGAGTCAAAAGTGCGCGAGAGAGCTCGGATAGAGTCCGACGCGGAGGCCCTCGCGCCAATGGAAGTCCATCCTTGATGGAGGTTACTCCAGGGCATCGTCCCACATTCTCTCCTTGGACGTGAACTTGCCGCCTCGCTATCCTCTTTCGACACGCTCCCGGGCGTCCTTTCTCGTCTCTCTCCTTCGTCCTTCTTCCTTTATTCTCGTGTATACACGGTCGCTCACTGCGGTCCGTTCTCTTGCATCGCCATCATCATTTCCACTCCCGAACACACGGGCGCACACCACGTCACAGATTCGTTTTTTTTTCGCCCCTTCTTTTCCTTCGTCTCCACCTCTCACTCTCTCTCTCCGTACAGCTCTCTCCCTCTCTCTCTTCTGGACCGCCGATGCTCCGAATGGACCGGTTCGCTCTCGCGCCGCTGCTTTGATGCGCGGGGTGCACGCGCGAAGCCGCATTTCAATTCCTTTTCTCTCACCTAGCAGTCCTCGCACGCTCCTTCTTTTCTACCGTTTTCCCTCTCTTTCACAACTCACTCGCGTGCACGTGAAAATCAGCTTTCGTGTCGACGGACCCGACGATTTTCATCAAAACGACGTTTTTTTTTTGCAAATTTCACTCCGGATATTTCGTTTCCGAAATTTCAACAAGAAGCTACGAGGACCCTTTACGAGAATCGTAATGAATCCGTCGTTTTGTATAAATTCCGTCGAATTTGCAGCTTGCACAAGTACAACGTGATTGTATTTCAATCGCGGGTCAATTTTGATAAATACATTAATATTTTTATATCAATATATTCACGAGTCTATCGATCAAACGGCTTTTAATAAAATTGAGAGGGAAGGTGGGCCGTATCTCAAGAAAAAACATTTTTTTTAATTAAATTGGATATCGAGTAGATATATATAGACATTTTCCAGTCACAACGGTAGAAATTTTAAAGGAAAACTAATCGAAAAGCACCGCAATGAAAAGCCTCACTTTCAATCTCGTTGGAGGCCCGAAATATTGAAAATAAAATTTTTTGATAAATACATTACTATTTTTATATTAATATATTCACAAGTATATCAATCAAACGGCTTTTAATCAAATTGAGAGGAGAGGTGGGCTGTATCTCAAGGAAAAACATTTTTTTGAATTAAATTGGATATCGAGTAGATATATATAGACATTTTCCAGTCACAACGGTAGAAATTTTAAAGGAAAACTAATTGAAAAGCACCGCAATGAAAAGCCTCACTTTCAATCTCGTTGGAGGCCCGAAATATTGAAAATAAAAAAAAAAAGACGCGCCGTTATACGTTCCTCCGTAGAATAAACATCGACGAACGGAAAACGAAGATGTTTCCTCGTCATCCCGCGTAATCTCAGGGTCAAGGCACTCTCTTTGTACGGTCGCGCGTCGTTTGTCTCGTTCTCGTCTTTCTCGTCGTTCGTACCGCGAGGGCGCCGGGCGCGATCGAAGCCTCCGCGCTCGACCGCGTGAAAGCCTTTTACCCTTTTCCTCTTCCGTATACTCGTCATCCGGGACCATTAGATTTTTCATTTTCAACCAGCTGCGTATTACGAATGCAGCCGAGAAACTATCGCGTAGGAGTTACCCACGCGTCATTTGCAACGACGTCGTTATATCCCCGTTGTACGTAAGAGTACCACCATACACGTCCACTTTTTCATCTCTCTTTCTCTTTCTCGCGGAAAAGACATCGTAATAATATTACCGTTGCATCGCCAATTGCACATTCTACACCCGCGTCTTTACCGTAAATACACGATTCAATAATGCCCGGAGTTACATACGGGTTATAGATCGACGATTAGCCGTTACCGAAACCAAAAAAACGGTAAACATTCGTCACATGGTGTCGATGAACTTTGCGACAACTTTTTTTCGTCTCTTTTTCCGAGGGAAACATTCGAGGAGAAAGTATTCTTCGGAATTATCGATAGAAATTATTTGAGAAATGATGGCCTGTTGCGGAAAAAAAACGTTTTTAAACGCGAGAAGGAAAATAATTTTTGAGAATTTTTTCGAATTTTCAAACAGTCGAGTATCAAACTTCCACCGAGGAGTGACAATTCCACGATACATTTGCCGTTGGATGACAAATCATCGCGAAGATTTTTCTCGATGAAACACAGCAGATCGCCTACTTTGTTTTTTTTCGTTGTGCATACGGGACTCGAGAGGAGAATTGAATGGATGAGCGATGGGCGAAAGGGCGTTCCGCGATTGGGGGTAAAATACGGCAAGTATGTAGCAAAGTCATGCACGGTTTGAGTTTCCGTTTACGCCCTCTTCGTGACTAGAACGAGGGAGAAGACCGCTGTTGGAAGATGGAAGAAAATAAATGGAGAAGATGGATGTGAGATTGTTACACGAGATGGAAAAGAATGATTCGAAATGAGGGGAGAATATCGTGCTAGGGTGAGTGATTATTGAAATTACGAGCAACAGATCGGGGTGGAGACAAAAGATTTTAAAAAAGAAAACGAAAGGGATGGATGAAACAAAAATGTCTCACAAAATTGACGTTGGATACGTTTTTCTGCCACAATGCAGGTGGATGACTTCAAGATACATTGGACAGCAATAAAAAATTACGAAAGAGGATCAGGGAATCGCTCAAGTCTTTCCCGCATTTGTCCTTCTTCGGAACTTTGCGATACGCGATTTGGAAAGGAGCAGTTTGAAAAAAAGGGTGAAATACTCGATCACTTTTCGCTTTCGACATCGCAGCATCTAAATTTCGTTATTATTCCAACTACGTGTTTGTGAGAGAATTATTCAACGGAGGGTAATGATATTTAACTCGAAAAATATTGTAATTTGATGCTATTATTGTTTGTGGGTTAATGTAACTCCTATGGAGAATCAAACAACCTTGAATACGAGGATGATTGAGATAAAACCTCGCGTCTGGCTAATAAAGTTTATTTTCGAGGCCGCATGAAATCGCGAAAAGAGGCCTCGTTTTTTTTCCCCTAATGGTCGTTTTATTCATCTCGATGGCTTTCGCAATAAAGCAATCCGAGAGGCAGATCGCAGAGAGGGAAACAACGATCGTGGACCAAAGAGGACTCGAAGCGAGTGGCATTACGCAAGCGTCGATAGACAAAATCTGTGTTCTTTTTTTTTCGTCACTCTATCGATGACATTCATGATGATTATAAGACTGTCCCGCGACCTCGGATTTGCCAAGAGTGGAATCATAACCGTACGCTCGCAGGCCTTTAACTGGTCTGTTAAAACGCAAATACGCATAAATATTCCTCTGGAGCTTTTCCAAGGTTCGAAGCCTAATATTTTTATTTCATTTCAATCGAATCATCTTTAAATCCACAAGGCCAACGGTTTCGAATCAGCGAGACGCAGATTTTTGCCAATAAACTTTTGTCCGTGAAATAATAATTGAAAAGAAAAAACGCATTTTGCGTGAAAGGATATGTATCCAATGAGTAGATTCAAATCCCAAAATCCTAAATATGCTCCATTTTTTACACCTCTTTGTTTTAGGGCTTGTTTTCAGGTAGACGTGCGAAAAAAAAACATTTCAATGATCAACATTGCGTATATTTATAACTTTTTGTTTCCTTTCAAGAGCGTCCCAGCGCATATCCCATAAATAGATGAACAATTCAACTGCCTACTCGCAATGTAACGATATGTGTATACGTACATTTAAAATAAGCATTTCGTTTAATCACTCTGTGAGAAAACGATTAAATAATCTTTGAACATTAATGTTGTATTGGAAGACTCGATTGGTCCTGTGTCGCAGCATACGTTTAAGCACATGGCATGATAGACCGTCAACTGGAACTTTCGATTTCTTTGAAAAATCATCGATGCATAGTTCGATCGTTATTCATGCATTCGTGCAATAAACAAATCCTGGATGTTTCACCATATTTTTCCGTGAGGCAATCGCAGTATTTGAAAACGATTATGCGCTCACCAAAAATGTTTCATTTTTTCACCTTATCATGCACTTTTCCCATGGTAATTAACATAAAACATTGACATACGTTCATTGTTTTCCCAATGTCGTATCTTTGGAGTTCCTCTCGTTGACAGGAAAGACTGTTTGTGAAATAATTTTGCCATTCTTATTCGTTCGGCCTGTGATGGACAGAATGTTTCGAACGAGCGGTGTGTCGTTGGCGTTAATTTACAAGAAACGTTGTCCAACACGCTCCTTTTGTACTTGGAGTAACATTATAGAGCCACAGCGATGAGATTCATTGGTGGATTTTCGATTAAACTTTTGCTTTGGATGAGACGAAGTTCTAGTTTTTTCGCCTCTTGTGCTTTATCATCCTTAATTGCTGGAACAATAATATATTTGTGTATACATGTATTTATGATTCATTGTTGAATATCATTCTATTCCCAATTAAACCATCTGTCGAGTTAATAACTTTACCGAGATAATTCTCGTATGTTTTCTGCAGAACGGCGTGCAGCGTATTTATCGTTTTTTCTAGAGCAATCTTGATGCTGGCATCGAAATCCGAATGCGCGAGAAACAGGGCAGCAAAGAGATCACCGGATCCGGTGTACATTGCTGGTATCCTCGGGATATCAATTTTTATTTTTGTGTTATCTGCGATAGAAATTGTTTTTCATTGAAATAAAAAAAACCGTTGGTGGTGTTTCAACGTTTCGATTTTTGTATTATAAACGAGCCTCCTATAAATCGTTCTTTAAATTCGTAAACTGGAGCTTGTTTGTTCGAGTTTGTTCGTTATCATTCGCATGGCATTGAGAAATGTCTGATGCACCTTATCGCGATTTGTTTTGCGTTCAAAAAATCGTCAAACAAGACAGGAGATTAAAATATTATTGACCCATTATTTCACGCGTGTCTAGAGGCGCCTACGTTCTCTGCAGTAGAAGTCGACTTTTTTCACAATGAAGTTAAACCATCAGGCTGACGAGGAAAAAATTATCATTCGACAATCTTGTAATTTTTCTATCAACTTGATGCTAATTTGTTTCATTTCTATCTCGCCAATTCTGGATAGTATACCTTTGGCGCTGCTAACAACAGCGACGAGTTCCTCGCTCAAATCAGTCGAGGAAACCGCTACGATCTTGGGACCCATGCGATGCAAAACCTCCATTGCGTTTTCTACATCCCTCATCGTGCTGATTCTGAGACCCGTTAAAAGTCTTTTGGGAAAAAGTAAAAATTAGCTAATGACTTTCGATGTGAATAATTTAACTCACAATTTTGAACAATTTTATATTTTTTTTATTCTTTCTATCTAAGCATCACGCTTACTCCAACTCAAACTGATTTGGCATGATAACGTCCGCTAATGGCACAATCTCTTTTTTGTATATTTCCTTGAATTCTTCCGGAACGTACATTTTTCCGTTGTCGCCCATTACAGGATCGCAAACTGTCAAAAACAGCATTATTCTGACATTTGTATGAACATGAAAATGAAACAAACAAAAATCCTGGAAAATTATTGACAGCCTACCGTATATGAGGTTTGGGTTTTTTTCCTTCAATACGGGAACAAGCTGCGCTATTTTTTTGAGAAACGACGCGGAACCTACATACCCGGTGAGCAAATGACTGTAAGAGGCCAGTTCATTTTCTATCAAGCCGTCAACCAAATCGCCTAAATAAAAGTAAGATAATTCATCGTCATCTTTGACGACAAACGTCGCTGCTGATTCTAACGTCAACAAGCTGTACAACTGTCTTACCCAAATCTTTGTCATTCAATGTCTGTCCCTTTATGGCCTTATATCCGGTATGATTTGACAATTGGACAGAATTTATAGCGTCAACTTCGTAGCCCAACAGCTAAAACAGCCACAAAGTTTTTAAAGGATCCAAGAGGGTGAGACTTTTGAACTTATAAAACAGCCGAATGAGACCAAAAAGAGTTAGAAACTCCAAATTGTTGTTGATTTCAGTGATGAAAATAAAGATTCCAAAATAAAAAATAGATTTGAAACGATTAAACTGAACAAGATTTTTTCATCATCGAGCATGTTCAGTGGGAATTGAAAAATAATTCTTTCACGCTTCCAGCAAATGGGAAAAGTCGAAATTCATGAAAAAATAGTTTGCATCTGCAAACATTATTTCCGTTTAATCGAGAAGTCAATTATACTTTGCAAACTTTCGATAAGAATGTTTCAGTTAATTTTTGAAAATAATTGTCAACATTTCCGTCATGAATTATCGCATTTTCGATTGTCACTTATTTAGAACGTTTATGTAAATTGGGAGCAATGAAATGATCAATCTTTCATACCTGCAAAGGGAATGTTGCACTTTTATTACCGACATATCCAAAAACAACGTGACTTTGAATCGAAAGAACGTGATATTTTGAATTTTGAGACATTTTTGCTCGAATGACTTGTAGAGAGAGAAGCGCGAGTCAAGGAGAACGGAAATACTCTGATGGAGTAATTGATTACATGCGCTATCTGAGAGTCTCGCGAGTCGTAGAAAATTATCTGTTTTTTTTTATACATCGAACGGCAATCGAAAGTCACGTATACATGAGAAACTTGCGCATTCTGGAATGATTATGCTTCTTCTCACTTCTTCCATTGAGAGTGCTGCGGGCGAGATGAGACACACGGAGCAACCACTGTGTCACAAAGCGCCACAACCCAACACACGAATTCATTATCAACTAAATCACGGTGTCATAACGCCGGTACAAGAGGAGACGTACAGTAAAAAAAACACACACACGTTACATAACCTCTGTGTATCGACAGTTGGTCATCAAATTTGACATCTTGATGTATTTTGATATACCGCCGCTTACAGAATGAAGAATATATATATATTACTCGGAGTTCTCTTCAATCAAATGTAAACAATTTGCTTGTTTGAAAAAAATAGAACCGCATTCGTTTTATACACTTTCGAAACAGAAACTTTTATCGATAGATCGCCCACCACAAGAAACAATTCAGCTGACTGCGTTTGCAACGCCATCTGTTGCGCTTCTCATCTATTGTTTATGAGTATCAGATTACCAGTGTCCATTTTAAGATCTGTTATTACATTATTCTATTGTCATATGCTGTTTTTCGATATGCAAATAAAGATTGTTCTTTTTTATTCACGAATATTAAATAAATAATAGTGGGCAATGCTCTTGTCAGTAACCACGAATCATTGAGTTTGTATATTTTCATTATAGGTTTACAAAAAATGATACATGTTTGAATTAATTCGTTCTTACCATCCAGACGTCTTTCATCTGAAAAAACTTCTGAAACTGATCACCAGATGGCCACCGGACGTCTCTGAAAATTCACAGAAAATCAAGGAACACTTTTTTTTCTTTACATCCTCGGACGAATCTGCTGGGATCCATCGTTTGTGGTTGTTCATAGTATTCCCATGCACTGCACACAAATGCAGAAGTTTCGCGTGTACACGAGTGCATGTAATACGTCGAAACGAAGGTGGATATACACGGCCCGCGATACGTGTATTGGGGCACTTGTTTTGTAAAAAAAAAATACTTACAAAACGTCCCCACAGAAAAAAAGTGATGGCGACGTGGGAGAGTGAAAAATTTGGTGAAGTGGAAAATGTCGAAAGCATCGAGGAGAATTTCGATGGTATCCTCGTTACGCACGATTTACAGGATTGTCTCGACGATAGTCTCGATCTGGCAAGTTTCGGCAGAGTTTACGAGCAATCGCCTGTTTTCGATTATGGAAAATATTCCGACGAGGATAACCCGTCGATCCCTAAATTGCCCGATGACAGTACGGGGTAAGATTCATTATTATTTCTCACCTCGCTTCACGATTATATCATTTGTATTTTTTTCTCGCGTGAATCAAAACGTCACAAATCTCTCTTACGATTTTTCACAGCTCTCACGAGCTTTACATCATAGTTTCTCGATTTACCCGCGGAAACGGTGCGATTGTCATTCTCGCGTTTTGAACGCGTGTGCTTTTACATACACACCATCCCTTATAAGGTCATTTAGCCCGAGTTTTTGAAATTGAAACTTCCCGAATCCCGCTCAAAGCTTCAACGTTTCGCTCGAGGGTGAATTTCGATGACACTGAAAAATACGACTGTCTTTTCGTGTTTCACGTGTTAAAAGAAATTCATATTTCCAGCGTTCTGTGGAAGTGTGATTGATCGAAAAAAGAGAAATTCTTTATTTCACACTGAAGCTTGAAAGAATGTTCCCTACCCCGATGAGCTTGGCAAGAAATGAGAAACGATGTATACATTATTTGACAAAATAATCTCTCACTTTTAAGAGCTCTTAAATCTTCGTTGCGATAAATGGCATAAATTTTCTTCTGGCTAATATTTCTCAGCCGTATATACCATTAGCTCGGAGCACGTCCTTCTTCTAAAAATAACATTGGGCAACTTGGAGCTCTGGTATTTTCTTCGGTGTAGTTTCCTAATATCAGATGAGAATTTTCAATGTTAAACGTCAAGAGAGTAACAAACACCTTTCCAAGAAGCTTAACAGGTGTAAGCATACAGTGCCACTGTAAATTCATGTTTAAAAAACAATATCAGAGATTAACGAGCCAAAAAAGACCTGTCGAGCTTGCGTGCGAATAAATGTATAAATAATATCGCAATTTCTAACGACTTGTGTCCAAACTTTGATGAATCATCGCTTATCTCCCATTTTTGCGAGAAAGCCGAACTGTCTACATTTGAAACAGCGCCAATGCGATATTTTAATTGTAAACGGATAAAACAAACCAGCGGAAAATTTAATATCTATGTAAATAAATATGCGTACAGCGCTTCGACGGTAAAGGACTCTCAATTCGCAATTTTCGAATACTCGCAATGCTCGAACTTTCCAAGAAACTTAACGGGTGTACGCATATAATGCCACTGTGAATTCATTTGTAAAAAACAATATCAGAGATTAACGAGCCAAAAAAGACCTGTCCAGCTTGTGTGCGAATAAATGTATAAATAATATCGCAATTTCTAACGACTTGTGTCCAAACTTTGATGAATCATCGCTTATCTCCCATTTTTGCGAGAAAGCCGAACTGTCTATGGTTGAAACAGCGCCAATGCGATATTTTAATTGTAAACAGATAAAACAAACCAGCGGAAAATGTAATTTCTATGTAAATAAATATGCTTACAGCGCTTCGACGGTAAAGGACTTTCAATTTGCAAGAATAATAAATCGAAATTTTATGCATATTCGACAAAATAAACCGATATTACGTTTGAATATGAATAAGGTCCCGAATATCACTGCGTTCATGATGTTTGAACTCAATTTGTAGTTGAATTATTTTGTGTTATGTTCTACGTTTCTACGTTACTGAAAAAGTTTCGTAAAGATTCAAATATATTCGAATAAATTAACGAATTAATGTATTATTAAAAAAAAACAATTTTCCTGGGTATTAGAAAAATACGTTTCCCATCTCTTGTACGATTTTTCTACTATTGCTGAGTACTCGAAATTCTTCTGCTGGCCTCTGTTAAAACAGTATTGAAATACTGATCAAACTGTATCATATTATCACTGACTTTGCAATGCACAATCCAGAATTGCATTTTTGCATTTATCCTCTTCAGAGAAAGAATGGTTTTATGATATTTTGGCGTCGATGATATCTCTTGGATTTATCAATTTATGAAGCAACTTTTTATAGTTAGTGTAGTCGTTTTTTACTCTCTCAATTTTAGATACATTCATCACACGATAAGTCCGAACGAAATTTACATGAGGATTCATCCCGGTCAAGATGATTCGATGCCGGACGATCCTTCGCATGCTACGATAACGATCGAGAGTACAGATCCGGATACTAATCAAAAGCACATAAGTCGTTACGAGTGCGAGTACGACGGTTGTTCTCGAACTTACAGCACCGTCGGAAATCTTCGAACCCACATGAAAACCCACAAAGGTATCGCTTAAAGTTGCACAAAGCGCAAAGCAGAACATGCTTTATGCAAGAGCCATCATCGCTAATAGTAAATACTCCAATTAAAAAGGAAAATTTCAAAAAAAAAAGCATACTCGTCACATTCGTATCGCTAACTCATAAAAAGTTTCATCAACAGCCATTGTATGTTCTAACCATTGGTTGGCACGATTTAACAAAAAATTGTTGATTTAATTAACATTTTTTCATCCCAAAGACTCGATATCGCACAAATATCTCTGCGAAATTTGTTTCATCACGTTTTTCGTATTTTTCTCCTCTTTTAACGCTTACTAAAGGACGCGATTTATAGGTAAGTTCCATTGACGATTGGTGAATTCGCCACAAGGCTGACAAGAAAAAACGATAAAGAGAAATGAATATTAACATGTTTTTTCACAGTTGAAAGAATGGCAACACAGAATAGGATTTGCATTAAACCAAACGAAAGATAAAAAGCTTTTTTTCGTTAATGTACATGATTATTATGTCTATCAGTGTATTGTCCTTGAACGTGTCCAGATGTGGTTATGAAAGGATCGCTTCACGACCTGCATGGCTTTCAATCGGTTAGTGCCTCAATAATTACAAGAAAATTCGCTTCTATCATTTTCACTTTGTACATTTACGACGCATTCCAACATATATTCGACATGATAAAAACCCACGAATTCTTCCCTCAATTCAGTTCAGTTTGTCAATGATAACTTGGTCCTTTTCACATTGACTTTCCGCCAATTTTATCGTAATTTTTCATTCAAGGATATTTGACCGGAACTATCCTACCGCCATCTGAAATAAAGTTTATCATTTTTGACAAAACTACTAAAAATTTCTAGCGTATTAAAATAAATGAACGTACATAAAAGGAAAAGAAGATTCCTGAACATTTTTCCAATTGTTTTTTTTTTTTTTTGACGATTCGTTGACCCGAACTTCGCATTCTATTTCATTGTTGCTGAAACAATGCTCGCCAAATTACAATAAAAGTTTTTATCTCATCGAATTCGGATGCTTAATGTATACACATTATTTTTTTTACGCGTCTCATAATAATCTCCGGAACAAAAGGATTTTTGGCAATGACAACCGACGAGAAAAGAAAAGAAAATCGAAAATGAATGAAAAAAAAAACTTTCAGGCGAGTATCGATTTAAATGCGCGGAAGCGAGTTGCGGCAAGGCATTTCTCACCTCGTACAGCCTTAAGATCCACATTAGGGTACACACAAAAGTAAAACCCTTTGAATGCAATCACATTGGCTGTGAAAAGGCATTCAATACCCTTTATAGACTGAGAGCTCATCAAAGACTCCACAGTGGTAATACGTTCAACTGCGAGGAAACAGGATGCGTTAAGTTCTTCACTACACTAAGCGATCTCAAGAAACACGTCCGTACCCACACTCAAGAACGGCCATACAAGTACGTTTCTTGATGCTCCGTGCATAATTATTTTTTATTTTGCTTTTCTCAATCTGACAGAGGATAAAATCAGCTCGGGAATGCTTCTTTTTTCCTTTCCTCATTCGTTAATTAATCCAGTTAAGTTATTCTAACAACCTTCGACTTTTAACTGACATTTCGGGTATTGCGGCAATAAAATTGAATCGACAGCGACTAGAAGTGGTTTGGGATTTCGAAAAACGTTCGAATACCTCATTTCTGACCAATCCTAATCCATACTTTAACTTTTTGTGTGAAATGCAGGTATGATTTAATCGAAAATGAGAAATATAATATTAAACCACAGGTGAAATATAGCAACCGTAAAAAACATTCAAAAAATTCTAAAAACAATAAACCCTCCATGATTTTTGTATTTTCAATTGTTCTCAATAATGGGTGTAAATGTGAATCTTTGCGAATCTTATTCCCGACTCGAAATCCCATCTTTAGCCGACAATTTTTTCCTCTCGATTCTGATCTCGAACGATCTTCGTGTGCCCAAAAAATGATTTTTCCTCTCTTGTTTTTGTCAAAGATGCAGAGAGGACGGATGTGGCAAAGCATTTACGGCATCGCATCATCTTAAAACTCACAAGAGGACTCATACCGGCGAACGCCCCTACACCTGCGCTCATGAAAATTGTCAACGATCATTCACGACCTTGCACAGTCTCAAGAGTCATCTCAAAACGCACAAGAGAACTTCGAGTAACGGGGAATCGGTGGGTGATTTTTTTCCTCTACTCCTACACTCGTTAATCGATGAATTAATCGATGCTGAAGTGATCTTTGAATCTTTTTCACGCGTCATATTTTACGAACAAGATATCCGCGAAAAAAAGTTTACCTTCGAGTCTTCACATCGTTTGATCGATCGAATCATCGACGACACGAAAAATATTTGAAAAAACTGTAATTGAATGAATCGTCAATCCCTCTTCCAATCTGTTACAGAAGCAAAAGCTCTCGATGCAAGAAGCGTCTCCGAATTCGATAAAAACCGAAGGCGCCGAGTCCGGAATCAAGGAACGGAGAAATCTGCAACAATCCTTCGCCATTGTCCCGATGAATACGAACGACGAGACATCAGCGAGCCAGGCAATAACGTATTTGCCAGTAGATACAAATAAAATAACGACCGAACCGTTGGTTAACGTTCTAAATGGCGAAATAAGTTTCGACATAACGAACAAGGAATTGCGACAGATGAGCGGTACGAAAGAGACGCACGAAACAAATTCAACCGACGGTTTAGCTTTTCTCACCGTTCCTGACATCATCGACGGCGAAACGATGGTGAACTTCAACGAAACGGAAGATTACGAGGAAAAATTGAAGATTTTTCGTCAATTGACCGACAACGGGAGAACCGAGGGAATATCATCGAAGAATCAATTGCGCAAAGTACCGCAATCGAGCCAATTGAATTTAGAACAGAAAATCATGCAGGACGGACTTCACAACACGATAGCACAATTGTCGGAGGTCAAAGACGTCGAGACAAATGCGGATCGATACGAAGCATCGATCATCCCGTCGCGAAATCCATACGATTCTTCGATCGATGATGAAACCCTAACGAATGAAAAATCTTCCACCGGTCCGTTGTTTCCCAACGTCCTGGAGAATCTGCCGTTCGCGAATGAAAGCCACGAATTGATAAACGAGGTGAATATAACGAGCAACGAGCCTTCGGAAGCTGTCGAATTGGCGATAGCAACGGAGGAGGAAATGCCATCACAGTGGATCGATGTTATGGCGTTGGCGGCAGCACCGGCGCTCCGAACGGAATCGTGGTCGGAATTAAACGCGTTTCCAACCGCGGTTCACTCGCTCGTTGATCTCGTTGGTCCTGAGCCTTATCCCCTCGATCTCGATGATCAGCTCGAGGGCGTTGCTGAAACGCTCGATGGTCGGAATGTCGATAAAACAGTGAAAACTTGTCAATTGCCGAGAATCGAGCGGACGAACGGCGAGACGTTCCCTGAAACGAACGAGACGCAAACGACGTGTACGCAGGTTTCGAGTAACGACAAGAGAGATCGCAATATTCTACAAGAGATCACGGCAGAGGCTGATATCTGTCGATGCACCGATTGCAAATGCGACAACGCGTCCAATTGTCAGAGTTTCACGAGCACGAACGAGCCTGAGATATCGAACAACAATCGCAGAGCCGAATCGCAGCTTCAAATTGTCAGCGAAATCGTTTCTTGTTTGAGGAACGAATGCCCGTGCGACAATGACAAATCTCAGGGTTGCGGCTCGTGTTGCGTCGTCATTTGCCTGAAAACTTTGCAACAATTGCAGCGCGCTTTCAACAATAGAAGTTGCTGCAGAGAAATGAGCATGAGTCAATGCTGCAAGGAAAAAAATTCGTTTCCTCTGATGAAGAGCCAAGTTGCTAATAATCAATAAATCCCCGGAAAATTCTTCTCTTTTTCCTCATCTTGTAACCCCCCTCCGAGAGATCGCTCTATCGGTGATCTCGAGAAACTAGTCACTGAAGCAAGGAGGCTTCTTCGCCCGAATTGGAGAGGTTTGCATGTTTTTTTTTTCCTTTTTTTTATCGTCGACGCTTTCCAAAAACGGAGAACAGAGAATATACGGACTGTGTTTGCATTCTAAGCGCGAGAAATAAGCTTGGATATTATGCTTAAGGATTCATTCGAAAATTGGATTTGATGAGAGTTTGAGCGAATTTTTGGGACGAAAAAAACTGCTGGATGATCGTAGAGATTTGAGAATGTACGGCTGGCTTTTTGTTGTCCAGCAACGATGAAATAGAATAGCCACTTCGAGTACTTGGCAGCTTCACAAAAATCAGAAAATCTGACTCGCGATTTATTTTATTCGGATCTTTGTAGCATCGCTGAGCACCTCAAATTTTCCTTCTGTTTTATCGTTGCCGAAGTACCGCCGGCTGTACATCCTTGAACACAAAAGTTTTTCACTATACGATTTCAAAAAACAGCCTCTTTCGATTTCGAATGCACTCGCGTGAAACGAATTTTTTCTTGTATTACTCAAGAAAAAGAGTAAACGTTGCTCGTGAAATTTTCATTGATTCTAACTTTGAAACGATGCGGTATACGCTATATTTTCAATAAATTATTATAATTTTTTGTTTTCAGGTTGAATATTTTACGAAACTTCGCAGAAAAATAGTCGAAATTTTCGAATTTCATTATCGATAAATTTGCTTCGATCAAATAAGAGCTTATTTCGTTTCGCTGTTATCTAGTGTTGTTTTTTATTGCTGCATTTGAGTAAGAAAAACCAAAAATCTTGAAGAGTCCCGCTTAAATCGTGACGTATGAGCCAAATAAAATGGATATTTTGTATTTAGTTTGTTCATCATCACGAGCGTCGAAAACGTTTTATAAAATCATAACGTTACGATCGATGTACGTATTTTTATAGCATGTTTTTTTCGGGTTTTTTTTCAACATTTCTACGTTATATCAGAATATGAATTATTGAAATAACCGCGATGATAATCGAGTGCCAAAATTTATGGAGATAAAATTTTCATATTCAAAGTTATACGTACACGATTTTCGTGCACGTACGTAGCAGATATTTATCGGCTTTTTACATTATGTGTATGTATGTTATATATTCACACACACACACGAAATATATGTATATTTTTTTATATAATATATAATTAGTATCGAGTGAATTTTCAACGATTCACAGGACAAAAGAAAATAACAATTGTTCCTCGACGATCATTCAAGGATTAAATAAAATGTGAATTTCGCCTACGTACCGATGATATTGAATCAGCCATATAGAAAGTACCAAGTGCATTCGATTCAGATAATAACAATACCAAAAAGTCGTTAACACATTGTTTGAAAAAGAAAGAAACTGGGAAAAAGTTTAGAGAATTTATTGAAAAGAAAATGAGTTCTTTCGATTTTTATTAACAATACCTCAGTAACTTGTTGATATTGTTACTATCCCAAATCAGTGTGCTCGGTACCTCCTATACGACTAATTTGTTTAAGATTTTTGTACCATCGCTGAAGTATTTGAAATTCGTATTCTACGTTGGCCTCAATGGTCGTCCCTCGTACTTTTGAGAGCGCTACTTATCACGAATAAGAAAAGAATCCTGCAAAGCTAATGAAACGAAGAGAAAGAGAAAAAATATTGTTTTCATGTTGATTATTTAACTAATGTACAATAAAGATGTTTTTTTGCTGTAACCCCCGCTTCTTCCTTTACTCTTTGCGAAAAGGCAATATTTACGATGAGGTGGTGGAAAGACGTAAAGAAATTTCCACACGCTTCGTAAGGGCGAAAAAATCGTATTATTAATACAGTAGTTGTGTAACAGCACTCCGTTGAAGGCGGACGACGATAATGTACCTAATTGCGTTTAAAACTCCGTTGCGTATCGACATGGATAGTTTCAATGATTCTTGCGAATTTATATTGAAATTTTTTATGACGATGCTGCGACGAGCGCTTCGGCAACCTCAACAGCGATCGCAGCTTCAGCTTTGCCTTGTTCGGACGAGGCGGAGTTTAGCTCTTGCTGAGCTTTGCTCAAGAGATCTCGCGCTGCCGAATTATCGAGATTCTCCACGGGATGAGCTTCCTCCGCGAGAATCTAAAAAGTACATTTGTTTTTTTTTTTTCGAAAAGAACGACGACTGCCTTTTTTTCATATTCTTCAAGATGTGAGGTTATGTAGCAGCGATTGTTACAGCACACGTGTAATATACCGAGAATTTCGAATACTCGGCAGTGATACAAAAACCGGAAACGAAGTTAATCACGTCTAAGATACTGAGCCCAGTTTGGAACAACAATATTGAAAAGCTATTAAAAAAGTTGAATAATTTCCTATTTTTTATATTTTTTAAATGACGAAAAATTAACGAATTATTTCAATAGGGAGAAAAAGTTTTTTCAACATTGTCTCAATATAAAATGGATTCTAGTGCAGCGATGAGTATGCAAAATTTGCATTCTAATATATTGTCACTGGATAAACATCTCATATATATCCTGAAAAACTTTTTTTTTCGTCGACTAGAATACTTGCACAACCTGTACAGCTTGAAAAAATTTCAAATTTGATCAATATTATCCATTTTTAAAGAAATAGAAACAATTATGCTCGGCAATTGGGGCAGAGACATCAGTGGGACACCGAATTTTGTTATGCATCCTTGAAATCGAGATGCGAAGGAAAAATATTAGGTAGAATGTTGCAGTCGCGTCTTGAAACAATTTTTTCCTACCTGAACACTCGAGTCTTCGTTAATCGTAATAGTGCCTGAGGAAACGAAAACTTTCTTTGTTTCGCCGCCATGTTCGTAAACGGTGACAACCCCCGGCTTCAAAATTGCCAACGCAGGTACGTGATTCGGAAGAATGCCGAAAGATCCGGAGAACGAAGGTACGTCGATTTGTTTAACATCCGCCGAATCGTAATAAACCTGAAAAAACAAACGCGAAACTCTCGATAAAAACTAGACACCGTTTTTCATTATTAAAATCATTATTCATATTCAATAAGTCATTTTTTTATTTTTTCATGTTGAAAAGACTAACTAGAGGGAAAACGAAAAATACCTGATTAGCTCCGGCGAACGTAAACTTCATGTCGGTGGTGGATGCTTCGGCATAATTTCGAAACTGGCTGCGAACGCACCGCAGATATGGGCGAAGTGTACGCGCGAGGGTCGTCATTGTATTTTCTAAAAAAATTTGCGGAAAACAAATGAAAAAATTTGCTGAAGGTTACACGCAAAGTCGTTACATCACAGAGTCGAAGAATTATATCCTTCAATCGCACGCTCGTAAAGTCAAGAAAAACTATATGGAGGGAATAATAATAATAATAATAGTGCAAAGCGCACTAATGATTATGACGAAAACTTTGATAATTGAGCAGAAATGTGATGTTGAAACGAAATAAGATTGAAAATTATGAATATGAGTAAATTTACCGTGTCACCGGTCGTTCACTACTTTTCTTATCGACGAAAATTTCACCACTGCCCGCAAAGTGAGGCTTTACGCATGCGCCGAATGCAGAATTGTGTGTGTGCATGTGTGTGAAAAGAAAATGCGATTATATCGATCGTGTAAAAAATATATAACGTCTTTTGGTACAGAGCATTCCTACCTTGTCGCGAACGATGAAAACATTTGGTGGATTCAATTGAATGAAATGTAAATACGATGATAGTTTCACTGGAGATTTTCATGAAATGATATAGAGAAAAAATGACAAAATCATTTGTCCATACAATTTAGGGAAAGTGTCGTTCGAATGAGAAGATACTACTAGCGCCACCGTCTAGGAACATTTTTGTACCATTGCTGCGGGGTTTTTCTAAACGTGTAATAATGATAGCATATGCATGAAAAATTATTCTAATCGATTATTCCAAACGTAAGATCAATATATTTTTCAAATTTACCTAACTTATCGTTGGGATTAGAACGGCCGTTTTAAGGAAATGGCACACCTCGCACATGACGAAGATTCAATAGAAGAAAATGCCGGAAGTGGCAATCTTGAGATTTTTTTCCCACATGCGTCTTCCTTCTTTCTCGTACATTTTCATTCGTTTCTTCTCCCCGTTGTTCGGGACATTCCGGACAATTCCGTAAAGCGAGAAAACGCGGCGCTGTGTTACCCCTCCTCTGCCACTTTTAACAATTTCTTGACTTCCAGTGTGGCCTGAGTGCGTCGAAATACTGGGAGCTTGCAGTTTTTGTTTTTTTTTTCACATCCCCAAAAGTAGAAAAAATTTTCAACGATATCGAGACCACAAGGAGTACGACACACAGAGTGAGACAAGTAAATTTTTGAGCCACGCGATGGACGAAGAGTGGGGTAAGGAGTGCAAATTTATCGAAAAAGAAAAACAAAAATGACAATTGTAAAAAAAAGTGACACATGTAATTTACCGACAATAGTTTGATGTTTTAAACTAGCGTAATGTTATTTCAAGGGCGAGAGGTGGAAAAACATATGTGTCGTATATCATGAGTTTACAGATGCTGACAATCTCGAGGCTAAATTCGAATTCGTCATGAGATCGAACAAGTGGGAAGGCGAGGACGAAGAAGAAGACGTCAAGGTAGAATGTTATTTTTGTCCTCTTTTTTTAACTCTTTCTCGACCTTCTCTTTCGAATCTTTTTTTTCTTCTCTCCCCTTGATGCGATTTGTTATTCATCTGGTTTAACCTATCGCGATCACGGACGAGCACATGCTCTCGTCCCGCCATACTGAAAAACTTGCCGTGACCACGAATACATTTTTCTCGTACGTTTTCTCCTCATGGACGCAAATGTTATGACCGCAATGCCGATCTTATAGAATTTATACCGTAAATAGCTGGTAACGTTTCAAATAATTGGCCGAACACGACAGAAATTGAAGGCAGCGGCATGCTCTAGCTCGACCGATTATGAATGACTAACGATCACCATTTTTTTGTGTGTTTACTCATTCATTTAGAATAACAAGAGCTTAACTGGCAATAATCATTCATAAAAGATGCAATTTGACTTTTTCAAAGCACGTTTACGAAATTCTCCGTTCTCGTACATTAGTATGATAGAAAAATTGATTATTGATATGTCACGATACGAGGTTCACAATTTCTCTCCATCCATGTATCATTTGCATTTTTTCATCACATATTTGCATATAATAATAACAGTAACGAGACAATGTTTCTGAATTGTGTCATTAATTTCCCTTCCTGAACGATATTAAAACGAACAAACAAAACAAATTCGGCCAAACAGGACAGTTGGGAAGATGTCGGAGAGGAGAAGAAGGATGTAGAGAAAGCGGCAGAGGCGCCGAAAGCAAAGCCAAAACCCAAGAAAAGCCTATCGGGAAAGATAGAAGAGCGAGAGGTTCGTTGAACGTTCTAACCTAATTTCCATCTCGTGTGCTGCAAATGAAATGAAAACTTGAGTTTTCCATCTTATCGCCTAAGCTTCGTAACTCTATGTTTTCTCTGTCCGTGGCGGCTATTTCGGCTTGTAGAAACAGACGCCATCTGGGGCTCGTCACGGTGGCGATACGAACCAAAAATAAAAAGAAATTTCATCACGACCCATCGAAATAATCGCAACATTTGTGAACACTCGAAATATAATAATAATAATAAGAATAACTGTCTATCAACAGAGAAAGGCGAAAGAAGAGGCTGAGAGAAAGGCCAAGGAGAAAGAGGAGGCTCTAACACCGGAGGAAAGAAGAGCCGAACTCTTGCGAAGGCAGAGGCTTCAGGAGGAGGCCGATCTGAGACTCGCCATGGAAACTTTTGGTTTGTCGAACCTTGTAGACTTTAGTCCTCGAAAACCCGCGAAGAACGAAAAAAAATGAGTCCTAGCGAGAGAGAGAAAGAGAGAGAGAGAGAGAGAGATATTGCAAAGCGATAAAAAATCAAAAAATAATCGCAACGTTCATTACCGAGTGAATACTAACAAAGAGATAAAACTATCGGGCGAACTCTGCAATTTTTTCCATAAATAATTTACGTGAACAACAAAAGTGGAGAAATGTTTCATTCATTGCCGAAAAATATATCGTTTCTCGCAGCGAATCTTCCGTTTTTTTTACATCAGAGTTTCTGAATAAACGAAGCGAATATTCATCCGCGATATTTTTACAGTATTACGAATTCTTGATGAAGATTTCATGATTATTTCATACGCGTTACTCTTTCATTTTTCTTTCGAGAGACAGACGGTGAACGTATGGTAAAAAATGAAAAAAAAATCCGTTTCAATGCGCCGCACAATATCAGGAACTGTACCAGAGAATATCTATATATATATATTCAATGAAATCTTGTAATTATTGTAGTGATACGACGTAAGCGCGTCTCTCAAAATTGTCAATTTTACTACAAACAAAGGAACAAAGTGGTAGAATAAATTTGCGAGAAACAGAAAAACAGACATAAAAGATGCAAAATTGGAAAACAAACTGTCACTGTATCGTAATAAAAATGGCCGTTTAAAGCAAAACAAAAAAACAAAACTTTGTGTTCGAATCAGTTTCTCTAATAACCTTTATACGTTTATTCGGTTCTGTTTTTTATTTATTCATTTATTCATTCGTAACTCGAGCGCTGCTCGTATCGTTCTCTCGTACGGTTCCTGACTAGCCTCCGTGAAACTTGACAATAACAACTTCCGGCTGCTCGCTCCAACAAATTTCGTTATAAACCATTCTTATTATCGTAAAGAAACTACTTTCAAACACTTTCATCTCATCTCGTTGAAGGAACAAACAGTAAACTGACGAATCGGCATAATTATCTACCGTTTTATCTCTCTACTTAATGAGCTTTTATAATATTTTTGTCGAAAGGAGTGACGGGTCTCGATGCAATGATGCCCAGCACGAAGGAGGAGTTTGATCAATTGTGCGATACATTATCGCAAAAGATCAATAGTTTCAACAAGCACTCGGAATTCGGAGCTTTCGCAGAGGAGCTAATCAGTCGCATAGCCCTTAATCGTTAGTACAAAAATAAAGAAAATTGTATAAATAACCTTGTCGCAGTTCGCAGTTGCGTACTTAAATAATTCAGAATTTTCAGCTTTTTCTCT
Source organism: Heteropelma amictum (assembly GCA_959613375.1). NCBI lineage: Eukaryota > Metazoa > Arthropoda > Insecta > Hymenoptera > Ichneumonidae > Heteropelma > Heteropelma amictum. The sequence goes on along the minus strand of OY390722.1, from coordinate 27,141,617 downwards.
CGAGAATAATTCACAGTGTCGTTTTGCAGTGTCGTCGACGAGCTTGAAAAAGTTGAAAACGTCACTGGAAAATTTGGCGATTGAGAAGCAAAAACTAGAGAAGGGAGACAAAGGAAAGAAGAGCAAGGGCAAGGGCAAAGCGAAGCTCAAAATCGAAGGCGAGAATACTCATCTCACCGAGTACGACACCTATGGCTACGACAACGAGTATGACGATTTCATGTAGCGGAACAAATTCAATTCCGTTCGTCGTTTGTTTTTTCTTTCGTTTTCAATCATCATCATTATTATTATTATTACTACTACCGTAATTATCACGATCACACTGAAATCTAGTCGGCTCGACATTGGGGACTTGAAAGCGGAAGTTTGACGCCACAAAAGAGCGAAAACGATCGAATAGAGAGAAAAGTTGAAAAAAAAAACAGAATGTACATCATTTTTATCTTCTCTCATGCTCACACGTTTTATTATCCATCTTGACGAAGTGGCGTTTGACTAGATAACGATTAGATCTCCGAAAGGACTTAATGAACACTATGAAATCTGATGCATCGTTGGATCGTTTTTTTTTTTTAGTTTCTTTTTTCCCCGCCCGCTATTGCCTCGTTTGTTGTTACGTACATGAATAAAAGAAACAAGAATAATAATAATAATGATCGATACAAGGATATACGCGCAGACTCCACGTTTACAACGATTAATTATAATAACGTTATTATAGCCTTTTCATTGTACGCGCGTCAGTTGACAAGAAAAATGGGGGAGAAAAATTCGAGAGCGCTGGCGTGAGAGGATATGTAAAATTATACATAAAATACACGATGATATATTATTATGTCACAACATAATACATGATATATGTAATGTTTTATGATATTATGATATAATAATATATGGTATAAAAATATTCATATATGATATATATGTATATATATATATAGATATATATATACATATATATATATAAATAGTAACAGCTATTTGACCAGTAGATGAAAAAGGAGGGTTTCTAAATAAAGTTGAATGAGAAAAAAAGAAAAACGAGTACGGAAAGTCCCGAGTAATGACTTTTTCGCGGCCTTAAGGGTGGCTCGAGTGCGATTGCGCGTTCTCATCGACACGCAATCCCCTCATTCGATGCCTGGTGGGTCTCCGAACGGGGTTGAAAATATCGTGCGCAAGAATATTGGGAGAAGGAGAGAGATAGAGAGCGAGAGAGAGAGAGAGAAAGAAGCGTGAATGCGAGTCTCGTCGAGAGCTTCGACGAAGTACAGGGCTATGAATGAAGACCAAAGCTTGTCACTTGGAGGTAATTATCGTCAGGGAAAAGCGATAGAGAGAAGAAAAGTATTGAAAAATTGACGCTTTCTCTTTTTTTTTTCTTCGTTTTTCATCGCGGTGTCGGAGCGTCGCGTCAGCGACTTCGAAGGCCCCGACGTCGAGCGTCCCATTTGTTTGTGTGCGTGAGTGAGTGCGCCTGTTTCTCGACGGGAATAACGCTGTTTTTTTTTGCCACTGGTACTTGCCGTTTATCCGTACCGTAGACGGAGTTTATTATCTTTTCGAGGGGAAGTTTTGTTTTTTTTTTTTACGATATTTGCGATTGTTTCGGTAGCGTTTGTCGGATGAGTGAGGGGGATGTGCGAGAATGCTGCAACATCCAGCATCGATTTATCGAATGATGAAAAAATATGTTGGGCTTTGAGTGCTCGGACGAAATGATTTTTTAATACATCAATTGTTTCGCGTGCTTTTATTGTCTGTTTCGTTTCTCTGTAACTAAATCGCCGTAGATCGTAGCAGTACTGCTACTGTCTGTCATACCGTGGCCAGGACCGACAGTCTTTAAAATATCATGCCCTCGAGATCGCGCGTCGGTTGTAAGGAGAATCGTCCAAAAGGTACGAATTCGAAGTTCTTTAAAAAATGTTTTAAACATACGTTCTGATGTAGATATAAATAGCACAAAACATGGCGTAGATATACACTAGCCCGCTCCAAAACAAAAAATCGATTTTTTTTCTCGGCAGTTGCGCAAAAAGTTTCTATATATTGAAGAAAAATCTGACGAAAAATGTAAGTTTCCTCGTTTGAAAAGGTGACGCTCGATCTCTGGAATTTCCATGCTAATGGCGTGGAAAATTTGTTTTTCTTTTATCGCTGATTACCGCTAACGAGCAGCACGTAATGTCCAACGTTTTGCTTCAGCGAGTTTGCCGAGGATGAAACTCGAATCGAAAATATATTTTTGTCACGCTTATTACGAAAATTTCATTCGACACACCGAATATTTTTTTCAAAACGGCCGAGAGAAAAAATTATCGATTTTTCGCGCGACTGGCCGGAGTAACGTTGACGTACATTTTTTTCGTAAATTTAGCTCCCAAACATCATCGATTAAACGCTCTTTTTCCTTTCAGAGATGGATACCGATATTGAAAAAATATCAAGTGGAGCTGCCTCTGGAGTGCCCATTTCACGAGAGCCGGGATATTTTTTATCCGCAGCAGGCAGCGAAATTTCAGCACAGAACGTCACAATGGACCTGCGGCCTTTGCGGCAAATCGTTCTACGCGGAGAAACATCTAGACGCCCACTTCGATAGCAGACACAAGAGCAACATTAACATGGTTCGTGCCCTTCTTTTTAATTCGCTCAATGGGCAAAAAAAAACGAAATATCATCACTCCGGTAATAAGAAACTTGAATACCCATATTTTTTCATCAATATTCAGCGTGAAATATTTTTCACGATATATAAATACGACGATATAACGCAACATCACGAATTATCCGTAACGCACATTTTCCAGGCTGAAGACGCGGTCTGTCTGGCGAATTACTGCGATATCATGAGATGCGACGTACTTGGCAGTGGTGAACTGGACGATTCCCTGATCGACGATCCTACCGGTTCGTTGAACACCGATATACAGGTATGGCGTGAGAGCAGCGCCGACAACAGGCGCAAAAGCAAATACGGTGGATCGTGCGAGTGTCGCGAATTATCGAGGATCAACAAAATTAGCGAAAAATCGGAAATCATCCCGGCGCTTTCGTACGCGAATAATCAGCCGCGACGATGCAAGCGCATGGCAGGAGGAAGAGTCAACATCGGTGGCAACGATGCCAATGCTGATTCGCCAAAGATCTCATCAGATTCCATTCTGTCCGGTCTCGCAGGATCATCCTTATCCGCCTCTTCGCCCTCTTTATCCTCCTCTACATCTTCCTCCTCCACTTCTTCATCTTCTTCATCTTCATCTTCATCTTCTCCTCCTACTTCTTCTTCTTCTTCTTCTGCATCTTCTTCGGCTTCGCCACGCTCGCCCTATGACATGAGCAATGGACCTGAAAACGAGAGCTCCGCCTGTGATAATCCCGACGAAGACGACGACGACGATGACGACGAAGAGAACGAGGACGACGACGATGACTCGTCGAATCTCGTCGATTCTTCGTCGCCGGCAGCGCTCGACAGGCGCGAACGCGCCAAAGGCTCCGACATACGAAAGCTCAAGTCGAACTGCAAACCCGAGGAGCTCGAAAAACTTAAGCTACAGTGTCAAGTTGGTTTACTCATTTTCAAATAAACACGTGCGACTTTTCCTCTTCGCAAGTTTCTCAAAAAATCTCACCATCTTCGAATTTCAGATACTCGTCCGCGACTGCATCGCTGGTCTTCTCGCGAATCTCTCGGTCAAAGATTTCCAAGAGATCGAAGGTACAATCGTTGAACTCCGTTCGAGCCAATACAGCTTTTTCCGTCGAACGTCGGTTTTTTGATGTCTCTTCAATTGCTCACAGGTGAACTCAATCGCGCAATTTGCTGGTACCTCAGTTGCGACAAGTACTGGGAGGACTCGAGGAGGCAGCCCCGCCACACACCGTGGTATCTGCTCATCGCGTTTCTCCTTATCCTGTCAACCGGCATATCCGCCTGCTACTATCTCATCTCCATGATTCTCGGGTAAATAATTTCTACGAATTTTTCTCCTTTTTCAATGAATTTAATTATAACAATAATAACAATAATTAAAAAAAAACAACAAATTACCGACGATAATTACAATACACACAACGATTATCATTGTTGTTATTATTGTTATTATCAAAGTTCCGGGGACGACAGTGGTATGGACAGCAACGAAGAGAATCAAGATTCGAACGACGGTAATGGCAGTGATCGTTCTCTGTTGCACGATCCCGGCGGTGATCAAAGATACGACGATCATCGTCGTAGAATGGAGATCGGAGACGAGAGGCTTCAGGTAGCGGCTACGGGCGACATGCCTGACCATTACATCTACGTGGCTTATCCACCGGAATTAAAGCGTCGTTTGCTCGAGAGGTGAGAAAAACAGTGCGTGTGTGTGTGTGTGTTCTTCTGCCATAGAATGATGATTTGCATCCTTGAGAGAGCGAAAAAAAAACGAAAGAAACCCAAGTGTGCGATCGGAGACCGGAGAGAGACACGTGTCTTTTGTTTTTAGTTGCTACAACAGAACTACAAGATTGTAACTGGACCACGAGGCAAAACAGCACCGAGAGAGAGAGAGAGATTGAAACGTCGCGTTGGAATCGATGAATTTTCTCTTTTCTTCGAGAATTGTCGGCGGAATGGTGGAGAACGTAGAAGGATAGAAGGATTCAAGGGAGAAAGACGATCTTTTCACCCCCCCCCTGCCCCCATATTTCAACTTTTCTTCGACTTTTCTCTTTCACGCGAGCGTTTTATTTCTTGCGAACGTTCGTCAATTCAGAACCAATAGGTCATTTTGATAGAGCCGTCCGAGTCGCGCTGAGTGTCCATGACGCTCGATTGTCTCACTAGACGGCGCGACGCACCGGTACTGCTCGCGCTCGTGCCCAAAACGTTTGACCTCAGCGTTCCCACCGTGCTTTCGAAATTCGTGTCCATCGTCGGTGACGTCTCGTCCACGACCGTCTCATGATGCTGCTGCTGCTGCTGCTGCATCTCTATCGCCTCGCCGATTGAGAGATCCTCGTACGAGGTTGTCGCCGAAGTCGGCCTGAAAAGAGCCGGGAAATAAAGTTTATTGTGGAAAAAAAAAAGAATAAGAGAATTTTTTGCCGACGACGTTAAGGAAATTACGGAAAAATTAAAGCTCGTTGACACTCTGAATCTTCTTTAGCGTATAATACATGTAACGTGAAAAATAATATATCATGTAATATTTCATTACGTTAATAAATATTCTATGATATATTTTTGCCGAGTTGTGACGAAAGTTTGCGTCGAGTATTGAATAAAATACGTCTCGTTCCGGCGCGTACTTGATCGGAACACATCTAAGGCAATCGGCACATTTCCAATCTTTGCCGAAGAGCTCGCCCTCCTCGACGGTCTGCGGTAATCTGTGATGAAGCGTCTCGGGCAGCCGAAGCCCCGATAAACCTCCCATCACCGACACGACCCCCAATATCACAAGAGGAAGCACAAGATTTTCGCGTCCCTGTAAAATAAAAGAAATTCCTTTGGCTTTGGCGCAGGTTGCACTCTGCCTCGTTTGGTCTCTCTCTCTCTCTCTCTCCGTTCATCCCAGGGTCTTTTGAACACTGAATAAAAACGGGTGAACTTACGGACACACAAATATAAATATAAAAAAAATTAACAATTGTTACTATTAATGTGTTTCACGTGTCAGCAATAATTCATATTGTGTACTGAAATAAAGGGAAAAATTCACCAATCTCCGGACAAGAAAAACACGGGAAAAAATGCGAATGATAAACGGGGATAAAATTTATTCTTACCAAGTACGTGATGAACGGTATTATGACGAGACCCAGGCCGCTTATGTAGGCCGAGAAACCGATCGCGACGCCGCGCAACTGGGTCGGATACAGCTCACCCGCGAAGGGATATATTATGAGAAACGATGCCGATATCGCGGACTTTGACAGCAGAAATAACACGAGAGTCGTTGCCACCGCGTCTGAAATTACGAAATTGAAAAATTTCCTCTTTTTCCGCGCATTGGCATCTCGCGTTTCGGAGGGCGAGTGTGGTGCAAGCTCCTTCTCCTTTTTACCGGAAGGAAGAAGAACGGTAGCGACGCAGGACAAACCGGCGGTGACCATGCACAAACACAACGGCCAACGACGACCCCATCTGTCCATGACGAACCAGCAAGCGAGATAGCTCGGTATCTCCGCCAGCGACGAGAAGAAAAAGCTCAAATGTTCCTCGTTTCCGAGTGCCGGACCGTAATACGATAGACCCACGTATACCATGTTATTGGCAAACCTGGCAGGTTCAAAAACAGGTTGAATCGCTATTGTTATCGATAATGATCGTAATAATAAGGCAATAACAGTGTTATCATTGTTATTATCATTATTATTAACATCACAAGTTTGACCTACCAGTTGAGCGTTATAAGGCACGTTTTCAATCTCATATTCGGGGTCTTGAAGAGGGCGAGAACACCGGGACCGCTGCGTAATCGCTCCTCCTCGCTTTTCGTCCTCGACATTGTCATACGCTGTTTGAGCTTCTGCGTAAACGACTCTGGCAATTCTTTGCCGTTAACGAGCGCCAGTCTCTTTAATATCTCGTTCGCTTCGGCTAGGCGACCCTTCGCCAGTAGCCACCTCGGCGATTCTGGAAGAAACCTGCGCGTCCAAAAGTTCATTCAGAATGCAAACAAAATTTCTCGCGTTTTGAAAGAAAAAAAATTATTCTGCTTTTTTGTGCTCAATGCAATTGTTGTTTTTTTTTTCTTTTTCTTGTCTCTGAGATGACTGTCTTTTTTCTGTGGTTACGGACCACCAATAAAAAAAGTAGAGGAGAAACGGGGCGCTGGTGATCATCGCCAGGGTTCTCCACTCCGGGACGATATACGTCACGCCTGCCAACATGCAGAGCCCCATTGTGTAGAAGCTGCAGGTCATCACCGTCACGAAGGACCTGTAGTTCGGCCCGACGAGCTCCAATGCTGTGTTTTAGAAGGGAAAACAAAAAACTGTGAATTTTTCAAAAGAATTTTGAAAGATTTTTTTTGTTATTATCGATATTGTTGCGATAATTGTTGTTATCGTGGAAATTGCATAAAGTTCTTACATATAATGAAGGGTATTTGATATATTGCGGGTATCGTGAGGCCAACGAGGCATCGACAGGCCGCCCACGTCCAAAAGCTGTTGGATATCGAGGTGAGACATCCCCCTGCTATTAGTGTCGCTAGACACGTGAAAAACGACAATCTGCGGCCAATTCTGCGATATTAAATGAATAATCGGGTGAAACAATTGTGGGCATCAATAAAATAAAGGAATAATAGCACTTTTCGTTAGAACGAAAAAAAATTGGAAATTGTTATTTGCTTATTTTTTTCGTTGTAATGAAAAGGGTCCCTTAGGACATTTACAGACCTGTCGTTTAAAGTGCCAAAGAGATAAACACCGATCGGCCCACCGGTATTTAAAGCTACCAGACCAATAGTAGGATAAATCGCCTTATCGCAAACGAGATCGAACTATACGACGGGGAAAATGAAAGAATTTGTATTGAAGTCTGCGAAGTAAAGAGCGTACAACGTGATATTAGAACCGAGGGTCGAGAGGGGGAGATTAAAATACATAATAAGGTATCGCCATGTCGATATATTGACAGATCTTGACTTGTTCGCTAATGAAAAAAAATGTCAAGTTTTCAAAAATTCTTTGAAAGATTTTTCACGACATACGTCAATTACGATGGACGATATGACTTCCGTGGTATTGTACTCCCATCCGTGATCGCAGGGAATAATCGGCCACGATGTATTTCCCACTGTCAAGTTGACAGTCGTTAGATTAGCGCTGTCGATATCGGACCAGTCAAAGTTGTAACGCGTACACTGGCTGTAGGAGCTTTCATTTCCATCCTACTTTGACAATAATTACGGAGAATATTTCTCTGTTCATCATTACCACGACATATATTTTCTAGTTATCGATTGGGCATTGTTCAATATGGTTACTCTCAATGTCATCTACGTGAAGAAAAATCATAGAAAGTTTTTTTCCGATCGAGAAAGTTTTCAATCCTCGGCAAGTTTCGTTTTCCATTTGTTATCGTATTTAATTATTTGCATCGAGCGTGGCATGCATCAACCACGAATTTGCACGTAAGAGAGCTGAGGGTGATTTCAACAATGGGAGATTGACGCTCCTCGTCTTATAGGCCGCGTACAGAGAGTCTCTCGCGAGAGGCGCTCAGCGAAGAAGCCATCTACCGGACGCTGGGAGAATCACAGCGCGAAAAAGCACACTACTTATCAAACATACGTGTATACATGTTTTATGTTTTCGGAATAAGCACCTGCTGCGTAGTGGGAATAGCTAAACGCCTTCTTCGTGAAACATCCAGGCCTTCAAGACCGGGTATTTTGCACCAATGTGAGGGTGTTGATGCCATGAATAACTGATTGAAGGCACAGAATCCACATGGCAGACAAGCAGGTAGACAGACGAGCCATAAAAGTTTCTTCTGATAATTACCAAATTCACCCACGATCGGCAACAAATCATCGAGATCAAATGCGTCCTACGGAGACTCAATAATATATCATATTGTCCGTATAATCGTTGCGCGACTATATTTATTCCGTTCATAATTAGGTTTCTAAAATTCTTGAACTTCCGAGTCATCTTTTTTTACTAACCGGTTGAGCAACTTGGTACCTTAACTTTCGATTTTTCCAGTATCTCTTATTTCATTAGAAAATAACAATTAAAAAAACCATTTCTTTTCAACAATTCTATAATTTTGCCTTCCGTAAAGAAACGTAAATAGCTAAGGGACGGCGAATGGCAGCAATATCAAGACTCACGTCCTCATCGTTTTTGCGTTTTTTATCCCTGGCTGACGGAGTAGCGCCGTTCGTTGGCGAGGATTTTTCGTCCGACGTATGCATAATTTCTTCGTCGAACTCGGTCCTCACTCGGGACCCCCGGCGATACCCCGCGAACCGGGAGACCTTATAAGAGCTTTACGTGGTCCGCATTCGTTCGAAAATCTGGCCGCTATACCGCGACGAAGAAACGAGTTAATATATCTGTCGATTCGTTTTTGATGATTTTTCTCACGCACTAACACGCCTCCTTCGATAATCGATTAAGGATTTTTGATTATTTCAATGACTTTAATGGTAGAATGCTTCCGGCGAACCACGACGATTCTAACGTTTGGCGACGAATTTTCTTCTTTATACGATATAATTCAGCACATTTTGGGGAAGTCTACCGACTCTTCGTGTTTTTCTATAATTACGTATTTGTTTCGTAGATGAAACGGGGATGCTTTATTCGCTATTTCTGAGTTAGATTCTGTTGATTTATGTTTATTTAAAACTATGCCAATCTCCGGTTTACGAAAAGTTGATGTTTCCTGCCGAATTTTCGGCAGAAGCTCTACCTCGAGAGAACCCAAGCTACCGATACAACCTACTCGTTGCGATGCTTGACTGTGAGAAAAAATCGTAACGCGATGATACATCGAACGAAAGCCCGAGGAGGGGAGAAAAATGACGCTCGGTAATACGAGATTATAAGTTACATATACGTTGCAACGGAGTAGGGAAGTTGTAGACTCGTAATTCAATTGGGTTAAGGGTACTTAGAGGAGATTGAGGACATTGCTGACACCGAGGGCATCCCCAATCGGCCGGAGAAGCGTTGGTCATCGAGAATCATTACGCGCGTTTGTAAAACACATGATAGTCGTTTATCGGGGCGCTATTAACCCTCCTTTGAAAATTTTGAAAAATTCACCGCGAAAGATGCCTTATCTAAACTCTATCAACACCCTCGCAGCAATAAGCGCACATCATCTCCGATTCAAAGACTTGTTTTTCGCCAATACTAGCCTGATCCACTCAAACTTATCGGTGTGTGTGAAATTGATTATAAAAAAATCCCATAGTCTCTTCGCCCCCGGTCACACGATATGAAATAAACTCGAATATTGTACTCGCTCGAATGTGCACTCGCGAATTTATTGAATGTAGAAAAAGAATATTCCGTTTTACTCGCGAAAACCGGAAGCTTGGATAAAATCCTTTTCTCATCGACAATACTCTTGTCCTACTGTTTATTCTTATAAATCAAAATTGTCTCGACTTGTACGAGGCGAAGAAAGCATTGAGAATGTTCGAAATAGGCATCGTAAATTCTGCAACGATGAGTTATGTCAAAGTGATGGATTTTTTTTTATTCATGGCATTTAACACCCTTCATTTATTCGTTTAGTTTATCATTACTTGCCAGGACTCTCAGAGTCCAAAATTTGTTCGTCTTTCTCTCGCATCTTGCACAGGTACATCATTGACACGCAAAGAATAGGGCAATTATACTCTCCTCGCATACGTTCAATCATTCATATTTCTTCGATATATTTTTTCATGTTCAGTTGGAAAACAAAAAAATAAGCTGAAATATTACATACATTCTGATGATTACCGAAAATAGTCGAGGAAAAAGATCCCTCCAAAAAGATAGACTCATCGCTTTACTCTCTCGCACTCGCACAAATAATCGATTCTCGCAAAATCATACATACGCAATTAATTTCGCACCTGACATCTTGCCTACAACAATTCTCTCTCTCTCTCTCTCTCTCTTGCTCACTTAACTCGTATTATCACAAGCCCATTTATTCGAGGCACACTCGTTTGAATCCACACGCGCGATTGTCCAAAGACACGACTGGCTAAAAAAATAAAATAGCATTTTTCTTTTCCCCACGCACATACATGTATACATCAAATATATACATATATATACGCTCGTATTTAATAATCGTTCGAGGATGGTATTGGGAGGGTGATGAGGGTGAGGTGGGGGGGGGGGGGGGGGGGGGATTGAAGATTCTCAGAGCACGGAAATAATCGAAGAAATTTGTTCTTTTGAAAAACAGAAACGAACTTTTGTTTTTGGTTTTTTTTAGACTCTCGGTCTCGCGTTTGAAGAAAAAAATGTACATTTGTTTTTTCGTTTCTTTTTGTTGTTTTCTCTTTAATCGAATCAACAATTAACGAACATTCACTTGGCGAGAAAAAATATAACATACACGCGATTCACATACATACATATTCGTCGTTGAAAATAATCCAAAATGCCTTACCCGCGCAAGGGTCAAGCCTTTGTTTCATTTTTAATTTCCTTTTTCCTTTTTTTCTATCATACAGCTTTTTTCATTTGTTCCATTTTGCTTCGTCCTTTCAGTTTTCCATCTCGCTGCTTCATGCATACATCACAATTTTTCCCTCTCTCTCTCTCTTTCTCTGACATTCTCAAATTTCTTCCGCTCGTTACTCGGCAGCCTCGGGGGAAAAAAGAAGTTTAACGTTGGAACGCGCAACGGTTTTTTCTCTCTCTCACTTTTCCCTGTTTTACCCACCTAAGACTCGGTGCACTCGCAAAATAAAGTTCATTTTCTCCTCCTTGCTTCCTCCTTGTGTTCATTTTCTTCTTTCTCTCTTTGCTTCTCTCGGTCTCTCTCTCTCTCTCTTCACTCGAATCTCACAGGCAACGCACTTTCACGCGCATCGTCCACAACAGATATTCTTGGCACAGCTTTTTTGAGTTTTTCACGTTATTCACTCGGTTTAGTTCATTGTTCCTTTTATTTTTTTTTACTTTTTCCATATTTCTGACGATTTTATCACCACTTTTTCGTTCTCATCATCATACACTCTTTTCTTTCAGGCTCCCTCTTTTGCTCTCTCATTCTCTCTTTCTCTCTTCTCATACTCGGTGGCATGAAACTTCTCAATTTTCTTCCACTACTCGCACACTCTTTCCCCCTTCGTTCTCTCACTCGTGTGATTATCTCCCCCCCCCCCCCCTTCCCTCCCTCCCCACGCCCCTGGGGGACAAGAAAATTTCTCTCTCTCTCTCTCTCTGTGTCAAACTTGGTCGATAACGTATTCATTTTTTTTTCTGTTTTGTTTGCATTTTTTTTGCTGTTGGCCAAAAAGCAGGAACACGTGCAGACACCATCATCCAACCGTTCAACATCATCCTCTCGCATCCGGTCATCTCATCATCTTTGCTCTCGTTCCTCTCATTTTTTTTCCAGTTTTTCGGGTTTTTTTTTGCTTTTTTTTCGTTTGTTTTTTGTTTTAATTTTTTTTTGTTTTCGTATTTTATTTTTTTTTTCCTTTTGGAACTCACGCACATCCATCAACTCGCATCCGCACCATCCAATCTTGTTGTCTTTGTATTGTGTTCGATAGATTTCTAGTCAAATCAATTTGCACGAGAGTACAATCTTGGGGCGATCTGCAAACAACAAAAAGCCAAAAATGGACCAAATGTGATTAACCCTCGTATTTATCATCGTCGCAATCGCGCATCGTCTTTTAATGATCTATTTATATATACACGTGTATCACGTCAACTTTTTCATTCAACGCGAATTTCGTATGATTGTTTTGCTCGGGATTTTTTTTTCTTCCTCGTTAGGCTCGTAACGAATATTGGGGCGAAAGTTAGACATTGAGAGAAACCATCGAGGGGGTCGGAGGCGAGTGTTGCACGTCGATGAAGAAGAAAACTAAATGAATAATTAAGTACGAGCGGTTCGAAAGCCTTGACCCTCTCCCCTCCCGACTTTCCCGGAAGACTGTTACACCTATTGCTGATATTTCGTCCGCCTCGTTCTCACTTCAGTGGTAATTATCATCGTCCGCTAAAGCGGAAGGATAATTCGTTACGGGAAATAACGAATTTTCGAGAAATAGCAGGAAAAAAACAGGACGCACGAGACGTGTCCTTTTTTGCATCGATTTCAACGTAATTGCAATTTTTTTTCGTCACTCCTCGAGCTTTTCCTTCCCCCTTTTGTGACAATCCCTTCGTCAAAGGCCACACAATTGTTCCCCCGAGATAACGAGACTGGCACGCGGGCAAACGATCCGTAAAATCGTCGACTCTCGCGCCATCTCCTTGACAATTTGCGTAAATGTTTATTCCTTCTTCCTTAAATAATCGAAAATCGTTCACCATCGTTCCGGTTCTCACGACGATAGCATTTGTTTTTTTCAAACCGCACGAAACGGATACTTTCGTTCCACCGAATCGTTATTGTCGAATTTTATAAAATCTACACCGTATATTATCGCCTGTCGCGTGATAATATAGGAAAAATGAAATTTTGGCAAATTTTGGCAAATTTTTGCAAATTCCGATGGAAATTTTACGAATCTGTCGTGATTATCGTCGTTTATTCCGGAACTGGAACGATGGAACGAGTATGGGATGGGTTATGAAGAGAGAAATTCGTTGACTCACCAACTCGAGGCAGCACCGGCGCTCTTGAGCTTTCTTATTCCCTTGGTGACCCAGATGGCGAGCGCCTTGGCCTTGCTGTTCCGAGCGCGTCTGCCTTTCGTCAAGAATTCAGCGAGAGGCTCCGTCTCGACGATCGGCAATACCTTGACGCCGAAGACGGTGACGAGATCGCCGAGGAGGCCGATAGAGGTCGCCATTGCCTCCTCCGAATGTTCACGATCGACCGCGATGGAGGTTATGAATGTTATGATGAACGGAACGTGGGGCTCGACGAGGGCAACATCGGGACTCGGTGTTTCACCGTCGCCTTTGAGACCTTGAATTATACCGGTATAAGCCTCGAGCACGCCGACGCGCAATTCGTTCAAATAATCGATCATATCGTAATCGGTACGATCGACATTGGCTTGGGAGGCCTGCGCGAGCGTCTGCAGAACGACGTCGAGATACTTTTTGAACTCGGGACCGATGCTGAGGGCGACGTCACCGAAAACCGAGAGTATCTGCGGTTTTACCGATCTGTGGACCGTATCGTTGCTCAATATTTCCAGCAGAAGCATCATTATCTCATCGCAGTACGGCAACATTTTATTGCGCAACGCCCGACAGATGTCGCCCGTGAGACCAACGGCGGCGCAGCAAACTTGATACTCGGCGTGATTCTTCAGGCCGAGACAGAGGAATGGCTTGAAGGCGCTCATGTACTTGAGAAAACCGTCCGACAACACCTCGACCAACGTCGAAACGGCCATTAGCGCGTCCTCCTGCACGCCACCGACTTTGCACGAGTTTGACGCGAACATCGACAGAAGCGCGGTCATTATGGCGTCGGATATCTGCGGCGCGTCTTCGGGCGTCACCTTGCGGAGAACCGATTGAAGCGTCGCGCATAAAAGCGATTGCAGGTCGTGATATTGAGCGCGCTCCGAATGGTTCTGAAAATGCGTCTCCATCTGCAATACTTGCTGCAGTCTCTCCAGTATCACCATCGTTGTTTTTTGCACCGTGACGTAACAATCGCGGGGTGAATTTTTCACCATTTCCATGAGCGCCTCGTAGGCCGCCGATCTCAAGTTGGCCTGAGCACCGTCCGGACGATCGGTCGTTTCCAGCAGACGCTGTACGATGAAATCGAAGAATTGCGACATGCAGTACGTTTCCGGCTGCTGATCCTCCTCGGTTTCGGCGGCCTCGTAGCTCGCTTCGGCGAGACCGGTAAAGGCCCAACATACGTTTGCGGCCACTCTCGGCTCGGCTTTCAATCCTTTAACGAGGGATTCCAACAGCGGCTTCAAATAAGTCTCGTTTATCGCCGCTTCCGGTATTATCTCGCATATACGGCCGAATGTCCAGGCTGCCGTGTCTCTCACGACCACGCTATTGTCGTACATGAGTTCGATGAGAGTCTGCATCGCTTGTTCCACGAGAGGTTTCAACGTGCTTGGATCCAAGCCGCTCAGTATCGAGCCGAACGCCATGAGTGCAGCGTCCCGATAACGCCAGTCCGGACTTTTTATGTTGTCCTTCACGAAGGGCAGGACGTAAGGTACGATACTCTCCTCGCAGCATGACGCCAAAAGCATCAGACAGACGCCGGCCGATTTCGATGGATTCCAATCGTCCTCGTCGTCGAATTCCTCCTGTTTCGTTAGTTTTTTCATCAGAACCGGCACGAGAAACTGCAGAGCTCCCTTTGCGTAATGACGCGAAACTTTCGATGGTGGACGACCGCCTTCCGAAGCCTCGCCCTCTTCCATCGAAAGATCGACCTCTTCGTCGGCTACGTTCGACCAAAATTCGATTCCCTGAAGCGCTACGTCGTCGACGTCCGATTTCATCGCTTCCAGTGTTATCTGTCGGACGGTAACGGTCATCGCAGTCGTGAGACTCGGGTCAACTTTTTTTTCTTTCGCATTTTACTACTGTGCATTTTATTTTCAAGAGTGGCAAACTGGGATAGCGATATATAACATAGATTTTGGGAGATGAAAAATTGTTGAAAAATGATGGGCAATATTCTTACAACATGCGCGTGAATCAAAAGAGAAACGTTGAACATTAGTTGCCTACCGGAAATAGCGCTGGGCCCATGTACGGCTCCATGTACTGATAATACAGAGACATAATTTTCACTAGACACTGCAGAGCGGCAACTCGAATTTGCGAGTGCGTAGATTGCGTCGCCTCGCACACGACTTCCATTATAAAGTTTCTCTCGGACTGCGAATAGAAAAAGCCCAAAAATATAACAAACGGAATTACAAGGAAAAAACATGAATGGAAACACGATTTTTCACCTGAATCTCGAAATTTCCTTTGGTGAACTCCAGCGAATTGTAGAGAGCCCGTGTCGCCGCGAGTCTCACATGATTCGACGTGCTCGATCCTTTCATACCGTGTATTATCGCAGTGAGAATTTGATTCGACTGCGATACGAGAACTTCGCTCTCGATGTCCTGACAAATGTAGCCGATTGTTTCCAAGGTCGCCTCCTTCATCATCTCCGTACTCTCCGTGTCCGCTACATTGTTAACCAGCAGCGGTATCAATTCCGTCCATTCGCCGACCGGCAGTTCCGCCACTGCGACCGCGGCGACGCATTGCGCCGCCGAACTTGGTCTATTCGTCTCTGTTCCGAGTGCTCCGAGGATCTACGATTGTTTCAATTCGCGTCGTCTTACTCGTTTGCTCGGTTTGAAAAAAAATTGGCCCGAGAATAAAGGTGTAGAAAAATGTACAATCATGTGTATATGCAATATACATTTCCAAGTATTACACTTGCGTTTCCACTCGTGTTAATTGTTATAATCATGTTTTTCATGTATAAATACACACAATCGTCGAGTTAATTTCTCAAATGAATCGGTACGATATCCTCTAGTCTTTCCTTGCTCGGAACAAAGTTTTTGGGAAAATCGAGATATTCGAACATTTTTGTTCTCAGAGATTCGGTAAATTTTATGTTTAACGAACGCGATGATTGCGATATCATCGGTGTCTGTATAATTTTTCAAATTACGTCGCGTCAAAGCATAACGGAGAGGAGAAAGATACGGCGAAAGATGCTTAAGGTAGACTCACATTTTTCTTGATAAATATTCTAGTCTCGGCGGGAATGGCCAGCCATCTCTGCTGATATTGAATTTTAAGAGCCTGATCTTTGGAAGTCAGCTGATTTTTGAGTTGCAGGCCAGCGGCCATGCGAGCGACGGTGCTGGCTGCCGATGTGCCCAGCACACCGCTGAGACGTTGCACAAACTCATGCTGCCATGTGGTAAGGGGAAAAAAAAACCTCATAACAAAAATTCGTGTTTTTTTGTTCTGCAATTTCGGGTAATTTTGACGAGGAAAAACTTACGAAATTCGTGAGCGCCGCTTGTTCCAAAAAAATTAGAGCCGCTTCGAGCTCATTTTTGTCTGAAAGAGGAAAGATGCGTCGAGGAAAAAAAAAACAACGAAATATCGCGAAATTTTGAACATTTTTTTTCAAGCCACACACGCGTGCCTAACCACGCTTTCACGCCCCTCCCTAGCAACAAGCGCACACGTTCGCGAAATTTGTGCCTACAGGTTTTCTTTCCTTTTCTTCTGTCTCACGGTCGTACGAACGAGCGAAGGAAATTACAACGTTGATATGCGTATCTCTAGAAAATAATTGTTTCGACACGAGGCGGAGACAGAAAGAAAGATGGAAAAAGGCGAAAAAAAAAAACTTTGACTTTTGACTTACCACCCGAGACAGTTTTCTCGAGGACTTGTATGAGTTGCACCGTCGTCTGATCCATCTGCATGATTGTCCCGCGGTGTCCCGGCGATAAACGCACACTTGAATTTTTTTTTCTTTATATATATATGTGCGTAGGGATATAGATTGTGTGTATATATATATATATATATATATAAAATACACACACGGCGCGAAAAAGTGTATTAACTATTCACTTCGAAATAGAGGTTACTTAATTTTAATCGTTTTTTCGTCTTTCACGGCTTCGTTAAGATGTTCTCTCAAAGGTTATGTCGAGACGGTCTCTGTATTAGATTCGTCGTCTTCGCTGACCGGCAACAGCGGATGTGCACATGTGTGTTGGCAGAATAGCCGTTTTTACGTTCTCGCTTGTTCCATCGAGACGCAAACTTTTTCTGTCTCACTCTATTCCTTTTATCTCTCTCTTTTTGTCAACGGTCCTTTGCGTTCGAGCTCAATTTTTTCACTTTCTGATCGCGCGAAATGAATCCCGAAAAAATTTCATCGATCCATTTGAATATTACGGCTATCAAGTTAATTGTTTAGTGGAATTATCGATGTTGTATATCGTTGGCTATTATTGTTAATATTAGTTTAATTGAGGCACGAGAGAACCGATACGACGAATCTTACATCGATGCCGAGACACAGCCTGTTACTATCATTATTATTTGAGAAATATATATTCGCGGGATCCCGAGATTGGCGGTTTCGAGGCGCTGCGATCGTTTTTTTTTTAATCTCCGTCTCACTTGGTCGTGCAGCTTGTGATTTAGCTCGGGGAAACGGTTCTTCAAATCTTCGCTTTATGACTTTTGTCTTTTATTCGATCGTTTTGGGATGTTTTTAAATTGATATAAAATGTTCTACAATTGTACGTATCA
This sequence comes from Heteropelma amictum, assembly GCA_959613375.1. NCBI lineage: Eukaryota > Metazoa > Arthropoda > Insecta > Hymenoptera > Ichneumonidae > Heteropelma > Heteropelma amictum. The sequence continues at coordinate 27,123,680 of OY390722.1, read as the reverse complement.
ATTTGAAGAGGCTCGAGAATTGAGGAATGTCGCAGTGACGACAGTTTCGTAATTTTTATGTTTTTTTTCCTTCGTTGTCAGATCCGCACCCTGGCGGCGCTGCAGTGCACGCCGGCAATCCTATCACGAGAGTGCGTTGTTGAGCGAAAAAACAAAATGGCCACGAGCGAAAGTCGAGAGCATGTGATTCGAGAAACATAGACACAAAGAATGTCGAAGATGAAATCTATATATGTTATGCATCCCAGAATTGCGATGCATCTGTTACCCGCCAAATTCCTCATGGCTTTTTCCCAATCCCCGTCGGTTCAAACATTTTTCTCATAGTTTGTTTAAATGTGATATCGGCCGAAAATGATCCATTGGAGGTTATGTTTTCGCGAAAAAATGCATCAACGGACGTTACCACTTCACAGATTTTTTTCAAAGTAGAGAGGACTACTTTTCCTCCGCCGGCTCGTAACGCATGCGCATATGAATACGCAGGCTGCTGCTGGTCCAGAAAAAGTTTCAAATTATGTGACTGAAAAAACGTATAACACTAGAAACGCTGGCGGAAATTCAATTGTTTATAATTAACCGTGATCACCGGGGAGAAATAAGGCGTGCTCTTTGCAGACTCACTTTTTCAAGAACAATTTGTAAATCTTGTACATTAGGGCCCCGTCGTAATCAACAGTCGATAAAACAGACCGGAAGTTGCCATGCAGAGCGCCGGAGGTATTTGGACAAGGCGGATCAGTTTGTAATAAATCTAGTTATCTTGATGGATTTTTCTTTCATAATAATTAACACAAACATTTTGTTGATAAATTGCCGATATATATTTATCTATATACTCGTGTATAAAGGCATAACAGACGTACACTGTCGACAACTCATTTTATTCTCTGTTGCTCTTAAAAACAATTCACTTTACATTGATGCTTCCAACGTGGCGTTGAAAGTCGAAAACTTTATTTCTTTTCTCTTTTTCCTCCAGAATAGGCGATCTTTCGAAAACCCATAACAGCCCAATTTTCAATTGTTCAAAGTTCCTTAAAATAAGTGTCCCTTCTCATCACACTCGTAAAAAATACTCCAATAAAAAAAATTCCAAGAGCGCAAGCGCGACTTGGCGCGAACGTGGCGAACGCTCGAAAGGTGTTGTGGACTCGAAGAAAAGAAGCTCCTCGTTTTGAAAATTACTTCCAATTCAAAATGCAACGATTTTTCAATCTTTCAATTTATTATAACGTACGTATAGCATAATTGCAATATCATCGTTAATGTTGCCTGGGATTTTCTTCGCATTTATGCTTTATATCACTATCTCTATCTCTCTATATCTGTATCTCTCGTCCTTCAAACTTCAGTGTGGAAACAAACAGACCGTTTTTTGCAATATACATATAATATGTATATATATATATATATATATATATATATATATATATATATATATACACATATATATATATATATATACATATAATATGTATATATATATATATATATATATATATATATATATATATATATATACATATTATATGTATATTGCAAAAAACGGTCTGTTTTTACACACATATATATATATATATATGTGTAAAAACACATATACATAAAAAGTAGCAGTTGCAACGATAATTATGTAGTAACTATGGTAAGTAAATGGTACATAGTGCGATTTCTTTTTGTCCCCCGAACTCTCTGCTCGTTTCTGGTAACGGTGGTATATCATTAAAATTATGCACGAGTTTAACGGTAGTAGGAGTACTATTATCATTGTAATTATAATAATAATTATTAATATTATTGTTTATATTGTTATAACTATTATTACTACAGAATTAGAGTCGTAGTGGTATCGTGATGGTGTTTTTTGTTGTCGTGGTAACAGTAGCGCAAAATACGTATAAATATTTGTTCATGTATATACATTTTCTTTTCGTTCAAGCTCTACACTTTAATTCATGATTATAATAAATCTCTCGTAAAATAATAGGTAACTTTTATTCTTTTTTACTCTCTCGGTGCGGGAGCCCGAATTTTTCGTGTACGTCAAACACAAAGAGATGTACGAAATTATCCTTATTTTCATTATCATACCAACTGTTCTATATAGTTTGCGTGTGCTTTTGTGGTGCGCCAAAAAAGACCATCATGACAAAGCACGCTAGCATTCCACCTTAAATCACTAAAATCACATAGACGTTAATACGAGGATCGGTAATTATATATATGTATATATATATATATATATATAATATATTTTTTCTTCTTTTTTTTCAATCTGTCACTTTCACTCTCCGTCACACGCTCATTCACACGTTAGTCTGAAGCTCGTCTCGAAAAAGTTGGTCTTGTCAATTTGTATTAATATATCATAGTGTATCTTATATATTATATTTATTTATTGATTCACTTATCGAAAGGCGGCTCGACGAAGTCGCGTGGCTCGAAAATGCATTGCACTTCTTTCTCGATTATTCATAAGAAAACTTGATAAAATCTGTTTTTTTTTCTTTTTTTTTTTTTTTTTTTCAATATTCATCGCTTTTCTCATTGCTCGGCGAGATGCGATATACATGTATATGTGTGAATTTTCATACGTATTTTATATAAGAAACGCTCATGTACGGATAAACATTTGTTGCTTCGTCTTGCTGATATGTTTGCTTATTCGATGAGACTTTGCATCCTTGAAAAAAAAATGAGATGCGAGACTCGTAATTATCATTGAAAATGAATGAAAAAAAAAAACGATAAATTCAAATAATCGTAATAACGATTATGACGGGGACGACGGATTTGACGGCTCGGTGGATTAAAAGGGTAAACTACCGACGAACATCGTCTCTATGAGAGGCGGCGCTGGCACGAGATCTTCGAGCTTGAGATAAAAAATTCGTTGCAAACCCTGCACCGATAGACTGCGGAGCTCCGGCAATTTGCCCAGAAGCCTCGAGAGATACTGCGTCTTTCGCTGTGCCTCCGCGTTATAAGTCACGTGATCACGCAACGACGATATTATCTTGGTCTGAAGAAGCTCCACGCGATGTGGCTCCTTCAAACCGTATCTCTCTGCGAGAATAAAAAAAAACATCGAAAAGTTCTACAATGTCCTTCAAATTTATCGATATATCGAAAAATGATAGAATCATCTTCTTTTTTTCTATTTCTCAAAAATCTTCCGTTGTTCGAGTTTTTTGAAAATTCCACCGACTTGTTGTATTCGATGAAAGGAGCTTTTTTGAATTTGAGTTTATCGAGAGAAAATGGAGGAAGCTTTACCGATCGGTTGATAAAAAACTGTATTCGATTAAAACTTTTCAAGACGAAAAAATGACTCACCGGTGACGAGCGTGAGAGCGCAGAGACAGGCGAACGCGCTTATGTCAACGTCCAGCACCCTCAAAGCTTGACAAAAGTCAAGAATTCCGTGCAACCAATCGCCGAAGCTCCGTTGGCACTGGGCGCGCGTGAGTACGACACCGTTGCAAAAAGTCAGGCTCGTGTCGTCCGACCTCGTACGATAAGCCAGCCTCAGTACAAAAAGCTCGAGGCTCGCCGATTGGAAGAGTAATTCCTGAGGGAGAAAATGAGACGCGTCGTTATTCTCCTGTTTTTGTTTTTTTGTTTTTTTTTTCAAATTAAAACCACACTACAGAGAGAGTGCGACAAGTCCATAGAACGGACGATTGACCGTGCGTCGATGGAGCGTACCTGATCCTCCTTCGTGAGGTCGGAAAAACCGGGAATTTTATCAGCGAAATTGCGTATTACGTCGACAGAGGTCATCAGAAGGTTATAAAATTGTTGAATCTTCTCGGCTTCGGTCATCGGCAAATCGGCAGGTCCGGGCTCTCTGTACTGCGAGTAATCGAGATTAGCGAGGTCCGGGGTCGTATCGACGTGAGCCCGCACGAGGGCGGTTATCAGAGAGACCGGAGGACTCGGCGGCGACTCCTGCGGTGATTTTGGCTTCGAGGGTAAGCGTCCTCGACGTCCCTTCAACGAGTCCGTTCTCACGACCTGCGGGGAACGAGCGAAACGTCCGTACGACGTGAAAAGGCGGTCCGTGGAACGATTTCCGGAAGTTGCAGGAAGTATTTGTAAAGTGGAGTGTCCGCTCACCTCTTTGACCATACCGACCATGAGGCACTTTTGAAACCGGCAAAATTGGCAACGATTGCGCCGACGCTTGTCGACCGGACATGATTTTTCCGCCAGGCAAACGTACTTGGAGCCCTTCTGCACGGTACGCTTGAAGAAACCTTTGCAGCCCTCGCAAGTCCGCACGCCGTAGTGCTGGCACGCAGCCGTGTCGCCGCAAACGGCGCACAACTGACTGGGACTCGGTGGAGCCCGCTCGCTGCCACTCGGCGACGGGACTGACGACGTTGGATTGTTGTTACTGGTATTGTTGTTGTTGTTGATGTTGTTGTTGATGCAGTTGGCTCGGGTTTTCGGGGATTCCTGGTTGCTGCCACTGCTGTTGTCGGAGATAACGAGGATTAGAATGCGATCAGTGAAGTACTGGAAAATCGTGAATATATTCCGACATCTCGATCGAGAAGGGATGGCAAGACTTCCGGAAAGTAGGATAGACCGAACGTACCTCGCGGAATCCGATCGTTGGAGCGTCATTGGCCGCGTCCTTCCGGGATTCACGGGATTAGAAATTGGACCAACGACTAGATTGTTCGATGGCAAATAGGACGTGGTTATGGGTAAGCTGCCATAACCGTTATTGCTGATGTCTCGTTGATTCACGGACGAAACTGCGGCAAAATAGCCTGGAGGAGGTAGAGGAGGTGGTGGCGGAGGTGGAGGTGGAGCAGCCGTTCCCATGGATGCTACGGGCGGCGGAGAACCCGGAGGTGGTGATCTCGTTGCGCTACCAGCGCTCGTCGACAATGTGGGTGATGCTGGACTCATCGCTCCCGATGTTATCTGCATGTAACGGTTGAAAATTCGTTACACGTTGGCACTTGAGAAGGTACAGACTTCAAAGCACCTGGCAGGCCTCGAAAACACGCGTCTTTCCCATGAGAATCGATAAAGTAGCAAAGTTTACGAAGGCTTACATTGCGGTGGCTGTGATTGTCGTTCGGGCTCGGGTGCTGGTGATGGTGCTGCTGCACGAGATGATGATGTTGGTGATGATGACTGGGATGATGGTGCTGCTGTTGGTGCTGTTGATGATGTTGATGATGATGATGATGCTGCTGCTGCTGCTGCTGCTGCTGCTGTTGCTGATGGTGATGAGGATGTTGATGGTGCTGTTGCTGCTGGTGATGATGATGATGAGCCTGCTGCTGCTGTTGCTCGTGCTGCGGCTGGTGATGAGCTGGATAACCAACCGTGGTTGCGAAATCAGCGGTATAAGGAACGTCATTGCACGTGTACTGCAACGAATCGAAGCACTCGTCATCCATCTTTATGCCGAGACCCAAGAGCTCCTGACGAGTGTAACGCTGCTGATGTACCGTGTAGGTCTCTTGGAAACTCGGCAATGGCGTTGGGCTGCAAACCGAAGACAAAAGGATCGTACACCGACACCCTACGATTGTTGCCAATGGTAATGAATCTCGGAGCAAGAATCTCACCTGAGTGAATCGGTTTGCACGTCCACCGCTGAGAGTGGTCTGTGCTGTTGGTGCTGTTGCTGAATGTTATGATGAATCGTGGCTTGCTGGGACTGTGCGGGCTCATCGGCATTGGGCAATCCTTGCGGGTTGCCCAATTGTAGTTCGGGAAAAGGGTCCAGCTCCTCGGGCAGACTTCCCGCGTCAGCGGGATCGGTATAAGGGGCGCCGAGTAAATCGGCAAAGCTGCTACATCCGAAGGGACTCTGGAATTTTCATTCATCGTTTTCGTTCGTATGCTTCCTTGATTTTCCATTTATTCGCAATCAGAAGGAAGCTCGGAACACCCGGACAAATCGAAATTGCGATGTGTGGGGAGGTTCCCGAGTGTCTTTAGCCGTACTACAAATGTTGAAGTGTTTTGAAAGGGTGCTCGCGAGGGCGTGACTACGTTCGGCTATTCGGTTCGCGTAAGCTCGTTTCAAGTTCCGCTAGGAGGTGACATTTCGTTTACGAGCCTCGGGAGACACATCTCAGACAGTTTCATCTCTCTTTCCGCGATTCCCCGTTATGCTCTGATATAAGACTTCTCCGGATTTTCCCCACTGATTACTGCGTTTAAATCGCAATGGATAATCGGCAGGAGGGGAGGGCAGACATGATGTCACGTACCTGCGTCTGAAGGAGAAGCATACTCGACGCGACGGTGAAGGCGGTAGCCGTGGTGGTCGTGGAGGTCGTCGTGATTGCTGTCGTTGCGTTACCGGACGACGATTGTTGATCGCTGCAACCGATCAGACAACGATTCTCCCTGACGATATCGTTACGCGTTGTATGATCAGCGACAATCTGCTGGGTCTGCGGACTGCTAACGTTGCTGCTATAACTTTTCCCGTTCTCGCAGTCACTTTCCCCACTCGCTGTATGCAATTGCCCTGAAAAATTCCGAAATAAACATTGCTAAAATTGCCTCTCTGGACGGCATAAACGAACAAGATGAAAATAACGTCTTTACGAGCAAAACGGTTTATCAGGTGATGAATAAACATTCCGAAAAAGAGGCTATAGACATCGGAAATCGGTTCTACCTCGTTTTATTACAATCAATCGCATTTATCATCACTCATGTGATACCTACAATTTTTATAATATTGCGCATAATTTTGGTCCATGACGATCATATCGGATGCTGGAGATCGGCCGTTTCGATTACCCTGATGAAATACAACTATTTTTCTCTTTCCTCAATACGCGTATCGTTCGAAGGAATGAAATATCTTCCCCTTTGATACAAATGTAATCGCCGATAGGATCGTTTGAATCTACGAGATTCTCGTATTCGCTGGACCGCACGTTGCCGTCCTCCGGCGTGTAAACGCGCGCGATCTCGTCACGGAAAAAAAGGAGAAAGACGCAGCGCTCGGGGGAAAAGGTGAAGGGATGAGAAGACGCGAAGATGCTACGAAAAATCTAGGCAACCTTCACTTTTATGATTCTCGTGTGTATAAACGTATTTATATATATGTGTTTATAATATCTGTATGGATATATGTATACTCCGTTAATGCGCGAGATTACGCGATATATACGCGCGTATATATATTATAATTGAACATGGATCACGATGAATGTCCTGAAGTGATATTTGTCGTTCGCAGTTTTTTTTCGACGGATTAATATATTTATTCACACATCCACACGCATATATATATATATATATATATATATATGCAATATAAATTTTCGAAGTCACACTTTCACTGCGACCGGCGGTCTAGTGTTTCTCGTTTTGCGCGCCTCTTCTTCCCCTCCCTCTTCCTCTCTTTTTTATCTTGTTTTTTTCTTTGGTGAATTTATTTTTGTCGGAATGAGTCGTCCCTCGTCCTGCGATCTTCATCGAGGAGCTATTTTTTCGAGGTCATATTGCACGGTCGCGAGTGAAACATTTAATTGCCCGAAAATTGCCGCGAAAAAAAATCTTCGTGTCAAATTTAAATTGCAAAAACGTTGTTTTATCCGTGAAAATTCGAATCCGCAAGGACACGAGCGACGACCGTCCGGTTTCGTTGGCTCGGACCGAGTGCGAACGTCGTGACGATTTCAACGTCCTTAATATATAGAGAAATCCGAGCTGCCCAAACAACCCTCTCTACACTCTCACTTCTCATCCCTCATTTTTGAAGGGATATTTAGGTAACCGGCAACGTTCAACCCTCGAGGGAGGAATGAAATCAGTGGCATTTAAAATATTAGACGCCTGTGCCACCACGCTCTTCACCCATGGGCACACACTCTTATCCGGTTTTACTGTCTGTTCGATCATATTGCGCACACCTTTTTATCGCGGACACTCATCCTACCATTGACATTTTTACGTCTCGTGTCGAAAGCTTTCGAGGGACGCGCGGGTTTGAGCAAAACCGAAAAACTATCCATATAAATAAAAAAACATAACAATTCTTTCCCTCCGCACGATCAAAAAATCAAATTTTGCAGATTTAATTATAATAATCGTGACAATGACAAAGATAATAATTATTGTAACAAGAGTGTTGATTATTGTCAATGTGAATACAAGAAATAATAAAAACATGATGTTTGTTGTTGATGTAAGATTTTTATATGGTATTACGACAATCATTCAACATCGTCATTGTTATTTATCCGGGGACTTTTTTAATAAACAGACGTGTCGCAGCAGCGATATGCGATAAATTAAGGGGGATGGGAAGCAAAGGGGCTTGTTCCACACTTCAGCGCCGTCGGTATACGAAGCGCAGCAGGGGGGAGGAGGCTCTTTGGAAAAAAAGATGAGCCCTTGTGTGCAGGCGTAGCGTAATCGATGCATACTATCTAAATCGTCTCCTTTAATCAGATGGTCACGGTGCATTATCTCGGAATGAAAGATGCGCCTGTACATCATAAGAAAGCGTTGAAATTCAATTACGAAAATTATTGTTGGGTACGATCCCTCCCTTCACCCCCTTCAACCCCTATTACTGACGCCTCATTGCCGTTACGTATTGCACACGTCGGGGATTTTTAATCGGTGGAAATAAAAGATAAACAAAAATGTTAAAAACAGGGAAGAAGAGTCCTTCGTAATCAGCGGAAAAAAATACATCGATATGGACTATTAAAAATAATATTCGAGATCCAACATTTTTTGCCATTTTTTGCCGTATCCGGTTGGTTCAGTAAAACGCTTGCCATTTGTTTTCCTTTCGAGGTAGATACTCCAACTTGGGTTTATTCTCTTCGCAATTGTCGAGGCTTCAAAACGCCGTTTGGTTCATCGAGATATCTTGATTTTTCGATTTTTGGCAGATTTTTAAAGTAGGACCATCGATTTCTGCCAATTTTCCCATACATACCCCTTTGCGTTTTTTTCGCCGATTTTCAACATCGATTTTCAGGATGAAGCAATCGAGCTATCGACATTTTACTTTCACCATTGTTTAAGTCTACTCGAGGGCTTTTCAAAACACCCCCAAAAAATCTATGTATCTTCATTAGGGCGGAAGTTATGATCATTTGAAATTTCGATTTTTCGACGATTCTGGAAAAGTAGGCAAAAAAGACGAAATTTTTTTTTTTCGAATTTTCACTAATTCGATAGCCTGTTCCATCGCAAAATTTCCGCCGGTTACAGAACTGATCGAGGTTTTCGAGAAAACTCGAAATTTCAGCAAGAAAACGCAAAAAAACAGTAAAATTCAAATAACACGACGACAATCGCGCGATATTTTTCACGTAAATCAAACGATCGGCAATCCACGGACGAGAGGATTTTTTGCAACTTTTGCGGATCTCCTCTCGCGGAGAAATCTCCGTGGTAGTGTGGCGCGGTATATGCCCCATCACCTAGCTTGCTCATGAACAACATCGTATCTGTTGGCGTTGGTGAATCTACTGTACGAATGGAAGAAAAAAGACGCGATAGAGCGAAGAAGAGGAATTAAAAAAAATCAAAGATTGAAGAAGAAAAGAGATTGGAACATAACCGTGGGTTCACCCGACGCCAACTCGTGCAGCATCCAATGCTGTTGAGCTGGTGAACGCGCCGGGATATGTAGGACTCTCGAGACCTATGACCTGCCGGCGTAAGTTAGTTACGATATTGTACTACCGTGAGATCCAAGCTGGTGAACCGGCGTCGTCGAAGATCGCGCCCGTGCACTCTCTCCCTCTCTCTTTAAGCCGCACACACATAAAGATACATTGGTACATTCTATTCGAGTGAATACGCTGGTACGTTTGAGCTTGTATGATTGAGCCAGCAGGAGTGTTATCTGCAACTTGAATCCGCTACAACTCGCCATGGATACACATTCGCGTATAAACGTTTTCCCCTTTGCGATTCGTCTCTCATTGTTCGACTTATTGGTTATCCCGACTGAGAGAATAATAAGCATCTTCTCAGCAACCTTAAAACAGAACTGCCTCCATTTTTCCGAACGTTTATATAATGTGCTCTCCAATTCGAGTAATTGGTTAGATTTTTGGCTGTGATTATTTATAAAAACCCGGTAAACGTGGGTGAATCGAGAGATGCTGCGGAGATTAAAGTTTTCGGCGCTTTTCTTGCATCGGACCGTATTTAATCGCCACGAGAGTTGATCACATCCAATCAGTGTGTTGTTACTCGAATTGCAGTTCTATCGAAGAATCGTTATCGGGGTGTTATCAGCGGTCATTTTTGTCGGAGCAGACCACGAGACAACCGCGCGGAGCATCGAAATCTCCGCGTTCTCTCTTCGGCTCTTTCTCTCTCTCTTCCTTTTTTTTGTCGATCGGTCATACGGCATTCACCTTTGAGCTTTTGCCAGGGGAAAGTTCTTGGTTTTCGTGAAAAACAGGAAAATCGATGCTCCATAACGCCGCTATCATACCTCTGACGTAAATGTACAGGAAAATACATGAAGATAGAAAAAATCGAATGAATTATACGAGTCTGTTTTTCATTCGGGGATACACCTACGATCCAGCTCGTGGCTGCAAATTAACGAGACCCCCGGATAAAAAGAAGCTGCGATCTTTGAAGCGAGTCCAGTAATGTTGCATAATTATGTTTAAAATTTTGAAAATTCATATCCTACAAACAATCAATCAAAAGCAATATTTAACCGGAAGTACCTAAAATTCGATAGCATTTATTGAATAATTGACCGGAAGTTTATCGATCCAGTGAAATATACCGCATGCATAAAGTCTCGTCCTCGCAATGATGAGACAGATGGCAACAGCGGTCTGGCTTTCAATAACGTTACGCCAAGACTTTACCCTCGACGAATAACCACGTTTCGTCGTCACGTGGGTTACCACCGGTTGGTTTTTCTTCATGAAAAGATTCGATTGCGTATTCACAAAGAGAGAGAGAGAGACAGAGAGAGAGAGAGAGAGAGATGATTTTATCGAGCCCCTCCGCGGAAGAGTATCGATCGATAATTTTAAATCGATCGGACTTTATCGCGACAATACCATACTAGATGATAATACGATTTTTCATTGACGGAATAATTTTTTTCTTTGAATAACAAGACCGTACTCTCTAAATATGAAATTTGCAAACGCGAGATGTTGGAGAACAAAACGACGGAGGGAGAAAATAATCACGTGGCGATTTTGCAGCCATAAAGGAGAGAGAAAGAGAGAGAGAGAGAATGATATATTCCGCGTTATGGATCGCGTTTTAGCAGTTACCCGACCGAGTACCCGATATACAAGATTTCCAGTCTTCGAGAGCGACGAAAGTGATATCGTAGTACCGGTTCGTGCGATATCCAACCTGTTTTACTGTTAGTATACGTCTGGAACGCTCGGACAGCTGTTCTCACGTAAGATACAGCTATCGAACGTAAAAAAACATAGCTCACTGGCAGCGAGTATGCTGACAAACACTCAATCTTTATTCGCAATTATTATAAATAATTAGGAAACGATTTGAAAAAAGTTTCCCGGGAAACACAACGACCGCACTGTTTTGCACAACTTTTTCACCAATATATCGTGCCTGCTCAACGCGTCAAATACACGACAAAAATGCCTAGCACGCGTGTCTTTAATTAAGATGTTAACGCGCATTTGGCATGTTTTTCCAGATCTCACCCCGCGGCGCCGAAAGCCTGCATTTTTTTTTTTTTTTTCAAATTTAATATCTCTCGAAACAACGATGATATCGCCTCTACTGGCTGAGATAATCCCCGCGACAAGTTCGTATACGCTTGCACTCGCGAGAATTTGTATTCCGAGCTTGTCATTGGATTATTCCTCTGGAAATCAACGTATATCTTCGCTGTGTTACGTTCCAGTTCTATTAAAAAAAAATCCAATCCCTAGCCGCAAGGATGTTCGGGAAGAGCAAAGTAAACCAAAATACACGGGCTAATAAACTCGGTCAGCTGTATGCGCGAGTGGCATTTAAAGGATGTCGACTAATATTAAACAGACGAACTGCTGTCTGCGTTGATGTGATCGAAAATACTTTATGCATTGCAGGAAAAAGGGAAAAAAAAAAGATCGAATGAGAGTCGGGGCGATGTAAATTGGGATATGTGGTCATAGACGAGAGATTAAGGGATGTACGTATCGAGAGCGATCCCCTTTAAACGGTAGTCGGGGTGGTGCGAGAGGAGACGCGGGTCGAAGGCGACGGCGGTGGCCTTGCCATCCCTCGTACACGTCTCTCTTCTCGCCAGCAACCCCCTCCGTCGATGCTTGCACAAATGTGTGTGTATAGGTACGCACTGAACACACGGACTGTTGGAGTTGACCCAGCCTACTGACGACCACCGCGACGTCTGTGTGCGTCTGTGAGAAATCCATGCACATAGACTCTTTTATAAACCACCCCGTCTCGCTCATTCGGTCGCCACCTGCTCTGTAACCACACCAATGACGTCGTAGCGACATATCCGCGGTCACAATGACGTCACGGTTGTGCCGCAGTTCCGCGACGATCGATTCGGTCGGTTATATCGGAGAGGTTTCAGCCTTGTTACCACGTAAAAAGAGGAGGACTGTCGAGGCACAAATACGCGTACGCACTTGGTCCCGGTTGGAATCAAGCTTGCGAAAAATGACGGTTCTACTAAAACAAAAAAAACATCATCTTTAAGCACCCCTAAACGCGTGCTTACGAGTGATGAAAATTCTTCAAGAATCGACGATCTTCACCCGCTGTCGATGCAAACGTATGCCATTTTTTAATAATCGTGGGAACGGAGGCTCGCCCTCATCGGCGAAAAAAGTAGGACGCGAGGAAACGCAGCTTTATCGGTACTCTTTCCCTTTATGGGAAATGGAGAATTGGAACGATCGATCCTTCGTTTGAAGCCTCTCTTTTTCGGGAGATTCGCCAATTATCCGCGAAGAGAACGCGGATAAACGCTCGTCGCGAGATGCACAGAGTTTGGGTGAGATTCGAGTTTTCTGCAACACTCCCGAAATAGCGGATCGGCCATGGGAGGAGTGCGATGGTGGGAGCCAGAGACGTCCTTGAAGTTTAGGTATGACGTCCCGCGTTGAGCGTTCAATAACGGGTGGTGGGCGGCACTGTGACGTCAGAATTGGACGTTGGACAAGAGGAATCCAGTAGGAAGAAGGAGGAGATTGGAGCGACGACATCGGCGTCGCATAGTCTGCGCTCTGTCTTCGATAAAAGCTACGAGCCACCCCCGTGCATAACGCTCAGCTGACACGCTCGCTTTCCCGTGCGTCCCTTTGTCCTAGTCCCGTACACGTGCGACATGTGCCAGAGATTTCTCCGCACTTGTCCCCGGGCATTATTTATACGGACTGCGAGACCGCTAGGCCTTAAGGTGGCTAGACCGCGGTAGATTGTATCTTTGCTGCTGCGAGGTTTGGAAAATCGAAAAAAAATCGGCAATCGATGGTCGGCATACTCGAGACGCGGGATAAATTTCGAAACGATCCGCTGAAATAGGGACATGCGTCAAGGTCGTTCGAGACTGCGGTACAGGACTCGTATTACAGCCAGTAGGCACAAAAACGTTGCGGAAGATGCTCTCTGACACACTGAAATGGCGCCTTGAATCGCGTGAGAGGATCAAACTCATTTTAAAGCTCCACGTACGATATTCCATACGAAATAACGAGCGAATAAATACGAATAAGGCCGAAATAAGGTCTGTCAAAAGTTGGCGAGACTGGCCAGGAAAAAAGCCACCGCTGTTTGATTTTTTTTTAAGATTTACGCACGTATATAATTACTTTTACGCGTTCACGGCTGATCATCTCGCACACGTGTGCGGGCAGGATTAACCGCGCGGCGAGGCTCTTTCGCGACCCAGAACTTTGGGAATCGAAATTCCCTCGCCCGAGGGTAATCTCAATGAATGATTTAATCACCAGGAGTTGATTAGGATGCTAATGTAGTTAGTATTCATTAACGATACCTCACGAGCGTTAAGAGCCGTGCCATAATTATTCGTTCCTTTTTAATCGATTCTTTAAAAAAAAAAACATCAATTCCCGAAGAAATAGTTTGAAAAATAAAGAAAAATTACGAATACCCCGGATTTGATATCGAACGCTCCAAGACGATTCTTGACTTCTCGAGTGACGAGTGTGGGAGAAGTATATTTTCGTAAAGAAATGCTCTTGGGTGAAAAAAAATATTTCGAAAAAACTGATCATACGTGCTGACGAGTAACATGCACAGGGGGGCGTTTTGCGTAGGCGTGTCGATACCGTAAAATCATTCAGTCTGCTGACACGTGTGTGGCCATCAACGTCACGTGCACCTGCATCATTCTTTCTTTCACCACAAGCAGAATAGGATGAGGAGAGCGAGACGGAGAGAGAGAGAGAGAGAGAGAGAGAGACATTGTTTTTCATTATTATTTCACTTCATATCGCGCGAACATACAACTTTCGCAAAATAAAAGTCCACGCCTAATACTCGACGAACTTCCGACGTCACGTTTCCTTTTTTTTCTCTCCTTTTCCATCGTTTCTGATCCACGATGATACTGGCAGAACAGTCGATACGTCGCCCAAGTTGGCGCCCGTTGCATAATTCACGTACTGGCTATCGCGTGATTCTTTGGTACAGAAAATTGTACCTGCCAGTCCCCCCCTCCCTCTTGCAACCCGCCAACTTCCCTCTGCGTCTACCACGAGCGTAATTTCGAGCCGTACAACGACGTCTCGTCGAAATTGCCGAAGGAAAAATGGGATATCGAAAAGCCAGTTTTTCTCGGTACTCTTCCGAGAGAATCGTTTTTTGGCTCGAGGAACGATGAAAAAAAAACGAGCGCGAAAGTATGGACGGCATGTCGCGGGGCACGAGACGGCACTTTCTTGAGAGGCGAGTCGCGGTACTGGCATAGCCTTAAGTGCTTATTTATAGGCGAGTAAAGGGGCAAAACAATGCAATTTGGCTGCGGCAAGGAAGCTCAGCGCGGAAGCGTTTTTGCGCTGTTGAAAGAGAGGGAAAGAGACGAAGAGAGCGCAGAATTCACCGGCCGGCTGTTTGGGGACTATGTAATACTCGGTTTATATAGATACACCTAAATAAAGTGATGCTGACCGGTCAAATCGTTACCGATACGCGCCACATCCGCATAATGGAGCTTTTTCTCGTACGCGAACGCGAAAGTCCACGTCCATCACCGATTCGTACGAAAATCGAGCAAAACCGAATGTTCGAAGATTCCATCTTGTTCCGAGCGATATTTGTGGTATCTTTTATTTATATATTTTCGCGTACACACATTTGAGATGGAACCACGTGGCCCATTGAATATAACATACGTACGATGTCGAAACGGTCTCCTCCGCGTTGATACACACAGTGTATATCTTTCCTACGCTAAATGCGCCAAATTCATTCATAAAAACGTTTGAAAAACTTACCGATTTGAATATCATCAAAATAAAATACAATCGACGTATACACCGAAAGCTTTTTGACGATTAAAATCATACACACACTCAGACACACACAAGCACACAGTTACGGACAAACGCACACACACACACACACACACACACGTGATAAGCGAGAGGTAAATACATTCCTAGTGTATAGTATCGCGTCGGGCGCACTGCCAGACTATATTTATCTCTTTAACGAACCGGTTACACCTGTAAAAAGACCTGTCGCGCTCTCCCGACGAGATGGTTGAACGTTTCCCGAAGTATAAAGCCCGGCGCGAGCTCTCTTGATCTCCCCCGAGCGAGGATCGATGACGTTCGATCGAGGCCGATGCTTTCGCGACAAACGTTTTTTTTTTTTTTCGAAATTTCTTTATTTTTTTCCTCTCAACGACAATCTTCCTTTCCCTCATCGTCGAGCGAGCAACGCGCGAGCGACAGTTACGAGCGCCAGTAGCGCGATATCGGCCACTACCGGGCTCTTTTTCTTCGCGATAATTGCCGTTTGATCACTTTTTCTCTCCCTCGCGTTTTGCGACACGAGAGAAGTTCCAGGGTAGACAGTAAAGACCTTGGAAATTGTTTTCCAATATATCGTTTAAATTCGCGGATGAGATAGGTTTTTTTCGAATTGATATTGAGATCACGATGTGTATAAGCGCAGGGAACGAAGTAAAGGGATGCAGGAGCGGTCCTCGTCGCGTTGGGATTCATTTTTCTTCTTTTTTTGCCCGTACTTCTGCGATCATTTTCAGCATCCGATGATAATCGCGTTTGTCTCGGCTCAGTGTTACTCCAGGGCGCTTAATACGAGTTTTATCAGGGCAGGCCGGATCGATTTGTCCTCACGGTTAATCACCGACCGACAGTTTCTTCGCCATTGTGCAAAATGGACCGTTATGTCGATACGCTATTTGTTATTACCGTTTATGGTATTTAACAACCATGTCCGCATGTATGTATCCGTCCGCAGCGAATAAACAGCGTGTATTGCCGATATCCTATCGTAATGAATGCAGCTCTTCAATCAACATCACCACCACCGTAAATAAGCAATAATTTATGTAGTTATGTGCGTACATGATGCATACGTATATCCAGCATCCCAGCATCCCAGCTACATAAACGTGTATGTAGCAAGACTGTGCAGGACGGTGTGCATAACGGTAAAACCCCTCTCGCCGCTTTGAAATTCTGCGTTAGGTATATAATTCAAAGGTGAAAGACGCGCGTGCTCGTGTATAAAAAAAATGGTTCGATAATTGAAACAATTTTTTTTCTTCCACACTCGAGTCTGATGGGGAATAATTGAAATGACAACTTTGTCAATTTCGTTTGAGATTACCGCAGAGATATATCAGTGCGGTAGATTTAATTTGTTTATGTTTGTATAAACTAATTAGTGGAAACGAGTTTATTTTTCAAACACGCGAGCTCTCTGTTCAAGCAGCGGGTTAGTGAAATGTCCGCTGAATACGCAGGCTCCCGGATGACACGTCCAAAAAAATTGGCTGGTCAGCACGTGGCTCTGATTTTATACTCGGTCCCGATGAAACCGCAAGGTTTATGTATCTTTTTTTTTTTTCTTGTTGCCGACTTACACTTGGTCCACGGGTGATCGCCGATGCGGTGTGCCGCGTTTGGATGCCGGTCGCTGGTCTCGAGATTGCGATGATGATCGTGATTGTTATTGCTGTCGGCTTGCAAACTATCGTGCAACTGCTGGGAGTAAGGGGAACATACGTGCGGGGTGACCCTGCATTCCGGATCACGATCACTTTCCGGATCATCGGGATCAAGCGTCCTCACTGTTCCAACGACGATCGAGGCCGGATGAACAGTGGTGGTTTTTGTTCTCCCTGCTGTTTCCCCACCGTTGGTACGCATTTCGCACAATTTGGTCACACCGAGTGTATCACGTCTATGGAAAACCCTTACGAGCACCCGCTGGCGCACATACCAATCTCCCGATTTCCTCCAGCTAATTACCCCCCGCGCACTCTTCGCAGCCTCAATTGTCTCATGGACCAAAGTCACCGCGAGTCTTTCATCCGCGAGGCCGAGCAAAAGGACTCGCGACGCCGTCTCTGCTCGTCCACGTGGAATGCCGCGATCGGCGCTGACCACACTTGGACGGAAACACAGTTTTACGGTTCTCCCAGATGGAATCTTATCGTCGCCCGTTAAACACCGGATGAAGCTCAACCGAACGTTCTCCAGATCGCATCGGACCGATCGTTGTATACGCGATGAATGGCTAACGGATTTTGAGGGGTTGTTTGTGTCGGAGTGTGCCGTCAATGAGTGGAATTGATGACACGTGCGAGTGCGAAGGACAGTGACGATCGAGATTGGGGTTTTTATTTGTTTCAACACACAACCGACCTGCTAGAGTCGCGGCAAACGGTGAGGATTCCTTGATGACGACGTCTCCACCGGGATCCTCGTTGTAAAAATGATCAATGAGACCCGGCAGCTCGACGAGGAGCAGTTCCTCGTTGATGAAGATTTCGCCGCCTGGGACTCGCATATAAATGTCGAGATTCCTCTTCGACCGTCGATTCACCCCCTCAATTCTGTCCCCGATGGCTTCAGCGTGATTCAAAACGGCGTTTAAACGTTTTCCCGTGGTTTTCGAACGATTCCAACAGATCGCAGTTGGATCGTTCGTTTGTCCATTCGATGTATCCCACCCTTGACTCGGACAGGTGCACTAGCCCCGTGACAGCGGTTTCACCAAGTTCCCCCCTTATGTTTATCTTCCAATTGCTGTCTGGCTCCAATATAAACATCAACCATCATCACCATCACCACGAGCACCCGAAAGATCAACTCGTACTCTCGTTGACTCGACGTTCGCGATCCCTCGGACATGCCCTGCTCGATATTTTTCGATGCAATTTCCACTTTGATTCAACGATCTCGCAACCCCACGCTGTATCGTCTTCCGTGGCGACTCGTCTTCGACGAGACGGGCAGAGATCGCTTCAGCGGAAAAACATGGATCCCTCGCCGATGGAGGCTCTCATCGGCGTTCCGTTCAAAAAGCGCGGGATTCGTTTGTTTTTCAAGGCAAACAAAAAAGAAATAATCGCCGATCGCAACGACAGAGGCTGACGAGATGCTTATTCCAAAGGGCAAAATCGGTGGACGAGCGAATTTTCAAGATCCCCAAAGTGACAATTCGAGTGTTTTTAGTTACTCGGATATTACTCGGCGTGTCACGGTGTTTTCCGTGCACACGTAAGGCCGGCCACCGCGTAACTGAGTTCGCATCGGGTTTTGTACGTCGCCTATATTAAAACCGTACTGTGTGTATAGCGGCGAGAACGGCGCTTAAGGTGACGTCATCTCGGACGTCATAGAGGAACCGGCGAGGAGGAGGGCGAGAGGGAGTGAAAAAGAGAGGGGCAGAGAGTGAGAGAGTCGGAGGAAGAACAGATCGATGGACCGTAGATCGGTATGTGTGTGTGCGCGCGCCCGCGCCCGCGTTCCTGGGTGTGCTTTCACAGGGGAGAGTTTTCAACCACCACCATCGGCACCACCAACCTTATCACTGTCGCCACGGAGTTATACCACCCTCCGCTCTCTCTCGCTCTGCTTGTGACGTCATTACGGTGACGTCATACCTACAAGACACCCCGGCAGGAGAGGCTTCGGTCAAGCACGAGTTTAGCGGCAGCCGGGTATGGGCATCGAGCCAATATAAATGTATGCAGGTGTCTCATAGATTATTACGATGATATTCCGCATATACACACGATTTTTTTTCCATCTTCATATACACGAGCCCTATTGTTATGCCATTTAGACTTTGATTCCATTATAGTCACCGGCGCGCGGAGATCGATACCGTATCGAGAGGGACCATATCGAGCCGCGGCAAAAACGTATATACCAATGAGCCGCGGACGCTTCGATTTCGATTCGCTCTCACCCGGTGGAAGTCCTCTCCCGTATAACGCATACACCGGGTCACGCTCGTCTCAGTTCGCGGCGTCTGTTCCATCTGTTTCTCTCGCTTCTCGTTACTTTCTCTCTCCTCGTCTACGGAGGCTTTTTCCCACTCTTTCCTCCGCCACGATCGGCCACATCGTACTCCTCGCAGCTTCTTTTGCGATACTTGGCTGATAAAGTCAATTTACTCAATTCGCATTGACGCCCTCCATTTTGTCATTTCCCAGGCACAAATCGAGCCGCGATCTTCCCTTCGCGTTTTCGATTTATCAAATCTGCATTTGTTCTCCATTCACGATGGACTCGAACGCACGAGAGATTTACGACAAGTCGGATCCCGATGGACTTTTCATTCATTCTTCTCTCATCGAGCGTTCATTCATTGAATATCGTGTACAAGCAACCCCTTTTTGCGTGTATGTAACAGCTTGACGAGAGGCTGGAGGGCTTATGGCGAGCTTTTTTTTTTCGAACGTGTGGAAAAAAGAAAAAAAAAAAACTCGCGAGAAAGGCACGAGATGTAATGCTCGAACGCTCGCGTGGCGATAATACGCGGAGGCGGAAGCGCGAGCTTTGCAGGCAGAGGAGGAAGATGTCGCGAGCGCGTGTGTTGCGCGAGGGACGAGAGAGAAAAACGTGCACGGCGGCGAGCTTTCGCGAGGAAAAGAGGGGAAAAATATCGGGCTCACTGGACCATACCGCGATCTCTTTTTCCTTCCTTCCTTCCTTCCTTTCCTTTCTTTCTTCCTTCCGAGTGGTTTTATGGTACACACACGTGGCAGAAATCCATGGTGGGGTAAGGTATAAAGAGGGTTGCCACCACCCGCAAGCACTTTGAAGAGCGCTCTTTCGCATCGTTGCAATTTAGCGGTAATATATGTGTGATGCTTGTATATATATATAATGGCTTGGGGTCATACGCGATTAGATGTACACTACGTGTATCGCGTATACATACACGCGAATGTATCACGCTTCGTGTATTCCGCCGATCGATTATGATGTACTATGAGGCATCACGATGAGCTTGGTCATTGCGTATACCTTTTACGATAGCTGCTTCCTCCTCGGAAAGTTGTCGGATGAAAAGAAACAAATTAGCCGCTTACGGGTCAAAGCTTCCCGCGACACCCCTCTTTTTGCGCTGGGCGCAAAAGAGGGTTGTCCCTCAAGGAGGGACAAACTTTGGGGCATGAACGAGAGTCCTTGAGGATCAATCCTGAGCAATTTTTCTTAAGCTCCCTGCAAAGAGTCCAGTTTACCCAGGCTAGGAAATTCGCAGGGGGCCCTTGAACGTGTATACCACTTTTGTTCCGACCGCGGGATTGAGACGCGACAATGAAATTACTGTTGAAGACAGCGATGTTCGTAAAAGCGAGATAATTATGAGACACTGCGCGGGATGTGGGGAGGACACACAGAGAGAGAGAGAGAGAGAGAGAGAAAGCCCGCGAGGCTTTTTCGAAGGTCTTTGGAAACGAATTCCTTTAGAAAGTGGCGCACGTAAGGTAGCCCCGCGATGTTAACGATGACGACGACAACGACAACGACGATGACTTGTTGCATCCGAGGTAAAATAATAGGTGTACGATGGATATAATCGTTCTCTCAGTATGCATAGTTTCGATGTTGCGTGTTTGCGAAGCCGAGGTGATCCAGGACCAAATCGCATGGTCTCATCCTTTTTCCTGCAAGATACACGTTTACGATCAGGCTGCCCTTGATCTCCACTCGATCTACGCGAGCTAATATACGCAGCTTTTACCGTTATTTATTTATGCGATTGAGCAACGAAATTCATTCATCTTTCGCAATCGGCGATGCTGAATCAATGAAGAATAAATATACACTCGGTCGCGACGAGAAAAATTCGATTATCGAACGGCGAAAACGCGTACGGAGATGAAAAATGGGCGATGGGCGAACTCGTCCTGAATCTACGATCTATTCTTCGCTCTGCCGAAATTGGCGAACGTTCGTTCGGCTTAATGAGCTGTTTTTCTTTTGATCCTTTAATCGGAGTGTCGACGAGCAGGGGACGAAGAAAAAAAACTGCGCGAGAGCATAGGCGAGACTGTGCAGCCGGAAGATTTCGTGCCTGTGCATTATAGAATGACCCGCGGATCTGCCGGGCGCGCGAGAGAGAAAGTCTCGCGAGCACGACAGCTCCGCGAGATCTCTCGCGTACGTGTACGAAACAGGTCGCGCTATCGAGATCGGTGAGGAACGACCGGAAAGCGAGCGAGACAACTGCCGAAAAAAAAACAACCAGGACGAAAGGAATCTTCCAACTTAATTATATGCGAAGGAGTAATAACGAGAGAGAGAGAGAGACAGAGAGAGAGAGAGAGAGAGAGAAAGGAAAATAACATTTGATTCCAGCGGCCCAAGGTCCAGGAAGCCAGAATTGAGTTAATACACGAGGACAACCACAAATATATATGAAAAACACGATGGGCATGTATATATATAAGATTAATCAAGTTTACGAGAAACCTTCTCCTTTTTACAGAGTGTTCATGTTATGTAAATAGCTTTTTCATCTCCTTCGATGTTATACCCGCGTATAATCGCACATCTCCGCACAGAGGAGCCCGGCAGTCCCTTAATAAGTGGAACACGTACCTTTTGCGAGGAAAATAACAAAATTTACAGCAAGCCCAATGACGATCATCGTTCAATCGTCATTAAGACGCGCGATTAGGAAGACATTTAAAAAAACTGAGTTGCACCCGTTGGCGCACCTGTCGCAGCGAGCTTGATTCAGTGCATTGCTCAATCGGCGTTTCCTTGAGCCACGATCAAGTTTATACACGAATTTCGATTGATCATCAATAAACTTTTCGACTCGTATTCCTTCAAGGTTGAGAAAAAAAAATGAGCTCTCGGATTCTCACAGGACGATTGCCCTCGTGTGCAAATGAGAGAATCGATAATTCTACGATCGTATTCACAATGTGTTTGGGTATATGTACGAGAGTTTGGGAAACGAACGGTGTATACCACAGCGTGTGCGGCGCGTGTGAAAGGGAAAGCTAACCAAGAGATTTTGTATTATAGAGGAGAATGAAGCCCCCTGGCTATCTCTATACCAAGTTTTGCTGCTTTGCTGCCCCTCAGGAGGAGTAAGAGGACGATCTTACACAGCCCGGCAGGCTCTCTCGACTTCACCTCTCTTTTTATTTCCACTCCAGGCGCAGGCAGGTATAACGTTACAACACGAGTCCTTATTTTTTCGCAAGTAATTTTGCGTGCTGGTTTTAGTGAAATCCTCCACATCCTCTTGCTCCTTGCGAATGAGAAATAATACATACATACATGTATACACCGAGTGATACGACAGAATGGATTTCGAGAGAGAATCTAGCGAGTAAAAGTGGGCTCATGCGGAACCGATAGATGAAAAAACATTGATCGATCGAAGCTGTTCCCGCAAACGAGGATGTGCGGAGATCGTCCACGTAGCTGGATTCGTAGATTTTTCAGACGACCCCGAAGCTGAAATTTTCGAGATTAAACAGACGCCGGCAAAATCGTGGCAAAATGGCGCATACACGTATGAAATACGTGTAATACAACCGCGATACGCGCGAACTTTCTCCTGATAGAGTCTTTCATGTAGGAGAGTCATCTGCGAAGCGCATACGTAAATAGGCGCGGAGAGTATGCCGTAAACCAAACGCAAACACAAGTACCGAGCGATGGTTTTATTTGTATTGGCGTGTCTCTGTTATGTCAGCATATCGCGTGTAACAAAATCGAGTTCGTAGACCAGGAGGATTTCGAAGGAGTACATATGTTCAGGACAGGTTTCTTTGTTCGTCGAAGAATGGTTAATGATCGGTAAACAAGCGATCGATCGAACGGCGCTACTTGAGAGCCGAGGCGTGAAAAAAGGACCACGAGAGATGTCTTGATTCGTTCAGCACGTTTGTGGTCCGTTTGCTCGGGTTTGCGTGGTCGGGGAGACCAGGAATGGCCACTGTTTCCAGCTCTGTTCGGTTCCTACTGCGGTCAAACTGGCAGATGCCGCGAATGTCGTTGTCCAATGTGTTTGGTACAGCTTTTACACACATTTACAATGTCCGGTATCCTTGCGCTTACACTTACGATACCAGCACGAAATCGAGTTTCCTGCACGCGTAGGCATACGCGGAAACCACGTCTCCGACGTACAAGCGGTTCGCCATTCGACGCGGAGATGAAAAACGCCCCGAGAGCATCATCTTCTGGTCGAAACGCGCACCTTGCGGGTAACCGTGTGATGAACATGTGCCTGTGCGCGTGTGTATACTCTTTTATCTCCTTTATACGCGATACGACCTTTCGTCAAAGCGTCGCGGTAACTCGCGGATACCGGACTGGTTGCACCTTCATCGGCGCAAAGGCACAGACAGGGGGTACAGAGGAAACACACCTGAGCACATCCCGATCGACGGATCGGTGACGTTCAACCCAAATTCGTAAGGACGAATTTCACGGGATCAATGAAATCTGCATCAGAAATATCGCAAGGTCGAATGGACGTACGTCAGTGGATAGAAACGCTCTGGTCCATTGACTGCGCCGGCTGGTATCATCACAGTCTTGTAAACCAAGGACTAACGAACCCAAACAACCACGGACCCATATTAACGATTATTCAGGTTGGATTCGGAGCATCGTGCAGGAGTCAACGCAAAATGAATGGCAACTTCGTTCCGGCTACCGGGACGATGCTTGATCGAACCCTGACCTAAACATGACGAATGCCGCTGGCATCGTTTGACGTACGTATGGGCTTGGTCTTGAGGATAAAAACGTAACGCGAGAGGAGAGAAAAAAAGTAACGAGGAATCCGGAAGTGAAAAAAAGACACTTGGCTGGACAGAGAGGGAGAGAAAAAAAGAGAGAAACGCCATATCGATGGAGGAGCGAAACGATTTAATCAGGGTGCATACATCGCGCATTGCAACGATAATGGCTAACTGTTTCATTTGCAATACTCGAGTTAATTCCCGTGAGATACCGACACAAATCCACCTCTGTTATAATAGTATATTTATGTATACACGTATATCGATCTCCATAGCTGGGTCGAGCGATCATAGAGTACCATACACGCGAGACCGGGATCCTGTTGGCCGAGGTCTGCAAGAATCCCTCCCTCTTTGCCCTCCACTACCCCGATGCGAGTCGCGAGAAACCAAGACACGTTGATCCTCAACCGTATAACGGCGCGATGTAGCCCAAGCAAGGAGGTCTGCTTTGCCTATCTCCTCTCTATTCTCTCTCTACGTAAAGTTAGTGGCAATTTGGACCAGCAACCAAGTCCCGCATGGTCGGCGCCGAGGCTTGCGAACTTTCGTTGATCGACAAGATGTGCCGGAATTTGAACGATCTCGATCGAGTAGCGAAGCTCCAAGAAGGTGGCATGGAGCTCCGGTCGGCTCCGGTCTAACCTACTAAGGGATCGCTTGGTTTCACGAGCGGACCAGGCTGCATGGCATCTCCGATGTCTCCTAATGCAAAAAGATTGATGGAGACGAGTAATGGAAGCTTCTCAATCGTATACGCGAGGTATCCTTCGATTCAAGTGTAATTTGGCCATGAAAATTCGTTCGGAAGAGGCTGAGGAACAGTACGGAGGCTGGATATGCAGGGTCTGTCGGGAATGGAACCTCGTGAGCGGTCTACCGGCGTTGAGTTATTTCAATGACGGATAGAACGCTGAGAAGACACGCTGGGAATTGCTGCAGCTGGAATCGACTTGAATACAGCCCGGTGGTCCATATTGGGACGAAAAGCTTGGCTATATACGTTCCTGTAGGATCCAGCTGACTTTTGTAGGTATACATCGGTCTCGTGTAGGTGTGCGTCGAACCAGCAGCGAGAGAGGTGAAGGGCCAGATGGAGAGAGGGAGAGAGAGACGGTGGGAGTGGGTGAGCCGACCTATGACCCCGTGGGCGCGGGGACCTTGCCGTGTGTAGCCCCGAGAAAGAGAGAAGGAGCGCGACTGATGGAGACGGAGAAAGAGTGAGGCTGAGAGAGAGCCGGCGACATAACCGCGCTCAAGTTTGGTCCGCACGCTTGCACACTTGTTCTTATACATACGCAACGGCATTAGTTGTATTTTGCCAATATATATATAGATAAACATATCGGTATGGAGAGCCAGAAGCGGGGCATAAACTAGCTTGTGCCGGGGCTGTAATAGCGCACAGACTCGCCCGCCTTTCACTTCGAAGACGCAAATGTATAGGAAGGCTCATCTCTTTTCTCTCTCTTGCTCTTTTCCTCGGTCCAACTGTATCTATTCGTCCTGTGTACTACACGGGGAGTGCCTTTTACCCATTGCAAGCCTGTAACGTGTGTTCGGCCCATCGCATACTATTCATCGTCCTGTTGTAGCAAATTTCTCGAAACCGTATCCATGTGTCCATGGGTATAAGGCGGCGTGCGATCTGCCGCGGGGCCAATTTTGTTCCCATCGTACCTTGTCTATTTTTATATACATTTTATGTATATGTACATATGTGTATGTGTGTGTGATACATGTATGTATACATCGAGTTCTCGGACAGCCCGTAGGATCTTGTCTTATGTGCGAGGGACGACCGTACGACGTCTCTTTCGCTCGAAGCGCGAACTCTGCTCCGAAAGGATACCCGATCGACGTACGAGTCCCTACGAAGACCGCCCGTTAATTTGTCGACAGGCATTGTTTACTTTTCTTTAAAACTAATCTAGTAAAACATGACGTACGCGACTACTCTGTAGAATTTTGCATTTCCGCTAAAAATCATGGAAATAATCAGGCACAACGGTACGTTCTCCGCGTGGGTACAGTAATCTCCTTTGAACAGATCGCGTCGAAGCTACAAAAAGAATGTACGAATAAAATGCTGAGGGTTTTAAAGGGCCAATTTCACGCTTTGGTGTTAAGGTAGTTCTATCGTTTTATCGTTTTCTTAAGATTTTGTTGAAAATTTGAATACGTATTCTTTGATGTCATATATACGTGTGTAATAAATTTTGGAAGGTTTTACCACGTGGAAGTTGAGATATTTATTGGTAAAAATCACAATTTTCGGTAGTCTCTCGTAAGAGCGCGTGTTAAAAGTTGCATTTTCATCAATGAATATCTTGGCTTCTACGTGGTGAAGCCTTCTAAAACTTTGCATACATTTTTATGCAACATCAAAGAAGATTTCTTGAGTTTTCCAAAAAAATCTTAAGAACATTTTTTTCGCAATTTTTGTAATTATAGAGCAAGCACATATCACCTGGGATGACCGTGAATTTGGAGTATGCTGTTCTTTAGTCGATTTGCAACAACTTTTCTTATTTAACTGAAGCCCGCGAACCATTTTGTATGTGAGAAAAACTGCAAAACAATTTCTCGATTTGAATCTAACGATAGAACTACCTTAAAGATCCATCTTTCTCTCAAGGTCATTTGTAGGTGTTGGCACGTCGTTCGTCTCGACTTCACCTACACTTTTGATGCAAGCGGTTAGTGTATACCTTGCAAAATTTGAGTGACCTTGATAACTGTGGGAACAAAGGGCCTTGGGAAAAAATGGAGGATGGAAAACGTGTTTTTTTGAAATATATTAGAAACTTGACGAAAAGTGAAACTACACTTCTCAGAGGACCGATTCGAAGGATCTCTGACCTTTTTCAGTGTTTTACCTCGAGATTTATTAAAAGCAAATCCAATAGCCCACGATCGAAATGGAATCGTGTATGATTGAGAAATTTGCAAAATGAGGAAAAACGTGTGACGATTTTTTTCAATATTTAGCCTAATTTGCACCGGAGAGTGTAGAATGATCCAAGGAAGATTGAAAAGTCGAATCGCGGAATCATTGGACCAAATTGTATCGTCGAAGGAAAAATAAGAATAATACGGTGGCTGGTGTGTGGCGCACGTGCTCAAAGAATCGACCATGTGATTTATGAAGACATGGACGAAAATAGCAACGGAAGATGCCGAGTGCGTCGTTTTTTTCGTTAAAAACGACTATTCGAAAAGATCAGACGTGCCTATGACGAATAAATATTGTTACTTTATTATAGTTATGAATTAATTCTTTTAAAGAGATGGAAAGAATAAACGGTATAACAAAAGGAGTAGACAATAGTGAGCGTGGGCGCGAGCATTGCGAACCCTAACCCCGCTCTGATCCCATATCCCGTTCTCTTCGACGCGGCGTGTCCACCTTCGTTCGTTCGTCCGCCGTTCGGTGCGCTAGCGGCGCTCGAGAACCGCGCTCTCCCTCGCGCCGCGGCTCCGCTCGGAGCTAGCGCTCCTCCCGGAACACCAGCGTATACGCTAATCACGTACCGCCACAGTCCTCTCCTCTCGTAGTTCACGAGAGAGGCGCGGGAGGGATGTTCGATCGTACACGGAATATATGTGCCTCATGTGCCTGCATACCTAACCTATATTCGCACACAGGGCATTCGAGGTTAGATCGATAATCGCGCTTCGTCCGCTCCGCATTTTCGAAACGTACTTTCCCCGAAACTCGTCAATTGATCGCGATTGAATTTATCTTAATAAACGTAAAATTAGTGCGAAAAGTGGCTGAATGTTTGACTTTTTTGAAGTATCTTCATCTTGAAAAGATCGAAGACAAAAATATGCGAGGACGAATCTCGACATTAGTCAAATTAGGGCGAACGAAATGAAAAGAACGTCGAACGAAATCGAAACGGCCGGGAGCAAGGAATTTGTCGATTTTATTCGGTATGCCTTATATGTATGTTATGTACGTGTATATATACAGATGTATGTATATATGGACACACACATGCCAGAGGCTGCCTAGCCTGTTGCATATTGCGCCTATTGCCTTTCGGCCACACTTCACTTCACCTCCCGTAACCTGCACCTTTCGGATCGTGGCGCGAGTTGCCGGGTTGTGAAATGCAAAAAAAAGAAAAAGAAAAACTTTACAGCGTTCTACGACAGCCCCCGCGGACGAAGCTCTCTACGTGCAAGTAAGGTGGATATGTCCCAGTCATTGACACCGCGCTTCGAGCAAAATGTATATTACAAAAGTATACTATTGGTACGCGAGACAATGGAATCTTCGAGAGAACGAAACGGCGCGAATAAATTATGCGATTGCGATGATTCGACGCCTAAAGGCGATTTCAGATCTTATCCCAATGTTCTGCGTAATTAATAATAATAAAAAGACCATACGCAAAATTTCGATTCAAGTTTCTTTCTTTATCGTTTTTTTCGTACCATGGATCGTAAAAAAAAAGTACAACAATTAATATCACGGTGGAGAAAGCTCATAGAGTTTTAGTGAAAAATGTATCTATTCGCCTTCGGGCTCGAGGATCGATCGCGCAATTCCAAGTTGGCAGGAATTTCGTTCTCAAGGATAAAAAAAAGGACGCTCCTCGATGAAAATTCTGCAGACCAGGGAGAGGGCTAAAAAATAGACGTTCCGAACGCGATCGAGAGTGAGACACAAAATGGCGAAACAACACGCGAAAAAGAAAGGGGGAACGGGAATGGTGTGCGTGTTAATTTTTTTCAAGTATCGAGCGCTCTGTCATCGTATCCGCGTTGTGGAGCGAGAGAGAGAGAGAGAGAGAGAGAGAGAGAGAGAGTGGACTTCGCCGAGGGCCATGAGCAAGATGACGAGACTGTACGCAGGTTAATGCTTATTCTGCATATACATATAAATGGTACATAACAGAGCGCACCCATATATTCCACGAAGAAAGTACGTAGAGGCTTGAGAATAGGATAAATAAAAAAAACGTTAACAAAAAGTCTAGAAATGAAAAGGAGGTGAAGAAACGATGGGTAATGGAAAACAAAGGCGATATCGAGGATGGCCCGAAGAGATATTATGTATATATTTGCGCGCGAAGGATCGCGATAAAGAAACAATCGAAGCGCGCGTAACGCCCTCTTGACCCGAATTACCCCGTATGCCCACGTAGGACAGAGCGATGAAAAAGTGTTTTGCCCGGTATCGATGCAGCGAAAAAGAAAGAAATAAACATTGCAACAGACGATATAACAACGAAATGGATCGCTCTTCAGCCTTCGGCGGGGGAGTGCGAGAAGACGAGAAAGAGTAGGATGCGTGCGGAGCGTACAAGAGTTACGATTTCGTCACGGAGCGTCTCTCGATGTTTCTGATCTCGTGGCGAATCGAAGCTTCGAATCGTTTTACGTCGAATCGACCGGTCTTTTTTTTCTTCGATCGAAGGAAAAAATCGCCGTTGAGGAGTCGCTCGAAGCATTTAGATAGAGGATGGGAAAATAAACGATTTTTCTCTTTGGAATTCGGGTGAACGGAGTTGGCGTGATTTATCATTGAATAAATAAGAGACTTTTTTTTTTCTTGCAAAAAGGATGATCGATCTCAGGTGGAATGGCTCATAGAGATGAGAGATTTTTTTTTGTTCGTTCCCCCGAGGCAGGAGGAGAGAGAGCGCGAAAACAGCGAAGAGATCGTAAGATCGTAGCAAAGGTCGCTCCCGCGGTGTCTCTTGGATGTGCTCTGTGGCTCAACCGCGAGCGAGAGATCGTCGTCTCGAGACTAGCTCCTCGTTCAGTCTCTTCTTCCGTGCAAAGAGGTCACACACCAGTCGTTCGAGCCCGTTCTCCAGCGAGGATCGCGATCCTTGTGAGCACGATTTTTAATCTTTCGTTTCTCGTTCCTTCTCTCTCGTGCGAGCCTCGCTGCTTCTTGTAGATGGCGCCAGCAACATTTTTGAAGTTTCTCTTCTTTTCTTTTCCCTGACACGTGTCGGAGAGGAAGAAAAGATCGATGACCTTGCTCGTCCTTGCGAGCGTCTCGATGGACAACCAGCCGAGATCATTCCTTTTCTGGTTCTTTTTCATTTTTGTTTCTTCGGCGTAATTAGTTCTCCAGGAAAGATACAAATTGCGTGAGCTTGTACAGTTGATCCTCCGTCAAACTGGCGTTTGCTGGATTGCCCTGTTCTTTGTCGCATTTCGTCGGCTTTACCGTCGTGTCCTCCACCGTCCAACCTCTCTCCACGACGATTCGACGCGTTTCCTCCGTCGAGAGACCGGCCATCCGACTAACGGCGCTCAGATCCACGGACGAGTATGCTTCGGATATCAGAGACATCGCTCGTTCTCTTACGTTTTCTGCAAAAGTACGGAACGAATGTTGGATTTATTCTCTTGCTGTTGAAACATTTTTCAATAGTTTGGTCAAGTTTTTGAATGATCGGTCTGTCAATTCACCTTGAACATCGAAGTACAAGAGGAAAGATACATTGAGAGTGAAAAGAGGTTGGATATTCGTTTTATGTGCAACAGTGACTTTTGGCTGAATAATTGCATTTATTTTATGATCAATAGAAATTTTTCATAAAGTAATTTGACTTATTTCTTATTTCTGACTTATAAAGATTGAAATTTCTCGTTTCATTTTGCAAATTTTTGTGATTTTCATGATTTTTGAGAGAGCAAGTGCAAAACCAGAGACGAACCTTCTAATGCATTCATGATATTGCCCACGTCTTTGCTCCATTCGGTGCTGAGAGCCGTGTGTACAGCCAGCCAGTCGCGTTGCCACATTTTTTGTCCGACTTGCCAGATTTTCAGTAATTCGGGACTGCTGGCTTTAACGCTGGATGGTATTCTTTTCCACAAAAATTTCGCGTTGCATCTGCCGTCGGGGAAAGGACAAAACAAAACATCATCGTCCAGGCTGCAAAGATGGAAGTGATAACAGAAAATAAAGCAAAATACTCACAAATCATTCTGATACAAATAAATAGCCAACAGTTGAGTATAGGTTTCGGCTGGTGGACTTCCGCTGGATGCCTGATAAACAAACGCGATTATCGTGTTTTCAAGGTCAAATAAAAACTATTAACAAATCGGTAATGTGATTAGAATTGGATCTTAGACATTTCGAGGAAACGTTTCAAATTTGGTGTATTTTTGTGATTATAAAATTACACGAGCACTGTAACTGAGTTTGATGCGAAAAAAAACATTAATACGGAAAACAGCAAAGTTAGGTTATGTTACCGAGATTTTCTTTGTCTTTGCTTCATTATTTCAATTATTTAAGATTCGTTTATTTATGTATTGAGCGAGGAATCTTCAAAGCGTATTTATAGAGAAAAAGATTGCAATGAAACAAGCACCGAAAATTCGGAACGTGAATTGTTGTCTACTTTGCGGTACATAAAAAATTGCTAACCTCCAATTCAGCTTTTTCGAGATCACCGAGCAACTTTTCCACCTCGTTTAATACCATTATTATTTGGAAAAAATTCTTATTCGCTTATAAGGAAACTGTTGTAAATGGATTGCGAATGAATAAACAGTTTCTTTCTTTTATTTGGGAAAAAACAAATACAGATCTATTACGGCGAAAGAGGAAGAGAAGATAGCGCCATCAAATCGTCAGCGGTCTGAACTAATATTTGCCGCGCCAAGAATTTAAAAGAACACATATAATTGACAAATATACAGAAAAAAATTCTACACGTTGTTGGTGAATTCTTCAATAATTTAATAAACGACTTTTATTTTCAATACGACATACAATTCGATAATTAACAATGTTTGCGTAAATTTTCATCTCATTGTTCTAAAACACGTTTTATTTATTTTAGACATAAATACATCTGAGTAGTCTAACAAAAGAAACAACCAATGAACTTGATGAATGTTTTTTTCGAAAAATGATAATTAGCTAGATAGCAAGGGCCACAGTAAAAGTCCGAAAAAGAGGAATAAAAGAGAATTAGTTTCATGATAGTCGAGAGGGAAAAGTAGATAACAATTATAAATGCACTGTTATGCAGACATGATTGGTGAACGAGAATAATGATTCACTCGATTTCCATTTATTTTCTCTCCTATTTTTTTTCCATTTCTTCTTACTGCATATGCTGGCGTCTTCGAGCAGCTCGCTGCTTGTCAAAGCGCAACTCCATTTCTTCGAGGACTCGAGGCGTGTAACGCACAACCAGTTTCACCGAATTTTGGGCCTGCTTCAGCAATTCAACAGCTTTCTCGTGATTTTCACCCTCGACGCACTGAAATTCGAGCATTTTCGATTAAGAAACAGCCATTAACAATAACAATGATAATTTCGAGGCTGAAATCTACTCACCACACCGTTTACCGACAACAGCTGATCTCCGCGTTTCAATCCTCCGTGTCTGTCGGCAACACCACCGGGAATTATCCTAGATATGTAAATTGGAGAATTTTGTTCCTTTCCCCCCATTACATTGAAACCCAATCCCTCTTCGGTCTTTGGCAGTTCTACGACACGAGGATGCGCGTGACCCTCGCTAGCGGCAAACGCCGCTACAGTCGCTTTGGCAGTGGCAGATGCTCTCACATCTTGAGACCCCTTTAATCATGATGGTATAAATAATATATGATAATTGCAAAAATATTATTATCGTTATTGCTGCTATTAAAAATCTTATCATCCGATGTCTGTACAAGTTTTCTTTATTATCCATGATTTTTTTATTAATGACTTTTTATCATTGAATACGAATTAAGAGCTATACGAAAGATTAAGGTGGAAACCTGTATGTCGACGGTCTCGTAAACGTGTTCATAGACCTCACGCACTGCATTCAGAAAATCACTTTGCAGAACTTTTTGAAGAGTGGCCAGTTTGGTGCTCGGTATTTCTCCGCCTGAAATTAAAGTGTGATGGAACAGACGGACGATGGGACAAAAAATAAAGAAAAACACTGCACTTACCCTTTTGCAATTTGTCCAAAAGTTCTATAGAACGTTTGACATCTGAAACGGGAGCACAAATATTTTAGCTCCGATGTGTCTGTTTTCTTCAGGGATTATCGTATGGTTTTGAGTAAAAGAAAATACCAACACAAAGTCGCTGATTTTCGATTACGAAGAAGTGGTTGAATTGATTGAGAAAAAATTATCTCTCAATCAAATTGATAACCGAGTTGAAGAATCGATGAAAATATCGATCAACGAAAAAGAATAAACAACAATGATTCAATTAACGTACCTCTCGCTAAATTCAATGGCTCACCGACAGACGCCATTTTTATTGTCGATCAATAACGTAGCGGAGATGGAGAAAAAAACAACAATGTTTGAAGAACGGATTTTTCGTTACAACACCCGCGCACGATTAATCCGTTCTTGTGGCTTTGTCGAAAACATCGATGTATTATCTACTAACGAGGTGATCACTTTATTGCTATTTTTACTAATTCGAAGATTAACAAAAAATCTCTCTCAGTCAGTCCTCGATGTTATTCTTTACGAAACGTCTGAAAGTAACGCTCATAGACGTGATAGGCATGAAGAATGAAACTCGTTCATTTTCAAAGAACGTTATGGCGCACTCTGCCGGCAACAGAGGCGAACAACTTCTTTTTATCGTCACGACTTTATCAACTGAACTAGAGAGAGGAGAAAAAAATGTTTTCGAGGTCATTTCGAATAAACAAGAGGCAAAACGAAATAAGGCCGACGAGGTCAATTTTGATATTCGAGAAAATGAAATTAATTCACCGAACGGATTATCATTTGTTGAGTCTATCCCGCGCGGGAGTTTTTCTCCAAAGCTATTCGACATAATCAATATGAGCCAGGTTTGTTCAGCACTTTTCTGCAGAGAAGCTGTAGATAAAACGAAGGTTATCAGCATTGCATTACATTCGATGTTTCGTTTCCTCTTGTTGGAACACCTTAAAGCACGGAACACTCATTGGGCGAGTGCAACTTGCACTTGGTATTTTTCTCTTAAGGCATATTATTCAAGTATTAAAATACAATGATACATTTACAATTTAACGTTATTCTCAGAAATGTTTCTCCTCAATTGCCGATCTTGCATCAAAAAGTTCGTGCGACTCTCAAACTTTGTCTCTCATGATAATAGGCTCATTATCATTACGATGCCACTTCTTCGGTTGCACCTTCGAATTCAAGCTTGACCTGACACTCCTCGGGCAATCCTTCCACATCAACTTCCGATTCAGGGGCATTCAACATGTTGAGAGTGACTTCGGCTGATTTTCCCATAAGTCCTTGATTTCCTACACTAACGGCTTGTTGTTGCTGCTGCTGCTGTTGTTGTTGTTGTTGCTGCTGCTGTTTCTGTTGAGCAACTGCGACTTGCTGATTTCTAATGGGTACCCCAGCCTCCTCAAAGGCTTTCTTCTTTAAGGCTGTGCGTATCTGAGATCTATGTGAAAAAATAATTTTGTTAAGAAATAATGCCGGAATCATTGGCGTCAAGGTGCTTTTTTCTCTCTACACGTTCCAATGTAAAAATTTGAGTCTTGTGCAACAACCAATAAAACAGAAAAACCGAGGGAAACGGCAGCAAAAAACGTAAAATACAATGGATTCTAACATCTTAACAAAAATTCGCATCAAACTTACACAGTTCTTCCCTTGATGTGTTGACTTATTTTATTCAAATCTTCCCCGAATGTTTTTACAGATTGACGTAGCATCTCTATTTCCTCCTCGGTCCATTTACTGCAGTTGCGCACGGCCAAAGATAAAAAAAAGAGGCAAACCAAGCATTCGATCATTAATTCTAACATTTTTGTGCATTCCTTATTAGACTCTCATCGCAATGGTCTTGAATATTAAGAATCTTTAGTGTTTATGAGAATAATGAAGATTTTTCCAATTAATTTATCAAAAAAATGTAAAAAAGAGGGACAAAGTCAAAGTCAGAGATTAGAAGAAAATTTACCCCGCCGGTGAATCTGTCGTAGGATGTAATTGCATAGTCAGCTCTCCGAGTTTGTTGAAAGCTGCACCAGCTGCCGTAAATATTTCCCCAACCTGAAAGAATTCATCATCTAAAGTAAGGATCAACTATATGAAAAAAAATAGGGCAATAAAAAAATGAAAGATAATATGAGTGAGGAAAAGTTGCGATTTTCACAGACGAAAAAATGGAATATTGATAATGGCAATTACAAGTAATTATTATTTGATCAAAAAACGTTTTTAGGGTTTCAAAACAATAATAAACGAAAACATAACCTCTAACCTTTCTTCCACTTCCGGAATCCATGTCTCGTTAATCTTTAGATCCTCGGACTTTGATGTATTAGTTTTTAAGGCGACGGCATTGGGTTTATCCCTCGATCCAGTCGAAAAATCAATTAATTTTTACCTCGATAGAAAACAACAATACAAACGTGATACGGTAATCGAAACAATAATCAGAAACGTAAACTGTATATTATTTTTTTACGCGGAATACTACGTGATACGCATGAGAGTCAAACAAACGACCAACGGTGGTAGTTTACGATTCTTAAATCGTCGTTTTATGAAATTTTTTTTATTTTCAAATTCCGCTAAATTGAACAACGTTTCAAAAATAGTTGAAAATTATTCATAGTCGCATACATATAGTTTTTTTCCCGACTCTTCATATATATAGTGTGTTTTTCGGTCGATGTAGCAGGTTATGCGCATATACTTCAGGATAAATTCCCCGATGGCGCCACAGGCTCGTGGTTTCAGTGGAACATCGAACTCACGAAAATATTCGGTATATCTATTGCATCTCGGTCTATGCTTCAGTCTTGTAGAAGCAGCTGAGTCGGATTGACGTGTCGCACGTTATCCTGCTATTTTCCCATATATACATATTTTTCGCTCACGAGCGAGAAGTTTCGTCTCGAAACAAGTTTATCTACGCTTGTCAAGATTTTACGAAAGAAGAAGTATGAGTATTAGTCGTATGTCGTTAAGTAATTGGAAGATTAGTAAAAACGACGAAATAATGCCTGGTTTATTGTCGAGTAATTGGTAAGTGTGATAGAAAAATATATACAAACGAGAAAAACAACGAAAGTACTGCGCCATTTTTGTCTTTTCTTACGACGACGCCATTTTGTACCTCGTCACTTTATCAAGTATTTGTCTCGCAGAAAATATTCACTCCAACGAACTATCTTCGCGATAGATTCGTGATAAATAACTGCGATATTTGCCTTTAGTCATTAAATTAACAGTCCACATAACGTGCGATACAGTTAATTAATTATTACGAATAACTGATATCTCAACGGTATTCTTACTGACGCAGTCCTACATATTCATCTTTTTTTTCAATTACTCTGTTGCTCCCTAATATTGCCAGCATTGATTCGATAAGGTCAAGGAATACGCGATCGCGAATTGACGAAGAAAATATTGTTCAGTCCGTAGTCAAGGCTAAATTAATCGATTTATATCTATAGTCGACATACAAGCGAATAATAGAAATTCAACTCTACACGAGTTATAAACAATTGAACTTTGTAAACGGTTGAACTTCGGGAAATTGGAGAAAAAAAATTGTCAGTGATATTTCAAGGACGCGTTAACTTTGCGATACGATAAAGAACACTAATTGTAAGAATATAACGTAATGAAACCTGTTAAAAAAGGGAAGCAATCCCGAAAAAAAAGACGAAATCTCAACGAGTTGAAAAGCTCGCGGGTTTACGATAAAACCTTCGAGTAATACGCAGTTATAACGATGTTCTCACAGTTCGAGATTTTTTCATTTGATAACACGCGTGATTGATGTAGGTGTTCGTGTTGTTTGTGGCGTACGCAATCTCTCTTTGTTATTGAACACGGCGATAAAAGACCTAAATTATCTCGAACTACGGATGTTTTCAGCAATTTGATACAAAATACGAGCTAAATTATCAGTGATAACAAGCGTACAGTCTACACATATATATATATACTGCGAACTAGAAATGTTTTTTTCCTACTGCGTTCATGCAGCCGCGTCAAACAGTCTCATCAGAGTGGTGACCTCGAAACATCGAATGATGACTTTCAGCTAAACGACGCGCACTCGCTGCGACCTATATGCGCGTAAATTGAAAATTCGTTGCAAAAAGTAGATAACTTTGGTGAACTCGCTAATTGATTCAAATTGTTTTGTACTTCCTCTGTACATTTTTTTTCTTCGTCCGATCGATGCATACAGGGTGTCAAAAAAGTGACAATCTGATAAGACTGTGTATATACTCGTAACCAGGAAACTAATCGGATTTGAAACAAAATTTGGATGAATTTAAAAAAATTTGCCGATACTTTTATACCGGATTAAAATATTTAAAATAGCAAATATTCACAAGCACGGAATTTCACTCGAATCGGTAACAAATCTTGGGTTGGAAGAGAAATGGAATCCGAAATTTTTTTTTGGATACATACCATGTACGGTATGGAATATTTTGGAAAACCGCGCTTTTCAGGGAATGAAAAATCAGAGTCAATTGGCAAAAGAAAATATCCCGAAAAGGAAAATTATTTGTCGTAACTTTTTGATGTTCATATACAGGGTGTCGAAAAAGTTTATGATTTTACGTAATTACGCTTATTCTTTCCTGATATTCTTCATCGGGAAAATCAAAAGTAGGTCGAATTTGCAAAAAAATGGCAAAGGAATGTTATTTACAGTACTTTTTCGATCTTTATATACTGGATGTGAAAAAAGTTACGATTTTTCAACGTTACAGATATTCTTAACTCGGGAGGAACTTGAATGTTGAGTGAAATTCAGTATTTTGTACACATTTGTTTGATTTTGCAGTGAGGGTTTTTGAATTAACGTTATCGTAAATGACCAACGTTCGCGAATGGAAAATTACGCGGATTCGATCAATTTAATTTGCTTCCGTACAATTGAATCAACAAACCGAATGAATCGTTTGAAAAATGAACTTGCAAAACTTTATTTCACGAGAAAATGAATCATTTATTCGCAAAAAATGAAGTTACGCAATTTTCGTGCTGTCATAAATTTTCATGAATCAACAGACGCACGGAAAAAAAAGTGGTCGTGAATTAAATAACGGTGATAAACAATGAAATAATTTTGTATCGATCGAGCCAAGTATTTCGTCAAATATGCGGTAAAAACGAGAGCAGAAGCGTCAAAACATCAGTTTCGTATTGGCCAAATGCCCGTTCAATGTTTGTTTGGATCGAGTCCCAGAAATCTGACAATTATCTCCTTTATTCTCTGCGCACTTGCACTTTCTTCGTTATAAAAAGAAGCGAATGCGCGCGGATTTCAGACAGTCCGATACTCCGCCTCGTTGAGGAAGATCGCGTGACGCGCGAAAATTTCATTAGATTTTTTTTTCTTTTTTTTTAACGTTCAAATTATCGTATCCCGACGAAAGCCGTTTACCGGACGTTTTCATCTGATTTTCCCGTCGAATCGGAAATTGTAGACAACATTCTCGAAATCCGAGAAAAACAGAGCGATGGGTCCTCGAGCACGGTACAAATTTCTTTTTTTAAAGCGCGAACAACCGTTAGTTCGCAAAAATCGTCTTTAACACACTGAAATACTCAAAATCGGGAAAAAAGTGGCATAGCAACATCATCCCCGTGGAATTTGTTTGTACATCGATGTATGTTCAACGAACGTTCCGTAATTTTCAAGAAAAGATCAAGCCTCCGAAAATCGGAATATTGCGCATTAAATCTCGCACGCTTACCGCGCATAACCTCAAAAACAGTATCGGTCCGATAAATTCGTCATAAAGTTCAAAAAAATTTAATGATACCGTCGATAAACCCGGAAAAGTCGATGCTAGCTTGTTCGAACATCCTGTGAAACTTTCAGGACTATTCGTCGTTCGATGCTAGAGATATCGTCAATGAAACAAAAAATGGCGCCACGATCGTCCATTAATTTCTCATCAAACAGATCGCTGTTGCAAAATAAGAAAAATAATTAAGCCGAAACCATCGACATATTCGACGGCAGTAAAAGATTGTTTTTTTTACGTCAATTCAAGTGAGTTGTTGTACAACAAGAGCGTTGAGGACTCCTTCGAAGAGAGCATGGGCGAACAACAGTGCTATTCCATAACGCTGGGTGTGGGGCCTCTGTGGTGGTCCTGATGCGCCCCATGCCGCATTGTCTGTATCCGCAGTCAACGCAGAGAGCCGCGGCGTGGGGATTAAGCAGAGTCAGCTCTCTGTGAGCTCACACATTGTACAGGTGATTTGTTGTTACATTGAAATTCGTACCGTAGCCGATTTTTATTCAAACACCGAAAATCGAGAGGAAAAAAATGATGGAAAGGAAGTTTCTTCTTCCCATAATTTTTTGGCTCTTAACTTGTCTCTATCGTAATCACAACCATTGACACGATATTGCGGTTTATCGACGCAGGAGGATGAATTATTAAAAGCCGTAAAAAGCAATGAGTCGCTACGTTTACTCTTCACGCTACATCTGACCGAGAGCACATCGGTAGAATGGGAAACGCTGATATGGCGCGGTACACTTTACATTCGCGTACCGAGTTGTCTCTTGCCGGAAGGATCCAAGGAGGGATTCGTGTCGCTCCTCGAATACGCCGAAGAGACACTGCAGTGCAACAACATCGTCGTTTGCCTCAGAAAAGATCGTACCGACCGAGGTTTGCCATTATTTCACAACCGGAAAACGAATTATTGAGATTTATTCGAAATTAACAAATATCCCTGTTTCCTTACCAGCTATGCTCGTTCGGACCTTCATGTTTCTGGGATTTTCGATTTTGCCACCGAATCACCCCCTCGTACCACCGGGTTGTGATTCCGGCAACTTGTACATGCTCTACGCCATTGAGTAATTCCTCAATCGAACGCCATTGATCTCTCGAATTTCATCGGTGAGCCTCGCAAAGCAGTCACCCGATGAATCTATTGTAACAAACAATTGTCACTGCGAAAAAAGTCTAAAAATGCTAATAGTCTTGATAATCATTAGCAATCAGTGACTCAATTTGACGCGTAACTCTGCAAATCGATAATTTCAACGTTACAGAGTTTTTTCGCAAATTTT
Source organism: Heteropelma amictum (assembly GCA_959613375.1). Lineage (NCBI taxonomy): Eukaryota > Metazoa > Arthropoda > Insecta > Hymenoptera > Ichneumonidae > Heteropelma > Heteropelma amictum. The sequence continues at coordinate 27,083,406 of OY390722.1, read as the reverse complement.
CGACGTTGCAAAGAATTATTTTGAAAAAACTTTTTTTTTTCATTTGTAACAAATGTTTTTTATTCTTCTTCTTTTTTTAGATTTTCCATCAACGCCGACGCTGCGGAACACAGCAAATATCGCCTAAAAAAAAAGAACGAACCGAAATATTCATCTCCCAATTTTTTTATAATTTAGCTGCACGCGCCATATGCTGCAGTCTTCAGAGGACGTTGTTTCTGAAAACTGCCAAGCAGCATTTTTCGTTAATTTAGACGCGTCGTTTGACTTCACTCCCCCATGTCCCCGAAATCATTAATACATCGGACGATTACGACCGCACGGCGAGGTAATTAAAGGATAACGGTGCTTTACGCGCCCATACGCGGTTTTTTTGCCAAAACACGTTCCGATCGTGCGAAAATGAAAAAAAAAAAAGAAAAACCATTCGATGAAACACCGAGAGACAATTCGTTGGTGCGTGAAGAACAGATAGTCGAGAAATGTAGGGCTCGTTACTTTTGAGTGCTTAAAAAAAACGAAGGAAAATTTAATATCAATTTATTCTCTTGTACGAAGTGTTAAAGACACTCTTCTTAATCGCAAAAAAAAAAAAAAAGAAACGCGTCAAAGCTTTTTATAACGCGTGCGAACCACCAGCTCGCCCACCACCACCACCACCACCACCACCACCACCACCCTTCCATCTTCGTCAATTCGCCGACGAAGTTGTACGTTTAAACTGGCAAAAACTGGTTTCTACGTTCGATTTCGAAACGCGAAGAAAAAGATTTGTCAACAAAGCGTCTCCGGAAAACGGCGATAGATTGGACATAAAAAAAAAGGTAAATTCCCTTTTTTTATAATTATGATTATTTTAATCCTTTATCGATATTTTAAGTATTATTCCGTCAGTTATGGCGGGGAACATCATTTGTTCGCGATTTTTTCCTGCGATTCGCTCCGATGAACTTTGCCTCTTTCGAGTAAAAAAAAAAGCAGCAAAAAAGTAAAGTTTCGTCAATCACGCGAATCGCGCCTCTAGCATATTTCTATTTCTTACTTATAGTTACTCTTCATTCGTTAGCGTAGTTTACAAAAAAAAACACCAATCTATCGACACCGGAGATTTGTTGCGAATAACGGCGACCTCAGTGTTAATTGCGTACGATACAGCAAATAAAATAAAAAATGTAAAAAAAATGAAAAAAAAGGTAAAAAATTACAAAAAAATATTGATAGCGAGTCACGAGATATATATATATATAAAACACGTACACAAGAATACAAACACATACACACACGATACTTACGTAGAATAATTAGAATTAAGTGAAAAATCAACCGACCATCGCGGTGTACGTTTCAGTTAATTATGGGAGATGTAAAAGGAAAGAATTTGAAAAAAAAAAGAAACAAAATGAAAACAGTAGAAAACTTCGCTTTCACTTTTCTTCCTCGGTTTCCTCCGAATATCGATGAATCTTGTCGCTCCGGCATTTCGAGATTTTATACGCGAAAAATATATCTCCCCCGAATAATGGGATAAATAAAAAAAAAACCACTAGCATCGAGGACTATTTTCTTACGTTATGTTTATTATTTTTTTGTATATAAAGGTCGTAATTGCTAAATAAAAATTTCTCGAGAAATTTCACAGGCTAAATTTTGACTCTCGGATCATTCGAGGGAAACATTGCGGGCGGGAAGGGGAGGGGGATGAGAAACAAAAATTGGATGCGGGTATTCGGATATTTCCCGTCTCTCTCTCTCTCTCGTTCTCTGTTATTTCCGGCGGAGGTGATTTAATTGAACATTGATTCCATCAATTTTTCGCGTCCCGAGACGTTTTCCAGAACGAATCGAGACTTTTGCCTTTCTCCGTTTGTACGAAAATTCGTCAGCGTTTATTTTCGTTATGTGCTCTTGGGAACGAGGCCGAGACTGTCGAGCATACCCGACTGCTGCTCCTCGCTCGGGAAGGCCGAGCCTCTCTCGCATTTTATCAGATGAGCGGCTGCGATATGAAACGGAAAATTGAGCGGAAATGAAAAAGCATTTCCGATCAGTCGTTGATGTGAAACAGATGGAGAAAAATAATACCGGACAAACGAAAGAAATTTCAATAATGACGGCAGAAAATATGGTAAAAATGGGAACGTCAGAATTTACCGAGCAAATTGCCATCGTTCGTGGAGAATTCGCCGCACGAGCAGCGCATCTTCCTCTCGAGTGGAATATTTATTAACGGCGATGGTACGACTAGGCTCGTCATCGGACGCTCGTTGTGCACCTGCCGTTGATGCTCTTTGAAGGCTCGCCAGCAACAAGTCACGTAGCGGCACTGCTCGCAACGTTGCTCTCCCCTGAATTTTTTAATAATTATTATTATTATCGATATAATAAATTCGTGAGAATCGCGATAATGATTGTAATTATACATCGTGATAAATCGAAACAAAAATTTGTATATGAACTGTTTTTGCTATTGACACTATCATGTGGCGTTATCTCTTACGGATAATGATCAGGTTCGTTGATGTCCTCCTCGCACTCCTGACAGCTGAGATTACTGTTGGATACGACGACACATATGGGCCCGTCGTTCCACTTGTTGAATTTCTCATTTTCCGGCAATTCCGGCGGTGGACTTTCGATTTCGTCGCGCTTCGTGCTTACGAGCCTCTGCCTCGATATCAAAATTCCCATGTTGGTTTTCGTGTACGGCGTTACTTCTGAGTGCATCGGAAGGAAAAACGTAATTGAAGCACGTAAAATGATAACGCGAGAGACAAAAGAAACGTGAGATTGTGAGAAAAACTTGCTTGGACCGGTGACGCTTTGATGAAGCTCGTCGAGATGATTTCTCAGGCAGCTTCTTTGATTGAACCATAAACAGCATCTCGAACATTTATTGCCCCTACCCTGCTCTCGTCTAACGATGTGACGCTGCATGTGCAACAAGTAAGCGTGAACGTTCGACGAGCTCGCTCGTCCGTCCACGATAAATTGGATCACCTGCGAATCAATTGGCGATACACCATTTTTTATTTCCGTTCTCTTGAAAATGGTTTTTTCAGAAACTTGTGTTTTCGCACGGAAAAAATCGTTGAAATAAGGAATAAACATACAAATCGGTTATTATCGTACCTTGAGACAGTAGGGACACTGTAAGCCCTCGCCCTTTTCGTGAATCTTGTAAAAGTGATCTATAACGTCCTTGTGACTCGACGTGCGATAATCGCAGCTCTCGCAACGGTACGGCATCTCGGATTGACAGTGCATCGATCCGAGATGATTCACCAGCAAAGCTCCGTCGTTTCCTGCAATTTTATTTTCACTTTCAACGTCATACCGTCTCTAGCTGCCACTCGCGACTTTGTCCGCATGGAATCAGTATTTTTTTGTTATGTGAATAAACTCGCGTCGCAGCTAAAAATGTACTCAAAAGTGAACAACTCAACGTAAACACTCGAATAGAGAAAGAAATATTCAGCCCAATGGTAGAAAACAAAATAACGATGTCTTATAAAAGTGTCAAATAGAAAAATCCAACTTATCCCCCTGCCAAATGTAATTGTGAAAAAGTAACAAACCCACAGCGTTAATTTCGCTATTATAATATCAGTATGGATTATTGATGAAATTAAAACGCACGCAAACAATATTAACGAGATGTACAAGAAAAATAATTGCCGTTATTGTTGAGAGTAATTAAGCGGGTCGATAATAATTGCATTAATAATTATTTGTTATTTTCAGTATTGTTGTTGTAAATTGTTTTGACTTGCCGAAAAATTTTTCCTCGCAAATGGCACAAACGACCATCGCGTCGCCGTCGTTCTGCCCGAATTTCGTATGAGCCTCGGATACGTGAGTGACCATTTGATGCTTCGAGGAAAACGCCGCGCAACAGTATTGGCAGACCGGTGATTCTTGTTGGCCGGGTACGCGGGCTGGAACGTGACTTATCATGTGAGCCATTACCTCGGTGTTGCATCGCATCAGCGTGGAACACAGGAAGCACTGAAATTTCAATATTTCACGCGGGTTAAATTTTCGGAAAAAAAAAACACGATTCCATGAAAGATCGAGAGACGCGAAACTCACCTTGAAGGCGCAACAAGATTTGGTCTCGCGACTCAACAAATTCTTGTCGCTTTCCATCGTCGCGTAATAAAATTTCTCCAGTGGTATCTGCGACTCGAATTTGTGAGATTCGACGATATCCTCTTTGCTCTTTGACTCGTGAAGCGAACGTTTGATGTCGTGCTCGGGGCTCGTCGTTGAATTGTTGGGCCTCTTTTTTCCACGCCTCGGACCTGGTTTGAATTGAGAGCTTATCGGACTCGCGGCGGCCGTTCTCCTCGCCGATGAATTATCGGCGCTCGGATGCTGCGACGACCTCGACGAGGATTGCGGGCCGAGAGTCTGAGGGAGGGCGGTGACGACGGGCGAGGGTGTGTTCACGGCTGGGACGACCCCTCCGCTCGCCGTCCTTTTCGTGTACGACCAGTCTTTGAATGGATTTGCCGATATTTTCGCCAAACGATCGAGCAAGCCGTCCGCTGTAATTACAGTGAAAGATTAGCGTCTATCAACTGCAAAAATTTGTAATAATGACTATAACCATCATAGTAATGGATTTTTTTTTCGTATTAGTAGTCGTGATAAACGACAGGAATAATCAAAAAGGAGAGCGAATGCAGAGATAATAAAAAATGGAGATGATATTCCCAAGGGTATGCGAAAAAGGAAGAAAAAACGAGAATTAAAAAAAATAGTTACAGTATTGATATCAAGATTAATTATCATGATAGTAATAACGACTATTGTTAGTATCGAGTATTTAGCAAGACTATCATTATTATCGCTGATAGGACGGAGACTCACGAGAATCGATTCTTGTTTGCTCGGCGATGTGAAGAATAATATTGTCGAATGCTCGCGTTGCCGTGGCGCCGAACATTTCGCGCCAAACAAGCTCGTCGAGAAATTGCTGTATCATCTGTCTGCTCAACAGACTGAGAGTATTCTGAAACATCCTCGGTACGATTTTACGCAGATACTCCATCATGTGATAATTGGACTTCATATTACGGGGGTTCTGATCGCTGAAAGACGATTGCAGAACTTGAGTGAAGCCCATGTCCTGCAGCGTGCTTCTGTCAACCGTGTAATCCGTCACGATTTTCGAATCCTTGTGCACCCAATCTTTCAATGGATGAAGTATCGTGTTGAATCGCCGCTTGAACGAACGATCACCGTCGTAAAGTGGCTCGCAGGCTCGCAATCTTATCTCCGATGTTTCGGGGTCCAAAACACCGAGCACCTCAACTTTCACCTGGAATGAGAGTTTTCGTCACTTTTAGAAATAATACACAAAGTCGAGACCGCAACGATAATAACGAGGAGATTAATAATATTAATAATTGCATTATTATTGTTACTATTCCAACGAAATTACTGTTATTGTCGGTGTTTACCTGACGCAAATTTCCATCCTGCGAAGTAGTACCGAGACTGATGACGCCGACCTGTATCATTGAACCTTTGCCGCCCATCATCGTTGCTTTGTCGGAGACCGCGGCGGTGCAAACACTTCTCAAGTTCGTATAAAAATTTTTCACATAAACATTGGAAACCTTGACCCACGCGACGACGTTTTGGACGTTGGTCTGGCAGGCCCAGTGGTAGATGAGCTTGAGAATGACACTCGGTGCATGGGGCGAGCCTTGAAACAGCGAGCCATTGAACACAGAGACGAAACGATCCGGGCAACAACTCGATATCCACACGTAACCGCCGGAATAGGGAAACGTTCCGGACGAATCGCTGTACATTCCGAGCTTGAGTTTCGTCTTTTGCGCGTTGGTACTGTGCATCGTGCAGTACTGCTCGGATCTTACTAGCCCACGTTGGATCAACCATTCGGCGAATTTCGTCGCGGAAAACATCAGTACACTCTTTACTCGTAGATCTTGTGGAGAAAAAATTGTTTTTTGTTTTCAGAGACGAGCTTCAAATTGAATAAAAGTAATAATAATAATAACGAGGAGGAAAATAAAAGGTAGTATTTCGTAATTTTTTTCGTCGGGGTAATATAACGTGGAACAGAAAAATATATTCCATCGAAAAATACCCAAATCTGATCTCTCCTTCTGGGAGACCTGCATCGTGATGTCCTTGGTGCGTAAATGCGGCCGTGCTACGACGACTAACGAGGGAAACGTACGACCGCCGTTCAGCTTGTTAAACGTTATTTCACGACCGTCCGGCAAATTTTTCTTCGACTCGTCGATCTGATCGGCGGCTAGTAGAGATAAATGTAAAAAAAAGATTGACCGTTAGTTTCTTTCATTTCAATATCAATCGATCAAAAATTTCGACTTTTCATTATTTTTTCGTATCTTGTCTTTACCAACCGGCGTTTGTACTCCCAACGGCGATTCCGCCGATGCTGGTTTGTTCGGTTGGCCATACGATCCCGTGAACCTGAATTCCCGGCTTCGTGACGCTCTTCATTCTCACACCTCCGGTTGCCTGCGGACTCGACGTGGCTAAAAAGAAGATATTTCGATAACACACGGTATGCCTTTTGTCACTCGATTTTTTTTTCTTTTCTCCCGGAATGTTTCATTGAAAAACGAAGATATTGCCATCAAACGCGTTTTTTTCTTTCATCGAACGTAATAATGTAAATCGCTCACTCTTATTCGTGACAACTGCGTGACTTGTAGCTCCGCTGGTGCTCTTAACAGTCCTGTTACGCGAGGCGGCCGAGGTCTGCGCAACAGAAAAGTATAAATATTTCATTTCACGGCTGTTTTTTTTTCGCATTCGTTAAACTTTTCGATTGACGAATGTATATATATATATAAAACGAAGTTTTTATTCTCGATTTGGATCAGTAATAACGGGAACCGTTCTCTTTTTTTTACGACATACCAACGACAAAATAGACCAAAATGAAAATATTCTGCGACAGAATGTTACAACAAAAATCTCGTCTCTCCAGCGATGAAATTCTTTAAATGCATGGAATACTGATAGGATTGTAGTGACTATGATAATAAATATCGATTTTTTTTTTGTCATTACTACTATTAAATGGTAATATAGACGCTGGAATGATATAACTCTCGATCGCTCGTCACAATTAGCTGCGGCAATGAAAAAAAGGTGCATTGTTTGTAATATTCTCCGACGAATATTCGTTTCTCGGAATATTTTTGTCTTTGGGATATTCTTTTCGTGTCACTCATACTTCATCGGTGACGTTCGTTATTTGTTGCTGCAGAGATTGTTGAACCGGCATGGCTTTTACTCTGCGCATCGGCCTCAAGTGTTGATACTAAAAATCGAGCCAAATTTTTATCGAGCATTTCTTTTGATTTTCTTTCGATGACATGTACTCTTTTTACAGGAGTAAGTAAAAGAAGCAACGAATTTCAAACTCATCGTACATTTTCCGATGCATTCATCACGGAAGAAACTTGGACGGTGGGTATAGCCGACGCCGTTGTCGTTGTCGCCGTAATGCCGCCTGCAAAAGTGAGTAATAATTGTAGAAAAGCAAAGTCTTATTTATTATCGATTGTCGGAAAATCGTGCTGATAAAATGAATTGCCGAATTTTCTTTTCGTTTTCGGGTTTGACAAAACGGGAGGAAATTTTTCTACGCGGTGTACAACAAACGCAAAAGATCTTTGCAAAATACATAAACAATGGTAAATCGCGTGTAGATAAAGTCTTTTATAGTACAAAACCAATTTCAGTCTCTGTACGAAAAATAGAAACAGAAAAACTTTAGCATTCGATCGTGAACCTTGAGCTTGAGGAGTCACGGTGCCTAATAATACACCCATTCTTGGGTTCATCAGGAGCTGAATGTTTCCTTGTCCTCCACTGTTTTGAGCATTATTAACGACGTTCAGTTTGATCGCCTGACTTTTCCCTTGATTCTGCAAGTGAAAAAAAAAGATGAATAATCACTGCCTCGATTAAAAACAGACGTTTTGAAATTGCTCCGACTAAATGTACTAACAACGTTGAGGGGAACAGCCTGCTGATGCGTTATTGGCAGCAATGTTTTTTTTGTACCTGGCCTGCGAATGAAAAAAAGCCATTATCCATATAAAAACTAGGACAAAACTCTTTATTGAATTTTCTTTAATAAATGAATTATGAAAAATTTGTATTATCATTATCCGTAATACTATCAATAATATTTATAGTAGTAGTTGATGGTATTGTTAATTATTGATGAAACTTAATTGTTCATTGTTTATTGCAGTTATTATCGTTGTTATTGGTGTACGAATGATGGATTTTGGATCAATTTTTTTTCTTACAGGGCGTAATGATAGCCGCTCACTAGTCCCGCCTGGCAAACTTTCTGTGCTCCGTGCTCCTTCACCAGTTCTTCTAGTTTCGCGACGACCTGTTTATTATTCAGTTTTTTTGCGCGCTATTAAAAATTTCATCAAAGAACAATGATCGTCGGCGAATGAAAATTCAAAATGAATAATCATGCAGCTTTGAGAAACTGACCTTGTCACAATTTTCTTTCATCTTTGTTCTGGCCATTTGTTGCACTTCGCTGAGAGAATCTTCGATGCATTCGAGATTCAGCGTCATCTCGACGGGTCGAGTGCTCGTTACGGAGCGCTGTATCAGTCTTCCCTTTGACATCTCGTTGCACTCTTATAACGAATTCACGACCAAAATACGATTGGAATTGAAAATAACAAGAAATACTAATTTTTTGAAATTTAAATAAGAGTAACAAAAAATACAAGTTTTTTGTTATTTACGCGAAAAAATAAATGATAGTGCTGCATAGAGCGTTACTTTATTGTTATTTATTTTATTACCTTGTAATGTTTATCCTCGATAACATCAATCTACGTAACGTATTTACCGCGTTTTACGCAAAAAAAACAAATACAGAAAAAAACTACCGGTCGACAATTTACGAGGAATGTTCAACGTACACACATACGCGCACTCACACGAATGGATAAAAAGCGCGAGGCGTCTGGTGCCAATTCATTCTTTACGTTTAAAAAAAGTTTTTCTGCACATAAATTTCCTATTTTCTCCTCTTTTCTCTATTTGCGATGAATTTTTTTTCGGCGAATACGCGTTTCCTCATTGATGGAAGAAAAGAAGCGGGCGAAAAAAACCTTTTTATGTGTCCCGCGACGTGTTTTATAAATGCACGTATCGTTGAGATGACTCTCCGCAAAAAACAGCGAGATGCGAAAGAATACAGCGGAAATCCCGGGCTGAGATTGAGAATGCTTTTTTGAGGTTAGGTTTTGGTGCGAATTTTGCGTCGAATTAGTTTGAAAACGCGTCGCTAGGTGACAGTAAAGTCCGCTGTGAAGCGCGTAATTCGAAGAATTTCGTGATAACGCCCTCTAGTTATTGCCGCGACAATTCAACGTGATACTATTGTTTTTGCAATTAATAATAAGTTTATGAAATTGCGCAGTTCAGTTTGTGTTTCATAATGAAAGACAGCCGAATTCCAGAACTTATGTATTTTACTGTGTTATTTGTAACAGCGTAACAGTGATATTTGTAACACTGATGCCATGCAGGTACGATGCTAAACGGAGTGAGTGTCAGCTTTGTCCGCACAGTGGCGCTTCGGTCGCTTCACTCTCTGCAGGCGCGAAGTCGTATAAAGACCACCGAAGATGTCGGGATCACTGGAAGGATTTCCTCTTACTGAAGCTATAAAAGTTTTCTAAAAGTTCAGCTTTGCTCTTCAAAAATCTACTGCCGGAAAAGGGAAAATGATTATCGTCCTTTGAGCCATGGAAATTCAACGACGTTCTTGCTGCATCATATCCAGAAACAGGTGTGTCTTTGTCAAAACTGCAGTGCATGCGTCTTTTGTTTTTTGTGTTCCACGTGGTATTTGAGAAACAAAAGCAATCGACGTAATGTAACATTTTACGCAATATCCGATTGTTATTTGGAAAAAGTTGATACCATTAACATAAGAAACATTTCGGTTGCTCGTTCTGAATATTATATCTCACGAATGGATAAGTACACAGTGATCGGCAGTCACTGTAGAGTCAACACCAAACTTATTTTCGTAGGATATTGAATGCTCTGCATAAAAAAGTGCTTTTACGGTTATGCGACTAAAGTACAATGAAAAAAGATTCCGTACGTATTTAAGTTATATATCATACCTTTGGCAGGATCTGTTTATGCAGGCAATTGATTATTTTCTTACATGTAAAAAGTATAAATGATATATCGTATGCGTAAGTAATAAATAAATGATACTTACAATAGCAAACAAGTACAAGAAACGAACTGGGTATGAAAAAACAGTAAAATCAACGAAAATCGGATCAAAGCCAAAAAAAATTACGAAGAAGAAAATATGATTGGAAAAACTAATAAAAGTCCAATAAAATGGGACAATTTTCAATTAAAATCAAAAGAACGAATAAACTACAAATGGAAATTTCACATAAAAATTTGAAAATGAATAAAATACATATTTAAATGTTACGCATGCACATCTTCCCATAAAAAAGCCTCTACTGGAATCTCGAACATACATTTACTCTTATTATATATAAGACTTTTTTTTGTAACCTGCATTAATACAATTGCAAAATCTAGTAATTTTATAAAACACCGCTATAAATACAGCTTCTACCGCAAATATACATAAAACCTTGTACGAGGAGCATTCACTCCTCCACAGCAATACGTACTGTCTCCCACTTTAAATTTGTATGTTCACAAAATATAACTTTCAGAATGAACAAACCCATTTTGAGTGAATCAGAACTTGAAAAATGCAACTTTCGCCTCCTTTGCGCACGTCCTTTTATATAAAATTGTGAGAAATGTTTCTTTATAACGGCATAATACATGATATTACGTACATTAACGTACACACTCGCACGATATGCATTAAATAATTCTACAAAATGAAAACAAAATATATCCTAATCCTTTTACGTCACTAAGATTATTGATATATTTTTTTTAATTTCCGACCAACCGACAGTACAAAAATTAATTAAACGTAATACGTGTAACGTTGCTTATTTTTTTTCTGTTTGGTACAACGCGTTTCTTATATGCAAATTTTTTTTTGAAAAAATCATTGCAAAAACAGTGGAAAATGTTCACAAGTATATAAAAATATCGCCCTTTTTTCCGGTTGTAACGTCCCCCCCCCCCCAGGTGTTTATTTTTTAGTCTCAGCATGGCCAATAATATTGTTGGCTTTGGTAACTCTCTCTACTCGCCCGTATCTCGTTTTATCCCGGGCAATCGTGGAATTATCATTGTTCGCATTAACAAACAGATCGTCGATGTCTTCTTTCACCCTTTTTATCTTGATTTTTGCCGCATCGTTACTTTTGCTGACGTAATAATCAGCGCGAAAGGACGAGTTGGTCCTTGGAGAAACATTATTAGTCATATTTTTCGCCGCAACGGTAAAAATTCGAGATAACTTTTCGTTTCGTTTCTTGGTAAGTTCGTCGTTGATACGAAGAATAGTTGAGTTCGCGGAAGCTTCCAAGCCACGCCTTTTCAAGTGGCTTTTGTACGTTCTTATCCGGACTGACGGTGAACTCGTCGTTTCGAAGGATCGTTTGGACGTTCGGTCGTCCTTGACTGTTGCATTTGTTTTTATGTGATTCTCATTAGCTGCTACGCTCTTTTCTTTATATTCGTTCGAGTCGCGACGATTATTAGCGAGCGCCACCGAGTCTGTTGTATTGGGTGGTGGTACAGGATGAAGATAAGCTATAGGCCAGTGTCGTCCTTGTTGGCAAAAAGTCGAGTCCTGAATGTTTTGTCGATGTTTTTCGTAGCGATAGAACGGTGGGTCGATTCGAGCGTTTTTATCGGGCAAATAAACATTTTCATTCGGGATTTTGCCGATTGCCGGACGAGGACTCGGTAAATATGGAAAGTATTTGTCGCTGCACGGCCTCCATTGTTCCTCCGAAGCTCCCACGTAACACCTGCACATTATATTCAAAAAAATGTATTTTTAGAATGTACAAGTCGTTTTTACGGTATATTGCTTGTCACGTGATAAACATAATTTGAAGTTTTTACTGAATCGGCAAAAATTCATTTGTATTCAATTCGATGGAAAATGTTTATCCTGGATTTTTATATTACGACGCATATATTTTGAGGTACCGCAAATGAGACTAAGAAATATACTTGCCAAGGATAGCTGTAGCCCTGGGAGAAGCCACAATGGTGGTTGGGCTCGCAACAATAGTCCCACGATCCGAATTCTGAACCTTCCGGTTCGCAAGACCAGAAGCCAGCGATCTTATTGATCTCGCATTTGGTGCCACGTTTGCACGGATAACCGTTCACCGTGTAGTGAAGATTGAAGCTCGATAATCCATCTCGATAATAAATTGAATTTTACAATCGGTAATAGCTTTTTCGAAAAATCGTTTGCCAAGATACCGAAATTGTTAGAGCGTACGATGAAAACTAATGTAATTCGTGATACTCACGATAATCAGGACGTGGCAAATATCCATCGGCGCTTGCTTCATCATGAGGCGACCATGTCCCGGTGGAGGGACCCGGAGGTCTCGAAAAATCGGGTCTATCGGCATCAAACGGTCTTGCACCGAGAAACAGAGTGTTATAACTGTACAATCCTATCCCAGGAAGATCGGGCGACGGAACGAAACCACCCGCAGTCGGTGTAAACTGAGAACGATAATCAACCCCGCCCGAAGCGTAGGTAATTGTTTCGTCATTTTTCGGAGGATCGTCGTACGCTTTCCCATAATGTGACGAGCAGTACGGTTCCAGTTCTTTCCAAGTGTACATCACGTAATCGTCGTCGTATGTATAATCAAGACCCGGTCTTAAATCGCGTCTCGGCACATCGCTCAGATAACAATTGTCACCGTGTTTCTCATCGCCGATTCTGCTCCAATGCAGGTACGTGATGGGGTAGTTTCAAGACGATGACGAGGAGAAGAAATTTCGGCGAAATAAGAAAAGTCATTGACGTTGTGGTGGAAAGATCGGAAGGTGGAAAATGATGGAAAGGATCGCAGGACGGAGAAAAAACATTTCTTGATCGTACCTAAAACTGAAGGACATGCAAGGAGGCGAATCTGGACTGTGTCTCATCTTGGAACACTGACGACGGCACTCGTTTTCCGTATCCGCTCGACTCACAGAGGCGACAGCGTCAGTGCTGAGCTTGCATCCAGCTTGGTAACCGGAGTAACAGTCTGCACAAAGAGGACTGAGGTGAGTCATCAAAAATCGAAAAATTCACCAGCTTATCAGCGATGTGTACCTTCTCCAGTCATTTGTGGTTTGCCACCGAAATTCAGCGAATTGTAAATCGGTACGAACGGATGAGTTTCGCATCCACGACCGTAACTCCCACGTTCGTACATTTCCGACTGTTGGCGACGATTGAACGAACCGCTCTCGTTATCCACCGCTAAAATAATTTCTCGCGTCGGACAATCGCTGAGAAAGCAATTGGGTCCGCGATCTTCCCCGAAATCGTATCTAAACACGTTAATGGAAAAACAATAGTTGCGAATTGTGACGATTCGACCGGAAGTCGATGTGAGCAAGGGTGCAACTTTGATTAACCTAAAGACGAAACTTCTGCACGTAAAATGACGAGCGCCGATGCAGGCTGACTGGCACTCCCCCAGACCGTTTTCAACTCGTGTCTCCTCCCTCACCAGCCTCTGTGGAATTCCATAACCGCTTCTGACCCTCCAGAAACACTCTGCAATCGCGAGTTTCCAATAAACTGGTCCAACAATTTCGTTCTAAACTTGAATAAAACTCGATTTCACCTTCCGATCGATAACCGTGCAGCCCAGTCCGATCCAATCTCGGTCTTTGCGACAATTCTCCTTGACAATTTCGTGGATTACCGGCCATAGCGTAAACATCATAATCCCGTTCGGGTTCTAGGTCCGTGTAGAAGTTTAGCTTTTCAAAAGATACATCGCCGAGATGGCAATTGTCGGTCGGAGCAGCAGGCACCAGAGAATACCTGCGATCATCACCCGCGAGTTACCATTTTGTTACTTTGACCATCAAAAGTCCCGAAATTCTCAAGATCCGTTTTATCGAAGCCAAGTTCATTTTCGGAACGATACAGCCAATTCTAAGGTACATTCGTTACGAATTGTGGCAAAAACGTGGCCAAATATTCGAGTTTCTCGAAGTTGCCCGTTTGGAAGGAGAATTCTAAGGTATAACGTTGTACCTTAAGGTGGATGGGCGTTAACCCGTAAACACTAACCTGTATGCAAAGCTCAGACAGTCGATACGACCCAAGCAAAGCGTTTCACACTCGTCTAAATTCCCCACGGTGTAACTGGCCACGACGATGTTCCTGGATAACTTGAAGCCCATCAAAGATCTCGTCGAACAATGTTTCATACCACCAGCACCTATCCCATTCGGCCTGACAGCGGATTTCCACCTTGACGAATCGTAACTGTCGATAGATCCTTGTCCAGATTGATAGCCATAAGCCGGACCATAAACGAAATCATAGTGATGATCTTGTCGATTCGGAAATTTCTCTCCCGTCGATTTATCCCAAGATCGATAAGAGTTATCTCGTACGGGATGGCCCTTTGGTCTTTTTTCCGACTCCTTCCCATATCCGTAAGAATTCCCGTAAACGAATCCCGGTTGCTGCGTTATATCGTTCGGTCCCGGTGGTTCCTGGAGCCAGTTTCTTCGAACGTCGATCCTTCTGCGTGGAAATTTGCCGAAATCATCATCCTCGGCGCCATAATAATAACGATGATTGCGATCATCCACGGACGTTGAAAGTCCCCCGGGTGGAAGACGAGAATGTCGAATAATTTCGTTATACGATGGTCGCTGTGGCAGATAAGAACGCCAAGGTGCTTGATGGCGAGGGTAATAATCGTAATCACTCGGACGATTCCCGGATGGGCTTAATCTATCCGATGGATAATAGTATCGCGTGTTTTCGTCGAGCAAAGGATGTTCGTATGATCCTCCGGACGAGTAAGAAGGAGGAAACGATGGCGTCTGCCACTTGTGTTGATCGTTCGTTCTTTCAGTAGGTAAATTACTCGGCCAATCCCTTTCAAACGAATCCCGATGAACTTTCCCCGCCGGACATGTCCAATCTCTCACGTAATAGTCGTAGCGTGAATCGTCCACAAAGTCTCGTCGTGGATTCATCCTTCCACCCGAAACGGACGTTAATTGACATATGTATCCGTGAGGTCTTTCCTCATCGTGTCCTCTACCGTGACTCGTGATATGTTTCATTCGCCTGTGAAGATTTTTATAATTTTCCTCGTTAAGTACACGCCAAACAAATCCAATCGTTTCTGTTTCTTACGATCTCGGATGAATCCTTGACTGAAAGATACTTTGACGTACATGGTAATTGGTACTTTTTTCGACAATGCTTTTCTCACAGAGTTTCAATGTCCGACAGACTAAGATTAGGGAAGAATAGATATTTCCGAAAAAAATTGCAATTTGACGTTTTGGAAAGCAAAGTATCGCTTACCCATAATTGAAACCCTCGCAGACAAACGTACTTTCGTACTCGCAAACTCGATGGCACTCTTCGATCCTGTCGCATTCTACGCGGCGTCTCACATGATTCTCCAACAATCTCTTTCCCGTCAACAATTTTCGGTAACAAGCTGCGCAATTTGTAGTCGAAAAAAAAAACGAAAGAGGACAAAAATATTATTTTTGCGAAAACGAGATTGGCGAACGATTGTGTCTTTCGCGTCTGGAATTTTTAACGATATTCGATTTACGATTGTTGGTGATACAATAAAAATCGGTTATCGATGTATTTCGTACAGAAAACATGGCGGCGGATTTTTCGGTGCAGCAAAGATCGTGGACAGACTTACGATCGCAGCTATCCTCTCGTACGATAATAACAGAACTTTGCTGGCTTTTTCGCGGTTCAATAGCGATTATCCAAATTATTATCCACAATAAGTATCGCTTCAACGATACTCCACGTTCCCAATTGATTTCATCGCCGCTGAGAGCACTTGATTCACTCATCGTAAAAGAGTCGTGATAAAAGAAACAACAAAAACCCTGACTAATCCATCGAACGATTTTACGTGAATAAAAAACGCGTTTGCGTACGGAAAACCGAGTTTTCTTCGTTAGGAACACTCGAGGGGTCGGTTATCATGATTCGCGGGATGTTTCGTTTTCAAAATTTGCACCGTATCGCGACGCTCGGTTGGAATAGCATTGGTTTCCCAGCAAAAAATGAAGAAGAGTTTGCAGGAGCGCGTCGTTTTTATATGAAATACAGGAAAGAGAGAGGGCTGAGTCGGTAACATCGATCATAGCGCGTCAAGGTTTTTCTATGATTCGCGTGATTTTGACCCGGCAAAGCCCGTAATAGAGAGAGAGAGACGGAGGAAAAGTAAGAGACACAGTGACGGGAGAGCTCGCGCGTTTTTTCACGACTTCCAAGCTCGCGAGAAGTCGACAAAGACTCAACGTGTCCCTGAGAGACTTTCCGCCATCTTGTTTTATCCAAAAAAAGATCATATTTATTTATGGCCCGATTTAAAAGTCCACTCGGAACCACACCGATGACCTTGAAGAGATTGTCGCTTATCCCAATTATTTCAGCCAGCGAACGTCACGCATTGACGCTCCTCTCCTTTCAAGATTCTCCGTGGCTCTAGATTTTTGCGGGACCTCGCCATTTCCGGTGTTCATTGCCGTTCTCTCTGACTCAACTTCTGACTCTCCCGATAACAACGATCCGTTATCGAACAAAAATGAACGCATATTTTTATATCGTCCATTTCAGTTCAGCTAAATAGCGATCGTTTTCCCTAACTGTTTTACGAGAATGTCGGTGTTGTGTAGATTTGTTTATAACAATGAGCGCTTCATTGTGGAAACGCTCGTCGCTCGTCGGATGGCGCTTTCAACGGGAGCCAACGGATGTAGATTGCTCGAAGAATCGTGTCAATGCCGCGTACAAGCTGTCCATTTTGTTACCCGCGACAAAACATTCGCTTTTTACCTGCTCGCCGCACGACCATTAGCGCAATCCACCGAGATCCCTTGGCCCGATAAGCCCTTTCCTTTTTTTTTTCTCCCACGTCTACTCGCAATGAAAATACACACATAGGCATGTGATATTCGACGTGGAAAACTTATTCACGTGATGAATTATAACATAATTATATAATCTCATGTATATATGTTTTCGAAATATATACGATAGTTTAGGAAACTTCTTTCGAGTCACCGAGCGTAGAAAAATATTTCGGGTGATTCTTTAAGAGGCGCGATAGGTCGCTCGATGAATCTCTGCTTTTTTTCGAAAAATTGCCGAAAGAATAGTGGCGATTACTCACCCATCGATTTCCGGAGTATCGAATCGATCTTCGTCCCATATCCAGCTGAAAAATCGTTCGGCTCATGGAAATTCTGCTGGTTCGGCTGTCTTGCTATCGTCGCGCCTTTCGTCGCGGTTGTTGTCGAACGAAAGATTTTACAAAAAATCGGCACATCTTCGAGAAAGCCAACACGCCTTGAGCAAAGATCGGCACGGCCGTCATCGCGAAATTGCGAATCGCGATGATGCTCGTTGGGGCTCTCGTAAGAAATTTCAAACGCATGATGGCCCAATGTCCTGTGACTGTTCTTATCGTTGAGAATATCGTAAAGTCTCGCGTCAGTGTCGTCAGCGATCGGCGAGTGCCAACCGCCTCGAAAGAACGACGACTTTTGCCGCTCCGCTGTGTCAGTGGCGTTTGCATCAGCGAATAAATTGCCGAAAATTTTCGTCGCCGGCACGTTCTTCTGCCCACCGAAGGGCAAAGTTCTCTTGTTGCTGCTGCTGCTCAATGGGACGATCGAATCGCCGAATTTCGCGTCCCCGTAGCTGATTTTCAGCAGCCGATCGTGCTGACATCCCACGGGCGACCTCTGTCTTCTTTCGTAAACATCGTAATCCGGGTCGATCGTTAAATCTTCGGGCTTTGAATTCGCATCGATTCGGCCAATCACACAGGTGCCGTTTCCTCTTGAATCTACCCTGTACTTCCGAGTTTACCAATTTTTTTTCTTTTCTTTTTTCGAAAATAATGTGCGAGAAGAATATCAACAGACACCCAAAAAACATCGAATTATCTCTTACCCATAATTAAATGCATTGCAGCGAGTTCGGTTGATCGAACAAATCGATTCGCAATCGGTCAATGATTTTCCGGTAGTCGTCGATATCACGTTGCTGTCTGGTAGACGCGTACCAATCGCGATTCTCGTGTAACAATCTGTAAAGAATCATCGTTTATTCACTTATTTTTCAAACGAAACAAGCGACATTTCATTCAAAAAAACATGTATCATACTGGAGGGAAAATTTTTGTCGCGCGAGAGAAAATATTTCAATTTGACCCGACATTGAACGCGCGATAAGCGTTGAAAGATAATCAAGAGGTTGTCGACCGAAATGACGTCATATTTGCAACGGATAATTGCCCGTCGCTCAGAGCGCGAGGAAAATGGCCGAGGGTTCGCCGATTTTAATTACCGTTCGCGAGAATTCTCAGTTGACTGTCGATCTTTAAATCCTGTCCCTTCGCGATCGTGAAGTTAAAAGCGAGGATGAAAAAAATCACGAGGGACTCTCCGCAAATCGTAATTGTTCCTTCTTTCTCCTTGATTCGCGAAATCAACGATAAATTCGTTAACATGACTTCGATAAATGAATCAATCCGAAATGTCCTCTCTAATCCATGTTTTTTCAAAATACTATTTCCATACTATTCACGCAGAGAAAACTCGTCGAGTCTGCCCACTGTTATTCGGGAAAATAATCGACCGTCTTTTGTCGCACGGTATTTACCCGAAGGAAAAATAAAATATAAGAAACAACGAAAAAGCTGTGAAAAATTCGGCTTGTTTTTTATAGGAACGTTAATGAAAATAAACGAATGAACAAATAGTATAGAGCGTTCCAGTAATCTGATCCGCGTTGCATTATGTACACTCGTGCACTGAGAGCTCGTGAAAATAGTAACAGGTTTTTATGCAAGTTGAATTTCGTGTGTTATTCCTCTCTTTGTATACTCTTGATTGCATTCCAGCATGTAATAGTTTTCTCCGCGATAACATTATTCGTTGCAACGAACAATAACGTCGAGTCTTCCATCGATAATTGTTCGAAGCTCTGTCGCGAAAAAAAGGTGTGGTTACTAATGATCTTCTTCTCTCTCGGTCGTTTCGTCATAGAGTCGCTGCTCTTTCGTCCTCTTCGAGGACGAATGTATCTTTTACCATTGTCTCGTCAGTCGGTGTACGGTAATTTGTCGCTCGAACGACAACGATAAACTCGCCTCGAAACATTAAATAATATCCGCTTGAATAATACTAGAATTCGTTTAAAAATCAAATTCAGCAACTTTGCCACGAGCGTCCATTGTGGCGTTCGCGCAATCGCGGGATTTCATTAATCCACATCCGGTTGGATAAAAAAAGTCACAGTTACGTTCAACGAGTAAACATAATCTTCCTTCTGTATCTCGAAGAAAAAAAAACATCGCACATATATTCACGCACATTTGTGACGACGGAATAATTATATCCAATTTCATGAAACTGACTGCCTTTAAATGGCCTCGCCGTTCGTAGTTGATCAGTTTTACCGCGTGCTGTTTCAGGCGCGGGACGCTTTTTTTTCTCTCTCGTGTGTATCATACGCTGAAACACAATAAACCAGAGACGTTTATTCTCACGACTGAAAATGTATTCCATCGTGTTAAAATATGAATTTCCTTAAGGATCATAGGTACACTCTTGTTTACAAGTTTCCTTTGATCGGGAATTTCGATATTTCGCAATAGAAAATTAAAAGTATTCAGTAAAATCAAAGACGCGACGAATTATATCGTGATAATTATCAGTTTACATAAAATTCTCCAAGCTTTACTCGTCCATGAGAAAATTCTGAACGAACACTAAAATTATAATTTATAAGCGAATTATCTCTTGAAATCTTTGATACTTTTTTGCGTTTTTTTTTTTTCATATCGCATGGGAGTACCGAAATTCCGATCGGTTGAAACTTTTTCATGAGAGTATACGCGTGGAATAGCTTTAATATAAATTCCCTTAATACCGCATTCGGATTCTTACGTTCCCAAGCATACACACGCTCATTCGTCCTGTTACTGCAACGAGTTTTGCAAAATAATTGTATTGTCATAACTACGGAGTATCATGGGGGAGGGGGGAGATATTCTCATCGAAGATGAGAGACGAATCAAGGATCCGAAAAGTCGTAAAAACGAGTAATATTTATTAATAAAACCCGAATAATCCGAGCATAGAAAAGAATATCGTACAGAAAGAATTTTTCGTGAAGACAACGTCAAAGATTGGCACAATGTGAAAGTTCATTTACAAAATTTGAGTCCTTACATTCTCGTGGCTTCTCGTTTCGTAAAGTCTATGAAACATATTTTACACCTCAGGATGAACTTTCAACAGTCGCTATCTGGATTGTCCGAGTAAAAAAAAAAATATTGCTTTTTTTTCAATTACAAGAATATACGATGAAAAGTGTGATTTTTCTTATGTACAGATACGCGGTAATGGATAAATACATAAAGGTTCTTGTCAGTTACATACAGATAATCATGAGAAGAGAGAAGTGAAGAAAAATATGTATTTTTTCCTCGAGTGATGTTCTTAGCACGATCGTACAACGAATATATTTATAAAAATATATAAATTTAAAAACAAAAACATGTTACGCAATGTTTTTCGTTTTTATGAAAAAAATTGTAGCAAGTGAGATCCGTGTACAGAGTTCGTCTTGTTGATTTGTCAATATACTCTCATGTCTTCGGGGAATAACGACGATAATTTTAACAGCAGGCTGGAGGTTTTTCTTGTATGCCATGAGCTATGGAGCCGTTTGAGAGACTTTCTTCGCTAGATGGCGCGTGTTGAAGTATATCCGAACCGCTGAGACCGGAACTCGTTGTCGAATCGTAAATCCTCAAGCTGGTCGAATCCTCGAAACCCCTGCTCAGTCTGCAACATACATGTACTTTTTTCCTGCTTTTCGAAACTTTTTGAAAACGTAACAAGGATCGATTGAAACTGAAAAAACCTCATAATTCCGAGAGCAGCCGACAGAAAAACTTGCTCGATCCCTTCGTCATGTAATGCGGATGTCTCGTGATAACTCGCACCAATTTTCGTCGCATACTTTTTACCCTCCTCCAAGCCGATGGCACGATCTTTCTCGAGATCGCTCTTGTTGCCGACCACCACGAGAATCACCGCTTCGTCGATATTACGCCTAAGCTCCGTCACCCAACTTTTTATTTCTACGAACGTTTTGTACTGCGTTAGGTCGAAAACTAAAAGAGCCGCGTTGGCGTTCCTGTAATACATTGGCGCCATCGAGCGAAATCTTTCTTGCCCAGCCGTGTCCCATATCTGTTTTTCGTGGGGAAAACATAAAAATTTTTCATGAAAATCCCAAGATCTTATTCGATCGGGTTCGATTTTCCGCCGGTTTCAAAGGCAGTCTTTGTTTTGGCGCAAACCGATCATCGTCGGGTCTTGATTCGGTTCTCACCTGAAGTTTGATTCGCGCATCTTCGAGATTCACCTTGCAGGTGAAGAATGACGCACCGATAGTCGGGCTGGCGTGATTACTGAATGCATTACCAACGTAACGACTTATCACGCTCGTTTTTCCAACTCCTGAAAAAAAATAATCATTTTTCCTTCGACGTCAGCGTCAAAAGTAAAGAAAACGAAATTATCACGCGATTACAGCGCCTCGCGCGGCAGATCCGCGAATTTCCACCGAATCGCAAACTCCTTCGCACAAATCGTCATTTCTGTACAGATTGTACACTCGATGATGCGACGAATTATTGTAACGTGAATCAGTCAGTGCGATTTCCAAAAAGTCTCTTTTCCATTGCGCAATAAACGATACGTAAAGATAAATGTGAACGGAAAAAAATCGTAACCGCAAGATCTCGCGATAGTCGGTGTTGCTGGGTGGAGAAACGTGTACTAGATGATAAGAAAAATACGGGAATCCTTCGATAGCAAAGTATTTTTCTAATCCATATGCATTTATAGAATTTGCCAAAAAAATCCCGACAAAGGAAAACAATGAAAAGGTAAAAAAAACGTTACATTGTAATAGTACAGTGGTACTATCGTAATGTAACGTGTTGCACAATTAAAACGTTCCATGGAATTGATTGCACATGAAAGTTATCACATTGTTACACATTGTAAGAATGGTGTAAATAATGACGATGTGTAAACAAAGATTGTGTCTATTAGCAATTTTATGGTCGGGTTAATGAGAGATCGTGTGTCACATGTACGTGATCAATCGGAAAAAAAACGTGTACACTCGTCGTGATAAGAAAAAAATGAATCAAGATACACACCTTGTGAACCCAAAACAACAACTTTTCCTTCCACGAATCTCATGTTGTTTGACAATCTCTACTATTTGCTTGTACGGCAACGCATAACAAGAATCTCTGCCTAGTAATTGCGACGAAATAATTCTCCAAATAAACTCAATCTTTTCGAAAAACACGAAAACAAACATCGATATCGTTTATTGTGAACGTTCGATGCACGATTTATGCAAACATAACCTGGTAATGCTATCGAAAATATGTCAAAAACTGTCTCGCGTGCTCTCAAAATTATTTATTGTTTTGACGCTTCACGTGTCGAAGCGACCGGGTGAATGTTATACTTTTGTTTATAAATAATCCCACTTATAAAAAGACACAACAAAACGCTTACTAGCGCCACCACCGACGTATGATGCTCGATGTTTTTCGTGTGTTATTTACGTCTTTCTGTAACGAACAGCGTGGAAACGGGAAAACTGCGCGTCGTACAAGTGGAGGCCTCTGTCGGTTGAAATTAGAACCTGGCTGCGTAGTCGGTAATTCAGGGCGGGGACAGAGTGCTTGCGAATGAGAGGCGGTGTTTTTTTTAAATTGTTCTTCAGACGCACTAGTGTCCGCTATTTACCACTTTATCGAACAGGAATTACGACGGATTGTCGGTAATTCAGGACCGATTGAACATTTCGCGAACTAAACGCGATACTTTTTTAACGCGTCTCTTTAGATGCATTGACGTCATTGTAAAATACTTTTGATCGTTCCAAAAGTACAAGCCAAAGGACATGATCTAGCAAAGATATAAACGAAGGCAATTCAAAAAATACATTCGCACGATCAAATATACATTTGTTCCGATATTCACATGTATTGAAAAACACTTCCATCCCATCGACGAAATATTCATCGCAGTATCGTTTTTTAGTTAATCTCTTTGCCAATGCTCTACAAATTCTTTACCCAGAGGAAATACCCTTGTCGGAAACATATCCAGCAATAGATTCTCGTTAGACCCAACATAGCTGCTTCTGTGCACGATTGGCCTGGGAAATTCAGAGTACAATATTTCATTGCAGTCACGTAACGTCGAATGGACTTGTTTTGTTTGTATCTCGTCCTCCCTCCGCCCTTTTCTTTTCTCCCCTGCCCTCTATAGATGATAAATTACACGATATAACTACTATTGGGTTCCGTCAAAATATCAGACAATCTTAGAATCGTCGCGATAAAACTTTGTGACCAAATGAAGACATTTAAATTATTACAAGTTTACAACGTTTCCATTGTTTTTGCTATTTTGAAACAATCGATGAACGCGAGAGGTCTCTGTAGAAGAGGTAGAAATCCTTGGCAGGATGTTGCAGTCAGGCTGACCGAAAGTCTGATCACGAATCGAGACAACAGAGCACCCCTCCTTCTCGGTCTTTACCTAATCTACGTCACCCTACAGCGCAGTCGTGGTCTCGATTCCTATACCCTCGTTACTCCCACCCCTAGACAATACAAGCCCGAATCCCCATTTTCCGCGCTCCGCTCACTTATCCGACGCCATTTTACGTTGATTACGATGCGGTTAGCTCCTTCCACCCTATCTCGTTCGCCAAAGCAAGCTTGCATTATCCCTTCTTTGCCACCACCTAGTGTTTTACTCTTTCCACACTATATATACCAGTTGGAGCCACTGTTTCTTCGATGCGTTAAGGTAGTTCTATCGTTAGATTCAAATCGAGAAATTGTTTTGCAGTTTTTCTCACATACAAAATGGTTCGCGGGCTTCAGTTAAATAAGAAAAGTTGTTGCAAATCGACTAAAGAACAGCATACTCCAAATTCACGGTCATCCCAGGTGATATGTGCTTGCTCTATAATTACAAAAATTGCGAAAAAAATTTTCTTAAGATTTTTTTGGAAAACTCGAGAAATCTTCTTTGATGTTGCATAAAAATGTATGCAAAGTTTTAGAAGGCTTCACCACGTAGAAGCCAAGATATTCATTGATGAAAATGCAACTTTTAACACGCGCTCTTACGAGAGACTACCGAAAATTGTGATTTTTACCAATAAATATATCAACTTCCACGTGGTAAAACCTTCCAAAATTTATTACACACGTATATATGACATCAAAGAATACGTATTCAAATTTTCAACAAAATCTTAAGAAAACGATAAAACGATAGAACTACCTTAAACACCAAAGTAGAAATCATCGGCTTTGAAAACGCCGCGTTGTCACACGCATTTTTTTCTCCTTCAGAAGACAAAATCCCATGCAAAATGACAAAAGTGTCGAACGGTTCTACGAACAGAATAAATGGCCTCAACGTCATCACGATGGTATCGGCAGTAGGTCCCTCCACCCGATTTATTCCCCGTGACGCTCAAAGTTTTTCAAAAGGGAGCGCGAAAAACGACTCATCAGCCATTAAGATGATTTAGCAAGAGTCCTGTGTATTAGCCTAAGGGGTATCGTCGTTGCGGCGATCGTCGCGATAAAAATCGTCAAGATGAGGTGGCGCTCGGAATAAACGCCGAACCTGGAGGATTGACTGTAAGTTGGGTCAACCGAGGTTCTCCGGGATAGCCAAGATGGTTGGGAAAAGAGGGCCGATGGAGGATAGCGCGAACATACATGTATATAGGAACGCTGACGAGGGAGGAAGGAAGATGGAGGTTGATGGAGGTGGGCTCTGGCGTGCTCGGGGTGCTCGGGAAGTTGAACGTAACGTGGCGCGGACGAGAGATGCTTGCCCAAGGGGGTCGCGTCGCTCTTCCATACCTTCCTCCATTTACCTTCACGTTTTTATACCAGTTCCGCAACGTTCTCGACTTGATTGTCGCAGATCTTATTATCCCCACTCCAATTCCCACGCCACCGCCATCATACGGCCTCACCATGAGGCTATGTACGGTACATCAGGCGTCGTACAGATATAACGTCATCCATTTCGTAAACTACGTAGGTATGTTGTGTATATAAATGCCGGGATACCCCTTAGGCCGTATACACGAAGCCGGTGCTGGATATAAGCAAACCTCCCCCACCCCCCGTATATCATCATGTCTTGGCAGCCCCTACTCGACTCTGCAGCTTCGCAGTCACGGCCCGAGGCTAAACTTGTTAGCGCTAATGACAAGGTCTCGCCCCACGAGATGTTATCTCATCTTGCATCCTCCCTTCGTTCGTCCTCCACTCCCTCGAGCTTCGGCTGACGTATCTTTACCCAGCGAAAATATAATCGTCGCCTCGATAACCGAGAAGCCGCTAATGTCAATCGTCCATCAATCGAATCCCTTCGCGAGAAGGTCACGAAAAACGCGGAAGAAAATTCGAACGAGAACCCGCGATTCTAGATCTCTCTTCCGCCATCTTGTCTGATAAGGGAGGGATGAAAAGAACGAGAATGCCTCGACGTTCGCGTGATCAACGACGCGATGTATACGAGATTGAGGAAATAAGCGATTCTCGGCAATAAATATACATTGGCTGCTCTCGGATCTCTGAGCATATTTAACGTTGTTATTCGTTCGCGGCGATATACATGTACGGAGGGATGAAGGAGACGCGATCCATGTGGCTGCTGTGAACGCGATGACGCACACGTACGTGTGCTCGCAGTTATGTGTGTCGAAATGGAAAAGAGGGAGAGCGGTGGAAATCGCGACGGTAGGAAAATGACCATTAGACCGGAAAACGAGGTAGAATCATGGAAGAGAAATAGAAAGAGCGAGAGAGAGAGAGAGGGAAGGCAATGGCGTCGGGCGTCTAGAAACAAACGACGCCCGATAGCGAGTGAACAAGCAGTGAATCACCCGAGCACTTGTTTACCAAAGGAATCAGGATTCAGGGATGGCTCGTATGCCGTTCCAAGTACCGGAATCCAAAACCTCCCTTCCGCCATCAGCATCCCGCTCTCAGGCACCCCTTGCTCAAGAGAACGAGGATGAACCCCTGCTCTTTATCCACCTCCGTTACCCTCCCTCGCACCCTGGCACGGAGCTTCTCTTCTCATCCCTCTGATACTCGTATTCATCCCAAAGCGCAAGAGCCAAACGTCTACCATCCTCGGATCAACCCTCCTCCACTCGGGTTGTATTTGTGCCGACTCTCGGGACAGCGGAAAGCATTTGTCGCGCCCTGTGCGTTTGTATGCTTGTATATGTACGGCGAAACGTCGTAGAATCGAGTGTATGAGGAGGAGGAGGAGGGGGAGGAGTGGGACACCCCCTCCTACTCGTAGCACTCTGGAATGGCTAAATGTAATTCGGTTAAAAGGGTTTTAGCAATACAATGCATATAAACATGAGTACCGGGCATGCTATATATAGCGGCGGTTTGCTCGCTCAATCTCCATCTCCGTCGTACCCTCCTCCCCTGAATCCTTGGTACGCGGAAGTCGGCGGTAGCCTCCTCCGTCTCCCTCTTCGCCTCAGCCTTTTTCTCCTTCTTCTTTTCCGCTCTCTTCTCCTCTTTCTTCTCTTGCTCCAGCTTCCACTCCCGCTCCTCCTTCTCTTCGTTCTTCCTTCCGCGTCTCTCGTTCCCTATCGGCAAACGCTATTCGCGAACCGGAAGTTATAGTCCTGCGAGTGTGATGCGGGAGGTACGCGAAGCTGTACGAGCTGCTGAAAAAAATCATTCCCCCCCTTGCCCCTTAATCCGTCATTCAGTCTTCCTCCCCCCCTCTGCATAATGTCACATTATGCCGAGACTCGAGCGAAAGCCTCTTTCGGGGGTATTATTTCCGAGCGTTTTTTGCTTCTCGACGAACGAGAATATACTCCGAGTGCAATATTCACTCGTAAGCACTTGGATTTACGCACGAAACTCGTCAATTGTTTGGTCCCGTCTCACCGGAAGTCCCGCGATATATCTTTGATGTTAAAATAATGTTGAATCAGGACGTAAATAGCGATAAAAACTGAGGCTGTTGAGGCTTCTCCTGTTGGTTAACGTGCTCGGGCGACGCTCGATTCGTCATATTATAGATGTCGCGTAACGGAATCTCTAACTGTGAATTAGCATGTCATGAATACTGATGTGGTTGGATCCACGTATATATATCCGCTCCTGGCAATTTCGCGAATAGATGCTTCGATCATATATCGTTCGAAGGTATCGATACATCGTTGAAAGGCGCTACAGTGACGCACGATGTAATATTCACTGAGCGCTAACGAACAACGCAACGGAAAAGCGCCTGAAAAGAAAATTTCGACCGTCGACCGTACGAATTGTTCCCACTTTTTTAATCCCAATTTTTACAGCGATCCAGCGATCGCATAATCTGAGTTTTTGCCGCCATTTTCTAAAAAACGATCCAAGATCAGCGAGACGCAAGCTGCAGGGTCGAAAGTCGCTTGTTTTTTTAATAATCTCTGTAGAATCATAAATCGTATTCTCATTAAATATTTTATTATATAGGAACTTGTTGCGATACACGGTGTTTCATATACCTCTATGTTTCGTGATAACTGTCAAATCCTAAATTAACACGAGAGTCTCAATTACAATATATCTAACGTACTATTTACAAACCGCAGAGAGGGTTCCGACATTTTTTCCCGTTTACCCCTCCCCCCTTGATGACGTCTCTTTTTGGCCTTATGTACAATTCATTGACAATGAACGAAGAATGATGAGATCGCGACGATGATTCGGTTGCAAATAAAATCGTGATTACAAACATGGATTAATATTTAAACGACGTATGGACGATAAAGAGGTTCCTGCAGTTCGATGCTTCTGTTGGAATTTTCATTTTGCGATGTTTCGCGTGATTCATCGTTCAACATCGCTGAATTATTCGTCAGGCGAGTCTGCTCGGTTTCGATGATTCCTTGCTCTCTTTCCGTGCTACGACGACCACCGGAAACCCCGGCGTTGTCCTCGTTTTTTCCGGGATTACTATTGCCACCGGTATTCCGCGCTTCCTGCTGCGCCTTTTTGCTTCTTTTCCACTTCATTCGACGATTTTGAAACCAAATTTTCACCTGAAGACAAGAAAGACAATCAAGTTTTTTCAATAATCAATACACTCCTGCTCGAACCAGAGTTCAGATTTGCGATAAAAGAGGGCTTGTGCAAGGCAAAGAGACCGGACACGGTGAAGGAAAGGAAAATGTTATCCGCCTCATTGCGATGTTCGCTTGATAAATTTACGAGGACGGAGAAACGGATGGAATGAAAGAAAAAAGAAAAAACAAATAAAGCAGACGAAGAAGAAACAAAAGCGTGGGTTGCAGCGACTCGATTTCCCTCTGCGCGCTACCCGTTTTTCACGAGTCGAATGTAAATCTGTCGGACAACATATCATATACGAGCTGACGGTACTTTTCTCCCTCCTTGGCTCGCGTCGACACACGCACTCGCACCATCATTTTTATAACCGTTCGTATACAGGGTGCTCGAAAAAAAGACAGCACGACGAAATATCACAGAGTAGCTGAACCATAAAATGCAAAAACGAAATGTCCTTGTGCATTTTTGTCTCTCGCTCATGCATGGGTACCGAGACATGTCGATCGACCATTAATAACCAATGGTACAAGTTTATAAGACCATTGCGCGCGAAAGTCATTTATCGTAATGAAAATCGGGCGCCACGCTTCGTACACACGGACCGAAAAAATCTCGAAATTTTTGCCGGTTAATCTGGCCGGAAAGAACTGGAATTTTCGTTTTATTTTTTTTTACATCGGATAAAAGCCAGCAAATAAGAAAGGGCCATTTTTCCCTGATCAAAATTTGAATCGTGCTGCATGGAAAAATTCAATGTCGAAATAAAAATTTCACTACAATTTTTGGCAACACCCAATATCGGCTGTACAATCGCTTCACTCCGTATCAGTTCTGAGAGAAAAACTTTGCGATCCCTTGCTCTCCGTTTTCCGCTTGCCCAGCAATACGTGTACAAAAAATATATATATATAGTATATGGTGTCTCCAGCAAGCCGTAATTCATCTCGCACACGTCTCTCCGTCTGCTATTACGCACCGGTAACTCCGGTAAGCCCACCTCTTCCCGTGTCTCTACAGAAAAGAGAACGAAAAAGCTCTCTCGCACGCGCGAATACAAATGTCAAGATTCGCACTGGCTTGAGAAAAGAATCCCTTCAACCCCGACTAAAAAAAGAGGATACTCTGAATATACCGTGTCTGATGACGCGTATGGATGAAATAGAAAAGCGAATTAACAGCTGTTCGAACGGTTCGACCGGTTTTTAATCATTTTTGCACCCTATTTCCGATATTTCGAATTATATCGAGTTTTCAGAGCAAAGTCAAAAATGGGGTACAAAAACTTGAGGAAGAAAAATGGAACGTTTTTTTTTTCCTCATTAATACAACTCTTCGAGTATTTGGATCGCTTAAATATCGAAACAAATCAGAAACTGAGCCTCGCACGAGTCCTCATAACTCAGACTTTTACGTGTGTTTGCCGAGCAATCCGTCAGTGCTCTCTCGTAAGCTTCAGAGAGTTATGTTTAAGTTGGCCAAGTATAACGCTGTAGATTCGGAGGGAAGCGGCGAGGATTATTCAGGGATTTCGCGCCAGCGTTCTTCTCTTACGAATATACACACACGTGCATAAAGCATTAGCTCTGTTTTACGTGTAATACGCCAGTACAGCATTCGCAATCTTTTTTTACCAACACTGAAAAACTCGGCAGGAAAGAAGCTTCAACTTCGTCAAAACATGTACGAGACTTCGTGAAAACGGGAACGAATTTCGAGCCCCACGGTGACGGCAATTGTTTTCGACGAGACTAAAAAATTAAACGATTTTCTACTCGTCCTACCTGAGTCTCTGTGAGCATGAGGGAAGTTGCCACCTCGAATCTCTTCGGTCTGCTCAGATATTTGTTTTGTCGGAATTGCTTTTCGAGTTCCAGCAATTGCTGAGAGGTAAAAGCCGTGCGTGGTCGTCTCGTCTTGCCGAGCAGGGCGTGCTGCGCCGCGCAACCTTTGAAAAAAGAAAAAACAAAACAAATTCATCATCGCGATAAAAAAAAACCTCGTGCCAACGTTGTCACACAGATTCATCTTTTATATTATTTACATACGTATAAAACCTATAACAATAATGACATTCTATATAATATGTAAATGCATTCTCCTGGACAATCCAATAAAAATCATTGGATGCTAATGTAATTATCGCTGGCATAAATCCCTGTGGGTTATGGATAAATGTGCTCGCGTAGAGGGGGAGACAGAAAAAGAGAAACATCCCTCTAATAGGGTATAGAGCAGAAACGATTCGGGGTTGAGGACGCTGGGTGCGTACAGTCCTGGGTAAAAATCGATGCGTAAAGCAGAATAAAAAGGGAAACGAAATAATCCGATGCAAGTTCCGGCAATTTGACACGATACCGCAATGTCAAAAAAAAACAAGATTTTTTTAAAGAAGTAAAGTCACATTTAGAAAAATAATGAGCATCTCAATCTTTTCTTATACAATTGTTTTATTTATTTCAAAATATCGAGAGGAACATACTTTAATGTTATTATTATATATATATATATATATATTATGTAAGAATATTAACCATCTTTCGTTATCATCATTAATGATACACGACTTTTTTGGTATCTTCGAGTATAAATTTCTACGAAATGTCTACTTTCATGAAACTCTTGGTTGATATTGTACAGGACGTGGTATGTTGAAGAGAACCTCTAGGATTTGATGTTTCGGTCCGTGATCGGCGAAGGGATGAGGAGACTCGAATGGTTGCGATTGCTGCAGCCATAGAGCGAGAGGGAAAGAGGAAGATTCAAAGCACTTATACACACACATACTAGACGCCCCTACAATTAGCACGCTGAATGACTCTCGTCGTCACTATAGTACCTTGCGTCGCAAAACATTTAGCCCCAAACACCAGCGATCCATTCTCCCTTGTCCTGCCCTGTGATCATCGAAATCCTCTGACGCAACCCCTCGCTGCTCTTCGTCATCTCATTCCCGTTTGTTGACGCGTCTTTTCCTTCACACTTATCCATTCATTCATCTCTCTCTCTCTATGTCTATATATATATATATGTATATTTATATTTATATCGATATGTACGTGATGACATGCCTCATTGGTTTCAACTATATAAGTAAAGCGCAAGTGGTCCACCGGCTGTCCGTGTTTGTACACATGGCGTGCCAAATTGGCTGCAACCCAATGATTATCGTTAAGGCGTCACGCGCTTTTTCCTGCCTCATCTCGCACTCTCAATCTCCCTTGAATAATATACGCGCAACTGGCGGCGCTTATGTTTTGGTTTTGCTTGAATTTGAGGGTTTTTTTGCGTTGTCTGAGTAAAATTTTGAGTTTTGTAATCGAAATTTGCGATGGAGCAGGCTGTTGAACTGTTGAAAATTCGAAAAAAAAAATTCGTCATTTTTGGCCAGAATCGTCAGAATCGTCGAAAAGCCGAAATTTCAAAAGGCCATAACTACGTTCTAAATCTCGCTAAATAGATTTGTCGGGGGTGTTTTGAAAAGCCCTCGAGTAGACTTGGAAAACGGTGACAGTTAAATGTCGATAGCTCGATTCCTTCACCCTCAAAATCGATGTTGAAAATTCGCAAAAAAAAACGCAAAGGGTTATGTATGGGAAAATTGAGAAAAATCGAAAGTCCAACTTTGAAAATCTGCCAAAAATCTAAAAATCGAGATATCTCCATGAACCAAACGGCATTTTGAAGCCGCAATAATTGACAAGCGAATAAGCACAACTTGGAGTATCTATCTCGAAGGGGAAAAAAACGGCAATCATTTTAGTGAATATAAACCATTTTGGCAAAAATTGGCGAAAAAGTTCGGCGACACCGGTCGTGAAGGCCCATTCTTGTGAAACGATAATAATCATCATAATCATAAGCATAATTCTAATATAATATTCGAGCTGAATGCAGACGGGTAGGTTTTACGCCGGACTTGTTGTTATTTGGGATCGAAGCGTTTAGCGGGCTATTTGTCGTTGCGATCGGGCTGATGGTTAACCCCCGTGGTGCATGCCATATGGGAGCTTCCCCGTCCCCCATAAAAGCCGACGATAATCGCTCTCTTCGGCCGGTCGCATTGTCAAATTGTTCAGGACACGTTACGCGTGTGCTGTTTCACCCTACATGTATGTATCGCCATACATCGACCGATACATTCTAATAGTATGTTGCTAATTTAGCTTCTCGATAAGGGGGCGAGAGTTGCGGCTGATTTATGCTTATTGCTCGAATATTTTTCAATCTATAGACATTATTGTGCTTTTTCAGATGGAAGAGACGAGATGTGCGGGGAAAGGAGGGGTTTCGCCAAGTGGCACACTAATAATATTAGTAGCTGAATGGGTGGTCTTGGCTGTTGAAAAAAAAAAAAAGACAAATGTCCCTCTCGCACTGACACGACTGTTGAGGACGCATCACGTTCTTACATAAAGGTTTGGAAAGATTTATATCCCCCAGAATACAATGAATTTATTGCATCACCGACACCACGTAATTATTAATTAAACAAATTGGAACGACACAATCTCGCAGACGTGCAATCCAAAATAGGCATTGCCAATGTTCTAGTCGCTATTAAAAATAATAAAACTTTCGTCATCGTTTGAAGTACGACGTAAACAAACTTGCCCCGACAACTTTTAGGGATCGATAAGCCGAATGGGATCTGTTTAATTGCCGATCTTTAGGATAACTGAAAAGTAGCTATAGAATCGAATCTAAACGCATGCAACCCATACAGGAAACGCTTGGTGACAGATGTTGGTAAACAAGGGGTCGGACCGTAAGATTTGCCGGCAGCTAAATCCCGATGACATTCCAGCTCGCAGCACATAGTCCCGAGACACGCGTTCGGACTTTATCCAGTGGATGATCAGTGAGTAAACCAATTTCACGCGCTTTATTTTCAGTGTTGACCCCGAATTAGCTCAGGCGACGATAGTTCCACCCACCCGTTTAACGAAACCAACCTGCTAGCCTGGATAAAAATCTTGCATCGTCGCAGTCAATTTTTAATCGAAATTCCTCAAGATACCAGTCTACGAAACGAAAAAGTCTATGAAACACGTGAATATCACGTGGGAATAACTGACATTTTTCGATCGAAAGATACCTCACGCGTCAACACTGTTGAAATGAACTATCAGATAGCGGGTCTTGAAAATAGATAACCTCGTACGATGCATGTGAAAGTTTCCTCAAAATTCGACATTCGGATATGTTTGGTGCGCGTCTCTTTTACGCTGGGCCGGAGTCGCCAGCTCTTGCAGGTCTTTTCTGGGGTTCGGAAGGCAAGCTCCGCCCTGTAGATGGAGCACCCCAACGCTGTTTTGCTCCGCCTTTCCATTATCTATATGACCCCTCGGTGTAAGCTTATTCCAGAACGGAACGCGTTAGTGTTGCAAGATATATGAGGATGTGCACGCGAGTACAGGATTTCAGACGGATTCAAAACCTTTTCCCCCCCTATCCACTTGTTCGTATCGGGAACGAAGCTACGAGAGAAGAACTTGCGTGAGATCGCGACATTCGCTGGATCATTCCTAATTCTATCGAAGGCTCGGCCATCACGCGCACCAGCACGGTATACCCTGGCAATTGTCCCCACATACGAGACGCTCGCCATATATCCTTCTCGGCTTCAAAGATGGCGAAAGTTCCGAGCAATGGAAGTTTGGATCCTTTTACCGACTTTTATCGGGCCATTTTCCTTAACCCCGTATAATGGTGAAATTTAATCCGAAACTCTCGGATCCCTGGGTACACCACAAATCACATCGTAAAACTCATCCTAGAAATGTTTTTCTCACTTTTCTCATACACTTTGCTCTTTTTCGCTCGATCTTTCTTCCCCTCTGTAACGTGACACCGGAGTTTGTACGATTTTTCTGTATCAACATTCGACGAGGGTTCACACTTTATCGCTCCTAGTTTGGACGTGCACGCGTGTGGCACACGGAAGGCCTTTTTTCGGTTATCAACATTGACCTCGAGCGGAAGTCGAGTCAAGTTCCTCTTTGCAACCATCGTCTTTGTCAACTCGATAAGAATAATAGTCACAAATTCCATTTTAATGATGATTTTCCCATTGTTGCTTCGTTCGGAGTTTGGTGGGCTCGTTATCGTCGGGGAATACCAAAAAATATTGCGGTATTCGTTAAAATGTGTGAGAAAATATTCATTAAAAAAATGAGTGAAAAAGTTGGGAATAAACTTTTTAAACAAGTAACATTTTCTTTTTGCCTTTCACGTGATCGAACGTTGATGCAAATACATTCCGCGAGTAATTGAACATTATAAACCAGTCCGGGGATCCTGATCATCGGTCATTGTGATTATTGCATTACGCTGACCTGGCCAGTGCGGATAATACTATTATTGCTGCTGCTGCTGGGATACAACGCTGGTCCTGCTCGTGTGTATAACGTTTCCAAGGGTCCGTATCCGATGTACATGCGAATGCATATATAGGTGTATATCCGATAGTCTACGCATTGCACACATGTATTTAGGATCATGTGGAAAGTAGCGAGTGGGGCGAGGGGGGAGGAGCAGGGTGATTCGACGGTTTCGCGAAACGTGGAACGTTACACATCGGCTAACCAAGATCTGTTTGCTTGCGGACGGCCAAACTAGCTGATGCTGCCACCAGCTAATTCAGAAACACCATTACCATCTGTATATATCTACTATGAGATTTACCTATATACAATCCGGTTAAAGCAACTACTCCACGCGATCCTGATCGAGCCGGATCAGTGCCAAACCTTTTTCGAGCGTTTGAGCAGGAAAGATTTTGCAATGATTGATACCGCAACGGTATGAGATACCGTTAAACGTGTCAATCAAATTGTGGAATTTTTGCTTTTACCAAAAAAAAAATGGTACAATGTCAGGAGACTATTTGCCTACTGGATTCAGCTTTGATGGAAGAGCTCGCGTCCGATGGGACTTTTTCCTGTACCGAAACTTTTAGGGTCGAAGGAGCGAATGTTTTCCCTTGTTTTTTCGTGATATTTTTCACAAATATCCGTTGCTTTGTGTATAAATGCAACCATCGTCGCCGCGGCAACGTTGCACAACCCACCATCCACCGATCCAACTTTGACGGAAAAACGAAGAAATAAAAGGGAATAAAATAAAACAGTCCACAGGGGATGAATAGACGGATGAATGACGCACAATTAACTAATTAAATCATCCGTTCGCATACCCCGAGCGGAGAAGGGAAAATCCCCCCTAGGTCCATTGGCAGTCGAGTCAGAGAGCTCGACTTCCTATCACATTCGTATATACACGCCTCGTGACTTCTCCCTCGCTTCTTCCACCAGTTTTTCTCTCGGCTCTTTCCCTTCTCTCTTTTCGACTTTCATCTCGCGTATCCCTTCGCGAAAAAAAAATGGTCTCAACAGGGAGATCGGCCGCAGAGAGAAACTGAACGCAGGATTCTTCGTTCACGCTAAATCCAACGAAATTCGCCATTAACTGAATAAAACCGACTAATTGCATCCCCATCTTCCTCATCGGCTGTACAAATATGTTCATTTTCCTCGCGAAAAAAGAATAACTGAATTATCCGGAGAGCCTCGGGGCAAATGTATCCATTTCTCCGATAAAACCGCAAAGTATTTATCGTTCATTTGAATATCCCTCGAGGAGATGGGAAAGAAATTGAAAAACAACAATTCGCCCTTGATCGTTCGGATACCTTTTATCCCAGCAGCCTACACGACGAATGACAAAACGCGTTTCGTGTACAAGCTGCATGGGAGTTGCAGTTGGAAACGAGAGCCGTCTAGCTCTCGTTTTCGTATAAAAGGAGTCAGGGGTTGAGTGGTTGTTAAATATCGAGACACACGGAAAACGTGTCGTCAACGATGAGAATGAGGCCAGTGTTTATACATCGATCGTACGAGCGGAATCGCCAATTGGCATTTGTCCATGTGTATGCATGATATCCATTTGAAAATGGGTGAAACATCGTGTCACATTGATCGTCGTATAGTTCTCGTTCGACAGCCCACGATGGTCCGTGTATACAAAACGTAGTTTGAAATATTCGCGCGAAATAAAGGCAAAAATAAAAAATAACGAAAAAGCGAGCAGCTGCGGTACACAATCGTTATTTATAAGCCGGTTGATGGTGGCTACCGCGGTCGGGTACCACACGCCGTATTCGCAAATTTTGTTTCACGACTCCTCCGGTCGTACTCTGGTCATGACGCAATGCGGAGGACCGGTGCTTGCCATTGTTGGAGGTGGATGATTCGATGGTGGTGGTTTATACGGTGGGATTTTGCGAGGGTATAAAAACGTTCGGGAAAAGCGAGCTGGTTTTTTTTGTTCTCTCGTACCGACGCGTCGAATAGATCAGCAACTACCAATCAGGATCATCCGACAGGACAGGCGAGCGAGAGAGGAATAGAAACGCTTGCTTTTCCATCTCTGCGTTCATTTTGTGTTGTCGGGAATCGTCATATACGTACGTGTGTATATACGTACACCGACGTTTCGGCTCAACGTTTCTCGTTCATCGACCAATTTGTACGATAAAATCTCTCGACTGATTGGACTCGCGAAACCCTCACCCGCTCGAACGCACACACGTAGATTTTTTCCAGACCCTCGCTCTTTTGTTCTACTGTAGCAGTTGTCGCGGTAGACTTTTTTGTTTCTCGCTTTGATGCGTGGAGCGTTTTTCTACCGCGCTCGTTGGTTTTCGACGTCTCAGTCAAAGCTCGTTGCAAGGTGCACAGATATTTTCGATAATAACTGACATTTTATTGATCGTACATCTGATTCATCACAATTGAGAGCAATAAAGAGGGCCTCAGGTACACGGTAGCGTGCAGACGCCTAAAATCCTAATAGCGTTCGCGCTAATCTTCGGCAGTCTGCACGTGGCCTTATCTCAAATTCGATAGGCATGGAGTGAGCGAGTAAATTTTTAATAGTGTTGAAACCTGCTGGGCTTGTATGTACTTGTAGATAGAGAAAAAAATGGGCAAACGATGTTGTCCCAGACAGATTGTAACATTAGGTGCATTAAGCATGTCAACATCAGCGTGACACGCGTTCTATCTGGCCGAATGATCGTCGAGTTTGTCGACAATCTGTTTTTCTTTTTATAACTGCTACCTTTTCTGGCATGTAAAAGGGAATGAGCAATTGCTTTTTTCATCCCAATAGCTGCTAATAGCTGTCAAGAGCTAACATAATACGGGCGCGTCGCTTTTAGAGTTTGAGGGGTTGAAGTGGATAAAAATACACATAGCGAGAGAGAGAGAGAGAGAAAACGAGAGGGAGACAGATGCAGGGATAGAGAACGGGGAAACCTCAGGTAGATCTAGCTACAGAATGTTTTACGCTGTAATCTTATCGTCTGGTTGGTGCCACCGGCGTTTACCATCGAAAATTCACTCGGAAAGTGTCGTTGTGAGCCTCGTGAGGAGCAAACAAACGACACTCGTGATGACGTTAAACTCGAGCAAGATAATCCTTTTGCACGAAATTGTGTATGATCATACACGCATGCATTTAGTCCGAAGAAATTAAGATTAAAAGCAGGTCGTGTGCAGTTATCGAAATCACATATCGAAATTCAGAAACGTTGCTAGAACGCAATTTTCACGAATTGTCATCCGATATCAATATCCAAGTTGCCACGATACAATCTACGAAAAGTCCGTTTCAATCATGTAAAGTCCGTGTGTCTTCGTGAGTCTCCTATCGAGGGATAATCCACGATACAATTTCTCGACATTGATCCTCAGTGCCGATAGGTGCTATCAGTGTTATTCTCGTAAGCTGTTTCAAACGCAATTACCGGCATTAAAGGAACGATTTATAACGTGTAAAGATTCGTATCTTGTTGGATTTAACGACCAAATGATATCGCGACCTCAATTTGTACTCGCATCAACGGCAAATTGCCAGCGCATATCGACTACGCATACAGAAACTGAAAGATGAAAGATCGAATTCGCACTTTAGGAGAGCCTCCCGCTATTTTTAGTTAATTGAATCAGTATAAGACTAACCTGCTAAATCAGCGGGGAGTCTCGGATAGAGCATTCCGGTTCTGGCCAGCCATTCGAGCTGCAACGGATGTATGTGATGATGCTGTTGCTGCTGGGCTTGCTGAGAATGAACCGACGATGTCGCACCCGTTTGAGGATGACCGACACCTGGATTCTGACCCTCTTTATGAATCGAGTGAAAAGCACTACCTGCACCAACACTTCCGGTTCCCGGATGATAGTACAAGCCTCCGGGATGCATGAGAGCTGCTCCTGCAGCAGCAGGGTGAAGCAATAGGCTCTGATTTTGTCGCAAAACAGCTGTGGTCGTGGCTGCATTCATGGGTCCGCTCAAAGATCCCCCGTAACTGCCACTTGTAATGTGAATGGGAGCGTGCTGTCCATGTTGTTGCGATTGTTGTTGCACGTTAACCGTGGCAAGTGCCATTGTGCTTGCGGAAATCGAATTTCCACCACCGGTCGGCAATCCATTGCATCCCATCCCCATTGCATGTTGATGGTCCTCAGAGCCAGGTGAGATCGGAGGACTAGATGCGGGACTCGAGCTGCCCCGTTGATTGCTCTCCGGGCTGGTGCTGTTTATTTCCCGATTATTCCCTGCGTGTCTTCTCGTATCGGCGCTCCCCGGACCTCTGTCGGTCTCAACGTCGACATCCACATCAACGTCAATGTCCACCATTCCCGACGGGTCTTCATCATCGTCGTCTCTCTCGTCGCGGTTACTCGACGCTCGTATTTCCCTTTCATTCCTATACCTAGCTGCGAGATATCTCATGTGAGAAATATCATTGCGCTGCTGCTGGTAATTCGCTGGAGACGCGTGGGTATGCAGAGGTTGCAAGGGTTGACACGATCCGAGAGGCGACGGTGAGATCCTCGGATCAGCCAGGCTCGTCGGTATTCCGTTGCCCAATGAATCGGTCTCAAAGGCTTGATGCTGTTGATCATCGTCTCGATATAATCTACGATAATTCCTTTCCGAATCGTTGGAGTAAGTGGGCTTGACCCGCTGATGGAGGCTACCGGCACCGTCCTCGTTCTCGTCATCTTCGTCGTCCTCGTAATTAGTCTCATCGTCGTCGTCCTCTTCCTCCTGTTGAGTCTTTCTTCTCTCCCTCCCGAAGCGTTTAACCGCGGATTTGCCGTTGTAGTGGATTTCTTCCTCGTCGGAACGAAGCCGACGCTCTCGGCTGTTGTTCGGTCGTGCGGCATTGCCGGTCGGCGTATTATCATGATAGCCGCCGACCGGCCTTCCTAACAGCGCGTCGATACAAAATGACGTTTTTCCAATTGATCTGAGCGGCGATTGCCTCGACACGAGCTCCGTCTTTTCCATCTCACCGGGTGATAACGATGCAGCTGGATAACGGCTCTTTGAATTTTCCTCCTCCCGGCAACGCGTCATCTCTGCCCGCAACATTTCCTCGACTTTGACAAGACCAATGCGCTTCTTACGGTCAACCTTGGAATCTTCCTCCTGCAGCTGCTTGTCCGTTTCCGCTCCTACCTCGTTATTCTCGTAATCGTCGCGGATCTCGTTGCCCGGCTTCATACGATTTTCCTCATGACCCTCGCGGTTCCGGTGAGTGTACTCCCGATTCGATATTTCACCGCTTTGCACACCTTCGACACCCGAACCAACGGAAGGCAGAGTTTCGTGATTCGAAATACGCGACACTACACTTTCAATCTCTTGATTACGCGTCTTGTTCTGCTGCTGCTGTTGCTGCTGATGATGCTGTACACCAAAAGATAATCGCGATCCACGCTGATGAAGATCCTCCGTCGACAGTTGGGAGTTGTAGCGCATCGCTGCCATAACTGAGAGACTCTCATACGCACACCGAAGCAACGAGTCCGATTAGTTATCCGGGCAATTTCGACCCGACCCTTTGGCCATTCATTTTTTCGAATTTATTCAACCTTTTACGCGATTTTAGTCTCGCTTTACACCGTCGACAACTTGGGAACGGTTTTTTCCTTAATTCGCGTACACCAACGACGTTTGTCCATCAGCTCTTTCCGAACTGATGTTTACTCGATGACTAGCCGCGATTAAGTTACCGCCGATACATTTTCGGCAGGTTCCCAAGATTTCCGATTAGTGGTGGTAGAAACAACGACACCAGAGTTTACACTCGCGCGTCGTCACCCACACACGCACACACACACACACACAACGTACACAAAGACCTCACACATCAAACAGTAACATCCAGAAATCTTGATTTCGTTGATAGGCGAAACGGAGACTGAGATAGTGATTATATCGGTGTCGCTTAGCAAAGTGAAATTGGGAAACAGGGTGTACGGAACGATCTCCGTGAAGTCGCGTGTCCAGGCGTCTAAACGTCGCCCCCGTTTCTGCCTATGTCTATAACGTTCCATAATACTGCCCCCCCTCTTTTCAGAGTCCACCGCGCACAGAGCAAGGGAGATGGAGAGAAAGAGCAAGATGAAGATGGCCAATTAAACGGGGGGTGTCCCGCCCCAAGCGAGTTTCAACGCTGCTCCATCGTTCCAGAGAGGGGACCATAGCTCCGCCCTCGTTCTCGCAATCCGTGCACCACATCCGTGAAGCCGAGAGAGCGCAACCCCACTCATCAACTACCCCTCAATCTGCCTCATCTACGATGCGCAAATCGGGGCTTAGATCGAGAGGCCAATCGTGTCCTTCTCGCCGAGACCGAGGATAGATGTGAGACGAGGAGTCTAGGAGAGCCATCGGCGAGTATCATAGGTACATAACACTCTCTGCTATCCTCGTTATCCTACCCAGGGTGATGCATAAGTCACGCCGTTATATTCGCCATCGACCAAACTACGGGTGAATTTACGATGATATCCCGCGCTTATGCGTGTTCCCCAACACTTTTACCACGCTAGCTGTTATCTCCTGGAAGGGTACCTAATTCGATAATGGCTCCCTCCTTCTGAGGTGAAAGTTTCGTGGCCGGGCGAGCGATGGGTAGCTTTTTTCGGTTCGATCTTTGGCACTTGGCTGGAAGGCGGCAGGCTCTTCCAATGGACCTCCTTAAGCTTTTGGAGTATCGTGGAACCATTGAGGGATGCAAATGAATCGGGTCATTTTGCCTAGCAGGTTCGGACGAGGTTTTAACTCGAATAATGTCCTAGCATCATTACGTTTCAACAAGCTTTGACGATATACCCCGTTCTCTCTGTATGTCATTTGCCGAGGATGGAAAATAAATGACACAATTTGCCAGAGCTGTGTTCAGATTTTTAGCTACGTAGTTTTAGACTCGATCGGAGGTAGGCTCGAGACGCCAGCATCCATATCTTGTCCGATACGTCCACGTATCTGTCTATCAGCCCCCCTATTGAATTGATGGATCATTCCTGTCAGAGATGAAAATGATTAGACTCGTGTTTGATCGCTCGTGTTCGGCGCATGTTTTTATACAAGTTCCGTGACGTATAATTGTACGTATGAAAAATTACGTTGGTTCTGAAACGCGAGAAAATATTGACCAAAGCCATCGAGAGTAAAGACTCAAGCGATGACGAATAGATCCCTCGATCGGATGGGTGCTATTGTAAAATCGATTAAATCGGTTATCTCGTTTGGTCATTGTGTTTTTTCCGTCTTTTTCTCACCGGTAAAGTATTTAAACGATAAGAGATCGTCAGGTTAGATTCGAGGACTTTTGATCGCTCATTTAATCGTAATATACGCGTATTACGATTAAGTGCAAACAAACGCTTATATGTACATACAATTTAATCCGAATGGATTCGTCAACGCGATTTACAACGAGCGAAATGTTGAGGGCGCTCACGCTCGCGCGATTATCGGATTAACTTATCTCTGGTGATCCTTTTGGAGATAAAAAAATAATCATAAAACATAAAAATCCTGCGCACTTCCACCGTCGCTTTCTCTGTTGATCGTTAAATCGTTAAATCTTTACCAACAACGTTTTAATTATCGAAGATACAAGAAATTCTCGTTATCGAAGCGATATCGACGCAAGTTCGCTCGACACGAACGTTACGCTATAGTGTCTGGCTTCAAGTATTTTTGAAAAATTCAATAATCCGTCACTTTCGACTTCTCTTTATTTCCATCGATGTTGAGCGGAAAAACCTGTCGCCACACACGTTTTTCATAACTGAATCACTCACGAAAACAAGCGATTCCATTAATACGCTACTGGCAACAATTGTTGTTACAAAAAAACCAAATCGAAAAATCGAAATCACTCGGTTCTCCATACTAGTTTTAAAAGTCCCATAATTAGGCCAGTAGATGTCGCGCATCACACGCTCCTACGCGTACCCTCATCGCCGCCATTTTCACTTCGTAATTACAATTTCCTCCCCTCTCAATTTTAATTTTCAAACCTCGTGCGCGCGTGCAAAAGCAACCTACAAACGCTCCTTTCGAACCTCTCCTACCGACAACCCTTAAGCACAAACTCTCTTGCCTCTCCCGATCGTATATACGTATGTACATTATATACAAGTAAGAGCATTATGAGCGTCATATTCTATTAGCGCGCCACCTTTGCACCGCGTCCCCGAACCCTCCTGTGAGACGCCCGGGACGGCCATTACTTTTAATGGCGTTGTTAATGAAACTAGGTGTCGCCAAATTAACCTCTCGTTTCACCAGCGTAGCTCAACCCTCGTCTTGCCATTTTTTCGTCCCTTCATCAGCGTACGAGAAGACCTGTCTTTCTCTGTTGCCCTTGTAATTCGGTAAAATAATATTCTCTCACTGTGCAACATGCACATGCAGCGATCTACACTCGTCGATCGATATATCAATAATTTATAGGGAAAAAAGACTATTCGCGCAGTGTAGCAGGGAATAAAGGGAAAAAGACATATAGATCTGTGACTGAAGTGGAAACAGTTCCGATAGACCAGGGGGAAAAAACGTCCGTCGAGTAGGGTTCGTTTGAAAACCACTGGACCAGGCTGATTACCGCGGTAACCATCCCCC
Organism: Heteropelma amictum; assembly: GCA_959613375.1. Lineage (NCBI taxonomy): Eukaryota > Metazoa > Arthropoda > Insecta > Hymenoptera > Ichneumonidae > Heteropelma > Heteropelma amictum. The sequence continues at coordinate 27,039,940 of OY390722.1, read as the reverse complement.
AAGCGCCAATTAATCTTAACTTTTACGGGGCAAACACTTTTCATTAAGCCCTCTCTCGCTGGTCTCTTCGGCATCGTCCCATCGACCCTCCACTCTCTCTCTCTTTCTCTACCGCCGGCCTCTATCGCAACGTTCGCGAAAATTCTCATCATTTCACCCTCGGCGTTCCCCCACCGTTAGTCGGAGCTCATTCTATCGCGTCCCGACGAGTTGGCTCGGTGGTTTATGTGTTACACAACGAGGCAGTACGTGAACGTGCATGCACCGGTACAAAGAAACGGCGCATCCCTATTCGCCGGTTATGTCGAAAGCGGAAGATGGGGCATGTACAGGGGGATGAGAAGGATGGTAGGATGTGTAGTTAAAAATATCTTCCGCGACAAGCGTTTAATCTGGCTCTAATTTGGAACTTAGTTGCGAGTTGGTGACTCTGACGTTTTTCAGCTGTATTCCGAACCTCCGGAGCGACTTTCGCACTCGATACTTCCGGTATCAATTACCTCGTGGCCTCCTTGCCTTTCTCACCGCTGATAAAAGCGAGGAGAAAGATTCATTGGCCCAAGCGTCGTCAAAGAAGAATTCCACCTTACGATCGGAAGATTAGGCAGAGGAGAAGATACAGTAAGCTGTATTCCACCGCGTCAGCATGCTTATAATTCGTCTTCAAATCAGCTACGGTTGTGCGTTACGACAAATACAGATCGTGCACACTTGGTCTTTCAAATCGCAATCACCAAAGTTGATGATATAATTATCGTCGTTCTTTATACGCCCTTTGTCCTTCGTACGTTCAAACCTATATTCCCACGAGTCTTCAGGAAATTCAACGTTCCTCGTCAAAGTTGCCAAGTTTAATACTCGCCGCTAATTTTTTAAATTCAATTTTCTTAAAATATAAATGTATAAATCCTCGCTTTACTACCAGTACTTTTTCGTTAATAAACTCCACTTTGGCTCGGGGCTCCTTCTACATTCATAAATCCACCAAAGAGGACGATACTTTTTTATCGACTGTCTTTTATTTTTTCAAGTTTTTTACACAGTTTTTTTTCGGCAAGAATTCTTGCTCGTGAGAATTAAAGGGAAAACCAAGTACAGAACATTCGTTCGGAATTCATCTGTTCGCGATACGCTATTCATAAATTAAACCGAAAGAATAGTTGGTAATTTCTTCACTAAAACGTACGTTTATAAATATGATACAATTATTTAACGCTTACGCTATGTTTTTCTATATTACAGTAGAGTAATAATAATATACACAAAGTCTAAAGTCTTTGGACATATTCTTTATGCAGTCGTGTTTTTCTCCGTCTATTGCCGCGGAAAAGAAAAAAAACCTCGAAACTTTTCCCTCCGTTTCCACGAGGAACAAAAAAAACGGTCATCCGTAAGAAAACTTCTCGTAATTCCGCGAAGATGCTCCCAACGACTGCTCGCTTCCGGTTGCTAAAACCGATTTTATGATTTTACGTCGAACGGCGTAGTTCGATGCTCGATTTGACGACTCGTGAGTCTTTTTATCGCCACGGCTATTGATCCCAGTGGTAAAATAACGCTTCAGGCTTTAACGCCGCAAAACGCCAGTGATATCTGGAACGTTCTCTTTTTTCGTCGTGATTTTTTACATCTCGCGATATGCCGTCCGAAGCACGGGCAATTTCGATCATTTTTTCTTCCTTTTTTTTTCAAACTCACAAATGCTGTCATGAGCATACAAAATGGCGATCGATTCTTCAACGCGCGAGGTCACGAACCTCTCCACCGTATCTCATTTTTTTCACCCTCTTCGTACAAGTTCTATAATTATTTTATTACTTCATTCATCTCACGCGTTCTCCTTCGTCCCGTCGATGCTTTTTCAGCTCATGACTTTGTCTATCCAGGGTACGAACTTTTGTATATTCGTATAAACGCCGGGCAGATGCTCGCGTCCGCAGCCGATTCCCCACGACACCAAACCTATCAGTACGTGTCTACCCTCGACCGACATCGTCAACGGTCCACCGGAATCCCCCTGAAGTTGTGAAAAATCGATAGCGGAATAAAAGCAGCGGCAATAATGAGAACGAACGATCGAACTTCCGGTGTTTCCGATTTACCTGGCAAGAATCGCGTCCGCCTTCTTTGTAACCAGCGCACAAAAAAACATCGTGGATGGTCTCGCGTCGGCCAGCCGCTCTGAACCATCTCTGGCATCGTTCGTTCGGTATCACCTGGTTCGATGGCAAAAAAAAATAATGACGCTCGTCTATTTTGTCTTTTTGAGAGAGAGTCAAGGATAAACGATAGAAAATCACGTTCTAAAGAGAAAAAAATCACCTCGACGTCGACCTCCTGAAGTACCGAAGGTGCCGAGCTTTGACCGTGACGTGTGCGACCCCATCCCGCTACCGTTGCCGTACGACCCGACAGCTTCAAGTTATTCGCCGGTAGACAGACCGGCACGATGTGTTGCTTGAAGGCCACGGCCCTTGACAATTTAACGAGCGCCACGTCATTACGAAAATCCGTCGGTGAATATTGCGGATGCACCTCCTTTCGTTCGATATTGTATTCCTCGTGAAGCATCTTCTCGCCAGAGTCTCTCACGTCCCATTCGCCGAGGCGCACTTTCAGATTGTTGTTCGGTGTGCTGTTTGAAAAGAAAACGGAGAAATACGAAAAAATTATCGTCACACTATTCACGCTTGTCAAAATTTTTAATATCAAAACTATCGGCTCTATTTTTGCTGCTGGAATTATTGTTATTGTCATTATTATTATTATTATTCAGCGATTGGCCGAAATATGAAATATTACAGTGGTAGTTAATTAGTGATTATACTAATTGAACGATGGAATAAAAGTACCAACGTTGCGACACAGTGAGCGGCTGTCACGACCCATCGGTTGTTCAACAATGCACCGCCGCACGATAGCTTCTTCGACAGGAATCCTGATTTGATAATTGCAGCCTTTTGTAGACCAGAGAGATGGAAGGAGAAAGAGAAAAGAATAGGAACATGTATAAAAATAATATTGTCACAAAAGACTCGGGAAGTACGATTAAGGGGGAAAAATTAGAACCGGAAATGAGCGGCTCTCACCTGCCACGGATGACTGCCAAAGCCCGAGCTGTGTCCACCGACAATTCTGTTGCTTCTCGTGTACAGCTCGCCGCAACCTGCAATCCAAACGAAAACACACGCGCGTGAAAAGAATTCTCGAAAATTTGGATTTTCATCCAAGATTTGGTTTTTCTTAAGGAGGTTTACGCGTAACTCGTTGAAACGACTGGGTTTTTGCTCTTTTCATCGTCGAAAGCCAGTTGCGAGTTTCGGAACTTTTAAGAATGTTTTTTTTCTCAATAACCATATTGTTCCACGTGGAGTGTACAAGCTACAAAGTTGGAATTTCCGGTTACCATTAGATTCGCGTGAACCTCCTTAAACAAATTTCGATTCGTACGCTCGTATCTGTTTCGTTCGGTCTACTGACCCGAATCGTCATCGTTTCCCCTTACCGTTGATACACAACGATTCTCTTAGGGTTTAGCCCCGTGCTCCGAAGTTGCAAAGATTGAAGAAAAAAGCTTATAAACATTACAAAAGCCAACAATCGATCGTTATCCATCGATTCTTCGATCTTTCGCCATTTTTCTCATGCCTTCCTTCTCCCCAAAAAGACCCACGATCATTCGGCCTTCAATCGTATCATACAACGTGCGCAAACAGATTGGTGCCGCATCAATTATTCTTGATAGTAATTTACGACGTGGAGCGGGTGGGGTGGAAGAAATATCGACGGACAGCAGTGTCATGATCAGTAACGATTTTGAAAAAGTGAAATATTGTCGAAATCCCACGTGATGGAGAACCGTGAGGTGTCGTGTGGTGCATAATCGTGCCTCAAAAGAAAAGAACAACACCAAAATGGCTGTTGAAACCATTACCGCGGTATGAAGAGTGATAGGATGGCGTTTCCTGTTGTTGCGGACGGTGAAACGGTCCGGAATTCGCGTAATCGTCCGGCTGGCTATAGTGATCGATCGGTCGATAAGTATCGATCAACGGTCGCTCCGGTTTGTACGGATTTTCGTAATTAACGTCGTTGGGACGATTATCATTTTCCCACGTGGAAAAGCCAGGCTCGTACGTGGTTCCCGGTTTTATGGAATTTTGACTCGTGTAAAAATGTCCGGGCGAATTATGATGATCGGGACGATTCGGCGATGGCATGGATGCGTGATGATAATTCTCCTGAGGCTTTGGCCTTATAGATCCTGGTCCTGAACTGTAGATACTGACTTCCTCGTCGATGTATGGTCGTTGATTCGCCAGGTTTAACGAAAACGCTAAAATTCATCTCCGGCTCATTTTAGCAATCGCCACACGAAAAATCCATTTTTATCGCGATAATACAATTACTCGGAGAAATTGCATTTCATTCGTTACATTTTTGTCGTGTCCTCGTTCGCTACGTCATGTACTGGTCCTTGTTTACCGCTCAGACGTCTCGTGGCGTTTTTCGTTCGTGGCCGAGCGCGCGCAAAAATTGCGACACTTCAACCTCTCGGCCATTTCGAGGTCAAGTTATACGAGCCACGATTGCAAATAATTATCGCAATTCATGTTTGCAATTTATTCTCGAAAAAAAAGAACAACGTTGGCTTTTCCACGCAAAGGTATTACGTTTGTTTTCTACATTCGAGAGACCTCCGTGTGTCGGGACGCGTACCGCAATGTACGGGATTTGTAATTATGAAACCGCAGGGTTTTTTTTTCTTCTACGACGTAATCACGAGTTTACGAGATTCCGCTTCTTTTATAATAATCTTTACCTATTAGCCTATTAGAGCCTATTAGAATGAGCAGCTGATGCACGTTGTTGCAAAACACCGGTGTTACGCATTGTTCCGTTTTCAAAATAGAGAATCACGTCTATAAAACAGTATTTGGTCCTAAAATTAATCTGGGAAATTCGAAAGTTTGACTTACTCGCATTCTGCAACAGGCTGACGCTCGGTCTGGGATCTTTCTCAGGTATGTCATCGTCGTCGACGCAGCAGCTCCAAATTAATCCACCTGAGCACAGATCGACCGGGCGACCACCACCGAGAACGCAGCTTATGCTCAAACCACAATCGAATTTTGCACCTTTGTACTTGCATCGTCGGGGTATCACTGCAACAAACGATATACTATATACATATATATTTATTTATTTCTCTCGACTGCAATTTCATACGACAACACGTGAATTTCTGTTTCCATCGCGCTTCGATCAAATTTTCGATCCAACCGTAGAATATTTATTCATGATTTCATTCAGTAGCAGCCTGGGACATTTAACGAATATCGTGGCTGGTAACAGCGAGGATCTAATCGGTGGAATCTTTACATTATGCTGATTTTCGATAGCCAAAAAGGATCTGAAACTTTATTGATCCGTAAATGATATTTCTTTTTGAAAAACAATATATCCCGCCGTTTTGGTAACTACACGATTTCATCAGTCGCCGCTCATGCTCCAAATATCAAAGAATATTTATCCGACGTTGTAATTCCGACGTCTAAGCTCGGCACGATCTTGCCCACGTACTTCTACCAAGCATATCCATTATTCCACTGTCGACAGAGTTGCTCGAATAACCACGATGATCATCGAGTTCAGCGTCATTGGAATTCGTATAATTTCGTTTTTTCCTAAGTGTCTCAACCAGCAGTAAGCCCTGTTCGTGACTCGTGAGCTTTCTTCTTCGTCCGCCACGTTGTCCTGGCTCTACGTCATCGCTCTCGTACTCTCCGATGCCCCAATCCAAAGATGGTGGATTTTTCTTTCGACCGTCGGCCAAATTTTGAAGAAAGTCAGCCAATTGATTGGGTTCCTCGGTAATTCCATTCTCATGATCTTTGTTCCAAGTGTCCAAGGATTCATCAAGGTCCACGACATCGACAAATCTTCTGGACTGAAGGGAACCAGGTTCGACCTTTCTCTGCTGATTTCTCGAATTCTTCCGGCCTCTGATTACTTCAACGGACTCTGTCATTTGGGTATCGTAGTTTCCCCTTCTCGCTCTTTCTCCCGAAGAGTCTCGGACGTCATCCGACGAACCAGAGACTCCTCGAAAATTGGATATTCTCAATGACGATGGTTCGTTACGTCTGTCGTAAATTCCGTACTTTGTACCTAACTTAAATTCACGCCTGGCTTGGGTGCAATTCGGACCAACCGTTAACAGGGCAATTTGCAATGCCAGCAATCCGAATCTCAGCGAAGCACCGACGATTCCGTCGGCGAATCTCAAACCTCTCGATATGCTTGACATTTTTCACAGGAACCATAAATGGGCACACGGCTTATCGAAGGACAGTTTGAACATCGACGAAACTTTTCGGCATTCTTCGCGCGATCGTCCGGATCTATCGCGATCGCCGGATTTCCCGAGCTTTGATCAACAATGACGTCTGGCTTTAAGGAACACAGTGACAATTGCCAATGACGAGACCGCGTCTGTCCAAAAACATGCCATGATCATTTTGGAACGAGTCCAAGAATCTTCGACGAATTCCCGACGCACCGGAGACCAGGATGGATGCGACTCTGGTGAAGAGCGAGACAATTCAGTCCCAGGTGATCCGGGCGGTTTTTCCGATCGCGAAAAGTCAAATCGCGATCCAAATAAATCCAATCGGAAGAAGGCCCAACTGACTCGAGATTCGAATCGAGACCAAGGGAGTCCCGAGACCGTTTTTACTGGCTTTGCCTTAAAAAAAACTAGACTAGGACCCGTTTGTTCTTCGATATCATCTTCAACTCCCGCGATCTCTTTTCCAGACAATTGTCACCGTCACTCTGTACACTTTGCACTGCGCCGTCTAGTCTCCGTGGTGTCCGAGGTACGACGTCCGTTCGGTGGCGGCGAAAGAAAAAGAGAGACGGAGAGAGAAGTTTGCTTGGGCTCTTCTACTGCTTTCACCATGGAAGATTCTCCCACTTCCCCTCTACCCTTAAGGAGTTTGGCTTTCCCGCAAGAGAGCGTGTCAGGTACGGCCATATTGTACATCGTGCACCGTAGCCGAGTTGCCACCTGTAAGAACAGCCAACTAGCCGTTCAATCTTCCTCAGGAGAATCATATATGTTTGCCACCAGAGTGTACATAGCATGTTCATCATGGCACTGCTGGAACACCATAGCCTACCTCGGCTAACCTCCCACTTCATTATTATTATACATGCGTATCGTGCACGATTATGCGGTTCCCTTTCCCCATAAACCACTGCTTTCTTTTCCTTTTCAGCCTCCCACTGTTCGTTCGCCGCTGTAACGCTGCTTCGCGTATTTCGCCTCGGAACAAAGCACCGCGACTAATGACTCTTCGGGACTGAAACCGTAGTCGCAGCTAGCGCGGCTCGTACAATTTCTCAGCCGATATAAACTGCAAGGGTCTACGATTGTCGTATCGTCGTACGCTCGTCGTTTTTCTCTTTTTTTTCAAAACTGGAGCTTCAAAAATGGAGCTGGTGGAATCTTCGTACGGAAAAATAAGGATTCCAGTGCACAACTGTGTCATGAGCATCGTTATAAACGACATGATCGCTCTTCCGATACAATCGATCGACTCTTCGGTAACCACGATATCCGGTGTCAATTGTTTGTAAATTTTACGGTTTAATGTATACCCGCAGCTTCTTTGTCCTTGCCGAAATAAAAAAAGGACAGAGTCGATGCCGCGAAACGAAATCGAGGGTTTTCCGCGATATGTGACTCATCCGGAACAATTGAACCAAAATTCGACGACTGTACGGCGAGGCGCGATAATGAGCCTTTCTCTTTCGCGCGAAAGCAATAAAGAATCGTAGCTACGTACAGACACATAAATACGCGTTATGTATGCGCGGATATGGATGTGTTTGTATATACTTCGATTTTCCTTTGTATTATATACATATATACAAAGTACATGACAAGTTTCAGTGATATCCTGATACGCTCTACCTTTCTCGAACGCGGTGACAAGCAGAAGGAGGTGACAACGCGAGTTTGTGACTCGAATGCCGAGTCGCTTGGAACTGCACCTCTTTATACCATCGCAAATCATGACGAGGTCATCAATTTTCCGAATTTTTTTTTTCTTCACACATACATATTATTTTCGTTATAAAATAAATTACACCATATTACGTTTCTCATAAAATAACAAGTATGCGTATATTTTTGTACCAAAGTACAATAATGAGAGAAAAATCAACGACTCACGTCCAAGCTCGTCGAAAAATCTCGGCTCTTCGACGTAAGACTGAATCCCATCGTTCTCCAAGTGATTTGACACGAAATTGTCGTCTGGAACAAATATTTGGATTCGTCATGTGTCGTTTGATAAAACAAAAGCCAAAATGAAATTGTAAAACCGAATGAACGAGAGAAAGTTAAAAATGAGCGATATTTTTGTGACGTACCACGTGATAAATATCTATCATTTCTTCGACCAAGCTCGTTCATGGATTCTCCCTTGCTGCTCGAAGATTTAAGTAGTAACAGCAGGATCACGACATACTTGACGATCGACAGAGGCGGTTGGATGACGGTCATATTTTAACGAAAAAAATGATTATTTTTCAAACTTCCTTTCTTTTTTTGCCTCTCTCGGTTCAGCCAGACTTTCGGGAACTCTCGATTTTTTGCGGGTTTAACATTTTTTATCAAACGATTTTTGGTTCCTCGTACATGTACGGATACCCGCGTGTGTGCGTGCGTGTGGAATACGTTTCAATACACGCGCACGTTTTTATTTTGTCTTTATTTATTTACGTGTTTGACTATCCATTTGTGCATTTATGTATTTTTTTAAAAAATCTGTATCCCCTCCAATCCATTCGGTACAGTCCCGTGCAAAAGTGGGACACGAAACCAGGCCACTGAAACAAGTAGAACGTCTTTTAGTACTTGTACAAACGATCATATGGGAGAGAAGCAAGGATCGTATGCCGTACGATCGCATGCGCTCCTCTGTCATATTTCAAACTCATTAACACACGGGGTGTTCTAAAATCGTCTGGAAAAGTATAAATAAAAAATAAAGTTCCGTTGAATTCAGCGAAAAAAATGTTCTCCTCGAAAGTATGAGTTGCTTTCAACCGTGACGTTGGACTCTTGGTAACAAAATAATAATATTTACTCAACTGGGATAATTAGTTCTCAATGTACATTGTTGATACTTATTTGTAATTACATTGATTACATCGATTGGTAAGATGGCGAAGAACCCAACAACGTGTCGCGAAATTACGACAAATCGGTGTAATTATTTATCACGATATTATTAAATGCTTACAGCTATTTTTACACCTGTAATCACTTTTATCATTAATAATATGTCGTGAACGAGCGAATGATCAGTTGGAAACTACGAATAAATTTGATGCGACGAAAATATCGATGATTGCGTTTGGGATAGAAATTTAAAGGAATGCTCGTTCGGGAGAAATAAATTCCTGATTGACAAAAACCTCGCTCGATCCGGTCTGAAAATTCCCATGCACGTGAGTGTTTTTTTTCTTTTCGTACATGAGGTTTCATTTATTTTTCTCATGAAAATGGTCACACACGTGACGAGGAACTCGGTACCTCGGTATAACGAACACTTTTTGTCGTCAGTGAAAGTTTTTTTTTCCCGGCTGACTTTCGACTTTACCGGGCCCGCCTGTTCCGACCACGTTTTACAGCGTTGTTGCCGTTGAAACGATTGTATTTACGGTTACAAAAAACAAACAATAAAGACTACCGCAGTTTATTTCTCGCGGCGTTATTTTTATAAACTAACGGCAAAAACGTGTGTATGAAAATCTCAAAAAGTACATATTAGTTGGAGGGCAGTGTAATTGAACGTGGAAGATAAACATCTTCCGTTCCAAAGAAAGTAAACCGCGTGGCATACACAATCATGCCATATACATATGTACGCACATATAGATATGTATGTATATATAAATGCGGTCTACGGATCGAGGTAAGGGCAGGCACTTTCACCGGACTCGTGAAATTAACCAAAAAATGAGGATATAACTATAAGAGAATGCCCGTCTGCTATTTCAATCAACACGTTAAAATCGAAATTTTCAATGTCAATGAAAATCGGTGTATTCCACAAAAACCGGATGCACGATACATCGAAGATACAGCCGGGCCCGTTATTGTTGTACTAGGTCGTTTTTGTAACGCTTCAAGGGACTCGGAGGCAGAAAAATCGACCTATCTTAATCTTTCATCGATCCAAGGCGGTGACCGCTGGCTCAACGGGAGCCGATAGCGCTGCCGTCGCGGGAAAACTTGGAACTAATAGCTGCTAGACGAAACGATATACAATGGAATTTATGGAAAATCGATATTGCGATTTCGCTTGATCCACGGAGTTCAAGGTCAATTTGTATTCGTCTGAGAGAAAGAAAGAGAGATCAGAGGTTGCCCTCTTTTCTAGTACCGATTGATAAGTTTGAGCACTTTCACCTCGATTCTCGCTGTTTGCCGATTGCCAACCCCGTAACAACAACGTTTGATGTTCTGTTTTCAGGCTGAAATTGCCAAGCGAAAACCCGATAATTCGGAAATTCACGAATCCAAGGTCAGAGATATTGTCCTTTGCGCGAAATACGTTTTTAGGCGTGTACACGCGGTTTCGTCAAAAGTAGGTCACGTGGAACTCAATATCCCGAAGGCACGACTTGAGAGAAAACATCTGTATACATATATTTACACAGTCGCACGTGTTGGTTCGATCCGAGATATCAAATCGAGTTCCACTCTTGGATCAAGTTCAATGCGATCGTTGCATCGATTTATTAATAACGATTCAAACTGTATTCGATGTCAATCTTCATACTCGATCGATAAAGAACTCACCTTAATTGGAATATTACTGCTATGGCAATGGTTTATTTCACAAACTCGTAAAAACACTCGTCAGTGAGATTGAAACTATTCCGAAAAGGAAATGGCGCCAAAACCGGATTTTTCTATTACGATGGAAATTTTGCGATAGTTAAGATTTTTAACCTTGAAAAAGATGGTCCAAGTTTTTAAATCACCGTTATTTTCAATTATTTCATTTCATGTCGAACGGAGGCGAAATCGTAGAATCGCGATGACACGGAGTCTTTTGACGAATCTCGCGAATGCCGTAAACACACGCTCTCGTCTCGCGAAAGGATAACGAGAACGAGAGAACGCGACGCGTCTCTGACTACTGATGAGGAACGGAAACCTCCACGATAGTCATTGCTACCTCCTCGTATCCTCTCATACATTCTCCTCTTTTTTTCCCGCCTTCCATTGAAACATTGACCATCTCACTCTCATCTCGCTCTATCTCTTCTGGGCGCAACGTCGAGAACGCGACGTTTTTACATGCGCTTTCATGTTACTAGACACGCGCTTGCACGTGTAAATATTAGTCCCTCGCCACTTTGCCGGTTTCATCATCGAAAAAATCACGACTTAGTACTACTTCACACGCTCTGTGTTGCCCATTTTTGGTTTTTTCTATCCCTGTATAGAGAAAAATGTCTCGTAACTCTGTTGTCGCAACAATCGTGTGAAAAAGAGGAGAGAAGAGAGTTATAATACAAAGTACCATAGGAGTTCACTCTTGAATTCCATATGCAGAATAAGGGAATAAGAATAAGAATAAGGAGTTTTCGACAGATAGACTTTGACAGCAAAATCGATATCAATAAAGTTCTATGAATAGCCGATAGACCGAATATATTTAGATATAGGTTACGGTTATAATTGTTCTCTCCTGTGTACTTTCTTCGTGTTCATCATTGCAGGATATGTCGTTTGAAAAAACTATGTTCACTAAAAGTCCGACATTTTTAATTTTCAACTTATCGATGTCACGTGCCTGACTTAAAATCAAGACTAGCGCTACCCGTGGCAAATGTACCAAGCGTGAATGTCCCGGCATAATATTTGCCGGTAAGGCAGAAGCGAGAAAGCGCGCTTTTCTATTGAATGTAGGCCAAAATGATATAACAACACCTTTCCATTCATGAGAGCTAAATACTAAATATTTTTTAGCCGAAATGAATTAAGATTCGTTCCACTTCTCAATTGCGATATACATATTATAAAAAAGATATTGATAAAAAAGCTTTCTTCTTACTTTTTTTATATCCCTTGTTTTATCGACAGAGTGCAATTAAATATAAATGTGTTTTTCTCAACGCGCGCGTATATTTCACTCTATGTCCAAATGCATGCGCTCTAAGCTCTAGCGCACAGACCGTGCTCTAGCGCCTCCGTAAACAGGAGTAAACAAGCGTCACTCACTTTCATAAATGAATTGTGAAAATATCGATTATTCGTGATCGCGGATAATATTCGTGTTTTATCTTGTAAATCCTGTCAGTTGTGAAAATGAGCGTCACCGAAATGGAAACTGTGAGTGACTTGGTCCAAAAAATGGTGATCTCGATTTGCGGCGAACAGAAACCGGGTAAGGTTATGTTCGTTTTTTTTTCCCATCATTTGCAACAAAATATTACCCCAGTTTAATCTTTAATTGTTTTTCGTAGTAGTTTTTCTTCGAATCTCAATCATTTTCATTGTTTCTGGTTTACTTTGAAGTATAAACAAACTAATTCATGAACTATTTCAATCAACTCGATTTAAATGAAACTTATCGCGTTTTCGTACATTTTAGAAGTTATAAGAAAATTCATGAGATTCTCACTCGGCTTGCTGTCATCGACTCCTGGATCGGATGTATTTAGAGAGGACGAAACGTCCGTTGCCACTCACATAAGAAGCAAACTCGCAGCCAGAGATGCGGCTCAGTTTGATAAACTGCACAATGATCTTAAAGACAAAGTGAGAGAATTAAAAACTTATATTGTACAGAGATAAATCATGCCAATTTTCATTAAAATTTAATTCATTTTGAACCTCAAACACATGAATTTTTAAGAACGCAAAGATATTTTTTCATAATTTACTTTCAGCCTCTGAAGAATCGAGTGGGCATTTTGATATTTCTGGTAAACATGAGCCAATCCGCCGATCAAATCAGAGACAGAATTTACTCGTTTTCCGATATGCGCTTTGGTTTAAATTCGCCGGTTGCATCGACAAGCGGTAAGTGCTCCACGTGAATTCGATAGAAACTGCACTCAAGAATTAAGGCGATGTTGTACTTGACTTTGCAAGTTAGAACTTTTGCTCAAATCTACATCAGCGAATTATTCTTTCGCACATTCTTGAAGGTCAAGCATCGCAGACGTCATGCATCAATGCCCAGATTGTTGAGCTCGGTCAGAACGAGGGAAACATACTCCGTGGTCGCACTCCCGCCATCTCAACTCGACTCGCCAACGACGATTGCGTATCGGAGGACACTCTCGTTCAAGATTTGATTTATTCGTTCCAAGGAATCGAGGGTAAAGTTCTCAAGCTCGATTCCAATTATGGTTTTCAAATGGATCCAACAGCGAACGTCAGTCGATGGCACAAACAGGCGGTTTTGCGCCTCAGCGAGCTTGGTTATCTGCACAACGTTATTAGACGAGGATTGGAGAGAATGACGATGGCTGGCGGTAGCAGAGTCGCCGATAGTTTCGTCGCCGCGTTGCACAAAGAACTTTCCGAGTATTACCGTTTTATAGCCATAATGCAAGAACAGGTCAACAGGTACTTAAAAAATGAGAAATTATCTTATCAACGGAATTTTCAGCAAAAGTCGACAAAAGTTACCGTACTACTTGTCACCGATAATTAATATCAATAATAAAACTACTTTTGTTCGAATAACTTTATCGTTAGCGCAATTGCCGCGATAATGATTATTATCATTATTATAAAATGTGCAGATCTCAAGGTCACATGGACAGTGACTCGGTGACACTGTCGCATCTTCATCTGTGGGCTTACGACCCGCTCGAGACCCTGAAATGGCTAGCCAGTATCGTTCGCGCCTGCCAGTGCCAAAAAGGTGGAGCGTTGGCGTCGGCTGTGTACGAATTTAGTCATCACGGTGACGCCGGTGTGAAGAAACTCGTGAAACGAATACTCGAGAGTGTGTGCGATCCGCTTTACGACATGCTCATAGGATGGATAGCCGATGGGGAATTGAACGACCCATACAAGGAGTTTTTCATCGAGGCTTGCGCCGACGTCGTTGGCGATCGCATGTGGCACGAGAAGTATCAAGTACGGGATTCCATGGTGCCGACGTTCATCAGCAAATCACAGGCTAAGAAAATCCTCGGTACCGGCAAGAGTATCAATTTTTTGCGAGAAGTTTGCAAGGATTTTTCGCCGCTGCAGGGACGAGGCGCGGAAAAATTTCGCAACAATCGCGACGATTACAACGGTAAGAGAATGACAAAAAACATACGTGTGTTGATAAAACATCTGGACGCTTTTGGTTTTCGGAGATATTTCGAATCTCAACGTAACGCTCTATTCATAATAATGGTATATTCGGAAAATTACTGCACCGATATTTACATGTGGTGTAAATATCGCCACTTCGCTCTTTAAACGATGAGTTTAATATTACACAGTCGATGCTTTCTTCGACATGGATCCCGACGGGCCGTTGCAGACAATGATGGATGCCGCGTACAAAGAAACTTCGACTCGAGTCGTTGAAATATTAACGAAGCAGTATCAGCTGATGGATCACTTTCAAGGAATCAAGGGTTACCTTCTACTAGGGCAGGGCCACTTTATTCAGCATCTTATGCACTTGCTCGAGTACGTTACAAATAATTCGACCTTGAAGCATCAACGGGAACGAATGGGAGTTTAAAACCGCTAATGCGTGATCGATCGTGTCGAACTGATGTCAAGTTGAACGATCTTTTTTCCAGTCTCTTTGGCAAAAATGAAAACGTTTCGTTTTTTCTATCTCACAGATCCGAATTGTCGAAACCAGCAAACTCGCTGTATCCTCACAACATATCCTCGATCCTCGAGACTGCCATCAGGGCAACATGCACCAAACAGGAGGACATCGACGTTCAGAGACGATTGGATGTGAGATTATTGGCGCCGTCCGAGAGTGAAACCGGCTGGGACGTTTTCATTCTCGATTACAACGTCGATGGCCCGATCGGAACGGTAAGGCATCGATAATTGTCGCATATGTGAGACAAATCCTAAAAATGAAAATTTCTTGATTGATTCTTGTTTTTTTTCTTCAATCAACTATTTTCAGATACTCGAACCATGCCGACAAACATATCAGACGGTGTTTTTCTCTCTTTGGCGCGCTAAACGCATGGAATCCATATTATCGGCGATCTGGAAGCAGCAAACGACATCGGCAAAGATATTTCGAAAAATGCCGGAAGTATTGCCGATACAAAATCATATACACCTTATAACGAGTAGTATGGTACACCTCGTACGTCAGATGCAGTATTACTTCCTGTTTGAGGTGAGTATCGCTGATTCTTTCGTCAAAGATTTCAAAACACGCCGGAGAATGCATCATTCTCATAAATATTGAGGTAGTGCATTAAGAAAATCAAAGATGTACCACGATCTAGTGAATGTAACTTGGCGACAGTGTAGATTCAACGATTGATTGATACCTTGATAAATTATTTTTCTGCGGAGGTTGATTTGATTCATGAAAATAGAGTCGTTGATTCAAAGTTGGTGTATAGTCGACGAAAGTTGGTAATTTTTGAAAAATTTCAAGGTCATCGAATGCTCGTGGGACGTTTTTGCCAAGCAATTACGACAAGCGACCTCTCTCGACGATATAATCGTGGCGCACAATAACTTCGTCGATTCAGTGAGACACGGAACGCTGTTGGACGAGGAGTCACAGGTAGATCGTTGCGCAACGATATCAATGTCTAATCGTCAAAAAAGGGTGTTATCAAGGGTTCTCGGTAAATGATTTTTTCATCCAGGAACTCATGGATCATCTGCGCTCCGTTTACGGACCGATTCTCGATCTCCAAAATTTAGAAGAAACTTTTCTCGCCCGGGCCAGTCAGGAGTATGATATTCGCTCGGGCAATAGCAAATTTGTTGATTTTACGAGCGAGCAAACGAACAAATGGGGCAGAACGAACAGCACGGATGTAGATAACGCGGAACGTCAAACGGCTTTTACGAAATATCTCAACACGCTCTCCATACAGCTTAAACTCTTGTCCCGAACGTATCAGGTACGACGAATAATTTATGCGAATCAATGGCAGTAAACGTTTGCATCCGAATATCGGACTTTTTAACGCGTGATTTATATACATATGTATACATTTATATATTTGCAAGCTCCAATTTTGAACGATGTGAAAAATGATTATTACATCGGAGGTAATTTCATTGTAGGATCGAGTGAAAAAGTTTCTTCTCATGCTAGCGTCGGCCGAGGATGTGTCGTTGCAATTATTGAGCGTGCGTTTGGACTTCAACGAGCATTACAAGAGCAAAGACAGCAGGCTCGTAGCGCCGTTGACTTATCAGCACAGAAAGCAAAACGATCAATCATTTATGTCGTGCAAGTGACGATCGTACGAATTATTTTCATCCGCGATATCGCGAAACAGCATCAACGAGAGGAAAACTCCGTTGCGAGGAACGGTAAAGGGAGAAGAAAAAAGGACTGAAACGACGGTCGAAAAAATGCTTCGACACTCGCCATATCGCAAAAATCGAAAGAGCGAATGTCGCCTCAATGAAAAATTGCCAAAAATGACGATAAACATCGGGGATCTGAGCGATACTCGCGACAACAGCGTACGCATGAATTTGAAAAACATCGAGTCGAGCAAAAGAGCTCTCAGGCAGTTTTTGGAGAGAGAAATTTTGGCGCACGTGAATATGGAAATTGGGAAAAATTGCATCGACGATATTTTATCGCCCGAAACACCCCACGATCTCACTGAAATCGAATTTTCACTCTGCCCGCTCGAATTTTCGATTCTGCCACTGGAGGAAATACGGATTTTTAACGAGACGTCGAGCAACGACGATTTTTCTATTTTGACGATGAAGAACGAAGAAGATCGCGGCGATTTGTCAATAACGAGTAATCACGATGAAAATGTCGTCATCGATGAAAATCATTTTTCCGAGATTGAGGTTAGGAACCACGGCGAGACGGACGATCCTCGACGAATCAGCGACGTTGTACTTGATGCTTTCCCATGGCACGAGAGTCACGCGAATAACGATGAAATTGTCACAGCCGAGGGTTCGATTTCCGGTGACAGCGCTTCAAAAGCGAGTCTCTGCGAGAGTGACGAAAAAAAAGTCGAACCGAAATTTCGGCGATGCCGACGTAAGGTCGCGTCGTTATTCTGCTGCTTCGGTTGATAAGAGAAGGAGGCGACGTTCGATGATTATCGATCGAGGTCAAATCTGTGTCGAACTAGAAGAAAAAAAACCGGTCCTTGACTTTGTTTCGTTTCAAAATTATTTTACCACAGTCTTTCGATCTTTTGTTTTTACTTTAACGAAATATAGTATCAACGTCGGGCTCAAAATATTGCAAAAACATCGATGTTTTTTAGTTTGATCCCGTTCTTTTTTTTCACGAATCTTCTAGCATAGTTCATTTTGTATTCCATCACGCGACTCGAATTATGGATCGTAATTCGGATTATTAATTGAGTATCTTGCTGTATAGTGCCATCCAATCGCTAGTGAAGAACAAATATATATAGTAATTCGCACGTTATATTTAAAAAATGGTTGCTCGACAGAGTGATCTAATCAGTATTAGTTTATTCCGAATCATGCAATGTATTTTTGTGAGAAAAAATTTCGAGAAAAGAAATCCTCTGGTAGAGGAAAAGAAAAGCAAAAGTACCTGCTTTATATGCGAATATTGTAAATATAATAGCTACATATATAGAGATTATATATGTTTCACGAAATCCTTCGAATTCGTTATTTTCGTACTCGTCGTTTATTAAAAATGCAAATAATTCGTAGGTTGGCTGAATTAAGAGATTTTTCTCGCTACTTGGTTGGTTTCATTTTTTTCCCCCGATGCACAATTTATCGCACAATTATTTCTTCGATGTTTCGATCGAACGAGGAAGGGAAGGAAATTCGCCTCGATCCACAACAGCGTTCTATCTAGTGGTACTTTTTGGCGGTTAATCCATCATTTCCGTCCTCATTTTCGCCTTTTTTTATCTCCATTTCACAAGAATTTGATTAAAAAACATCCCTTCCGTGGCAGATCATCTTGTTCGTTTTCTCGTACAAATAAACGGAAGAAAATCAATGTATTTATCTCTTTCTGCTTCTGTGCCTATACTTTTAAATTGTGTTTGTATATAAAACATAAAAATCTCGGTTGATAAAAACGTTTGCCCGGCGGGAGAGGGAATTTTCCATATGTATATGTCTAATGAAGTTTACATTGCGCAAGGTCGTCACAGTCTCCCTCGGATTAGACACGAACGTCCATGGTTACGCCTACGAGGCATCCACGAGATCGCTCGTTTTTTCAACAAGTACATTATTTATTATTTCTCTCTTTGACGGTCATTCGGTTCATACACATCCGGTTCATTCTGCCACATTCATTAGTACTTGTCTCCTCGGCGGCGTGATTACGATACATTGTTGTCCTTTTTTTATCGACACGTTCCATCTTTCTTCTCGCTCTTTCTCGTTTATGTCATTTCATAATCGCAAAGTGATTGAAACATGTTGGACGCACGTCTGTTGCCATCGTGACGTCGAAAGTGCAAATGCCGTGTGGTAAAACGAAAAAACTGTGTAAAATGTTTTCGACAAAAGATAAATCTCAGATCGAAAGAAAACGCGATTGTTCGAGGTTTTATTCATCGTTGGTTTTGAATTTTCAGTATTGTTGACAAAGGTCGGAGCGGACTGTATGAAAGAAGACGATTTTCATTTCAAGGTCAGTAATTATCACTAGGTTAACAACCATTGTTGGTATTGTCGTTATAATCATAATTATTATTATCGTTGTTGTTCTTCTTATCCGAATATCGCAGGAAAGGTACGAACGAAGAATTCTGTGATGTTTGCATGACTGTGACAGAGGAGAAAAGAAGAAAAAAAGATTGAAGTCGGACGATATATGAAAACCGTCTTGGAAAAATAGTTAAACATCACAGAGGCTCGAATAGAAAAAATGTTTTATGAAAAATTGGATGAAAAACGAAGGTGCAAAAGCAAGGGGGGTAGAAAGGCGGAAGAAAAAATCAAAGATATCGTCGTGCTCATTTATTTGGTCGGAGCTGGGTAAAATGGAACGAGGCAATAAGAAAGAAACAGAAAGACGCTACAAAGAAGACAAGAATGAAGAAAATTCGAGAGAAGAACAATAATTACATCTTTTAGCGGCAAGGAAGAGAAGATACAGGCGGAAGATAATGACGGCAGGGAGACAGAATCTTCGAATAAAATAAGTATGAAAAGGATCTAAGCCCAAGGAGAGAAAAATATATTGACAAAATAATAAAATCCACAAAGATGGAAGCTTTGACCTTGGTTACAGAAATGCACGAAGAAATATCCGCGAATTTTTCGCGCTCCGAATTTTTGTCATCTCCGAAAACATCGCGACTTTTACGAAGATAGCGCAATGGAGAATTAGAGATTTTTTTATATATATATAAATAAATCCTCTCTCCCAACGTGGATTTACGTCATGGAATCGTCGAATGCAGCAAAGACACGAAATTGGGCAATCGACGAGGATATTCTCGGTTACGCTCGAGTAACAGCGGTAAAGGGCAAAAAGAGCGGCAGACCCGACGAGGCGGAAGCACAGAGAGGAGACGGAAACAGGGACGAGCCGGCCGAGAGCTCGGGCAGCGATGCGGAAACCGAACCAGCGCGGAGCTTTCATCGCAAGCTTAGCACGAACAAAGCTATTAAAAATGCGGTTAGCCTTTCTTCCTTTTTTTCCTTCCTCCGTCTCTCCTCTAGCCTCCCGTCTCTAGAGAACTTCGACGGCATATAACCTCTCATAAATAATAATAACACGAATCTTGTTATTATTATTTATGATTACATAGATTACATTCATTATTACAGCAAAGTTACATAGTAAATGAAAATCGACCGTTGCAGATGTGCTGGACAAAGGAGGGTTTTCTGATGAAGCAAACTTGGTCATTCCAAAGATGGCGACGAAGATATTTCAAACTGCGCGATCGGACGCTGTATTACGCAAAGGACATGAAGGTAAAACGAAAAAAAAGAATAATTTTGTTTTTTTTCACCTCGTCCGTTTAACGTTGAGTCATGATTTGACAAATTGAAGGAAATGAGAGACATTTTCATAATATAACTGATGGGGAATATTTCTGAAAAAAAAAACCGAATCATAAAACAATTAACGACGATAGTAACACTGGTAGTAGTATTATTCACTTAGTTTTTTATAAACCGTTATCACTGTTATTATTTTTCCAAAAATTCATGAATCGCAAATTTGTATTTGAAATAGAATTTACAAAATTATCCACGGATTTGCCGAACAGGTAGACACATGCGTCATCGGGCGATCATACCGAAAGCACGCGCCCTTAACAATTTGTCGCAAGAGTACTCAATCAAACTGAAGAGTCTCGCAATAGTCAGGCTCGTCATCGGTGTTCCGCGTCGTATCGTGGCGCTGTCAACGCCATGCACGCTCGAACAATTTTTTTCCCAACAACGCGCTGCATTTTCAATCGATTCCGAAAGGATCGTATTCATCGGAGCTTTTATTTCAATAGCATTAATTGAAGTTCAAAGACAAAACAGGCCGGAAGAAATTTGTCAGAAATATTAAAAATAATCAAGCAATAAGAACGAATGAGGAAGTATCAATATTGTTGATAAAAAAATGCAAAATAAATCGTAAGAAAAATTCAATTATCGTTGCAGTAAAAAAAGGTCTCTCAGGGCTCGAGCGCTATGGTCCACGCTGTATTGAGCGCTTGAGTGACTTCTCAAAAAATTACTGTCGTTAATGATAATAACAATAACCTTTGAGTGCACTCCGGCCTTAAGAGAGACTCTCACGGCGATAATAATAACGATGGTATTTTTTGTACGATTTATTTCGTATTTTTAAACAATTTCTGTTATTATTATCAGTGATAATGATAATAATAACTTTACTAAAAGTCAGTTCCGCCTGTCGCTATCGAGCTTTTATTCTCTTTATCATTTCGCCGAGTTATTGGAAAAAGTTGTTACGCTCGAACGAAGGGGAGTAAAGATATAGGATAAAAGGGAAGATTGCACATGCAAGCGAGTGAATAATTCCACGTGATACCCTTACATACTTCCGCGTACTTGTGAAGAATGTGGAGCATTCCCGAGGCTCATTGTAGTCCGCGGCGCGCAGGATCCATTCGATCCGTGACTCACGACGGGAAAGATGAGAGATACCGGAGCGTCGGTGGCGCGGACGGGGGTGGGATGGGGTTCGGATATTGGATAAAAGCAGAGATGATGGGAACGTGAAATTGCGAGTAATGGATAATCGTTTGATCTCGTGTTAGCGTTCATGATCTGGTTCGAATGGAAATGCCGATGAAATTACGATAGCATTGAAGCCTCAGAGTCAAGCATCGTTGATCCAAGTTTAGCCGAAGCTGCCGATAGGAGGCGAAAAATGTTGCTCCGTTAATGTCCAGGGGGAAATTCGGAATGATATTATAAACCTCGACGTAAATCTTTCGCAGACATTAGGAGACTGTTTTTGTCCGCTCGAGTATCCGATTGGTATAAATTCGATATGAGGGTTGATTCACGGCGGAGAATCATTTTTCACCACTCTCTACAATACCGCCTGTTTTTCGTTACAGCATCCACGATTTTACTCTGTTTTTTCATTTCACCCTGCGAGCAACCTGGATGCCCAACTGCTGATCTGTTTCTAACGGGAATTTTCATTTTACCTTGAATTTTTCATCGGAAAACCACTTCCTCCTTGGGCTTATTTGCGAGAAAACATATTTTTCACCCACCTCCAATCAATTCAACCCTGTTTTCCCACTGGAACGATTATTTCACGCCATTTTGGAATCTTGATCGAGATAAAATTCTCGATGAAAATCTTTCCCTCCCCATTACCTGTCTAGCCAATTTTCGTAGCTGAAATGTCGTTTCATACTTCAATTCCATCTCGGATAATCATTTCCTGCCCGGATAGCGATAGTAAATAGTCTTCGATCTCGATTTCGATCTTACCGCAATTTCCCGATATTCGTTTCCTCATTGTCTCCCGGTGAGGGTATGTTCGCGTTGCCAGGTTTGGCGGATGAACAGATAATTACTTTCCTGTTCGTCAATTGTTCAAACGCCTTCGGACGAGTACTCGGACTGTTGAAAACATCGTCGCTCTCCATATCTGACATTGTCGCGGTCAAGGTTGTCGTATCGTTCGAGTCCCGTGGAAGAGCAGCTCGACAAAGAATAACGTTTTGCACGACGACTCGTCGAGTTTGCGAACAAACGAGACGAGCCATTGAAACCGTCTCTCGAAACCGTTCCAGTCGTGCGTCCAACGTTGAAGCGCGTAGGACTATACTGTTATTCCATGCAACAGCATAAAACAGATGAATCTCGAGGTAAAATGCTTCTTCGAGCTTGAGTGAAAGATCTCATTGTCCTTTGGACGACAATGCACGCGGCTAGTTTGACAACTTTACAGGAGAAAATCAATACGCCATTATATCGAATGCATTTCTCGCACGTGTGCCAGAAAAATCTGCGCGGCCCATCTTCTTCTTTTTCCTCTTCCACGAACCACCTGTGCGTCATTAAAAGTTCACTTTCTCCGCGTGAAGGATCGACGCTTTGCCCGGAGACTCGAGAAATCGTTTGTTGTATTCCCACCCTCGTGCTCGTCCATCAATATTCTTTATTCAGGTCGTTCAGGTCCATTATTTCTTTTCCATCCCCTATTTTTTTGCACAACTCGTTAAACTATTTTCGAACTCCCCTGGCAGCATCGGATTTTATTTATCTCTACAACCATCAGGACGAAAAAGTTTCACCAGATGGACGAGACTTTTATCTCATTGAGCGTCCCTTCGCGCCAAATGATTATCCTCCCCATTTCCTGTGCATGGAAAATCGACATTAACGTCGGAGAGAAAATAGAGTGCAAAGTGATTAGCAACGTTTTTCCATTTCGAGTTTTGTTCGCAGACATTCGCGTTGATAAAAAAACAAATCCGGAGATGTCGTCAATAAACTTGGGTTCTTTTTTCCATCCATCTACGTCGTCCGGGGTTTGCGTCTGAAGATTGTCGATCCAAGATCACAGGTGGACGTGAGAATTCTGTCCATTTTTTTTTTCGTTTTTTTGCTCAGATTCCGCCGTTATGCGGATATGCGATCTGAATAAGAAAATATGAGTTCTTTGACTTCGATCTTGGATCGGGGCTCTTTTATCTCATTCTTGGATGGAATGCACGGGCGAAGGGCGAAATAGAACGGTTAAAGGAAGAGGAGGAAGGATGGCAGGCGCGAGAGGGAGAGGGAGAAGGATATTCCATGGTAAAACGAGCTCGCGATTGGTATCTCCCTACCCTCGCGTCGAGAGGGTGGAAAATAGGAGCAGAGCGAGACACGCAAAGTTCCGAGGGTGGCCGACAGAGGGCCAATCCGTGCCCACCAGCCCACTATCCCGCTGAAAAGGAAGAGAACAGCCACTCGTGCGAGTTGGGACTGCGTTCTGTGTTTCTCAGTCGCGGAGAAAACGTTGAACGGAGTGCTTGTATCTCATTGCGCTTTTATATCTTCCGTTATCGCTACGAGACTTTATAACTGAAAAACGGGAAAAATCGGGGAAAAAAATGTCGAGAGTTTGAACGACAATCGGTACGAAGACGAATATTCGCGTAGATCATAAGTGAGTTTTGACGAAACGAAATTACTCAAAAAATTTGCATCAATTTTCTGAATGTTTTTTTGTTTTCGATAAATCATTCGCAGGTTAGCGGGCCATTAATTTCAGAAGACAGCAAATGACGCGAGGACCCGTGTTTTCATTTATTTTCATCCGTTTTCATCGTTGAAGCTCCCCCTAGCCTAGCCGCAGTCTTCTGTTTACTCACAAGCGAAAATCTTGTGGGTCATCGCGGGTCAAACACGAGCGTTTTTTATGAGCTCGTGACATGTCAGGTACATTATAACGCTTACAAAAAACTTGCTTTATGTTTAAATGCCGGCAAGAAATTGATGAAGACAATGCTCAATTAGCTTTTCAATTGTTGAACATTATTGCGTTAATCGAAGATCAATCTTCGATTAACCTTCGATTAATCTTCGATTAACGCAGTGATGTTTAATAAAGAAGCTGATAAAACATAAATCAACAATCCTACTAACAATGATACCGCAGATATTACTGTTGTTGCTACTATGTTATAATGCATTATTCTTTGATCGTGAAATTTCATTGGGGAATCGCTGTTATTTATAAAAATTTTATCTACACAAAGTGTATAAATGACTATACCGAATGATTCTTAAAAATAATGTCCAAAATACATGTTAAGGAGGCTGATGCTGGATGCTATGACGCAGGTACCATGTGGCTCGGTGACCTGTTTTTGTTCCTCTCATCTCGAGTAACAGAATCGTTATACATGCATATATATGTATATATATGTATGTATATACACATTTATACATATATATCCGTGGTATATACACCATTGCCACATCCAAATAAAATAACACTTTATATATATACAAAAAAAAATCGTTCGAAACACAAGAGGCCACATTTCGAGATGAAAATAATGTGGGCCACTCGTGTATACATGTGTATATATATATGTGGTATTTATTGGAAAATATCGCGTATTAGTATCTTGCGGTTTATTATGAAAATTAAAGGGGATGTGCGCGTTGCACGGTATAAAGTACACTCGATAAAGTCTTTGTATAAAAAAAAAAAAAAGCATCGGAAAAAATCGTAAAACAGCGAGATGTCGTTGAATCGTTTGGTAAACAATTAAATGAATGTTGCAGAAGAGAAATATCGTTAACGGGATAATAAGACGACAATCAATCGTTGTTTCCAAATGCGCAATTATTTCGAGTGATTTGAACCGTCTGATTTGCTGATAAAATCTCGAGACTGACTGTCATCCAATAATTGCGAGAATCAAGAAACCAGTGAATGAATGGGTGACTTGGTAAGTCCGTTCATTCAATTCTTTGATACAATATCCTTTTCTTTCTCCGATTTCGCGATTCATTAACGTATAGTCGTAGGCATTCGTAGGTTTTTATTCATATTTATAGGAGAACTAGGGACGGGTGGACGCGATCGCACGATTGCGCTGCAGCGCTTTGATTCTTTGAGTAATTTGATCATACACATTTATTAACGCGCGCATCAAAAAACGGAATTTTGCCACGAAATTCGTTTTTTCCCCGTAAACTTTTTATCAGAAGGATAATTTTTTTACATAAACGAATATTATTATTCAAAATTAAAACACTACAAAAAAATATGGTTTTCTTAACGTAATTTAACTTTATACGGATTAAATCGATGTTTAATTATAATAATGGAACATGTATGGATTTTCATATGTTCCGAAAGACGCACTTTCTTTCTTGAGGGGTAAATTCGTCTGGTCGAGTCGTTGTTGAGAACAAGATGAAAAATGTTGAAAAAGAAAATCTCTCTTCCATGAACAACATTAGCCACGAATCGCCATTGATCGATCTTACTTTTTTTCATTCACAATTTCATGCTCACACTATTTATGTGCGCTGTTCACGTGCTTTTTCTCCATTAAAAATTCACCGGGTTCGTCCTTGCGCCGTGCTTCTAATGACCCATTTCAATCAAACGAACGCTTCAGCGGGCCGAAATGAACATTGATCTTGATTATAGCGGCGGTAAGAATAATGGGCCATATTAATTTCATCTACGATTATAATTCAACTAATAACACGTCGTTATTATACTTGCTCGTGTTAATCAGGGTGATTGAAAAAATTGCATTTTTTATTTTCAACTTCCACTCCAAAAAGTGGCAGTTCCTGCTCGGAGAAAATTCTCGCGAAGCAATTTTGCTGAGCTTTCATTTTGGAGCTTGCGCATTGTGGGTCAATGTCCCCATTTTGACTAACACGGGAGTAATTCTTGCAGGATATTTTTCTATTTCAAACACTTTTCCATAAACTCGTATGTCTGTAACTTAAATGAAACAGAAAGGCTTCGAAGTAAAGTTGGATAATAATATTTTCGCAGTCTGAAACGTTTCATTTCGATGAAAGTACGAAAATATTCTAGAACCCATTTTCCGGCTCCGGGATGAATGTGCACAGCGAGATACTTTTCGAAAAAAAACGGTTTCTCGAGAAAATGTAATATTTTTGACGGTGAAGAATGTTTCCATTTTTTTTTAACCGCCCAAACGCGAAAGAGGACTATAAAGCTGCCGTTATCTGATAAAAAATGATTGATTCGTCACGATTAACAAGCGACCGTAGAGTAACTTTTCCCGAAGCATTGTCATCCAACAACGATCGAAGCAGAGCAATATACAAAATTATCCAAAAAATACGAGACCTTATGCAAACAACAGTACATTATACGGCGGTGTCAATAAAACTAATTGCCTACCCAACAAAAGATATTTGGTATTCCGTAAACACAATGATAATGACATTTTCATGGACATCCATGTCGGGAAAATGACCTTTTAGATTAGAAGTGAAGAAAAACTCGAGTCGTTCCCTCTATCCTCATGGAAAAATCGAATCGGACGCGGGAGGGTGCTGAGGTCGTAACGAGAAAAGTTTCGTGACGTCTCGTATTTACGATTTGCACAGTAATGACGATTCAAGATTCACACAGTCCGGGAAAACGTAGTTGATAAGAAGAAAGAGATATACGCGGTTTCACGAACTAGTCGCGAATAAGCAATTTTCCATTTTGTTCCGGGAAACGCCACTTTGAAGATTGAATTAGTGAGGGACCGTTTTCATGCCAGGGAAAACCGAGATAGACGTAGGATGCTGGATGCATGCACCGAGCGCATCGTACGAAAGTTGGATGTTTAGTGGTTGGGAGTAAAAGCCACGAGTAAATGGGATCCAACGGTAACATTGGCGAAGCAGTCTTCACGGAATCGACGTCGAGAGACGAGATAATGGGGAGCGAGATACAGACGGACGTTCTACTTGACTGTCACTTTAAGAGATCTTTGGAGTAGCCATCTTCGTTTTTATATGTCCGCTTGAAAAGAAGGGAAAAAAGTGTGTACTCTCGATGCCTCGAGAGCAAAAAACACGCGCTTCGATCTGTCAATAAAAAGACGAGGCTTTGGAAAACGAGTTCATCCTTCGGATGAAAAATTAACGAAACGAGTTTTCAATCTCTAACCGCTTTTATATATGGAAAAAAATCTTTTTTTTTGTCATAGAAAGTCATATAAGAATATAACTGAGAATATAAAACTGAGAGACGAACGTGCATTTCGCTAGAGTGGTCCACCCCTGTTTCAAATCACGTTTACTTCTATATGGAGGGTGGTGTCAATTAACATAACGCAATTTAGAACGATGCATAGACCGGCAGTTTGAGAAATTATCGTTACGCAAAGTTCCGATTGTTCCTGGCGCGGGAAATGGGAAAAGGGACGTTGCGACCACCGACGGTCGCGCATTTTGTACGCGTATATACGCTGAACAAGTTCTCACCCCAGTTTACGCCCTCGTTCACCGACCAACGGTCTCCCAACTTTTCGAAAATAAATCTTCATATACACGTACGTCATCGATAATAGGGGTTGTACGGTAGTCGGGGAATTCTTCTTTTTACTAATGCAGCAGTAAAATGACCGAGGAGCTTGAGAAATCTTTGATTCATCGTGCGATAATCTCGTTCAAGTTGAGACGAATTATGACGTAGTGGCAGGCATCGAAATATTCGTTGACTCGTTACGGGCATTTGTGGATTGATAAAATGGGAAGAGGAGAAAATTCGCGTAATCAATTGCGTAAACACGCTGCCGGGAATAATTTCCGATGTGTATTTATACGTAACACTCGCAGCTGTTACATCGCTTTTACAAAGGTAACCTCTGGTTCGAGAAATCGAAATCTCTGGATACAATGGAGCATCGGAGCTTAATACCCTCGGGGTTTATAACTCATATACACTCGGAGACTTCACCCCTGTAACACTAGAACACAATTCCAACTCCGCGATCCTGCTGCCACCGCCAGCATATTTATTCGAAATCCATATATTATTTAAATGATAATATATACTTTTACGTATATGGCGTAAACAAAAGAGATATCTTTGAATAAATCATGATAAACGAAGCCACGATTCTAGCAAAGGGGGGATACCCTTCAGACGTTCGGAAATGAGAATTTTTTTCATGCATTTTTTCAAACCTGATTTTGCAAAGCACATTGATTTTGAATAATAACTCTGCCGAAATGTTATCAACAAATTCGGCGGAAAAACGGTCAAAATTAGAGCATTTTTTAATTTCGTTTATTTGGATCTTCCGTGCAATTTTATTTTTCATAAGTTTTTTCAAATTTCACAAGAAGAATTTCGAAACAATGAGATATACACTTATTTTTCACGAAACGAAGATGAGGTCTTCGCATTTTTTTCTTTATAAACAATTTGTTGCTTACTTTCGGATATTGTTATCATCAGAAATCAACGTGCTTGCTAATTTCTGTGTGAGATTGACAAGTTTTTGAAGAAATTTTATATCAACGTCAAAGACTCGAAGCTCGCAGGCTGTTTCAGTTTTACTGGGACTGCACCTTCAAAACATGCTTAATTAAACTAAAAAGTGCGAGTGCCCGCGCTCAAGCTCCAGCTTAGAACCTCCGATGAGTAATCTTGGATTTTTTGGTAGAAAAAACAAAAAAGCGAGTCGATAGAAAAAAAAAATGTAACCGAGATCAGTTTTGCCAGTCGTTGCAGACCCGAGGGAGAGAAATTTGTTAATCTTTTTATCGCTCCTCTCGCCTACTCAAACTTCGTCTCAGACCGTCGTCTTCCCAACATAACAGTGATTAATCCCCCCGAACGGCCGGTGATAACTTCGCTGCCGGGATTCAGAATTCTATATAGCAGCTAGGAGTTTCTTTCTCCCCTATCGCTTGCTCCTTTTTTTCCTACGTTGCTTTCACAGCGTAACGAAGAGTCTCTTACTCGTCCATTTTCCTCCGATGGGAGTTTCAGCGCGAATGAAAAAAAAATATGTTCGTCGTTGGGTAATGCACAAAACTCCCGCGAGCTTGACGAGGGCCACAACGAAGAACAAAGAACGTTGCTGACGAGAGTCGCATAGACGGTATTTTGCCGGTTGAATTCGTGATCCAACCCTTATTTTTACGTCACCATTTCTACAAAACTCTTCGAGATCTCCACGCGTGTTTTTCAAGTCGTACAAGCTTCTCGTCCCGTCGACAGCCTTTTGTTCATCCTCTTTTCTCTTTCAGTGCCGAAAGAGAAATCTTGACACGCTTTCCATTCAGACGTTTCTTCCCTCTTCCCAAGACTGTTCGATCGTCTTTATTCCATTCTTGGCTTTGTTTCTTAAATAAAATTTCACACCGTTCGTTCCGAGGTTAATCGACTGCGGTCTATACTCACGGGACTTGGACCATGACTTCTTAAAGTCAGTGACTTTTCAATGACACACAAACATTTCACCCAAAACTCTTATTGCTGGAAAATTCACTTTCTTACGGAGTTTTAATTAGCGGTTATCGCGTATCAGTTTCATGCCTGTGTAATATTGACGATCCAGATCGTCATCTGTCGTTCCATTTCTGTATACCTGAACAAGTTACCATCTGTCTTACCGTGTATGCTACCATCATCGTGGAAAAGGTCAGTCAGAGTGGTGTTATCGATCGACCGCGATATTCGTTGACACGGTCCTCCTGCCTCCTCTGGTCTTTCATTCCCTACTCTTATCAGGCCAGGATTGACATTTGAATAATTCGGGATGTCAATTCCACGACAACAATCAATACCACCCCCACTGCAACATCCGTGTATTTCTTCCTTTTTCACGTAACATTCCGTGGAGATGATTTTTTTTTTCGCTTTCAATTCCAGCACGTGACCTCCGGGGCCAATATCTTTTTATTCGATGTACACAGAAAATTATCCGTTACCAACAACTTTGTCCGCGTGAAATTAGTTCCTCTTCAACAGATAACTCGAAAACAATAATCTTACTTCATTCTTCGATCGAAAAATGGGTTTTTACCAAAAGACATGTATTCGACTTAATGATAGAAACGAAAATAACGAAAATAACGGTTTGCACATGCGTGCAAAAACTATGCGAGACCTGGTTAGCTTTTCAATCGGTGTTTGAAACGAGTGGGACAAATTGACGTCATTTGCTGAAGAACGATGCATTCTGAAGGCAGAGGACAGGTGCAAATAAATTGCCTTTTGCCCCTGGCGGATAAAATGACAGGCGTTGAATGCGTCAGACGTATTCCGATGTTTTCTACTCAAATCCGTTAGATTTCTTTTGGTCAATGAAAAATCACAATTTATATCTTCTCATCGCGGGCGCTTCGAAATGGTTTTTTCTTATCTATAGATATGGGACCATAAAACGTCCGATAAACCATCGGCATTATCGAGTGTTTTGATGCGGGAGGGTTTGATACAATAGGAAATTGATTAGAACGGTTCTATCAAAAGGCCATTTTGCCGAATAACACCGCGTACCGTTAGCTCGCTACGCTTGTTGGTTATACATGTAAACATGGCAGGTTAAAGCGATAATCCATATACAATCTATGATACATCTCGTCTGGTATGGGACCGAACCTTTCCGAGTCTCGGGCATCGTTTTCCCTTCCGTGTTTATCCGACACCTATCACTAATAGCCGGGCCGCCGGGTCATTACATTCCGGACTCGATTTCATCTCGATCGATCTCATCCCTCACCGCTTGTGGGTCATTCGAACCAAGTGATATTGTGTATCCGGTTCGAAAGAAATAAATAAAGTTGTCACCGATTATTATCGAAAATGATTTTTTGAAAATTCGGTACGCGAATAAGCACGGGATGAAAAATATTTCGCCCTCCGTTTGGAGTTTGAAAAAACTGTCCTACCTCCCATTTTTTCGCTCAAAATACATTTCGTCAAAGGAATTTGTTCCTCGTTTTGTGGTTCGATTTTATCTCGTGTGAAGGATTTTATGCATCCCTTTAGTCATGCTCTCGTAGTTTATATACTTTCGTCGAGTGATTCAGAAAAGTGGATAAAAAAAAACTTTACCCGATTACCACCTCTGACGACGTGTCATACACGAGACCAATGAACATGTAATATCTCTCACCATCAGTGGCGCACTTTGTCGACAACTTCTTGGAATTCCAATCCAATCCAATTGCAATTTCAAGGCACATTGGAGAAGGAAAGTGCGAATCGATCGTGATAGTCTCGTCGTCGTCGTTGTCGAATAGTTTCATTGCCTCGTCGGTACTTTACAGCCGAAGGAAAATCATCCAAGTTTTGTGAAGACGGAGGATGGGGCATGGACGAGTGAACAGTGAGAAAGTCCGATTGTGGAACTATATTTTGTATCGAGTCTTACTTTTAGCAATATTTTTTCATAATTGAGGAAAGATACTTTCTGCTCTTAACCCGATACTTTTTAACGCCGCCACTCTCTACTGTTACTCCCCTGGCATGAAATTCCTAGCAATTATCGTTTCCGTTGCGCATTTATTTTTCGCGACCCCGCTGAGAACTTTTGTCCGAGTGTCTAAAATCCCCGACTCACCGTTGCAAAATTATCCCACCGGGTGCAAATTGGAGCGTGAATTTCCATCTTAAGCGTCGACGGCTTAGTTCCTCGACAGAAATCTGAGATACGGGACAAGATTTAGGAAAGTTCGTCCAAATTTATCGATTTCTCCAGACTCCTTTGCGCTGCGGAGAGGTAATTTTATTTCCCTCGTGAACTAACGCCCCAAGGAAGTGTTATAACGAACGAGACGGAGGTTCGAGATAAATCGTCAGTTTCAGGTCGCGTGAATTTCGAAGAGAAAAGCTGTGGCTTTCGTGTTTGTTGTACGTAGTTTTATTTATACCTCTCCCCTTTACCCAATCACCTTTCGCCGGTTTTTCTCTTCTTCGTTTTCCACTAATTCCCCCAGATTCCTTTGGGCCCTTTTACAACCCTCATATGTCTTCTTCGTGACCATGTCCATTTTTTTCCACGGCTCGATTTTATTTCCACCCTTATTTCTTTGGCTAAACTCGTTCAACCGTTCTCTTATAAATTTCCCACTGCCTGGATGATTTCCTTTCTATATCTCTCTCTTTCCAACCGTACTTGCGGGTGTAGTCGAACGTGAGCCAAAGAAAAAACCTCATACACATACGAATATCCACTTTTCATTGAATGAAACAAATGATGTATTCGACGATATATCTTGGCATTTCTCTTCGTCTTTCTCGTTGGATCTTCACAAAGGATTTTTCACTCTACTCCTTTCCTACTTTTCTCGAACTCATCCTCCTGTCCACCCGTTCATCCTCGAACGGGTGGAATGGTTTCTTCCAGACGACGTCGTTTATTGCTTCGGCAGTCACTAGATGGATAGCTCGCAGTCAGAATTGATCGAAATTCCATCCGACGTATGTTCAATATTTCCGTACTCAACCGACGTGTTCTCGATTTCGAAAGGAAGAAGATATTGCCTCCGTTTGAAATCCCGTGTAACTCTGCAATTGGGAAATGTTATATTTCGATTGAAATTTCGAAACTTGCGTCCTACGAGAAAGTATTTCGAACGGAAAGCCGTCATCCGACAATTCCCTCATGAAAAATTCGTTAATTACAAAAGTGTGGCAATAAAATTACGACTCGAGCAATGTGCAAAAAACGTTGATATCGAGGTTTTCCAACAACTCGAGATAAAAGCGGATATTTTGAAAGTCCTATAATCATGGTGGAAAATCGTCACATTTCCATCAAATTGTACATGAAAACACCATTAAGGGTTTTTTATCCGTCTACGAGTCGCTCGTATATAACCTGCGGATATTAAATTGCTTCTTATGTTTTGCTTCTATCCTTTCTTGTTTTGCTTATCTCCGCGTGATGTTGTAGGATGTCGAGTGCCTCCCAGTTTATATGCGTATTTTATGTACGAAACGACCATTTTTCGTATAAAATACACGGGGATAATGCATTCTGGCTCGTACGGTATACCAGGACGATCTCTAAGGTCAAAAGGTCATGTCCTCGGCCGTCTCGAAATTTCTACGGCATCTCATTTCATCGAATTAACTAGAAATCATTAATAATATCATACGCGTGCATACATTACGCTCGGAATTTCCAGCATCATTCCAACAAAGATTATTCACGTACTTCGTAATTCCCCATAGTGACGATACTCTGTACTAATTATACGAAAAATGAAGAAAACTGTAAATTATTCCGTGAACAACATTTCATAGCTAACAAGGGGAAAAAATGACACGACGTAACGCATTTCAATTAATCTTTTTCCTTGGGGAAATTTCCGAGCCATCCAGGACGGAGACATCGTGTGTCGCACATTGTTGCGTGCTTGTTACAAATTATCCTAGAGCCCACTTTTTCATCCATTTGTAGACTAATAAAGAACATGGAATTTTCGTGTATAAACATGTATATGAAACGGAGCATATACATGTTTATACACGAAAATTCCATTAACGTTATCAATATTTATCAACGACAGTATTCCCACCGTACGAAACTAACTGCGTACGAACTAAACATTGTGCGTAACACGAGAACGTAACTCGAAGCTCGTTCTCTCATCATTCATCGAGCTACGTTCGTTTCATCACTACTGATTGTCTCGTTTCAGGACGCTATTTTCGATGAAATCGAGCTGACCGATCTTACCCTTGCGGAATGCAGCACTAAAAACGCGAATCACAGTTTTCAGGTAGGTTTCGTCGGGAATTTCACTGCCCTGTCTTGCTTTTCAAATTTTCACGAGAACTATTTTTGTCCATTAGCCCCAATTATAAAAGGTTAACGAGCTGTAAAAAGAATGTAAATACAAGGAGGAGGGAGTTTCGGTGGGAAAAAAACAATTGAAAAAAAAAATAAAAAGTTGCCTCCTGTGAGGTTTGAACTCACGACCCCTGGTTTACGAGACCAGTGCTCTACCACTGAGCTAAAGAGGCGTGTTGCGTAATGAGACCGAAGTCTGTTAGGTGTTATGTATGAAAAACAGACGCACGGATAGTTTACGTTTTATAAATAAATATTATTACTCGGTCAATTACGCGCTAATTATTTAATGGAAATTGCTTGATGAATTCGAATCTCCGAACTCTGCTCGTGTGTTTGAAGCAACGTCGATGCATTGGTTATTGTTTCTTAACGTCATCAATTAGTAAAAGAAAACGCACGAGCTAGAAACAAACGACAAACTCTAATGACGATCGAAGAAATTAAAAACTCTGGCACTCGAAAATCTTTTTGAAAAAAAAATCATTGATTATTCGACATGCGCGTCAGAGAAAAGGGGTGAAAATTTTGTATCCATGGTAAAAAAATCGTGTAGCGTCCTGACAGTCTCAAGAGGGCTATTTTTTTTTCTTGTTGAAACAACATAACAAGGTTTTGTTTGATACTTTATCGTGTCTGGGAAAAGAAAGAAACAGAAACAAGGACGAATGTTAACTTTTTCCTGCATTGTTCGGCTTCGCAAATGCCTCCGAAACAGCAGAAGACGCGTTCTCGCTTCAAGGTACAGGGGAAACGTAACCTCAAAATTTTGAGGTTATAGTCACGTGTAATATCTGATTTTCTTTGTTTTACACTGTGCGTCTTTATGAAATAATCTTGTTTTTCCACCAATGATCCACTTAATTGTCCACAATCGTTTGTATTTTCATAATAAATTATTGGAAAAACTGAATACGACAGATCATCATTGTCCACTGTCACTCGACTGTCAATTTTTCTCGTAAATTTTTTACATTTCCGTCGACATTTTCGACTATTTATTAACTTATTTTGAAAAGTTCATCAATACTTCGAGTGCTTGTTGAATAAAAAATCAAACAAATAAATGATTTGTCAAATTAATGAAAGATCATTCATTTGAAATAATCCAAAAGCGACTGAATTTCTGACAGTTTGCCGTTCCTTGTTATCGCATTGTGACATTGTGAAAATCATGAAACGGCATAATTTAACAAAGTTTTTCCTTTAATTCTTGTACGATTTTGTTTTCTCTCCTTTTGTTTTATTTTCTTCATTACGGTACACAAAGCCATTGAAAACTTTGTCGAGACAGGTGATAACGCCATTCAGATCGCTAGTTCTCTGTGGAGAGAGTAGACAAGATATGGAAGAGTGGTTGAGCGCTTTGAGAACGGCTAGCGAAGGTCATCCTCAGAGGGATGCCGGAACGGCTGAATTGTTAGGGGGCAGTCACCACTGGTATGCCACAAATCACGCCAGGCCGACTTATTGCAACGTCTGTCGCGACGCCCTCTATGGTAATTCGAAAAAGAGATCAACAAAAAAGTTGATAAACGAAAATTATACCAAATACTCAAATTTGTTTGCAGGTGTAACTTCACACGGTCTCAGCTGCGAAGTATGTAAATACAAAGTGCACAAAAGATGCAGTGCCAAAGCAATAAACAACTGCAAATGGACGACTCTGGCGTCTATCGGCAAAGACATAATCGAGGACCAAGATGGAGTAAGATCTTTAGATCAAATCATATTTTATAATCATTCATATAATTGTTGAAGCTCGAATAATTGCGATAAAAAATTGGTGCTACTCGAACAGTACAGTTTTTCGAAAATCTCGTGTTATCACTCACCCGAAAATGTGTATTTAAATTTCCAGAATATTCAAATGCCTCATCAATGGATGGAGGGCAACTTGCCAGTATCATCAAAGTGTTTCGTCTGCGACAAGACATGCGGCTCTGTACTGAGGTACGTTGAAACCATCCCTAGATATAATAAATAATTTCAATTCACTTTTGTCATCGTAAAAACGAAATATCCAACGAAGCTTCCAATCGGCCGATGATTAATACGAAAAAAAAAAAATTTCTCCCTAGACTTCAGGATTGGCGATGTCTTTGGTGCAGAACAACCGTACATACAGCATGTAGGCCGGCTATTAGCGTTACGTGTCCTTTAGGTCCATCAAAACTCAGCGTCGTACCTCCGACAGCGTTACACAGTATAGGTAATAATACTCGCAATAAAAATCATTTTCGCATTATTACGTTGCGCGCTTATGAAAAAGTCTACAAATTTTTATTTTACAATTTCCGTTTATTCAACCAACAAAATTCTTGTGTTTCAATAGGCAGCGACGAAGCTTGGGAAGCTGTGAGGCCAAACGGCTGTAGTCCTCTCTTAGTATTTGTGAATAGTAAATCAGGTGACAATCAAGGAATAAAATTCCTCCGAAGATTCAAGCAATTGTTGAATCCGGCGCAGGTGTTCGATCTAATTAACGGTGGACCGGGACCAGGGTGAGCATTTTTCATTATCCTCTTGCTCCCAGACAGTGGGGAAAAACTTGACTGCGTTTTTGTCCTTGTATTTGTTCGTTATCCAACAATAATTCGTTCGAGGTTGTAAATAATAATAACAATAATAACATTAGCAATAAATAATAAGAAAATTGATTCATCGATGGTTAATAACAATGACGTCACCCGACTATGTATGTCTCTGATGTATTCCGTGTGAGGGAAATCAAAATCTCTACAGGTCGGAAGGAACCGTCCAGAGGCGTTAAATGTTTTTTCGATCCGTCCTGGTACGACTAATTGTCGCTAATCGCTAACGCAGTCGTATACGACGAATCTAATGAAAATGTACTTGATCTTTTTTTTTTCTTTTCATTTTGGTAATCGGATTAATCGAAATAATGAACCGATGCGGAAGCAGTCGTTATCGGTATATCGAATTTGTGAATAAGTGTTAAGTACAATATCGCAAACAGGCTTAGACTGTTTCGGCATTTCGACCCGTTCCGGATTCTGGTGTGCAGCGGAGACGGGTCGGTCGGTTGGGTACTCTCGGAGATCGATCGGTTAGGAATGCACGTGAGTAACACCGTAGGAAAGTGCACGGTGATTATCGCTTCCGGCGTTCGTTCATCTTATTTTCTTTCAACCTGCCATCTTTTTTCCGAAACTCGTGTGCAAACTCGTTGGTTTTGTTTTTAAATGGTTTTTGTCATGTCGGGGATTGCCCACCGTCGCCGATGGACAAATTGCGATTATTTTTCTCGTCTCTAGTTTCGTGCTGCATTTTGCAACTTTATCTGCCTCTCTTCGCACGTTGCTGTATGATTATTAACGGCACTTCCGGTGTTTGGTTTTGAAAAATCAATGAATAACAGATTTTCCGAATTTTACATTTCAGTTAGGTACTTCAGAGCATGGTGTGACGTCTGTTGTTCTTTTTTTTCCTACCCGCGAAAATGTTGTTCAAAATCGAATTTTCCGATCGATGAAAATCCGAACGAGAATGAAAATAATGAGAACTCTCTCTCTCTGGGCTTGTAACTTTTGCGGGAGTG
Organism: Heteropelma amictum; assembly: GCA_959613375.1. NCBI lineage: Eukaryota > Metazoa > Arthropoda > Insecta > Hymenoptera > Ichneumonidae > Heteropelma > Heteropelma amictum. The sequence continues at coordinate 27,002,376 of OY390722.1, read as the reverse complement.
CCGGAGGTTTTTGCACGATATTCCATCGCGAAATATTACGTCCTACGAAAATGAAGCTTTCTATGTTTCTTTTTTCGCAATTGGAAAATTCAATTTCGAAACTCTGATTTTATTGTTGAAATTATTATGATTATTTTTGCGCCAATGTTCCATGATGAGTGACCAGGGTCATCGGCACTATCGATTGATTTTTTATGCCAATAAAGTTTTTTCGTGTTATAGAAGTTTTCTCGTTGTTACTCGCATTAAACGAGAATATGAATAAAAACAAAATGGAATTAACTATTTGTGACATTTGCCGACAGAAGCAATGCCAGGTGGGCGTTTTACCACTGGGAACTGGCAATGACTTGGCGCGCGTACTTGGCTGGGGCGCCGCGTGCGACGACGATACTCACTTGCCACAATTGTTGGACAAGTACGAGAAGGCCGGCACGAAAATGTTGGATCGCTGGAGTATTATGACATTTCAGCGTAGCATATCATTGCAATGCCGTAAAATGAGTATCAATCAAACGGAATTGGGCTTAAACGTTTCGATGGTCCATCAATACGAGGACAGCGCCACCTCACACATAACTAATATTCTTCAGTCGGACCAAGACCCAATAATCGTATCCAGTGCCAAGTGAGTTTATTCTTCTCTTCAAACAGATTGTACAATGAAACGCGGAAAGCTCTATCTTGACCAGCTAACTGTAGTGAAAATTAATCAATTTTCGCGAACTCTGCAGAGTCCAAAAACTCGACACCGGATTCGTCGTATTTGATGTATTTGAAAACGATGTTTTACATGATATTCGCAGAGTATTGTGCGAAACCGTGAAAGACTTCACGAATCGCGTACTCGAAGCTAGTATGAACGTAGGTGATCAACAACTCGGGGAAAAGTGCGAGATATTGCAGCAAAAATTGGATCTGCTGTTGGAAACTTTCAACAACGAGGAGAATTGCTTTGCCGACAGTAACGATGAGCTCGAAGAGTGCGAAGGGCGAAGTGAGGCCTCGCGGTCACCGGGCGAGTGTGAAAAAGGGGTCCTCGAAAAACCGGAGAAAGACATGACGAATTTGAAACGCGTGAGAAAGAGAAAGGACCGTAAGGATAAAGAAGCCATGATGGCGAGGTAAAATTCATCTCGATGCGCGCTACGACGATTTTTTTTATCGTTCGTGTTTTAACCCGCCTCTTGTCTTTTCGCTCTTCAGAGCCAACAGTTTGAGAAGAGCGATACGACAGCTCGTGGAGCATACGGAACTTGTGATAGACGATCAAAATAACTCCGGAAAACGCTTTGCAAAAGCGCCGAACATCACAGTCACCGATGATGCATCTCCCTCGGAGACGTTTTTCATAAGTAAACAACCTGTTTTATCCAACGATCGTTCAAATCTTCAACCTGGACTCGAGTGCAAAATCGAGTTCAAACTTTCGCATCCGGTTCAGGATGAAGCGCGAACGTGCATCTTCACTCGAGTTTCGAACGGAGTTTGAGCTGCAACTGGGATAATTTTTCATCATTCGATTATTCATCCATATTTTTTCAGACAAAAAGGAAAAATTGAATTTGCTGGAATTGAGATTGGAGCAGTCGGAAAACCTTTATTTAGCGCCGACTTTGTCGGCCGAGATCGACATGTCGCCTTGTTCGAGCCCAACGCCAAATCTAGCGTCCCTAAGTCCGATGCCGGATCTTCGAAGAGACTCTCAAGTCGATGAGATGTTGACTCTACCGGCTCCGGATGGTTTCGCTGATAGTCGACGAAACAGCTCGAATTTACCGCCGGGTGGTTTAATCGACAGCAGACGGAACAGTTCCAACGTGCCGCAAGAGTAAGAACGAAATTCCGTCAAATTTTTTACTCTTTGAATGTAGAGAAACTCAACCGGCAGATCCGTCATGCAACAAAAAATTCGTGAAATTTTCATCGTCGTAACAACTACTTTTCTTTGCGCCATAAATTTAAATTCAAGCGATTTACCTGGCAAAAGTTATCCCGAAGAGAGAATAACGATCGCGGAGTCGAAGAACGAAGGGGTTCGAAGGGAACGAAGGGGAAAAAATGTTCAAGTCCTGCTTTCAGTTTAGTCGAAGCGACGACGATTCTCAACGCGATTAAACTCGAACAAACGGAAGAGCGACAAAATGCCGAAGTTCCCGCGATGGAAACACCGACGGACGCACCGATGACCGTCACCAGCGCGACTCTCGACACGAGTTCGCGCTCCGATGACACGACCATTCAGGACGCTTTGATATCACCGGACTCGGAATCCAGTAACTCGGTCAACATCTCAACCGGTTGTTTGCACAGGCCAGAGAATAACAATAGCGAAGGGCAGTCCTACGTCTCGCGGAGCAGTTGCAGCAACAGCATCGACAGCTTGGTCTCCGATAATCTTGATTCAAAGAGTTATACGGTGAAGAACAGCGAAAGTGAAATCGGTACGGTATATACATAATATAATATAGAAAATAAAAAAAGGCCAATTCACATTCAGTTTTTATTTCAGTTGTAATTGAGTCGGGAGTTTTCGCTCAAGTTCATGTATCCACTAACGTTCGTTTCGCTTCGAGTTCAAGTTGGATGTTGCGCTCGTTTTTTTCGTTTTCGAATCGATCTACCCATATATCCGGATACTTTGTCTCGACGCTTTTCAGGACACATAGACAGTGAAATACTGGACTCGACGAAGCGTTCGGAGAGCTCGGAAATGGGCCACATTGATTCACCGGAAAATTCGGAGCTGTGCGTCAGCGAGCAGCAGAATTCCGAGAGCATGATTGATGATTTGAGCTCGCTCGGTCAAGATCTCATAAGCACAATGCTCGGTGAGAAATATGACTCGGTCAGGGAATGTATCGAGAATGAGCATAATGTCGGCGAGAGAGCGCGAAAATATTGTAGCTTGGCACAATTTGTTGAAGGGAATGACATTGCAAGGCGTTCGTTTAAAAGACCCGCACGATACATCAACGTTCTCGTTAAAGAGGTACGTTATGAAAGTAGTTCCTCCCTCTCGTTTCCGTTTTTTTCGTCCATTATCACGAATATAATACAACTTTTGTCGGTAATCTTGCGCATCTTGAACCGTGAAACGTGCGAAAACTAGCAAAAGTTCGTGAATTTTCATTCTGTATTTTCATTATTGACGTTGCCACTTTTCGTAATAATTTATATGTTATCGCATTTGTCAAAAAAAAAAAAACAAACGCAGAACTTGAAGAAGAAAATATCGGAAAAGTCGGACAACGGGGTTGAGGAGAAGATAGAAACGATCGCGACCGAAAGCGATGCGAATGAGTGCGATCGACCCACGGATCTGCTCACTCCCATGTGCTGTTTTAACCTGAGATCGAACGAGGAGACTTGCGCGACCGAGAAATCATCGATGATGTTTCCACCGCCGCCGGCGATCAGCGTAATCGTCGATCCGCCGAGTCCTTCGATGTCGATCGAGGATCATCACGATTCATGCGGGCGAAATGACGCCACCGTCGGGCTGAATTTAAGACGTTCCAGCGGCGGAAGCATGGAAAAACGTTAGTTTTTACCTTGATTCTCTGGATTCTTCATCTTTTAACGAATAATCAAACGCGTTAATTTTCGTTTACTCTTTACTTCGATACTATCTTGAAAAGTGAGCGTCGAATTGCCGGAAGTCGGATTCTCGCCGCAGGCTACGCGTCGCATAAGCAGCGGAAGTTTGCTGAAGGCGTCCGACGTAATTTCACTCGCGGCTTCCTCGGCGAAACTCGGTGGTTCCAGCATGAGCCTGCGACACGATCGCGCCAAATCCGTCGACAAGACCGAGGATGTTAAAAAATTGCCGATCATCAATCCCCTCGTGCAATTGCCAATGTGGCCGAGTATGAATTTATAATTGTAGTTTTTAATTTTTATGATTGTAGTTTTAATAATAATTATTGAATTGAACGTGAGATAAATAATGAAATTAATTGTGTTATTCATTGTACCGATATTTTATTATAATTATTTTTGTCGATTGTTTTTACAGATATAAGCGGAGGTGCTGGACTGATCAGCCAAGCGCTCTTGGCGAATGCCGACGCTCTTTGCGCCGCTGTCTCTCCCCTTATGGATCCTGACGAAACTCTGATGTGCGTAATCGCAAAAAAAAAAATCTCTAATTTGCGCCACGCATCGCGTAGAAGGAGGCTGAGATTGAGATTGTCCATTTTTGTTTTCAATTTTCCAGGGAGGGCTATTTCGAACGATGCGTAATGAATAATTACTTCGGGATCGGGATCGATGCTAAAATAAGCTTGGATTTTCATCACAAGCGCGAAGAACATCCGGAAAAATGTAGATCCCGGGCGAAGAATTACATGTGGTACGGGGTTTTGGGATCGAAGCAATGGCTTCAAAAGACTTACAAGAATCTCGAGCAGAGAGTGCAGCTGGAATGCGACGGTCAGAGGATTCCATTGCCCTCGTTGCAAGGCATCGTCGTTCTCAACATACCGAGGTAAATTTCATCAACGAGAGATAACAAATTGGCCTGCTATAATATTCGCTAATTTGATTATTATTGATAATACGCTTTTTATGCTGAAGAAAATGACATTTTTCTTCGAACTTCATCAATTACAAAATGATCAAAATTATTCTTTCTCCTCCTGTCTTTCTTTCTTTTAAAACAGTTTTATGGGTGGCACGAATTTCTGGGGGGGGACGAAAGAGGGCGATTTGTTTCTCGCGCCGTCCTTCGACGATCGTATATTGGAAGTTGTGGCGGTTTTCGGCTCCGTACAAATGGCCGCATCGAGATTAATTAATCTTCAACACCATCGTATAGCGCAGTGTCAAACGGTGCAAATTAATATTCTCGGAGAGGAGGGAGTGCCCATACAAGTTGACGGTGAAGCTTGGATCCAACCGCCTGGAATTATAAGGATTATTCACAAAAATCGGATGCAAATGTTGTACAGGAATAGAGTGAGTGATCATAATAATAATTATGATTATTATGAATAATCCAAGTTTGAAATTTTTGACAAACTCGTGAACTCTCATTCAACGTGGATTATTGAATCGTGCCTCGTTACAGGCCTTGGAAACGTCGCTCAGAGCGTGGGAGGAGAAGCAGCGTAGCAATACGACATCGGCGGCCGTTTCGCAGTCTACGTCGACCCTCAGCAACGCGTCGCAAACATTCTCGCGTTCGCAGCTGAATATCGATTCAAAACCGATACAACTTTACGAGGAAGAGCTCACTATACTGCTGGGTTTCATCGAGAGCGTTACGACACTCGTGAAATGGGTGAAATTGCTGATAATATCACATCCGAGTCTCGAGCCCGATTTGTATCAGATTGCGGATCGTACAGCTCTCAGCCTCGAAAAAGTTCATCCCGATGGTAAAATCTTAGAGGGGGTGAGTTTTAATATTTAATTAATTTTTTTTGTGACCAAAGATCATAAGGCTCATCGTATTCCTGTTTGCCTGCACAGCCGAGCCTGCGACCCGTAGTCACGGATCTGGTGTCAAATTCTCGACAACTTTACGAGGAATCTTGCGAGCTTCTCAGAGACAAAGCGCAAAATTTGGTATGAGGATCAAAGTGTTTATTAGTTGTGTCATACATTCATATATTAACATAACGGTATAATAACTATTTTCAATATTGCATCATTGTTCGATCGAAATTACATCCCAGTAAAATATTTTCCATCACTGTTATTAATTTCATTTTTCATACAATTATTTGACTTTTTTCAATAACAAAATATTCGATAACAGTCTGTGCGTACTCATGGAAAAGCCTCCGCCCTTTTTTTTCTCAGCGATTACGAGAAGACTTGGGGAACAAGTTGTCAATCTCGCTGGCGGCGATGGAGCAGGAATTGCGAAAGTGCGTGTTCGATGAACGAGGCACGGGGATGGTTTATTTGCAGAATCCAACGTCGGACGAGCAGGTAGGATTCAATGCTAATGGCGAGAAAAACATTCGCATATATATATTCAACATTTTTTCAATCTCTGATAATTTCCGTCCGATTTTTGCGATGCATCGAGATATACCTTTTTTCCTTTCGATACGTACTCTAATATGAACCTATGACAATCCGTCGATGATTTACCAGCACGAGATTAATGATGCTCGATTACTCAGATTTCATTGGATTGAATTAGACATCGAATAGTAACGACGTATCATTGTTGTTTCAAATAAATATCACCGGCCGTGGGTTTATTCGAATGCGAAAATTTCGTGACAGTGAAAAAAAAAGTTATAGCGCTGTGGCGGAAAAAAAATGCAAACCTAAACATAAATCATTCTTTATTCTTTATTGATATGTATTAATGTGTGGGTCTGTGTGCGTGTGCTTTGTTACGGATTATCTGAGTACTCGATCCCATTGCGGGTAATAAGCTTTCATAAATATTGATGCTTATGGATATTTAGATTGCTAGCTCTAGATTACTCGTTTAATTAGTTATTTTCGTACAGCATGGCTTTTCCATTACCTGCTGACCAAAAAAATTAATCGCATGTCGAGATCCTCGAAGTTGTGCCAGTTACAAAAATACTCGTATATACACAGCACGATCAGGCTCATTTTTTCGGTTATTTTATTGCGTGATTAGCGGAATTAGCGTAGCGCATGCGATAGATACGAATGCTTCGAGTACGAACATTTTTCACATTGAGTATCGACTAAGATCGCTTGAGGTATTTGGAGAACAAATACTTTCGAGTACTTTGGCAATGACCACTCTAAGTACGTCAAGTACCGGAAATACTCGAACTTGAAAACTAGTACTATTTGGACGAGTACGAGTACAAGCATTCCGATGATTCTTTTCCTACAACGGAGATCACCTCATTGCTTGCTCACTTAGCTGAACTTTTGGCATTAATTCCCAAATAAAACGAACTAACAAACGCTTAAATGTGAATTTCGTTGTTTTTTGTTTTCCCAATGTTTTTCACAGGGAGACAAGAAGAATCGTCATCGTGGTTTGTTCTGGTTGAAGTTCCGGCGATCCGGCGGTACTGGCGGCAATACGAGTCACCCTGCTCGCGAACAAGTCACCAATTGGTCCGTACAAGACGTCTGCCTGTGGCTGGAGAACCTTCAACTCGGCGAGTACACGGACAAATTTGTCTCTCACGATATACGAGGTCGTGAATTATTGACGCTCGCGCGACGGGACCTCAAGGAACTCGGCATCGTCAAAGTCGGCCACGTCAAAAGGATATTACAGGCCATCAATGATCTCAACAATTAGTTCTAGATTTTCATTCTCCACTTGGAAGAAAAGGTAAAAAGATAGAACGCAGATTCGCCGATAGAGATAACGAAAATAACATGCCGACGAGGAAGAAAAATAACACGAATTTAAACAATCACGATTAACTCCCAATTAACGAAATGATATTTTTCAAAATGCAACAAACAAAGACGTTTCAATTTTGTGCCAAAAAATTTCGACTAGCTGGAAAGAAAATCTTCGAATTTTTCTCCTCTCGACTTTTTCTCCTTTAGTCGGAAGCCTCGGTTCGCCGGGTACATTGTTTTTCCAGTTCCGCCGTTTGATATTCAGCGTGACGAGCGCGTTTTCCCTCAAAGCACCATTCTTCGATTATCGTCGTTTTTCAAATGTTCCCACGATATTCAAATCTATGGCGACTTGAAGCTGGGTCTGTTGAATCAACGACCGGAACTGGTAGACTAGTACGATAATTATTATCGAAATAGCAATAACAGTATTATACATTCGTTTTGTTCTTGGGCAAAAATGTAATTGCAGCAAATGATTTTTTACCTTTCGCACGTGTAGAATAATTTTCAGTCACTTTTAAGCTTCGAATTACGTGTATATTTATCGTTATTATTGTTGTTATTATTATTAGACACTTTTTACTCTCGTAGATAATGTTTCGAGTGAATCGCTCGGCCATACGAGTGCTAAATTTTTAATAATTCTCCAGCAAACTTTTTCGACGTTCGATGATTTCTACGGCTCGTGGGAAGTTTCATTTCGCTTCTGAAGACTCGAGTGCCTTTGGGTCTCGTGTTGAAACTTGCGCTCGAATTTGCGTTGATATTTTTCGTCGACTCGAGTCTAGAATTCAATTGGAACGTAAGTTCGAAAAAATCTCCAGTCAATATTTTCGTTTTAAAATTTAAATGAAAGTCGAAGATAGTCCAATCGAGTTGGAACTTCGACGTACACTTGAGTCAATAATTCCTTTTACAACTTAGCCGTACTTGTTTCAAGGGGTGACGTTTTTCACTTTACGACGTTGACCGTTTTCGAAAAGTGAAAAAACAATTTGCGGGAGAAACACTTTTGAAAAATTTATCACTCTGTCGTGGCCCGAATGACTTTTTAAATACTTTCAAACTGAAACTTGGTATTTGATTACCGATATCTTCCCGACTTGTGTATTTAGATTTTTAAAAAATTACCAAGTATTTCATAGCAACTTAGGACGTAAGTTTTCCGACCTGTCGTTCGTTTCTCAAGGGTTATTAATGTTATAACGACGTAATGCTATTTTTAAAAAAATATTCTAAAGATATGGAAAAAAGAACGTCTTTCTTCTTTCTATACACGAGGTAGGAATGTTCTAGGTCGTTGCAAGGTTGTTTTCTTTCTTTTTTGTGACTAATTTTTGCGTTATATCCCACATGGAGAACGATCTGAAAGATTTTTCAAACGACTTTTGAAAAATATATGTACGGGCTCTGAATTTTATCCCGCGAATTTAATTCAGGTATTCAAATACTTTGATATTCGTATTTCATGAGAACTTGGTTTTTACGGTTTTAATTTATTCCAAAAAATGTTGATCGACGAGCACAACGGAAGCCAGGGAAAAAAACCGCTGAGAGGGAAAAAAAGAATATCTCGAGAAATATCGACTGTGAGGGGAAAAAAATTGACCTTGCGCGGCAGTTGTTGTAGATCTTAGCTTTTTTAATAATTATATCCAGTATCGTAAATTATTTTCGCGTAGTGTTAAGACAAATTGAATCTCGAAGATTATCGCTCGAAGGGGGGAAAAAACTCGTGTTTTATTCATGAATCGCTAATAATTCAAGTTGATTGATTCAAGAATGAACAGACGAAAGATCGGGGTGATTGTGGAAACGGTAGAATTAACGACGAAATATCAAAAATGTAGGAACGAAGCAATTAACTTTCCGTTTTTGTTTCCTAAACCGCAAGTTACAAGAGATGCAAGAAAATCACTAAAAACGTTAATTCGGGAAACGCACTTTTGCGTTTGTCAATCTCGATACAAATTGTTTGATATTTACCGATCGTGAAATTAGGTATTTTTTATTCACCTGTTTTATGATCGGCAGAGACGTGCCTAACACGAATTCAGAATTTATGGAATTTTATCAATTTTTCGATACTGATTAAATTTTAAAATGAATTTACATAATTTCACTCGATTCTCCCATATGCACTTAACGAAAATGAATTATTCTCATATTTTAATAAACACGAAACACGAAACGATATTTTTATTCGCTTGCGCAAATTTACGGTTGTATGAGTTTTCGAAAAAAAAAATCCGTTTCCCTGAAATAAGAGAAATGAGTAGAAAACACTTAAAGAAAATTAATTCGAACAATCAAAGTAGTGATAAATTATGGAATAATTTTATCTATCCTCCTCTCACTGATTTACAAAAAAGATCGTGTTTCATGCCTCTGGCGATGGTTCTCGCGCGATAATTCGTAGAAATGCATCTGTCCACTTCGAATACTTTATTATCATCCCCTCTCGACCGTGAAAAATAAACATTTAAACGTCAAAACTAACGAAACAAAATTCAAACGTAAAAAAAAACATGGCCAGAATCTGTGGGATTGAAAAAAAACAAAACAATTCAAAAGTGTCCTTATTTTCGTCACGCAGACGGAATAAACGCTATCTGGGTGTATCGAAAATGGCGAGAGAGGCTATCATAAAACTCGGGGGTTCAAGGGAAATCAAAAATTCACCGCGTTTACACTTTGATCCTTGATAATAAAATAGTAATAACTATAATTCAAATGAACAAGAAGAAAAAACAAGAACCAAATATTCCCTTCGAAGCTACTTTTAGGACTGTCACTCATTGGTCTCGCCACTCCTCCAAGCGCGCTTTATCTGTCAAGCTTATGGAGGAAAAAAAAAGCAAAAAGATCGCGGAACATCGAGGCTCATTCGAGAGATTAAAAAAAAAAAGTAAAATGCAACAATGACGAAATTCGAGGGCTGTGACGTAAAAACGTGAAAAAACACTTAATCAGATACTTTGCACGCAATACGAAAAGAAACGGAAAATCGTGTTATAGTATTTCCAAAATATGATAGAATTCTCGAATCAATGATGAATAATGTCGCATCAGCTTGACAGAAAGAGTTTCGCTGAAAAATCGTTTGCCTTTTCAACTTGACGGAAAAGTTGTTCCCAAAAATATTAAACACGACGATTCTCTTAAAAGAACAAAAAAATCGAAAAAATAAATGTTGACGATTGTTGAAAAAAATTTCACTACGTTCTACTAGCTGTAATCTTTTTCACACTTCTCTTGTCACTCGTGAACATTTTTCAACTCGCGATCGAACGTTAAATCTTGTCACGATTTTTCACAAGACATTCGATTTTAAGATTAAAGCTATATTCTAAATAATAATAATAATAATATTAATAATAAGCAGTCGCTTATATCGGTTAGCTCGTTTCAACTTATCGACACGCGTAATAAATGTTCGGCATTCAAGTTATCCCGTTGATCGGTCGAGTCGTATTTATAAACGGCCACACGAATCATTGAAATATAAAGTTGAAAATTTCTATCTCACGTAACTTTTTTCAATTTTTACCTCATAATGGTCACGATGTTTGTTGTATGTGAAAAAAAACTTTCACTCGTTTCGATCGTTGCAACCGTAATTTTAAAGTCTGTTGAATTATCATTGACGTTTTTCTCGTCAAATTCTAGTCGTTAGAGACGACTATGAATTTTACATTCGCCAATTTATTTTTACTGATCTCACACGATCTCTCGAATTGTTTTTCTTTTTACATCGCGCTTACATCGAGTATTATCGTTTGTATCAATGATTGAAACTCGAATCGACGGTCATTGGCGCGTAACAAAGTTTCATGAGATGAAATCAAATTTTCAATTTGACGAAAATTTGGCGATCAATAGGAAGCCCGCTGTCGACTCACGTTCGAACTTTATTCAACCCTAAATATCGAGTCACGTGCAAACTTAATTTGACTCGAGTTTGAAAGTGTGTCGTCGGCTCAAGTTTGAACTTCAGTAGATTCTCAAGTAAAACTTGAAAGTTTTTACTTGAATCAGAAAAACTTGCGTTAAAACTTAACTTTTCGTACGCCTGTCGTCAAGATTCAAGTTTCTTACTCAGCTCGTGACAACGATTGTCGTATCGTACCTACTAGGATTATCGAGTTATAAACAAAATTTCTATAAAACTTTCGAATCGTCAATGGACGGAGAAAAAAGAACACGGATGACAGAGCTGTGTTTCAAGATCTGAAAAAATGCCACTTTAACAGTATTAAATTAAACGGAAAAAAAAAATCTCACGTACTCTTATGTACAGTTAGTTCGAAAATCGATTAGGACGACACCCAAATGAGTAAAATCGTTGTAGATTTAGGGAGGGAACTTTCCTAGAGGAATACTCTTTAGCGTCTAAAATCGGTTACTTAGACCGATCAATTTGTTTTTTTTTCTCCAACGATACGAAAATACACACTGACACAAACACACACATGCACACCTTTACATATATACGTATTTTAAAAATAACGACTCACACATCTGACAAATTCTGTGATAATCTATTAATATGAAACTCTGCACAATGCGACGAAGAAAAAGAGTAAAAAACGAAAAAAAAACAACGTTGTTCTGTATAACTTGTGTACTATACACATTCTGTTATCGCTATACTGTAAAATTGTCAGACTTTGTAAAATCGTCATGCAGTCGTCGAGAAGATAAAACATCCGCGTTCGACAACAGCGCAAAAAATTAAAAATATGCTATTAATTAACGCACTCAACAGTCTCGAGTGCGCACGAAACTCGTAATTAGCCAAACAAGAAAAATCTTAATAATCACCTTAGCCGAAATGCAAATTTGAAGATGAAACCAAATAGACGATTATTTGTAATTCTTTGTCAGGTTGAAAAATTCGTGCGACTACAAAAACGGAGTGCAATGTAATTACACTCGAATACACTCGAATTGTAATGGGATATTTGAAAGGAGATGAAAAAGAAATTGTTATAACAAAATGATGGCACTTAAAAATAATCACGACACAATGTACTTTGAACTTTTCACTTTACGCGTACAATGTTATTTCGTAATAAAGACTTGCTTTTGAATTCCCCACATAATATATATATTTCTATGATTTCTATATATTTATACGTATGTATAATTCTTCAGGTTCCATTTTCAGTCGGTTATGCGGGCAGTAAACAGCAAAAAAGTCAGCAAAAAAGAATGGAAATTTCCAATGGTCTGTGATTTCCATTTCACCATTTGTTTAGGGAAAATGATTGAAAACCTCATTCGCTGTTATTTATGTACAGGGCAATAATATATTTGTCTAAATACTGAAAGATTTATTCAATACAAGTCAACGCGCGCTGTAAACGGACCAGCGTTTTTTCTCTTCCCAAAATCGCCATCATTTCCGCAACGCCGGGTCCCTCCTGAAAGACGTCGAAAATGAACGAATAAAAAAAATTTGGAACGGTATAAACATTTTCTGAAAAACTATTGATTTTTTCACCTCGAGTCCACTCAAAGCAGCTCTCAATACAGTCATGAATTTGCTAAATTTGACGTCATTTTTCTTCGCAATTTCGCGAAGGAACTTCGATAACGATTCTCTCTCGAACGTCTCGACGTCGCTCAGTTTATCACAGACCATTTTTACCGTTTCTGCAAAAAAGGTTTTCGCGAAGAACCGGAATAAATTAATTTGTCAACGAAATTCGAGAATACAACATATTTTATCGTTCAGAGTTCAGCGTACCTAGACACTGTTGATCCGGTTTTGTAGATAAATTCGTCGGGATTGTCCAGAGAAATGCTAAATCCGGAGTCACCAAGTCGTCCAGCTTGCTTATCCTACTCTGAGCCCATTTTAGCGTACTTATTACATGATCCTCGTCCAGCAGTAAAAGCCGATCCTTCGAGCTAAGATTATCGTCAGCAGATGAGAAAAAAGTCATCTGCATCGATCGGCCGATGACAATTTTTTTATCGAAAAAAGCTTACCAATCGGGAAAAGCTTCGTGCACTAATCTTTTAACTCGGCCAATCAAAAACTTGTAATTCTCCTTGTTTTCCAGCAATTGTCGAAGCTCCAATTTGTTGAACTCCAAAAGCTTCTCCGGCGCGAGCTTTGTCGAATTCGTGTTTATTCTGCTGAGATCGAACTTCAGAAAAAAAAATGAATACCGTTGAATTTTAGAAACAGATATTCGACGATATTTATTCTTCTCTTAGATTTAACTGCCGTACGTACTTGCTTGATTAATTCTTCATAACTGTAACAACGAACAGTGTCCAAGTTTCTCTTAAATCCCCCACCTGCATGCGTTATAAAATTCAACAGGGCCGATGGAAATATTCCTTGTTTTCTGTACGAGTCCACTCGAATGTCACCTTGTCGTTTGGACAATTTCGTGCCGTCTGCATTTAGGATCAGAGGCAAGTGAGCAAAGTACGGTGGATCCCAGCCGAATGCTCTGTTGAACAATCAACAACAAAAAATGATTATTCCCAGTGTTCCGATATTCTGCTTTTTTCTCCAAGCGAGCTCAGCGATATTAAGAAATGTGTTGTTTTATTTAAATGAATACACCGCAATATACGAATAAAATTATCGCATGTAAAATTCTAACAAAATTACAATGCACTATATTTTCTCGATTAATTTTCGCCGTATTCAAATTCATTCGTAAAATCGCAATGTTCCGTTTACAAACTTGTAAAGCTGTATGTGCTTCGGAGTCGATATTTGCCACTCGATTCCCCGCAAGACGTGTGAAATTTCCATCAAATGATCATCGACAACATTGGCGAAGTGATAAGTCGGGAAATTATCCGCTTTTATAATAACCGGATCGCCTTCGTTTTGAGTGGCGGTCGAGCCAATTTCTCCATAGATCAAATCTTTGAATCGCTCTGGATTCGACGAAAGCTGCAATGAGTGATTAATAATTTCAGAAAAAGAAAGAATTTCATCGGTATGAAATAGGCCTGATGCTAAACCCGATAATTCAATTTCCTAATTCGGATTTTCAACTTATTTTCGACCCAAGAAATTTTTCTCCGTGAAAAAAACTGTACCTTGAATCTGATGCAATGATTTTCGTCTTTTGCCAATTTTTCCTTTCTCTCTTCTATACTCAAATGCCGACAGCGATTATCGTACTTGGGAATTTGTCCACTTTTTACAGCTTCTCGCCTTATCAAGTCCAAACGACGCTCCGTGCAGAAACAATAATAAGCTGTTCCATTGTCCAAAAGTTTTTTCACGTATTCTCTAATGTTGTTAACAAAAAATGCCATAATAATATAATTTAACATACTCTCGTTTGGCACATTTTCCCCAGTCTCGTACGCGTACTTTGTTGTGTTGTATATCATGTTCAAACAGCATAATATAATAACAGGTACATCTGTACAATGCGCATGTATAAATTTACAACATTTTGATTATTCAATCTGAAGAAACTCGTGCTTGATGAAAAAGATTTTTTTTCGTAACAATAAGAAGCAAACTATAACTTTTGAATTTCGATAAAGTACACAGCTTACTTATAAATTTCTAAACGTTCTGACTGAATGTAAGGACCGGCAGGACCTCCTCTTACCGGATCTTCGTCCGGTATGATTCCTGCCCAGAATAAATCCTCTTGGAGCTTTTCCATAGCTCCAGGCTCTATTCTCGATTGATCGGTATCTTCGATTCTCAGAATAAAACTACCATTATTGGCTCTGGTGAACAAATAATTGTAGAGTGCAGTTCTTAAACCACCCAAGTGTAAATATCCTGTGTAAAAAATAATTTATCGTTATTCTCATTACACCGCTATGCGATTTTAGCTTCGTAATGAAATTTTTGGATGTTAATTACTTTTGAATTCATGAATTTTTCCATTGTTTACGATCTGAACTTTTTCGAATGTTACTTTTATTTTCCAAATAGGAATTAGAATACTGATGCTAGAAAAATATCACTAACCAGTTGGACTTGGTGCGAATCTCACCCGAACTGCATTTTTTTTGTAAAACCTTCTCAGTAAAAATTGCGCATTTACAATTTTCAAAAGCTCGCGTCGCATCATTATGAACATATATAGTTATTATAAAAAGCGACAAAAATGTTTGTAGTTCTCGTGATATGTCGGTTTTATTGGCGTGATGTATAACCTCACTATCAGTCGAATAAGCGATGCATTTTAGCTGTGATACTATTACTATTATTGACTAAGAAATGTAATAATGTAGGAGGCAATTCAACGCTTTTCCAATCAAAATTCCGACCACTGATAATCATTAATTGCTGAGAATGCAGGTTGTTTAATAAAATGCAAGTTTGAAAGTTCGCGTCTTATCTATCGCAACCACGATAACGCTCGGGTATACGGAAGCACGCAAATAACTTTTATTATTAAATTTGTATGGCTTTACATTTTTCCACATACAATGACAAGCTGTATTGAAAAGTTTCCTTTTTATAGAGAAAATAAGAGGGATAAACGTGTATATTGCTGTACAGGCCAAAGAATATCGAATGACTCGATCCTTCTAATAAAAAAAAAAAACTTGATGAGAAGATATAAATCGAAATTATCGAAATATCGGAATATCGCATGTTTTGTTGTCGTTTTATTCGTGTCGTGATTGGTCGATGATGAGCGTAGCCGCGAAATTCATGCGAGACCGTATTCGCGCGGTTTTTTATGCTGTTTTTGACAGTTGTCGACTTGTGACATTAATTGCGGTTAGCAAAGGTTATAGTTCTACGATAATTCATTCCGTGAAAAAGAAATCATGCGTATCAAGTAAGTAAGAGTGCTATATTTCACAGTTCAATTTATATTGTACTGAGAGAAAATGAGAGATAGTCCGGGAGAATGAAAGTGAATTAACTAAACTAGCATTTCTTGCACATTTTTTCAAGCGAAAATGTTTCTCTCTTGCACATTAATGTTTTATAAAATTTACAAGAAATGACTCTTCGATCGGACGATCTCGCGAGAAGCGCTTTCCTTCGAAGTAGTGGCAGATGAAAAGAACGATCGACAACTCCATCAAAATTTAACCACGCGCAGAGGAAGCGACTCTGAGCAATTTGCTTCTATTCCGGTTTTCGGAAATTTAGTTTCAGAATTTTGTTAGCGCAGCTTCCGGTCCAGCGTGAGATCGGCGAACGAGAGGAACGATCGACAACTCCATGAAAATTAAACCACGTGCAGAGGAAGCGACTCTGAGCAATTTGCTTCTATTCCGGTTTTCGGAAATTTAGTTTCAGAATTTTGTTAGCGCAGCTTCCGGTCCAGCGTGAGATCGGCGAACGAGAGGAACGATCGACAACTCCATGAAAATTAAACCACGCGCAGAGGAAGCGACTCTGAGCAATTTGCTTCATTTCCGGTTTTCGGAAATTTAGTTTCAGTTTTTTCAGCACAACTTCCGGTCCTGCGTTCGATCGGCGGATGAGAAGAACGATCGACAACTCGATGAAAAATTAACCATGCGCAGAGGAAACGACTCTGAGCAAGTTGCTTCTATTCCGGTTTTCGGAAAATTTGTTTCAGAATTTTCGTGGCGCAGCTTCCGGTCCAGCGTGAGATAGGCGAACGAGAGGAACGATCGACAACTCGATGAAAATTTAACCACGCCCAGAGGAAGCGACTCTGAGCAATTTGCATCTATTCCGGTTTTCGGAAAATTAGTTTCAGAATTTTCGTGGCGCAGCTTCCGGTCCAGCGTGAGATAGGCGAACGAGAGGAACGATCGACAACTCGATGAAAATTTAACCACGCGCAGAGGAAGCGACTCTGAGCAATTTGCATCTATTCCGGTTTTCGGAAAATTAGTTTCAGAATTTTCGTGGCCCAGCTTCCGGTCCAGCGTGAGATAGGCGAACGAGAGGAACGATCGACAACTCGATGAAAATTTAACCACGCGCAGAGGAAGCGACTCTGAGCAATTTGCATCTATTCCGGTTTTCGGAAAATTAGTTTCAGAATTTTCGTGGCGCAGCTTCCGGTCCAGCGTGAGATAGGCGAACGAGAGGAACGATCGACAACTCGATGAAAATTTAACCACGCGCAGAGGAAGCGACTCTGAGCAATTTGCATCTATTCCGGTTTTCGGAAAATTAGTTTCAGAATTTTCGTGGCGCAGCTTCCGGTCCAGCGTGAGATAGGCGAACGAGAGGAACGATCGACAACTCGATGAAAATTTAACCACGTGCAGAGGAAGCGACTCTGAGCAATTTGCATCTATTTCGGTTTTCGGAAAATTAGTTTCAGAATTTTCGTGGCGCAGCTTCCGGTCCAGCGTGAGATAGGCGAACGAGAGGAACGATCGACAACTCGATCAAAATTTAACCACGCATAGAGGAAACGACTCTGAACAAGATGCTTCATTTCCGGTTGTCGGAAATTTAGTTTCATTTTTTCCCCTTAAGAGTAGGGGCAGATGGAAAGAACGATCGACAACTCGATCAAAATTTAACCACACATAGAGGAAACGTCTCTAAACAAGATGCTTCATTTCCGGTTGTCGGAAATTTAGTTTCAGTTTTTCCCCTTAAGAGTAGCGGCAGATGGAAACAACGATCGACCACTCGATCAAAATTTAACCACGCGTAGAGGAAACGACTCTGAACAAGATGCTCCATTTCCGGTTTTCGGAAAATTTTTTCAAAATGTTTTATAAAATTTACAAGAAATGACTCTTTGATGAGACGATCTCGCGAGAAGCGTTTTCCTTCAAAGTAAATTTTTTATGTAAAACACTTTTTTATGTAAAATTGCAATTGTTTATTTAACTACATATTTGTGATACAAAGATGGCTTATTAAAACAAAATGTTGAGTATTTTGGGCAATGCATTTTATGAAGATTATTTATGATTTATTAATCATTATTGTTTGTACTCCATTTGTGAATCTAAAAATTTCTTGCTTTTCACCATTTGCTACTCATGCCGAATTATAATGTGTTCTGTAGGGGTCTATACTTAATTCAAGATGGAGCGCTGCACCGCGAAAATGCAGCCGGTCGCGCGCGTGAGCGCGCGTCTCTAATCCCTAGTATATAAAAGAATATGAAAAAGCTGACTCTGCTGCTGACACATTGAAAAATTTTCCCTGTAAAGTAAGAAGCCTAACGAAATTAAAACAGTAATTAAATAATAGGAAAAATTTAAGGTTTAATCGCTTTAAATTTTTCATAGCTTTGAATAAGCATACAATATATTTATATGTACTATTTGCTCCTATGATTATGTGCGTTAAAAATATAAACTACAGAACAGTGTCGTGGCGCCACTCTCGCGGATGTTGTGGGAATTTTCTCTGATCGTTTACGCAGCCGATATTGCAGACTATACACTACTTATTTCGAGGAGGCTCTTCGTTTGTGTATGCCTGTGTAAAATACTACGAGATGAGTGTGGTTCGTGGTCTGGGCGCTGCATGGTTGTCCTAGCCCATTCGGCTTTAGCAGCCTTGCTGCTCGTGACGTCACGTTAAAAACCGCCGAATGCAGACGAAAATTTACCTTTATAAAAGGGCGGTCAAGCATCGGAATACTTTAATGTAACATTTGTAATTGTTCTACTTAAATTAAAATCATTGTCATCGTTTAATAGACGTGTAAATTTTCGTAAATTTTTGCTGTCCGCCCCAGAGATCGCTTCAGTTATGAGGTGAGTTGTCCTTTTTTTTAGGTTATTATTTCGTATATCAAGTTTTTTTGCACGATATATACATTTTTTATATGTAAACGGGTGTTAAGTTCTTTTTGCAATCTCCACTCCTCGTGATCGATTTTCTCCATAAATATTAAATCTTTAATAATATAAAAAAATGACACTCCGTAAATCGTCTCAGTGTCAAATTACTCACGTGCGAGTTTTGCCAGTCGAATTTTATCTAAAATTGGAACATGGAATATTGAATGAAAGTTTTTTTCATGTTTCAATCTCTACGATTCTCTTCGCGGACAAAACAAGGAATTTCATCGCAATTTTGTTCAACGTCAAAAATGTTTCCCTGATTTCTGCTGAAATGTCATTGTAATGTCCAAAGAAGCAGAACTTATTGCCTTTAATTTCAGATGTATCAAAACTCCTTGCGATCTGCCATTGCCCCCAAAAACAGGCACGAATATATTCGTTTTCCAATACGCGATTTTCAAATTCACAAAAGTACAAAGATTCTTTGAACTCGTATAGACTTTGACCCTGTTTTTCTCACAAGTCTTTTCATTACCGATATAATTGCGATGAATGTAGTAACAACGATTGAAATTGTATTGAAAGGAAAATGATATTTCTAGGTCAAAAATTGAACTCGGCGACGTAACACCGCACAACATAAAACAGCTCAAATTGCTGAACCAAGTTGTATTTCCGGTCTCATACAATGAGAAATTTTACAAGGACGTTTTGGAAGCCGGTGAACTCGCCAAATTGGCGTACTACAACGACATTGTGGTATTTGTAAAAAAAACTCCATGCTTCTGTTCAAACTGAGTCGAAAAATATTTCCGGTCAAACAAACTCGGGAAAATATTTTCCTAATTTTATTCTTTTGTAGGTTGGAGCTGTGTGCTGCCGCGTCGACACTTCAGAAAACTCTCGACGACTTTACATAATGACTTTGGGCTGTTTATATCCGTACAGAAGACTCGGAATAGGGACCGTCATGGTTCAGCATGTACTAAATTATGTCAACAGAGACGGCAATTTTGATTCTATATTTCTGTAAGCCTCACTGAAATGGAATAACGAACAAAAAGATCCGCACGACGATTTTCAGTTCTGAACTTGGTTTAAATGTTTATGTACTCTGAAAACAACAAAATATATTTTTTTAATGTTTCAGCCATGTACAAGTCAACAACGAGGGTGCTATTGACTTTTACAAAAAGTTTGGTTTCGAAGTTGTTGAGACTAAAGAGCATTATTATAAACGCATCGAACCGGCGGACGCACATGTTCTACAAAAAACTCTACGCCCACAGGCGAATCATCAAACAAACACGCAATAAATAGCTTACTCCATTTTTTTTTTAACCTTTCTCCATCTACCATTACTTCGCTCTGCTACCTGCTGTACAAATTCTCGATAATAATAAAAAAAGGAACAAAAGAAACGAACGTACATCCATTATACGCTTCCGAAGTGAGAAAACCGCCGTGGCGCTGATTTCACATCGGCCATCTTGTTCACGATCTCGCGAAGGGAAAAATGATATTTCGGAATTGATATTGATACAAATAAAACAGAATCGACGACGAAGGAGGGAAACTTTTGTGATGAGAATTTTAATTAAAAGTCAAAGAAATAATCAAACGAACTTACAGTAAATTATTATTTATATTTATTATTTTCTCTCTCTTTACTCTTTAATTGTGCATAATTAATTTTGTTCGTTTCAGGGCGATCCTAATTAATCAACGAATATATTCTTCTCAACGAGGGCTTTCAAACATTCCAAATATTGTCTTGCCGGTATTTAACAAATCTGATATTTACAACATTTCGTGAAACGATTATTGCGGGAGAAAAGTTTACGTTCAATATAGGCGCTGTTTTTTAGACCATTTTTTCAACTCCTTTTCCACTTGATTTCTTTTTTTTTCTTCATTTTATGGCCATTCAAATTAACACGGACGAACGTATGACTTTGAAAAATTGTTAGCTTAGAGTACTCCCAAGTATACAGATATAAATAAATATATATATATATATCTATATTTATACATGCATGTGTGTGTATCGTAACAGCCAATACATTAATTATTACTCGCAATAACGCATACTTAAGCCTTTTTTTGCATTCACAATATTGGACTGTTGAACTCCCAATTCCAGGTACGTACTTTACGAATACAACGATAGGCGTGCTGCTGTAATAATTATATTCAACTTCAAACTAAAATTATAAAATTAATTCAAGATTATTATCGATTGGAAAAACTGTACCTTTTTTCACAATTTTTCACTCAAAGGTGACGAAAGATTAGATCTACGTAACTACCCTGCGCTCGAGTGCGTTTTCGTAATTGGTATTTTTTTACATTTTAGACACACAAAAGTTTCAAAGTCACCATCCCAAAGCTAGAAGAAAATGATTGCGCGAAGTTTTAATTGAGAATCAAGGATTTTCTTGCCGAAACAATGCTGGCATTTAGATTTTTTAGATTTTTTAGATTTAACTTTTTGGATGGACGACACCTTTTCTTTTCACTCTAAAATAATTAACAACATCGTGAGGTCTTGCGTGTTTATTAAACATTTTTTGGAATGCTTCTTTGGGAAAGTTGATTCGCAAAATGGCGACGGATTTTCGAGCATCACAGAAAAGAAAAGTTCCACCAATTTGGCAACATTTATGCGAGATCGATCAATTCTTGTATCTTTTTGCAACATAATTCTGCTCCATCGTCAGCCTCCTTCGATACCTATTTAAAAAATCGGGGATAATTCTAATTTCGAAAAAGTCATCAAATACGTCGATCGCATGAAGCAAAGGCATTTTTATAGAATTGCTTTTACCATAACGAGATTTAGAAATCCGTGTGGCAATCCTGCCAGGATATCTAAAGACACATTTATCCCGAGAGCCTTCAATTTTCGAGCGAACATGACGCAATCATCCAAGCAAGGATCCATGTCCATAGTCTGTTAATTGAAATACCATTCGCTAAACTTTTCTCGCGAGTAACAAAAAACAATCGTAATACAAATTCAAATATTAATTTCCCGATAAAAATTGCAATAATGAATATCAAACGTCAAAACTGATGATAACAGTTTCTTTGCAACTTGTTCCCGTTAAAAGCTCATTTACTTTGGAGATGGTATTAAAAATGTCATTAAAGTGCGCGACTCACCACAATTCTTGTAGGAGGCATACGACTCAGTACGTTGACAGGAGCGAGAAAAGGGCTCAAAAGTGGATCTCTCGGTACGCTAAATACAAACTCGTCCGTAGGACTTTTGGCTTCTTCGGTCTCGAGTTCCCTTGATTCTCGTCTTTCCGAGCCACTGACGGACCATCCAAAAATCGACCACGATTTTTCACCGTCCGAACTGGTCGAGTCCCTCACAGGACCGCCGTTCGCCGATGAGTCAGCGGCGCCAAAACCAACATTTTTGTACATGTCCACAAATTTTTTCAGATACTCTCGTGACGTTGTTTCTTTATGACAATCGTTGGCTAAAAGTTATTGAAATAAATTATTATATTTTTACTTGAATTTATTGTACAAGGGAAAACAGACAAAATGAAGCAACAAATACTTCGTCATAATTCATTGTGACAAAATATCAATTTTACGTAAAACTCATTTGTACGAACCCGGCAAACCGTCAGCGTCGACCAGACTAACTGAATTCAAAGTTAAATCCGAAGCCATCGATCCTAAACGATTTTCATTAGCTTCGTCACCGTTTGGGCTCAGCGCTAACGCAATGAGATCGCTCTCGCTCACTTCCGCAAATGATTCCGTATCAGATTTCAAGCCTTCGTCAGATTCGTTCGCTTTTTCTCTGATGGAATAATTTTTATTTTCATCAAAATAAAAATGCAACCATCGATACGACGGAATATGAAAAAAAATTATCGAACCAAACGGTGTCCCAGATTATCTTTTTCGATTCATTGGAACAGGTCGAAGGGGAAAAGGGGTCTTTTCTGAATATTCAATTTTCGATCGTACTAATATACGGTTTTTCATAATTGAAATGTACCTTCGATCGGCATTGGGGTCAGTGGCGGCGTAAGCTTTCAAACACCTCATCATAAATCCAAATGGCAATAGCGGATCAGCGAGACACAGTAAACGAGAGGGGGACGGTACGAATTCGACCCAAACTGGCGTGTAAGCCATGAATATGCCATCTGGTCTTTTAATATCCAACTCAATGCATCTTATCGTTGCTGCTAGTAGTAGGTTTGCACCGGCAGAATCACCTATTATACGACAAATTTGAAAATAAATATTATAATGCATTGTAATTTTGTTTGATATAATTTACAATGATAATACTCCTGATCTATGAATCATGAGCTCGTATTTGCTCTCACCGATAAACACAACTTTTTTCGCCGTACTTCCGAGCAACGTGGTCGAATGTTTGAGCGCCCATGCATACGCGTAGAGGACCTCTTCGAGTGCGCGTGGAAACGGAGCTTCCGGAGCGTGGCTGTATTCAATCGTCAACAGAGGCACGTCAAGCCCGACAACCCACTTTTTCAGATAAACCTCGTGAGACTTTGAGCTCTGGGCCACGAATCCACCACCGTGACAGTGAATCAGAAGAACATCCGATGCGCCCAATAATTCCCCACCAGCTCTCGCTGATCCTACCTGAAACAATATAACAATAATAATATTCCTTATAAATGTTGTACAACAAAGCAAATTTATTTACCATTCCCACGCGACGCTTCGAACTCAACAATTTAACGTGTATCGGTTTTTTGCCAATGTGGCTGAAAGGAATTGGCACATTTATCGTCGAACCACCGATGGTGGGAACATTTAGTTCTTCAGGTGGCACGGATATCATTTGATTTATCGTCAAAGCGGCTTGAACCATCGATGGATAAAAAAGTACGAGATCTGTGGGGAAAATGTTGATCAATAGCAAGTATTGAATGATCCTTTTTTATAGTGCTAGAATTTTTTTTCTCGTATTTTCGTTTGTTTGGAACTTTGACTCACTGGATTCATTGAGTTCCCAAAATGCACGGCAAAAAAAAATATCCGATCTTTGGGAAATATTGACGATTCGACGAGCCTTGGTCTCGGGATCGAGGAAATATTTCACGAAATTTGTACATCTGCCCAGCATCGTGCCGTTCGTGTAATACGTTTCACTGAACGACGCCATGCTCGCGGTGACAATTTTTAAGACGTTCCTCAAGCCATCGCAAAACTGCAAAGGATATTATGAATTAATAAATTTTTTTCCCGTCCGAACAAACGCTTCTACTATCGTTCAGACTTATTCGAACAACATTGCGATAATTTTACATGATTAGTCATTAAAATTGATATTAATCGGAAAATCGGAAAAATTTATATTAATCGGAACGAAGCATTAACAAAATAAATTCAAATTTTATAATATTTTATCTCGTGAATATTTGTTTGTACCTGAAACCCTAAGCATCTGCCATAAAAACAATATTGATTTATATTCTCCGCTTTGTTCAGTAGTTCCTGAGGACTGTGTTCGTCCGAGGCGAACAACGATGGTTTTCCATCAACCGTATCTTGGCTCCATGAATGCAATGTTTTTAAGTGATGCAAGCAAGTGCACAAAGACGTTAACAGGTGAGAACACGCCTCGATTTCTCTGTGAAGAAAAATAAGATTTTACTTTTTTCAAAAATTATAATTAACGATAGTCGGACTCATTTTTACGTCTGCTTTCGAATTATTATATTTTGGTGAATAAAGGAAATGTAATTAACATTTTTGAAGAATTGAATTAAACTTTTTCATATTTAAATATAATTACCTCATGTAATGAGACTTGCGAAAAAGTAATGTATCTCTTTGTGCATAAATGTGACGGCAAATTGTGCCACAGTGCAATATACACTTGTCGACGAGAACGAGAAAGCTTCTGTAGCCATTTCCGGGTGTCGATTCGTCAAAATCATAACGAGGAGCGATATTGGCGATTTCTTTATACAATGGCCGCAATTCTTCCATATAATCGGAGATTATAGATAGCGCAGTGGTTATTCTAATGCCATTTTCATCCTGATGCGTGGAAAAATATTCCATATTTGCTCGACAGAGTTCTCTCAGCGCACCCCATTGCGGAGGTTCGAGAATTTCAAACGGTCTTTCGAACCCGTCGTCGAGTGACATTTTCACATTGACTGTAGCAGAATTTTTCGTTGTACTCACAGATACACGAATCAGAAGGAATATTCATCAAATTCCTTGTAAAACCGAGGGAAAATAAGATTGGGGTTAAACGCTCAGTTAAAGAAATATATTTTTAACCAATAGAATTTGTTTATAACGATCGAAACTTCCAGTCAAAGATCAAATGTTTTCGTAATAAATGAATCACGGATAATGTTGGAAAGAGAGTGATAATAAATAACTGTAGTATGATGAAGTTACGAAACACGGGCGAAAATTCGATAAGGAACTGAGGAATGAATGCGCATATTTTTTATCGGAGTAATATCGATACGTCAGCAGATTTTTTTTAGGTTAGAATTTTCAAAGATTGCAAGCAACAATTTTGTCGCTACTGGCCTTTCGAAAGAACACTTTTTGCTGAATTTCATATCTTTTAAGAGTCTGCGATTAATTTGTTGTTTTGTATTGATCGTAGATTACGAAAACTATTGACGTTCCTCCAAATGACAGTTTGGATCGTATTGTGTATGTACGTTAACTTCACAGCAAAGAATTGTGTATATTTGATGCTTCATTTTCTTATGCTTTACCATACAAACTCGACCCCATGAAGCGTTTGTAGCGCCAAATGGATTTTGCCCACTGACGTTCGTTGACTTTAGGCAGCTTTCGGCTTCCGGTGGGAAATACCGAGTCGAAATCGAGTATAATTGTACCTCTCGATAGGTAGCAATACTTGTAAATTCGCGAGTGGCGAGAGATTTGGATAAACGATATCAATCAATGAGTACATTCGGCCTTATTTCTCCAAGTCGCGTTAAATGAAAGGGGGGCTACTTGATTAGTTCTACAACAGAGAAAGTTTTTCAAAGGCACGGTGAAATTGCAATTGTCTGTAATGACGATCTTATTGAGTGTGGTTCGGGTTTTTTTTTATCGCCAGAAAAAAATATATATACGTTGAATAGCTATACAATTTTCATCATCATTCATGTACTTTGTAAAGAACACTGAAAACTTCAAATCCTCGCCGCTTCAGACAGGACATCGGAAAATGAAGAGCATTTCCCAAATAAGAAACAAAAATCACGTGTGTTTTCAAGATATATTTATTGATAAGTAGAATTACATGTATCCACAAACACAATGATTCTTTCACAGGGAGGTGTATATCGCATCGAAATAAAACGACCGCTGAGTAAAAATCTATAGTATGTGAAACACGCGTTCGACCCTTCATTATTATTATTATTAATATCATCGTCATTATTATTTTTATTTCAAACTTCATGTTCGTATAGCTGAGATTGATTCCGAATTTGATAAAAATACACTTTTATTTCGCGTATCTGTGTGAGTGTGTGTGTGTGTGTGTGTGTGTGTGTATGTGTTGTGTGTCGGTCGAACGATTTTCTTTCTGCGCGCGCAGGAGAGACAGCCTCCGATTTCGTTACGGGCAAACGTAACGCTCGCCGTTCGGCCTTTATAATTTTTGCGAAGCGATTCAACGCTGGCGAAGCCTATTTCATACACCACTAAAAGTTTCGAATGTATTATGTTTCTTTTAAATTAATATCACGAGTTCGTAGAGAAAAAAAGGAAAGAAAAAATGTCTTCACTCCGGTCAAAGTGTGTAAAGTGGTTGAAAATTGTTCTTTGCGATTTCATTTGTTCCCCCCTACTCCTTCGTTGATTCCATAGATTATGCCTGTTTTCACTCCGCAAAAAACTGTAAAAATAAAGTTTACTCCCAATCGTTATACATTTTTTCTCTCGTTCTTTTCTGTTTTTTTTTTAAATCCACTCGATTATGGATTTGAATGCTAAAGGACGTATATTTCTTATCTTCACACCGCGCTTGTTGTTTTTTAAGCTAAATCGGTTACTCTCCATATAGAATTATTACCTCTTTACAAAAATCAATTCTTAAACTTACGTAGGGGGGCCCGACGCCGGTTCACAGGAATGTTCTCTCCGTTATTTTTTTTTCAAAAATCGTTTATATTTCCCTATCGAAACATTTTTTCATTTTTCCTTCATTTTCCTTAACCTCACAAATGTTCGATTCGCCAGACTTCCGGTCTGAAGTGATATGCCTTGCTTGCGCTAATACTGATGCTTTACCGTCCCCATGCGGCATTGAAAATGATGATAAAGTAACGAAAAAAATGCATTCCACGTTTGTGATATTGCGAAGATTATTCGGAGAACCCAATATTGAATGGATCGATGATTCGATTTCAAAAATTTGTGCTAATTTTTTTTCTCCCAATAAACCCGTCATCATAAATGAAACCCAGGATCATAAATTGACAAGATGGTCGCTGCCATTTTTTGTTTCATCACGAAGCGATACACTGAATTGCCAGAAAAGAAATTACCGCAGGAATGATCGCAAAGGCCAACATTTTCTCATGACGGACAAATTTATTGCTGGGGAAACAATCATGGACGAATGACAAAATGTTAAGCTGATGCCGAAAAAAGCGGTTCCGAAGACAACAAAGTTTTCTTCGAGAAAACGGTCGATTTACATACATTTTTTAAAATAATTTTTTTTTTTACATTATTATTTTCTTACGTTCGGCCTGTGACACGACTTCGGGCTCGGTTTACACGACGACATTTGTCAATATCTTAATTTCTTGGGTTTTTTTTTCCAATGTCTATGCGCTATAGGTACTTAATTAATACGTAAATTATAATTATCAATTATACATATACATATATATATGCCTAACGTATATATATGTATACATAGCAGTATCGTTTAAATGTTAATCGATGCTATTTAACTTCATCGCCATAGTACACTCACATGGTAATTGCTATCATTTTAATATATCTAAAATAATATATATGCATACATACATACATACACACACATATATATACGCATGTATGTATATATGCATTTAACATTCAGCTGGGTGTACTCGTGTTTTTAATCTCGTTAAGTTTTTTTTTTCTTTCATTTTTCATCGACGCTTGTATGCCTGATATTTATACGTCTATATAATGTGTAACTCCCGTGTTTTATTCTTCCGTACTTTTGCCGGCTCACTCTTTTCAACCGGAAGTCGAAATAAAACCAGAGCCAGTTTCGTAATTATTGCAAAAAATTTATATCTAATATCCCGCGGGATCCGAGAGACGCGTGCTTTTCTTTTAGGAATTATCCGAGAACTCTTTGCCGGATCCGCGATGAGTATTTTCGCGCGTGCATACGTCGGAGGGTGCGAGGAAACAAAACGAAGGGTGAGAATTCGATGAAACTAATTTAATTCTGTGACGCACGATTTTTGTTCGTTTTCAGTATTATATTCGATCGAGAGAGCAGGGGGTATGTATATTTCAATCATTCGCAGATTATTGGGAATGTATGTTTGGCGAGATCTATCGGACGGGATGAGAAACGAGCCGTTTGTGCATTTTCACATGTCATCCGGAGAGAAAAAACTGAACGAAATATCGGAATTATTTAATTTCGCAATGAATTTCATTGCAAATTTTCTCCAATTTCCTCTCGATTTTCCCCGAACTTTCGTTACATCTCAATGTCGAAATTATTCGAGACAGCCGATTCGATCTCTCAGCCAATCGATACATTTTTTCAAACCTAACCTCAATCTTCTACCGCTCACGATTGTTGGTTCTCGTTGTTGTTCTCTTTTTTTAAATCGAATATCCTTTTTGAGATCTAAAAACTCGAAGCAAAGCAACAAAGCATACGTTGACGTTTCGTTCTTTTCTTTCCAACGAAAATTCAATAGATCCGGTCGAAGATTGCGAGCGTCGGTGCAAGATACGAGAAAAGAAATGTATGAAAAAATTGCGAAGAACCATTTAAGACGCTACCCTGGCGGAAAGTGCATGTCTCTATTCTCCCGATCATATACAAATATATAAGCGTTAAACGTGTAATATATATTATCATCGTCGTCATCACCATCATATATATATGTTTGTATATATATATATATATATAATTATAATATCCTAAGATAGTTATTGTATGAACGATTTTTTGTATTTATTTTTATTTATTCGAGAAAAAGAAATACCTTGTCCCGTTTTAAACAGCCAACCGACGTAATCTCGACGCGGGTCAGGAGGTATTTATGCCGCTTCGTGCTTTCTTAAAAGCTTGGGATCCTTTTTTTTGTCAATTTCCGATCTTCTATAATCCTTCGCACCTTCGAAAAAAACTATTCCTCTTGTCCGACAGCCCTCGGCGTGATTCATTACGAGTGCTTTTATCGCTTTTCATCAGCGACACAGCCCACGATAATGCAATCGAACGAGGCTATCGAACATTTTCCTTACAGAGTTGCACAAGATTATACTTTTGCCCCAAATAATACCCAAAAATCACGCGGCTATTGGTTTTTCTCAGGAAACCATGAAAATTCGTGGACTTGCCCGTCCATTTGGAATGATATAGACTCCTTTATTCTTCTTTTTCTCCTTCCCAAACCTCAGTTACGTTAGTGATTTTTCTTTTCTTAATCGTTAAGTTGGTTTTTTTTGTGTGCTTCCCTTCTCCATTTCTCGCAAGGTTTTCTCCGAGTAGCTTCAGAGTCGCCAGCTGTTCAGCGCGAAATCGAGTTTTTCAAGACTCAAATTCGTACTCAGCGTTTTGTGTTATGATGATGCGATTTTTGACGCGACCTTCAGCTCGTCGAACTCGCGAAATCGAAACTTGAGTCGAAAGTCCGCGAGTCGACTTTGAACTTGAAAGCAGGATCGAATACTCGACTTGGCATGTCCGCCAACGACTGGCGATTCCAAGCCTGCAATGCAGCAATTAAGTACTTGAAAAGTTCTTCGTTTGAAAACAGGCAGTGGGGAAAAATCGACGAAAGGGTACGGAGAATAAGGAATAATCGTTTTTTGGGAATATTCGAGCACTCGGCGAGTGGGAAAAGAAAAAAAATCGATAATTTAATTTCATCGACGGACGTTCTGATATTTTAAGAGCATCTCGCTTTTTTTCTCCTCCCTTCATACGTCTCTTCGTTCTGTCCCCCTTTTACGCTCCCGCGCCTAAATTATTATAGACGAACTCGCGTTCGCGTGATTTTTTTTCTAGCTCTTCCGCTCCCTCCCCCTCCCCCCGCTCCTCTTTATTCCCATTACAAAGCTGCCATCGAATCTGCTCGCTGCTTCGAGCAGCGGAAAGCTGCGACTTACGCGTACTTTTTTTTATCCGTTTTTTTCCTTTCATATCTCTACCGCTAGAAATATCAGAACCCAAAAAGTGCCGGGCGCGAGTGAATGGTGAGTGGATGGGAAAAGGCGAATATTAGGAGTGGTCATTTTTTTTTTGCTTAGGATTCGAGTAAATACCACGTTTGTCAAGATCCCATTATGGCACGTTTGATTCGCCCTGTTCGCAGGGATAAATGAAGCGCAGGTGCGAATTTCCCTCTTTTTTTCTATCGATGGAAAAAAGCATTCCCAGCGTTGGATTTGAGACGTGAAAAAGAAATATTAAGAAGGACCAGAGGGGCTGGAGAAGAATGTCTGAAGAATTGAAAAAAAAAAATAAAAACAAAAAGAAAATAAGGGAGACACGGTAGACGATTTTTTACGAGTGCCCTACGCGCGAATATATGTCATCGAGGTCTTTTATTCTTTGACCTCGAAGTATTTGTAGGTGGGATTCTCGTATCCGTTTATCTGCATGTTAGCCACGTGTCGTTCCTCCGGCGTTGCCGCCTGATCCACCTCGATGAAGCCCTAAAATTTATCGTCATTTTATTGAAATTATTCGTCAAAAATAGTTACGTTGCGGACAATAAATAATGATGATTTTCCTTTATTACAATATCGTGGGAAAACAAGCTTTTTTTATCCCCAATCTGTTGGCATGTGTTGATAAAAATTTGCCCCTGTTTCAGTCTTATTACCTGGCTGTGGGGGCTTCTGGCGCTGCGTCTTTTGAAAACTGCGACTCCCACGAGGGCGGCGGCCATGAGCGCGATGCCAGCGAATGCGAGCGTGAAATAAACCGATCGGCTCTCTCTGTGGTAGACCTCCCGTCTGACGGAGTATCCCTGATAAAAGTTTTACGCGACCATTTGAATGTTGTGCAGTTGTGAAATTTGACGGATAAAAAAATTGCGACCAACGATTGTCAGAGTTAAAATAGGGCATCAACATTTTTGAGTTTTTTGAAAACTATGCGACGGTCGATCGTTGGATCATGGTTGCCGTGCACAATTAAATTGACAATCCGTTGATCCTGAAGTACATTTGGTAGTAGTAATACCATTTCAAAAAAATTTGAATACAACAGCAACCGCAATTCGCCACTATACGTCTTCGATAATCGGATATCGACCTTCGACCCCGACTCTACAATCCCTCCCTATCGAATCTTAATTTAGCACATTCAAGCGCCAACCCTCGACGTGAAACCATTAAGCTTAGATTTCTCTCTCTCAGACATTGGACATTATCGTCGGTGACTCACCGGTTCCGAGTGAGAAACATCATGAGTCATGCTGTGAGCAGCTCTTACGATTCCCTCGTTGTGCATCGCCGCGACGGCCGTCTGCTGTTGCGGTTCCGATTGCGACGTTTGCTGCAGCTGCGGCTGTTGCTGCTGCTGTTGTTGCTGTTGTTGCTGTTGTGGTTGCTGCTGCTGCGGCGGCTGAGGCTGCGTTTCCTGCGGCTGCTTTTGCGGCTGAGCAATCGGCACGTCCTTTTTCTCCACGATCGGCTCACCGTCCTCGTGCTGCTCCTGTTCCGTTCTCAACTCACCCCGCTCGACTTTACGTTGCTCCTTCCGTTCGCGCTCGAGAGCCTTCTGGTGCTCCTTTTCTGTAATAAAATGTCGTGTTCCTCATCCTCGTCCTTCAACGCACCTGTCGATCTCTCTCAAAGAGACGAAATGCAGGTGTTTGCACAAACCTTGTTGTTTACTAGCCACGTCGGCCTGATATTTGTCCAATATAGCAGCCTCAGCCTCGCGAGTCATCGCCAACAGAAGACCGGGCGTTTCGTCCTTGCTCCTGAGGGCCAACACATAATCATCCATCAGCCGTCCGATTTTTGCACTCAACTCCGGATACCTACGGACGGAATGGTACAAACGAACGAACATTATTTAAGCATCGGCTTTTGCGCTTTACGTTTTCCCCGGTTCGCCACACGGAGCGCAATGTTCACGTCACCGTATCACAAAGTTGACGGTGTTGCTCTCAAAAATTTGTTTTTCATCGCTCGGCCACGAAACCTCGCGAGTGTCGGGATATCGAAAGCGTGACATTGAAAAAATGCGGATAACGATGTAAGAACATCGAAGTATGAATATTAGAGGGCAAAAAAAAACGATTTGAAAACGAAAAACACGACCGGAAGCTAAATATTCCCGAAATACTTTAAAATTCGATTTCAATGATCGATAATCCGCGAATCTTGATTGTATTCGATCGACGAATAACAATTTCGCTTCAATATACCGTTCCAGCATAAGGAGACTCTGATTGGTAATCCTGTCGATTTCCGCGAGGTGTTCCAACGTAGCTGGCTTTTCGCGCTGCGCTTGTTCGAGGCTGCTGTCCAAAAGATGCTTGTAATGTGCGATCGTATGATGTCTGTCCTTGTGAAGGGCGCGCAGTAACTTTTGCAGACACTTTTGTATGCGATGGACCTGCGAGTTTTGAAGAAAAGAGAGAAAAAACTTTGTGAAACGATGAAACATCGAGTATTTCGACGAGAGTAGGTGCGTGAGAATAATGAAAAGTGTGGATGGAAATGGTTGACGTATGTTGGACGATAAAATGTCCGCGAGGATCAGGAGGACTTACGTTCGGCGGAGTTTCGTTCAGTGCCGCTGTGTAGCACGACATTGCCTCCTCGTTCCTCTGCTTGACGGCTTCCTGAAAGCCGTAAATTTGTCTCGTATTATGTCAAAGTGGCAAGCGTCATTTATGACAGGATTTAACGGAGCGGAATGAAAAAAGTGACGCAAGTGAATCGCCACGTCTCGATAATTCTCGCAGAGGATCTTTGGGCGGATTATCAAATACAATTTGACGCCTGTTTCGGGTTTTTTGGTTGCATTTTCTTTTGTTAATTTTTCACTAAATGCTAGTGAGACGCACTTGAACGCGCTGTTGATGCATCGCACTGAGCTGATGTTTTTCGGCAGCGCCGCTAGCCTCGAGCGCAGCGACAGTTTCTTGAAATCTCGCGGTCATCCAGCGTTTAAAGGCGTCCGCTGCAACGGGATTTCTCGCTCTTATGTCCTGATATCTTTCCTCAAGGTCGCTCCAGTCCTTCATCACCTGAAAACGTTGTAGCACAGGGGATTTCGACACAAATGATTTCCACCCCTTCGAAATCCTTTTTGAACTTTCAAATGGCCACTTTCTTTTGTTTTATCTCTCTTTCCTTCTCGCTTTCTCTATTTTCATTCTAATCCCACAAATTTGTGTGGCTCTGTGACGAGTAACGTGCGAAAATACGGGATTAATGAGGAAGCAGAGTGAGGGTGAAGATAAATAACGGTGCGGTCGACTCCGATGATTCGTCGATGAGAGAACAAAAAATCTGTCGAACGATTTGGCAAACTTACCTTGGTTACTTTTTCCTTGTGAACTTCCTCGAGCCTCATCTGCGCTTGTTTGTAACTCTGATGCTCGGATCTTGGATCAAAGTGCGTCAGATAGGGGTCGGGGGTACCCTGTGGCTGAGATGGTTGCTGAGTGCTGGAGCTGACGGGAAGTGGAATGGCGGTTGCTTCCTGTTTGCTCTTCTCAGTCGTAGGTGCGATCGTCGATGGATGTCTGTGACGTTTGAAAAAACGAGAATGTTGTTGAAAAAGTGTTATCGTCGATTATCGAAGGAGACGCGAGTTTGATACGTACGTTGAACCAACCGTCGTGTCGTAATCATCGAGATAAGCTTCGTCGCTGTCATCGTCGTAGGCTTGATCGCTCAAAACGTCTTCGAGATCGCCCTCGGAATCGTCCTCGTCGTCATCATCGAGATCGTCCTCGTCGTCAAGATCATCGTCGTCTTCTTCAATATCATCATCTACTCCTTTCGGGATCGGTAGATCGAAGGGTTTCTTGGGCTTTATATTATCTGCAGCACAGACCGATGAGAGACAAAAATATCACCCAGTGTAGAACGATCGGGAACGATATTTCGAAAGTTTAGTGGCGACGATGCGTATTATCGATAACAAAACATAAAACAAACAAAATGACAAAAATCAACTCCTTCAAAGCACTCTGGTCTTGTACATTCGGGCTGAGGCTTCGAAAAAGGGCGAGACTCACGCGGGGAATCAATTTCGTTACAATTTCGTGGATCTTGGAAGTGAACACGTCGCCATAAAAATGTATGATTTTAAACAATGAAGAGAGCAAAGGATAGCCGAATAGAGCTTGAAAAATGAAAAGCGATAAATGAACGAGAGTGCATCGGAATCGTATTCTCCAGCGGTTCCAAAATCGTTACGGGATACGTTGATATGTTTATCGATGGCTGGCGAGTGGACATGGAAATTTGATCCCCAGGGGGCGCCAGACAACGAACAGAGACGACGAATGTGGTTCGCGTTCGAAATTCCAGTCTGTGCCGTTGCGGATAACGCGGTTGGAACGTCTATCGCTTCTGGTACGAGGCAGTACACTGCTGCTTGTATTTGATGGAGGATCGTCGATTGACGAAAGAAGAGACGGGGAATTCGAACGTTCGATACGCCGGAACATTTATGGGAATTCTTTTCGATACGGAAATACCGCGCCGCAGTGACGATTGTCTGGGATATTGAATGGCAAGACCGGAACACGATTCGGTTTTACCATCGGCTGGAAAGGGAGAGTGGGTATCCAAGATAATCTGGGTGGAATTTGACGGCTCCGGATGACGATGTGGGAGAACACGGGAATTGAGGAATGCGTGGAGCGATGAGCTTGCACACGAGGAGACGGGAATGGTCGAAAGGGAGGTGGAGGGAGATACGGAGGGCAAGAGGGGCGACGGGAAACTTTATTCGATATTCGCACAGTTGTCCGGACAAACGTACATCCGTGTATAGATTTTCGATAATCCCTCAAAGCGCTCATCGCTGCTGTTCGTGCTTTCGTATTTTCAAACGGGATTTTTCGTGACGCCCGCTCCATGTACCGCGAAGTAAATCGGGAGGAACCGTGAACGTACACGAATGGAAGTGGGCTAAACATTTGATATCAAATGAAGGTAAATAATGAGAAAAAGTTTGTTGAGGGAATGTTCGCCGTTTCGAATTGGAAAACTATCGATCCGTCCAATACCGTTGTGCAACTCGCAGAGGGCGCTACCGAGAAGGTATTGTTGCTGTACAGCGTAGTTAAAACTTTGATGACGTCTATAGGGCGAGTTACGACCGGATTCTGCGGTGGCGTCCATCATTACGCGATTGACCTTGTTGTGCAAGAGGTGTTTACGGTTTGAAGTGACGGGGCGGGGCGGTCGACCAATGAAACATTCCCACAGGGCTCTATGGGCTCTATTTCGAAGATGCAAAGTGTGAAAATCTAACGTACTTCCGC
This sequence comes from Heteropelma amictum, assembly GCA_959613375.1. Lineage (NCBI taxonomy): Eukaryota > Metazoa > Arthropoda > Insecta > Hymenoptera > Ichneumonidae > Heteropelma > Heteropelma amictum. Next base: position 26,966,644 of record OY390722.1, on the reverse strand, counting down.
CTCGGTGTGTCAACCGTTGGGAAAGTCCGCGATGGGAAAAGAAACTTCGACAGAAGGCCTCGTAATTAATTCGAAATTAATTTTTGGGCTATTTGCGTATAAGCGATAATAAAGAGCTGTTACCCAGGACTTGTCTAATCAAATATTGATACGAAAAAGAATGATCGGAAGAAAACGTACTCGACAAGAATTTCATTGATTTCCGAGATATCATTCAATTTTTTAAATGAAAACTCGTTTCGGTGTGGTAACGAAGAAGAGATGCGAAAATCTGAGGAATAAAAAACTTGAGACGCGCACGTAAGTAAAAGTGCAAGGGAGATAGTTTCGACGAGGTACTTGGACAATCGTTGCATTGTATGCAAAGCACCCCCGAGTGTTTTCCGGATAATGTCGCTGATTTCGTGCCTTGTACTGTCGTCGAAAGAAAAAAAAAGAAAAAAAGAGGTGGATGCGGACTTTTGCTAACTAGGTTCTCGAGATATTCTACCCATTCTCCGAGAATAGGACGCCTTGATGAGCTGCCGACTTCATCTCGACATATACCGCAAACGCGGACAAAAAGCTTTGTCTCGTTTTTCATACAAATATATATATTATTCCCACGCAATGTATGTATTACACTGCTCTGCTACATCGGAGAGAATATATACATACATATGTACGACATGTATGTTGCGCTTTTTATCTGGGTCATGTGAGAGGCGTTTGAGTGGACAAGCTGGCAGTTCTCCTGAGGATAATATCACGTGTGCTTACATTCGCGATTCCCCCCACGTCCCTCCAGCCCCGCTGGATGGTTTACAACACCGCGGGCTATCTTTTTTTTCCTCTTCCTGCTCTTGCCTGGTTGTTTTTTTTTTTCAGTCTTCAACTTGTCAGTGAACGCGACAAGTTACGTTCTAACCTAGCTCATCTCGATTTGAGGACAATTGAGGGAAAACCAATATGGCGGCGTCCGCAGTTTCGATGTACATCTTGAAAAATGGGCATCGCATCGTACGTTGCCCACACGTTTGTGCAGTTTTGTCCCAAGGTGGATTGATACATATTCGTATCGATAGAATGTTAAAAGAATCGAAAGGAAAATTCGGGAGAATTCTTTTTTTTTTATAGAAAGAGTTCGGTCCCGCCAACGTTTCGATAGGCAATTTGTGGAAAAGAAAAAACGCCGAGAGATCGTCGGAAAAAAGTTGAAACTCTCTGATTGACATTTCAGAAAATGAATCTCAATCACTTTCGTTGTTTTTATACGTCCCAATCTCGCATCTTTGTCTGTACTAAACGTAGTTTTATTTTCTCTCCATTGGGATATATCACCGATTAGCTCATAAGCACGAGTCGGGAGAGTTCTCCCATAAGATCGATTTAAGATTGAAATCGATTTGGAAATCGTGTCTCCAGTGGTAGATTACGTACTCGAAGCCTCGAATGTGTGAAGTATGAAGAAGCAAACGTCATATCGAGAAACGTATGACAGAAAAGACACAAATAACCATGAAAAAAGTACGAATATGCAAACATAACCTAACTTTTCGCACAATTTTCTACTCGTAACAGAAGTGCGGAATTTCGGGACATTTATTTCGCGTTGTCACAATGCTGGAATAAGGACCGCTTCTATATCCGATCTCTTCGAGAAACAAGCCTCATTCGCTCTGTCTCTCTCGCAGTGTCTGGTATTAGAACAACTACATCGTATACATAGAAATACATGTTTCGTGCAGTCGCAAACATCTAATAAACGTTCTACGAGCGGATGCAAACACAAATATATATGCCTGTCGTTTTGGGAATTCTCGGAGACCCGTTTGGCTATACACACGCCTCTACCCGTATTTACGCTATCTCCGGAATTCCATGCCGCTTTATACGCTTGCGAGATATGACGTTGATTCTCTCTAATACTACCGCTTCAATACTACGAGAGATACCGAGGAGATATATAGGCGTAGGGTGTCTTATACACGATCCACGGTTATAGGACACGGGCTATAACCCTACACGTCGTATATATCACGTGGAAAAATGGAAGAGTATGGTGTAAATACACGTGCGCAAACATACAGACACACACGACGCGCAGATATAGGAGAGAATGGAAAGGACATTGCGCGCTTGCAGAGGGTCGACTCGCGCAGTCGTCGACGTACCCCTACATTATTGATTGCGGCGTTTGGTCCGCAGAGAGGGCGCGCGTGTCGCTCTTGCCAAAAAAAAAGGGGCGGAGGAAAAACGTAACCAACGCTCGTCGAACGTATTTATTTATCCGTCGTTTCATCGAAATGCGCGAGCGTGATTCAATTTCTCGTAATTATCGATGACATTTTTTAAATTACCCATTCACCTATTACCTAAATTACCGATGTATGTTATCATTATTATTAAAAATATATGTAAAATTGTGCTATTTATCCAAATTCGATCATACTAATTTTCATTTTTAACGCGTGGATCGCGTAATAACTAGATTCTTCTCGTTGAATTGCGACGATGATAAAAATAACTGATCGGCTTCCGCGGATTTTCATTATCCCAATAATAATAATAATAATAATAATAATAATACTGATCAATGCAGCTTTTGCTCGAACGTGTCGCGCAATGAAAATTTATTCTCGAGATGGAAATATTGAATTCAACTTCCTGTCCAATCAGCTCGATCTTTAACACCCCAACGACCCCAACACGTAATTTGCATCGAGACTAGGGGGAAAAAATGAGGATCGAGTACTGCCAATATTCAATCTTTATTAGTTTGCCAAGAAGTCGCCATTTTACTTCGGAATACTTGAGAAAACGGCTGAATAAAAGGTTTCACGATAATATCATAGAACGCTGAGGCGAAATGTGACGGAATAACATTTTTTTTTCTTGGGATTGCAAATGGTTTTTTATTTTGCAAAAACTATTCATAAAAAAAAATGGAAACCTCATGGACACTTTTTGTCAATGTGCGCATCGCTTTAAGGTCGCATAAAATAAGTTTTCGGCTGAAATTTCTTTTCTTCTTATCTCACGATGAAACGTATGGATTAACGAAAAATAGAAAATATCAATAATTAAAGAAAAAGTGAAACTTTAGTGAATGATTAATGAGTTACGTACGTTACGTACCTTTCGCATGTTTCGGGCAGCAGACAAATTCGACACCGGAAAAGAGTGATATACCGCAGGGCAATAACATCGCGAAACTTCGTAGATTCATATTGCGTTCCCGGCAGGTGTCAGCTGCGGTTGTGTTCCATCTGCACGGAGATAATGACGAATGTATTTTTCATCCAAAAGACGAAAGAAACCCGTTTGAAAAATCAAGATAATCAATACTTAAGAAAAAAACGAAATTTCTCATGAAGGTCATTTCAAGGACATAGATAATATTGAGAAAAAAAACAAATTCGGTGAAAAAGTTCACATTTCTCAGATTCGCGAAATGAAAATCGTTGAGTCAAATTCGACGAGAACCGACCTGTGTGATTCCCAGCATTTAGTGTGATTGTGAAGATGATCGAAGAGACATCCTTCCGGTACGAGAAGGGCGTCACTCTGAAACGGTCCCTCTGCGAAGAGAATCGAGAAAAATACTAATACGAAACGTTCATGGGAAATGGAAAATTAAAACAATTAAGATTTCGACATGGATTTCAGATAGATCCAAACTCAAGTCCGAATCCAACAAAACGGTACTCGAGTCTCAGTGGACTTCGAACTAACGTTTTCATTTACGTTGAAGTTTGAAAATTCTTGAATTCCGCCATGTTGCTATGTTTCAGTCATAACGTACATCACGAAAAAAATTACGCGTGATGCAACAAACTACCAATAATGTTATAAGACTAGTTTATTGAAAATGAAAAATGGATTTTTTAATGCATAATTGCACTTTTTTGGCACAGTCATTTGACTCGAGTGGTCTGTTATAACTATTCAAAGTTGGAGCCCTTAAAAAAGTTCAAAGTTGAGTCGGGAATTGATTTTGAATGAAAATGATTGAAAATGTGTATTTCAGCTTGCGTATAATATTGAATTAAGTTTCGACTCAAAGTGGAAGTCGTTTTTTCAAATTAAAATTCGACGAGTCAAGGCGAAAACGGGGAATAACAGAAAACGATAGTATTCGTCTTATCGCGTGCGTGCTCATGTACGCAAGCTACTTTCCCGAAGAGAGCGAAGGCACGGTGTGGGAAACCCCCTTTAGCCTATGAATTTCGCCAAGCTCTTCGGGAACGGTACTCGGAACATTGCTGGATAGTACGTTTCCCCTCACTCTTGCGCCTCTCAACGCCCAACTAAAAGTTTCGCAAACGCCGCTTGGAGCAAGTACTCGCCTCGTATGTGTTAGGTTAGGTTAGATTATGGTTCGCGAGAGTGCAGCGCCACTGGCGCACTTGGCGACGCCTGTATTTCGTACTATTCTGTAAAGGTATTTTCCACGCGCGGGATCTCGAGTAGCGCCTGAAAACTACGTTAAACTAATATACGTTCAACCGACCTGAACTAAATAGTGCAATGAAAGGGCAGCGCGACTAGTACGAGAAATCATTTTAAAAAGTTTTCCCTCGTGCGGAATCGTAGGAACGATTCTCTGGATGGTCCGCAGTTGGGTAGAAACTCGAATACACTCGTAATGAAATTCCATGAGAGAATACCTTTTTTCTACGTTTTATATAGAGAATTCAAAACGCTTAAGCGTCAAATAACTGATTGTAACAGCATGTTTCATTATTTCGAGTTTAATGTGTCAATTTTCGACGGAAGTGGAATTTGACTTGCGGCGTGTACGAATTTCAATTTAAACTCGAGACAAAATTGAATCGTATCGCATGAAATTTACGTTCATTTTCAAGATAGATAAAGGTATTTTATTGCAGAATTGACGAAAACACGCTTTAATCGTTTTACCTTTCTACTAAAGTCTCGAGTAGTCACGAGTCTACGTTTCACCTTTATTTTCGTATTCATGACGCACTAACAATTATTTTGCGAAATTAATGTACACTCGACATACGGCTATTTGGCACAAGAGGGAAACATCGATAATGGAATCTCGACCCGCTGAAAGACCATGGACTAATGGAACTCTTTGTGAGAATATAGATCAAAGCCCATTTTAATCGAATCAATTTCATCGGTCAGCGGACGAACGCCGCTGCGCTTTGTTCACGGAAACTCAAACGTTTTTACCGTCGATATTCAATCTCGCCCGGGTCATGCTCATCTTGTGGGTGCATAGAGCAATGACAAGGACGTTGCAATGAAATAAATGGAAGGAACGAATCGAGAGCGACGCGCGAGTGCAAGAAAAGTCCAAACTGAGTGGACGAGCATAGGACATCGCGATACAAAAGCCTCCGATCGTCTCGAGCTTTTTTCAACCTTCGTTCGAACAAAATGAAAGCTCGAGGAGACTCTTCGAGGTCATTGTCCTGTGAAATTGACGATTCGCGGGTTTTTCCTCTTTTCATCGAGTTAAATGTACAAAAAGTAGCGTTTTTTTTCTTCTTGCAATTATCAGTGAATCATCGGGATCTTTGGTACAATCAAAGTTTTATTTTCGTACCGAGACATCTGTAGGGTTTCACCCATCTGGACAGCTTGCACTTGGTCCGTCCGGGCTTGCACCATCCGCCGACTCTCACGTAGTGCGAAGATTCCACGATATTCGTTATGTCCCGCTTTGGATATGCCTATGGAGCAAAAAAAGTCGCGATAAAAAGATGATAGAGAATTAACTCGTTGAGTATTTCGCAGTGTTATTGTCAAACGATAATAACACGATTTTTGTTACACAAAAGTTGACATCTTTTCTTTCCAACGAAAAAATAAACCGACCTTTTTGCAATATTCGAGAATCTCGAGTTTGTCGGTCATACAGCTTTTCTTCTCCGTCGATGAAACCCATCGTCCTTGTTCACCCATATGTTGAGCGAGATAAACCTCTCCAGCCTCGCATAACGTGGCCACCTTCGGTGAGAACAATTTCATTGAGATTGGGTGTGTAGAAAATGCGATTTTTCGTTTCCCACGATGGAAATTGGTTTTCACTGATCTTTCGTTATTGCGAATAAAAATTTTCAATGCTTTTTCTCGCTCGCTGAATTATTCCTTTTTTCCTGCCAATTGCAAATTTTTCTGCGCGAAGCGAGAGAACCACCTTTTGTCTCCTGCATGACGAAACTTTGAGTGTCGGGGGGTTTATCGATTCGACCGAACAGTATTGGCAAGTAAAGGCTCTTTGAGGGGTCGATACATCGTTTTTCATATTTATTCACTCTTGCGCCGAGTGAGATTTGCCTAACAAAGCGTTGGAGATGAAATGAGAAGAAAAAAAATGTTACCTGAGGCTCTGATCTCCCTCCTGCTGGTGCGAGCTCCAGCCTCTCCGAGACTGCCTGCAATAGAGAAAACGAAAAGCAGAAAACTTTTAATATCATGATTTTCGTGTTGTCGTTGAAATGTTACGAGACAAATAGTATTTGCGGACAAAATTCATTGTTTGAATCTTCGCAAAAATCCTTTAACCCTTGTTCAACCCTCATCGAAGGAATTTCATTTCAACGGTAACAAAATTTCTAATATTTTTATGAAAAAATAATATAAAACGCCCAAAGTGTTGGTTGATCCCGATGGAACTTTGCACCGCTATTTAATTTCTCATTTTCATTCGTTTATTTCGAAATTTACCCAAAAGAATTTTGCTTTATTCCCTTCCCTTTTTTCTCTTTTTGTTTGATGTTCGAAAAAAAAAAGAAAGACAGAGTTAAAAGCCTGGCTGCAACGAATAGCGTCAAAGGATTACGCGTACGACGCGGGAAATAATTCCAGAGGATTTTCCCGGAGCACTCTGCCCACGTTCTCTCTAAACTTAACGTATAATTTCATTTTTCGTATCGTTGAATCTCCCACGAAATATCTTTCATTTTTTCCTAAAGATACGAACGATGAGAAAAACAAGATAAAATCCGGAGGCCTCCGAATTTGATGCAGCAATTTTGGTATTTCCCTTACAAGTCCGATATTACGCTAGAGAGCATTTGGAAAATCTGACTCTGTTCTTATCCAACAAACTTTTGGGGCAAAAAGCTCCCGGAAGAGTGAAATAAAAGTGCGCCGAGCACCGTCCTTTTTCGCTTTCGTGAAATCGCCAGATTCTTCCACATGCACGAGCAAAAAACGTGAAAGCAACCTCAAAGAAGGTAAAACTTTCCAACGACAAAAGAAAAACGTTTACCAAAGTAAAGTATGAAATAAAGTAAATGATGAAAGAATTTCTCGCAACCTTTCGTGCGTTTTTAAATGCATGAAAGAGCGCCAGAAAAATATTACTCGGCATGATTCCATTCGTTTTCAGTACTTTGAATTATAACGATCACGTGAGTCGAATTAAAAACAAACCTTCTTTCGTGACTTGATCCAATAAAAAAAAATCGTCCGAGCGCTCAATTAATTAATTTAATTTCTGATTTATTTTCTGTGCAAAACCGTAGGTGCCGGAGACAAACGAAGAGTCTGATCGGATCTTCCGCCGCGTTCTCCTTATCTCATAATCCCTCACGATCTGGATCCTTTCTCTCCCTTGACCTCGTAGCTTTGAACACTCTCTCACGAGCATTGTATCGCAGTCATAATCCCGTAGATCATTCAAGGGTCAAGAAAGCGAATCTAATTGACACGCGGATGTCTCGATTACACCGAATGATGTATTATCAGGCTTGGCCGACAAATCCTCGCAACTATAAAGCCTGCATTGAGGCTGAGAGCGCAGGGCTTTACCTCAAGCTGCTTGTCGAGTGAAAGTCCGAATTCTCAAGATCACGTAAACAAAACGCATTTTTATTTAGCGTGTCAAGAACACGAATAAGATGCCGCAAATCCTTAAGGGTTCCCACGTCCGGCAATAAAGCCAACGGGCACTTTTTGACGAGCGACAGCGACCCGACAATCGTTCGTTCGTCAACGTCGATCTTACGATGAAATTTGGCAATGGCGAAAATCGCAAAATCCAATTTCCGGTAAAATCTCAGGGTTACGCTGTATTTGAAAAGCCTTTGAATGGCAGTCGGATGACGTTTGATCCCCAGATTCAATACTCTGAGTTTCCATCCGGACAGTTATAACGAATTGCCGCAATAACCGGGTGCCGTTAAATGCAGCAAAGTCCTTCGGACAATAAGGTTCCTGTATACCGACGAGATATCCGTGAGAGGTTAATCCAGCGTAGTCTCGTTAAATTGCAAATAGAAGAAGGGGCAACAGTGGTTGTGTGTACGCTGAACGAATAGAGACAGTCACCTAAAAGCAAATTCTCGTTAACTAGCAGTCGATTATCCTTTGAACGACGCTTATCATGGGAGCATGTTCTCGTTTGGTATTCGGTCTAACGGCAGGTGGGAGGATTCCTGGGAATGATGCTGAAGGGTAGGAAAGTGGAGAAGAGAAGAGCTAGTGCCCGACGCGAAGCGTGGATAGATCCCTCGAGTGCTCGAGGGGTCCCGGAGGGTTAATTTCCGGTCGCTGTTGAAGGAGACGTGTAGAGAGAGAGAAAGAGGGAGAGAGAGAAAGAGAGAGAGGAGGAAAGAAAGAGGGTGAGCTACTCGAGTTACTCCCAGATATAACCAGCTACAAAACTATACGCACACGGTAGAGGAAAATTTAAGTCGAGTTGAATGGGGCCCGAGTGGGAGCTTGAGATTTATTTTTTTCTTTCCGTCATGTCTGATTGGATGAGCAGAGAGAAGAAGATTCCATATTTCAAGAGAATATATTTGCCCGGAGCAAATGGATGACGATTAATTGTAGAGTACCGTACAGCTTCATCGAACAAGCCTCCTTCTGCTCCAGGCGCAATGACGAATCATCGCGGCCAACAGTCACTTACCTTATGACGAAGACTGCATTACCGAGAGTACTCCAATCACGAGAACTAATCTTGACTCAAGGTATGTGGGGAATCGAGTTCTTTGTGGAGAAATTTCGTGCAACGAGGCAGCAAAGTCATTACGGTCTCGAGCAAGTTTCAGCGGCGAGAGAACGAACTCTGTGGTCCTGCCGCTTGAATCTTCGTTCGAATTCTGTCTTTGTCATCAATGATCTCATTCGAGAAGAAGATAAATGTTGTCCTTCGTGTGTGTTCAGCATCGAATAGTTCAATGTGCATTTGTTTTATGCGTTTGAGTAGATGCCTAAAAGAACCCGTCAACGTTTCTACACAAAAGTGGTCATGAAGGAACCATTTCCGCCCCCAACTGCAGTACGAGAGGTCGCGATCTTATTTTCCGTCGGCGTGAACAAAAACGCGATAGTTTTTCACGAAACTGGCATCATTTACTTCATTTCATATTTTACCCACTTGTCTTATGACGAAGACTGGATTACCGAGAGTACTCCAATCACGAGAACTAATCTTGACTCAAGGTATGTGGGGAATCGAGTTCTTTGTGGAGAAATTTCGTGCAACGAGGCAGCAAAGTCATTACGGTCTCGAGCAAGTTTCAGCGGCGAGAGAACGAACTCTGTGGTCCTGCCGCTTGAATCTTCGTTCGAATTCTGTCTTTGTCATCAATGATCTCATTCGAGAAGAAGATAAATGTTGTCCTTCGTGTGTGTTCAGCATCGAATAGTTCAATGTGCATTTGTTTTATGCGCTTGAGTGGATGCCTAAAAGAACTCGTCAACGTTTCTACACAAAAGTGGTCATCAAGGAACCATTTCCGCCCCCAACTGCAGTACGAGAGGTCGCGATCTTATTTTCCGTCGGCGTGAACAAAAACGCCATAGTTTTTCACGAAACTGGCATCATTTACTTCATTTCATATTTTACCCACTTGTCTTATGACGAAGACTGGATTACCGAGAGTACTCCAATCACGAGAACTAATCTTGACTCAAGGTATGTGGGGAATCGAGTTCTTTGTGGAGAAATTTCGTGCAACGAGGCAGCAAAGTCATTACGGTCTCGAGCAAGTTTCAGCGGCGAGAGAACGAACTCTGTGGTCCTGCCGCTTGAATCTTCGTTCGAATCCTGTCTTTGTCATCAATGATCTCATTCGAGAAAAAGATGAATGTTGTCCTCCGTCACTCCCTTGTCTAACGATGTCTCGAAAGTGTGTTTAGCATCGAATAGTCCAATGTGCATTTGTTTTATGCGCTTGAGTGGATGCCTAAAAGAACCCGTCAACGTTTCTTCACAAAAGTGGTCATCAAGGAACCATTTCCGCCCCCAACTGCAGTACGAGAGGTCGCGATCTTATTTTCCGTCGGCGTGAACAAAAACGCGATAGTTTTTCACGAAACTGGCCTGTCAAACCCAATTATTGGGATTGAGCTCGCTAGCGCTGCTCCCTCTAGGCTAACAGCAATCTAAACCGATGAGTTTCATGGAAAATCGTTGATCCACGCAGAGAGGAGAGCTAATGAAACCACGAGCACCCCAGCCACAGTGCAAACAAGGTATACAGTTTGCCGCATCCAATACAGCGCGAGAAAATGTGTCTAAACACAAACCCGCATATACGTGGCGATTGTTCGCAGAGAGCAGGTCGGGTAAGCTTCGCTTCGCTTTGTGCCTACAAACGGGAGAACGCGAGTGCAAACTACACGAGAGCGAAGCTTGCAGCGTTTAACCAATTCATGTATATGGATATGGATTCACGCATAGGAGCGAGGTTGACGAGGGAAAAAAAGAAAAATGCGGTCTTTCGAACACGCGAATGAGAAGAGGGTCATTTGGGACGCGGAAAAAGTGATTGTCTATGGATTTTTGCCATAACTGTGCCAAGACCCGCAAAGATTCTATTAGGAACTTGTAGCGGGCATTCCCGCGGTATTGGATTTCCAGCAGAGGCAAACGCAATAACGAGACGACGGACAAAAGTGGTCACATAATAGAAACGGATACCTTACCCTCCCCCCCCCCCCGATTTTTATTATTTTCCTTTGAGGCAATTCCTCTACTGCACCGCCGCCATTCCTATTCCGATACCCGACCGATCTGTGTGAATATTTTTTGCTCGCGATGCGTCATTTTTCCTTAATTTATACATGTACCATTTGTATGTACATATCATTGTTACCCGGGCTGCTGGATTATTTCCTGCTAATTATATCGCTCGGTGTTTATGTGGAAAAACTCGTTTGTTGGCGGTTACGTGGGCGATACATGGGCGGTTTGCGGGGTAACAATATCGATTCCTTCGCTAAGGTTGGAAGACAGTCGAGTAGAGTGGCTTTTTGCCTGAATGCACGAGAAGAGAGAACGCGTGCGCGTATGAATGCGGGAGCCTCGTGCCAAGGGGGTCGTGAAGCGCGAATCAAGTCCGCCGTGTGTCGGTAATCTTTGAACGTGTAGATACGCTACTGCAGGCATATCCCATGTTTGTGCGACAAGGCTTCTTCAACTTCCTCATGTTTCCATTCGACTTGTTCCTCCCCAGACCTTACAGCGCCCTGACGCCCTTGGACGTTATAAAGATAACAGGGTAACCTTACACAGGCGAGCTTTCATGGAAATGCCACTATAAAAAAGCTGAAGAGCGACAAACTAAAAGGGTGGGACGGTGCGGAGGACGGGTGACAAAAGTTCACATCCAAAACCGGTTTCTCGATGTCTAAATTTCCAAGATAGGGTGCGAATTAACCAAACTGCCTTTGTTGCGTCGCAACTATCTAGTTATATGAATTTTAATGTTTTTAAACTTCTCAATGTATTTTCTGTTAATTTTTTTGTATTGAAATATCTTTGGTAATAGAATGTAAGCATAGCGATATTGCCCCGAATGGTTCTTCAAGCAAGCGTGGAATTTCTCGTAGTCATCGGGGTTTTTTCTCCTTCAACAATATTTAATAACAATTCCATGATTGGCTACGACGGTTCACGCCTACCTCGTACCGTACACCAATCAGGATGAATTACAAAAAAGACCGAATGTCAAGCGTCAATTTTCATCATCAAGTAAAGTCAGTCTTAAACGATCGCTTGAACTAACAACATCTCCAATCTTTGGAACACTCGTCCGAACGATAATATTTCTGTTAACTAATTTATCTTGTTTTCTTTCGTTGCAATTATAAATAAATCTTAGTTCAGTGTCTATTACAAACAAAACAAATCGTAATTCATTTCACACAAAGTGACAATCGCGTCCCAATCATCAATAGCATAACCTTTTACAGTCAACAACCGCACAAGATTAATTTGGCGTGCGGCGTATTAACGCAATACGAAACAGCCTTGGTTCTGAGGGAATGGAGTATAAAAATCCTCTAGGATGGAGTCAACTATTTTCACAAGAGCTCGGAGAATCGTTGTACAATTTAATTTACAGAGGGAGAGTTACGATGTAGCTGGATGGAACGGAGGGTTGGACCTTGCCCTCCGGCCACTTAATTCACCGCTCGTTATTGAACGGAAGAGCTTGGGGAAGCGCGAATCCTTGGTCGTGAATCATTTCTTTCGTGAATATGGGCTTGATGGGCTTGATGGCAAAACCACTCTGAAGGGTCCGAGCCACACCCCGTCAAATCATTGGGGCTGACTGCCGGACACTTTAGGGGTTAGGAAGCGACGTTGCCTAGAGTGATTTCTTCGTGATTCATATTTCGATTAAAATTCAATATTAATCGAATAAGTCAATGTTTCGGTTCATTGCTATCCAGTCTTGATAGTCGGTTCTTAAAATCTAAGGAAACTAAGGAAAAACACACTGGGATATGGCGTCAAGCGGGAAAGTTAATCCGCAAAAGGGGTCTCGGTGATCAATTATCCATAGAATTCCAAATGATCTTGCGTTTTTCTCGGTGTAAATGTGATGCATGTAAAATAAACAAGCCGCCAAGCTATCGTGTGACGAATAAGAACTTATGAACTGACCGCTCAGCTCAGCGTTGCGTTAAGGGCATTTAAAACGTCAGCCAACCCGTCACACATTCGGCTGAAGAGGATCAGCCGAGTTTATTAAAAACGTGACGAGAATTTCTCAAGATGGCCTCCTTACGGTAGGCAAAAGGAGGTCCTCCTTTGGTCCTTTTGCTTCATCGGTGAGGCCGGCTGTGTTTCGTGTTCTTTACGGCTCATCCGCCATATTTCTTTCCTCTCATCTTTGGGCTGTCTAAAGTCTCTCGGGTCCTGATGGAGATTAAACTTTGCACATCTTTTCGCGCAAGTTCAGCTTGAGCCAGCAACGTCAGCCCGGAAGTAAACGGAACGAGCGAGGCGTCCGACAGCCTGCTCCACTCGCCTCTATCGTAGGCGATACTTTCGGTTTGTTGAACTCCCAAACTCTTTGGCTTGTTTCATCTCCTTCTTCTTCTTCTTGCCTCCGTGCTTTTTTTTCTTTTTGAATACTTTGACTCTGCGCTCAGGCATGCATTAACATTCACCAACATACCGCTTCTTGTTTTCTCTTCCTGTATTGTTTTCTTGTTCTATCCGTATCTCGCATTCTCCTTCCAGCTCTTTTCTCCTCTTCGCGATGTTGCCGAAGGCATCCTGCATTATTTTGTCGCAGATAGTATGGAGCTTTTGAACAGCTCTCTCTCTTGCGTCAGCCAGAAGATTTCCTCGCGGAAACCCGAGCATCGTCAGTTTCGGGTTGATCGAAAAGTAGGGCATTACGATTTCTTGTTTGATGAAGCACGAAAGCTCGTTCTAATTTTTTGCTTTCAAACGTTAGATTTTCGAGAGTCTCACGATTGGGCTTTGCGATCCAAACAGTAAGCTGGGTGTGGTCAGTTTGTTTTTAAATTTTCATTTTAATAAAAAAATGTGATTTTATTTTGGCAAACTTTCTGGTTTATTGCGCTCTTGCGGTACTTTTTTGTTCAATCGTCGTCCATCTTTTGGTATGGTCGATTGAACTTTGTATCCGAGGTTAACTTGTAGTTTTGGTTGGAGTGGTCGAGAGGATGGTTCAGAGAGAGAGAGAGAGAGAGAGTAGTAGGTTTCGAGGGAGAATCGCTCAGGAAGGTGACGCGGTCTCGCGTGCGGTCAAAGCTTCTTAAGGTTGTGGTCAGATTCCACGTTAAATCTATTAAGCAAATCTACTTAGATCCTACAAATCCTACAATCGATATACACATCCTACAATCGTTATATGGATATTACGCGCGGGTGTGCTTGTTCTTCCGTTAGAAGACAAAGATCTCCTTCAACCCCTTGGAACAAGAAAACTTGAATTAGACAACCCCTAGACAGGCAAATACATTATAAAATCTAAACATACATTTTTTTTTGAAAATTCATACTTATCTTATATGGACAATCAAATTTTATCGAAAATTTCCGATCCATGAGCTCGTCGACATCATATATTTTCCGAAATTTCATTTTTTTTAAACATAACGCTTTCACAGACGTAGTTTACGAATAAACTATTTTTCGAATGTTTTATTTGTTCTCCGTTATTATTGGAACAAATGAATAGAATAAGTCCAAAAATCGATAATCAGGATGGTTGATTAAATCCCCGTGAGGCAAAGTAGTTGTGATGACAAATTTGGATCGCGGGATTACGGGACACTCGAAAATTGGATTACGGGGAAAAAGTAACAAGATGGCGGAATGCATTCGCGAGATATTTAATTTTCGAGTTACGCAGCGCTTAACAATTGTTATGAAATTATTCAACGGGATAATATTTGCCCCCACGGTGTTGACTCAATCCCGATTGAGGATTCATCGATAATAATAGTACTTATATCGTTGGATGATAATCATAATATTATCCCGGCAAAAACAATTTACGATATTCGAATAAATACGTAAATTGAAAAAAAATTAAATAACGTGCTCCGATTATCGATTATTGTTTGTCCAAAGCCATACAGAATGAAATTGCTTGTTTGTTCGAGCACAATCGCGCTAATTGAAATCGTGTCTTCGTGCGACGAGAACGAGATACTCCAAAGGGATTTCAAAAAGCACCGGAAGCATCGAGCCTCACGGGCTCCGACGATAGTCCGGTTGTCATTATTTTTTTATCCGCACATATTTATCGACGAAAATATATATTTTTCACAAATTATAATTCGATGAATAGTCGATTGTTTCCAATTTTTCAACTCTCGCGTACATATTGCAAAAGTTTCTAATTTTGGGGGTAAATTTCGAATCGGAATTTTCAACCGTTGCCCTTATGGGGGAAGGATGAAACATTCGCTTTTGTTTCAAGAGCAGTTTGTCGAATCGCTTAAACCGCCATCAGTGATGCAAGGTTCGAGTTGGATTACGGGAGCTCTTCTAATTATTAATTAACGGAAGTTTCATAAGCTTCTTAATGAGTTAGCACAGCAGACACTGATGGTTCGAACGAATTTGCAGGCTGAGTCTTTTCGACCCTCGAGTGAATTTTAGGATCGCTCGTGTCGTGGTTAAATCCTCGTCTCTCACCCTTGCTTCATTCTGCCCTTTTTTTCACAGGACGACAAAGAAGCACAAACGTAAACCACCGTTGATCACAAGCTTTAGTCATTTTCACAAATTCAATCGTGAAAACTCGAATTTTCAAAATCCGCAAAATTCTGACTATAGATTGTCAAATTATCGTCAACGATTTAGATAATCAATGACAAAAAAAAAGCATCTTTTCGACTTCCAAGAAAGTTGACAAATTTACCTCACGAATGAGCACTTTGCTGCCCATATGGGGAAGAAAACGAAATTTGACTTTTTGAGCTGAAATGGGACTCGTCGAAATCTCACTGGTGCATCGATAATCGATAACTCATTAGAGTTCGTCAAATCGAATGTGCGACTTTGTGCTTTTCCAATGGCAATTTTCTCCCGAATCTAATTCCACACGATATATGCGCGTTCGTTTCGTGAACAAGCCTGTATATCTCCTCATATTGAACACGCTTCTGTTTGTAATCTCCCGGCATAATTACGTTAACCTCTGGCAAATTGGAGCACAGTTCTCTGTCGGCCGAAACTTAAATACATTCAACGTGAACTCATTCTCCCTTGTTTATTACTACATCAACGCTAACGAGTTGCTCCTTTAGTGTACATCAAAAGGCGCATCGTTGAGTAAACAGCCCGGTCAAATAGCACGAAATAAATTACGCTTGATGAGATAAAAAAATAGACAGAACGCGAGAGAAACGATTTTCAACCGATTTCGATACTTTCGTGTGAAATTCAATTATGAATGAAGGCAGAACGAAGATTTCGATATCGACGGGCGGTCGATAGATTCATCAAAATTTTCAAGCCAAAATCAAAAATAAAAGTCCTGACGTCAAGTGTTTGAAAAAATATAAAAATAATGGTATTTTATTAATTCATTTTATTAATTTTATTTGTCGAAAATAGAGGTATCATAACAGAGTAGTGTTCTTTCGTGATAATATGAAAAGGATTTCATCAAATTTCTCGTCCATCGCAAAGTCCCTCTCTCGCTCTCTTTCTCTCTCCGTCCTTCTGCTATCACAATTCTCGAGTGCAGGGAAAAAGCGAAAAAACGAAAGAAAAAATTGGATGGCATACAGGATATTGCAGAGCATTTTAGAATTCAGAATACATGAATAAAATGCCGGGCCGATGTTCCACTCTTATACCTATAGAATTCATTGAAATTGGAATTTAAATATCCACTCTGTGGCATGTAAGAGCCATTTTCCACTTTCTCTCTGCGCTTCTATATATATATTTTTTTTTGTAATTTTTCTTTTATTAAAAAAAGAAAAGAAGAATTATTAAGTGCTTCGGGTGCATATAAAAGCAGTCGAGCTGAATTAGTATTCGCAATGTTGGCGGACATGCAAATGAGTCGCGAAAGATTCGTGTTATATTTTCGTTCGATTTTTGTTACCCTCAAAGTACTATCTTTCTGCAATGAATCTCTTTGACCTTTCTAAATGTGCTTCAGTCAAGATTTAAAAAAAGAAAGAAGAAATAAACGTTATTACACTTTTTCTGCACGTACGTAAGCAATATTGCCTTCCGGCAATGCTAAATTTGATTTTCAGTGGAGAGTCCGTTTGGTAGAAAATAAGGTTATCCCAAAACCGGATGCTGATAATTTAATGCTACTTCGGGGACGAAATTCCAAGACGATAAAGTCTTTAACGCTTTTCGATCCGACGCGTCGTCATTGAGTTATTAATTGATACGTTTCTCGGCCAACTTCAGATTCGTGCGCTTGCGCGGCGGAAGTAGGGAGATCTCGCGTTCGATTGGCTCAAAGTGTGTAGCCCACTAGGATTCGGGAGTATAATTAAATTGTAGAGCACATTTCAGCTCGGAATTTCATCCTGAATCGATTTTCGAATTATAAACATCGATTTTTCGGCCACCCTGTATATAAATGTTCGTAAATGCGCAGGATGCAAAGCAATATCGTTTGATCGCGATTTACACGAGGTTTCGCTCGAGTGCCAGTGCTGCCATCCCGGAAATCGGCAGGCGCAATTTCCTGGTCTGGTAGCACTGCACAGCGCGTACGAAGGACGGACGATAGATGGCGCGGCTGGGCGATAAGCGCGTGATTTAAAATTCTAATGGACAGAGCTAGAGAAGTAGGGGATAGTCGAGGATGGAATACCATCGAGTGTGGGTCGCGCTGCCTGTCGCGTGTGGTCGCTCGTAGGAAGAGCGAGATGGCACATTTGTGCCGCGCCCTGAAACGCGAAATGCAGGGACACGAGATTTATACTGAAAATCGATCGGAGGCGATTCAAGACTGTAATCGTGGTAACGCAGTTGGCGAGTTTATTCGTTTTAAAAATCATCGATATCCCTATGATAATGATTTGATCGCGATCGACTCGAATAACAAACGAGAAGAACACTCGAAAACAGCATCACGCGTTATGAAAAACAAACGTTATTTAATATCGTCAGGATGTAAGAGAACTTTGAGTCAATAACTCGAATATAAGTATAATTTTCAACTATTCCACAATGTAATTGAAATCATACGGTGAAAAACATTTAATTTTGTTAAATATTTAATTGTACAGAAACAAACACAGTCTTTTTTTATCGAAATTTTGATTTCATGTCAACAAATCTGTCTCAAGAAGAAAATAAAATTCAACAATTCCTTGGACTCTTCGCGAGTAACGAGCGAATAAAGTTGGACCAATCGGCAGCTCGCAACGACGTAGTCGACGCGATCGTAGTGCTCCACTACTACTTTTCGGCTCAGAATTCCATTCCGTACGCAATTTATAATTGTTGGCATTGAGTTTGAGGGCACTCTGTACGTTTGCACTTTACGTAAGTAAAATTGGAACGAGCTTATGCTAACGATGTAATTCACACGACGCACAATCTCAGTGTGCTTTTGCAATTTAAATGGAATTTTTACAGAGAATGAAGAACCGAGTAATCACAATTATTACGATTTATGCCTCATATTTGACATTCGTGGATAATCAAAGTGGAATCTCGTTACGTCGGTGCACGGATAGCAATGCAAAAAAGAGATCGCTTTTATTATGACAAAAACCATCCCGTTGTGGACGTAGAAATTTAAATTGATCATAAGCGAAAATCATATATCCCTCGTCGAGAAGAAGCTCATTTCGAATAATCACTCTTATTTCGATCTTTTTTTGTCATTATTTATAACGCGATTTCAATTTCGGGCGATCCTTTATGCTTTTCCCCCAATGAAAAATCGTCATTGGATTGCATATGCTTCGTGTATTCAATTTTCATGTTAATGTATAATGAAAATGTCTCACTTCTCGTAAATCAATAGAAGTAAAGCGAAAAGAACCGTGCATCGGATCGAGCATGTTTATTATTTTCCTCGCTGGCATTTAATCGACAGATCTGGAGAAGGGAGAGAACGAAAGAAGGAGGAGAAAGAAAAACACGAAAGGCCTCTCTCGAGTGCTTTTGTATTTCACAAAAATGATGTTTTGAGCCGCAGCCCACTGCGGCTCCCCCCCAGTGAAGAGAAACAATAGAGTGTGCCACATCGATCTCCGAGTGGGTCGATGTAATCCTTACGTCTCTCTCCTTTTCCTTCTGTGTAAACGCTACTCACACATATATATTTGTGTGTATATATTATTGAATTTTCTAACGTTTATTTTTTTTCTACAGGCAAATCCCCGTAAAATCGTCCTCCACAAGCAAATAAGCAAATCTCAAAAAAAAGAATTCGCCCTGAATTTTTTCATTATTGTCTAATATTGTCAAAAATTTCCATATGATCAGTCCTTCTCTGTAGATAATCAATGAGATTGTATTTGATCATGATTTTATCGAAATCATGTCCCATATTAAATGGCGATTGAATCTTCGCGTGGGTGTTAGTCATCGAGGGGGAGCGGCCGGCAAGGACCTCAGCACGTCACGCGCTTACTTATATATCGGAGAATCGATCGTTGCTTTTGTCCGAGCTCGGGACGCGCGACTGACACGAGAATTCAAGTACAGTGGAAACAATGATTTATGGTCAGACGACGTGAATCTACACAAACGTTTATCACCAACTCAATATTATTCTTATTATTAGCATTAAATGATAACACATATTTTATCAATATCATTATCATTATCGTGAACCCTGCGAAGGGACTGGGACGTTTTCTACCCGAGTCAAATTTCACTTTGCAGAAATTCGCTTCGTTTTCGTTCAGATACCAATTCATAGCGTGAAATAAAATAACTTTTGTACATGAATTATCGTCTAATCACATTGTAGTGGAATTCATGAATTTTTCAATGCGATGCGACACGTTGAAAGGTACGTACGTGGACATTTTTGTTCCTGTGCAACCGCGGTAGCAGCGAGAAAATAAAAGTACGATCGTGCAGGATTAATGATGGAATTTTCGGCAATTTATGTTCGCGAATATCAACGTATGATATTAACGAAGAAATGGGAAGTGGAATCTCGAGCGAGTTTCGTATATATTCACGTGGAAAATGTTTTCCTCGCAATGAAGGATTCTTACGTGGCAAGACGAACAAACGTGAATCGCGTTCGCGAGGGAAAAGCGCCAGAGGGGTGTCAACTAGGGAGAGTTCGTTACTCGTAATTGGATAAAGGGATTAAGATTTTCAATAGTACATAGGCTGCTCGCCCGGGGGCGCTGAACTCCCTGACGTATACATGATACATATATATACATTAGGGTGTCCGTTATTTCCCAAGTTGACTTTTACCACATGCTCCGAATCATCAGTTTACAGGCTAAAAATATTTTTCGAAAAAAAAAAAAAATCCAAACAACCTCAACCCCTAAAAGACGATACTTTTTCCACTCAATTAACATGGGAATTTTCTACTTTTTGTCGACTCTGCTTCGACTATCATTTTTTTAGACACAAAAATGTCCGTACTGCCGATAAAAGTGCAAAAATATCTCGCAAGGCGCTGGATGGTGTTTGCAGATTTTTTCCTCTCTCCAACGTTGTTTTCAGGCTGTAAACTGATGATTTGGAGCATACCCAAGTAGAAGAAGCCAACTTGGGCTATAACGGATGCCCGAATATACATTCACATTTACATAGGATTATATAATGTATACATATACATGTACACCGTTGTATGTGTGGACATTCTCTTGTAATCGGATTAATTTTTCCAATATCGTGTTCTACTTGAATATAAGAGCTTGTATATGGAAAACAAAAATGAATTTCGAGTAATAATTGTATAAAAACAATTACGTAACGAGGAATACGGAAAATTTGTGAGCGATCGATGACGAACGATGTATATATATATATGTCGGGTTTCCGTGCTTAATTTGCATAATGAATTAGTGCAAGATCTACATTACGAGGGAGCCTGGTTCGAGAGATCTGAGCGAATTGCCGCAATTCAATCTCGAGTCACGCTTCTCCAATCGTCTCTCTCTTCCGTTCCCTCTATTTTCGTTCGATCGAATTATCGTGCAAAAGCTTTATCGATTCGCGCACTTTGAAGACAACGGACGATCAAACTGATAAAGATACTCGAATCTGTGAAATATCCGAAATTTTGTGGGACAAACTTTTTGCTTCTTCATCATTTTTCGACATAGAGCGGATTTTTTGGGGGATTTTTCATTTTTTATGTCGTGGGGTTGATTCTGTTATTGAAAAATCTCGAAAAGTTTTGGAACACCCTGTACGTGAACACCATGAAGGCATACTCTGGTCACGATCCAGAGTGTACTCGCGATTTTCTCGTAAAACATCCCACGGTGTGGGATAAAACGAGAGAAGACGAGTCGTAGGCTTGGTCGAGATGAAGAAAAACTTGAGCGTGATTTTGCATCGAGCCAAGAACGCTGAATGACGCAAGTATGAATTGAAAAGGCACGGTACAGACGATGATTCGTCAATTCCTAGACGGATGCGTTTGTATTTTTAAATCTTCTTTCATCTCCGCGTAAAAAGTGCTGGGCCCTGGGCCCGATATTTCATTGGTTTCTCGGTCATTCGGAAAACCAAGAAAAACTATCGTGATTGAAAACACGACTGTTTTTTTGCATTTTCTCACCGAAATTTCGAGTTTTCGCGGAAAACTCGGCGAGTTTCGTGATCGGCGGAAAATTTGCGATGGAAAAGGTTGTTGAATTATTGAAAATTTGCAAAAAAAAATTTCGACGTTTTTGGCTACTTTTCCAGAATCGCCGAAAAGTCGAAATTTCAAATGATCATAACTACGTTAATAATTATGCTACATACATTTTTTGGGGGGGTTTTGAAAAGCCCTCGAGTAGACTTGAAAAACGGTAAAAGTTCAATTCCGATAGGTCGATTCCTTCACCCTCAAAATCGACGTTGAAAATTCGCAAAAAAAAACGCAAAGGGGAAAACTGGCGAAAATCGATGGTCAGACTTTAAAAATCTGCCAAAAATCGAAAAATGAAGATATCTCGCTGAACCAAACGACATTTCAAAGCTTCGACAATTGCCCAGAGAACGAGCACAAGCTGGAGTATCTACCTCAATCAGAAAAAAAATGGCGAGCATTTTAGTGATTTAAACCAATTTGGCAAAAAATGGCGAAAAATTTTCGATTTTCAAAATTCGATTAAACAGTCTAGATCGATGTTCTTTTTCCCGCTGATTACGAAAATCATCGATATTCAATCAAAAACTCGGTATCTCCCTCGAAAAACCCCAAAAAACTATTCTGATTTAAAAAACAACTGTTTTTTTGTGTTTTCCTACTGAAATTTCGAGTTTCCGAGAAAAACTCGACGAGTTTCGTAATCGGCGGAAAATTTGCGATGGAACAGGCTATCGAACCGTCGGAAATTCGAATGAGCATTCCTTGGGGTCGAAATAGTGTGAAAATGCTGTTCGAAGTCTTCTTTCATATCCACGCAAAGAGTGCCAGGCCCTGAGAGCTTCCAAATACCTCTTCTAATAAAAAGTTTTGTAAAAAAAGATGTTGTAGTTGCGGATTTTTTTTTTACGCGAAAATTTTCTTAAAACATTCGAAAGCTATGTTTCAAGGTCTCGTATTTATTTTTAAACGCTATATAGGTATGAATAAGAATGCCGGATTAATGAGAAAAGAGAGTGAATTGTCAGACTCGTGGGCGTGTCGAATATCGCATTAACTCGGAGCTTATACAGCGATTAGACCCAAACATTCGATTGGATTTACTCGACGAGAATGCTTTTCGCCTCTCGCGAGGTTGATGCACTCGAAAGCTTTCGGCCCAGAGTGCTCAAACCTCTTCGCTTTTTTATCTGGAGCTTTCTATTCGTTCGTAGCTCGACGAAATCATACAATTGCATCAGAAGGCGAAAAAATCATCGCTCGACGGTTTAAACCGAATAAACAAAAGAAAAAGAAGCACGAATGTCGGCAGAATGCCGAAGAAAAATCTTCAAGAATTCTTACTGATTTTTTTTCTAAATTCGACTAAAGTTCATAGAAAGTTGAAAAGTTAAACAAAAAAAAGTCATGTTTTCGCTGGATTTGTCAAATTTTCATCATTATATTTCGCGAATAAAGGAAGAGAATTTCAAAATCACCATTGTACGATATGAAAGCATGAAAATTCGCTGTTTATTTCAATTCCGAAAAATTAGTTCTTTGTCATGACCGTCCCTGCAAAAAAGGCACAACTCGCTGAATGATGAAAAGAAAGTTTGCTGTCTGTTCAATTATTGAAAATGTTACGTGAAAAGTTTCGTTGAAAAATACGATGCAATAATGACAATGGAAGAGTGTACGTACGCCGAGCGTTTTCGGAACGTAACATAATGCGGCACGGGCTCTTACTGCCCCAGCCGGTCGACGATCGATAATATCATTTCGAATCTTTGTTGTTTTTCGTTCTCCACTGTCTATCTTTATACATTGACACTTTCTTTGTTAAGAAAATCAAGTTTTTTGAGGGTGAAAAGCAATCATGAACTCACCTGAGCTCGGTAGGCGAGCAGAGCCGCCAGAATTACGTGAGCCAGCATCCCCGTCATCTGGACCGTAGAATTTCCGGCACTAGTATACTTCTGTTCTCCTCCCGCACGCCCTCTCACCTGCTGGCCGTCTATATGTATATATAAGTATAGTTTTATATATATATAAAGCACTTTTTTACGGTCCAAATTTCGTTTCGTGTGTAAGTCCTCTTCAGACCCGTGAGACACGAGGATTTCTTCGACGGTGCACTAAAACACTAGTAAAAGTTCGGAAGTCGAAGGAAAAATGAAGAAAACAAAACAACGAAGGGAAATAAAATATTCGAGCGGAACTGCACACTCGCGATGTTGTATTCGCGCCGCGCCACCGTAGGGCGCCTTAATTTTGTTCCTTTATCATGTACAACTCGACTTTTGTTTCGTCTCTCTTTCAATGTTTTTTGTTTTTGTTCGGATAAGAATGCGCCTTGCGGATAGGTATTCTATGCTAAAGAGAAGAATAACGTTGGTTTTTCTCTTTTTTTGTATGTATAATGCTATTGAGACAGGATGGAGCAAACGGTCGCTGTTCAGGACCACCGCAGTACTGGCGCTGCGCTACGCTGGGTGGGTCGCTTGACCGTATCCTAAAGTTTCAAGATGGCGGCGCTCGCGATAACGCGCAGACTCCGCCGCCTGCACCGCCGTGTAACACTCGGCGGCTCGAGGACTATCTAACGGGTGTCTCAAACAAAAAATACGAAAATGTACTACTCGGTTCAGAACGATAAAACTTTGAAAATTTATGAATTTTACTTTTTCCATTCATTTATACTCACTGCGCGGAAAAACTTTAAGATATCTTCTCTTGTACGATTCGTATAAACTTAACTGACGGAAAAAAAGCTAACTTTCCGTCTGCCATTCTAGTTTTGCTTGATTAACAGTTTGGTTGTTTGTTCGATAATGTGGGGGGAAAAATGAAAATCCAAGAGATAGATGGAGCTATTTTGAATTACCTACAAATAATCTTGTTTGCAATGATGAGAACACTTGGTAGTTATTTTATTTTTTGGACACTTGATAATCAAGTCCTGGCTTGACGCAGAGCGGACTGCGATTCCACGCGCATGCGCGAAAGCTCCAAGGAGACGACAACGTGGCGGGAATTAATGAATTTTTTTTGAACCCTCATCGCGAAAAAGTATAACCGGAGATTCAGAGAGATCTTTGCGAACAACGATTGAAAAAAACCTTTGGATCTTTCGTAATAACTTTCTTTTAACAGATATCTTTATAAAATTGAAAATCTGAGAGCCAAATATGCAAAACGAAATTTCATTCGATTTCTCCGCCATAGAGTCATTGAAGTTTATAGAAAAAGATCCAATTTTTCAGATAATTTTATCACGAAACGAAGTTACGTGTACTTTTTTCGTTGCTCGCGCTTTTTAGGTTATGTACGAAATGTACAAAAAGTGGTAAAAATGTTTTGGACCATGAGAGTCAAGCTCAACATTTCGCGACTAAAAAACCAGAATTTCCACGACAGTTTCATACAAATGAAAAAAGAGAGTATTTTTTAAAAAGATTATAAAGATGAAAAAGTTTCAATGCAACGCTCGAGTACACGTGACCTCGTGATGCTATTCAGCAAGCACGAAAATCATCAATGTGTGTGCACTATGTCGCTTCTTCCATGGACGATTTTTTTTTTAATTCTACATGCCGTGAAAAATCTCGACGTGTCAAAAAGACAGCAAAGATATGAGGAAACACTGAAGAAGAGAAAGGCGAAAAAGATCGAAAAGAAAAATAAAACGAAACGCGAGAGGTGCGAAATACTCGACGTATATAATAGTTAACGGTGCAAATGTAGGACAGAAGAGTGGGGAAGGAATGAGGAAAAATAGAAAAGTAGGGGGGTTGAAAGTCACATTGTATGTATACGTATACGTAACACGTAATACGCCATGTGACGCCATGGGATGAGGGCGCTACATACGTGTGTATGAATGCGTGTGAAACATCGGATTGTATTTTAATTCGACGAACGGATGAATGCACGACATTTATCCCCGGTTGCTCGTGTTTCTTCGCGTACGTTCTTCGTTTCGAGCCCTTCTATTTAAAATAAAAAGCCGACAAAACTTTGAGCTATTGCAAATACTACGAGGTCGATATACGAATGTAAAATGCTAACATTTTAGGTTAAATACAATGTCCAGAAGACGACAATGTTTCGTGTAGCTCAGGGGTCGGAAAGACCGTTAATGCTTTCGAGTGAATAAATTACCATCGCGATCTTCCTCGAACGATGAATTAACAATTTTCAGCATCGTCATGATGAGTACATTGTTGGAAAAGCTCAGAAATCCATTTTATCGATCTTATGAAATGTTTTAGAGAAACACTGTCGGGTATTTTTATGTTCGCCCCCGAAAACCAGAGCGCCCTCTGTACGTGAGAGAGAGCATAAAAACGACAATTTGGTAAAATGTCCAGCGGCTTTACCGCTGCCACAGAAGACACGAGACGACGCACGTACATGATATATACAGTATGTATATATGTGTTTACGTTGTGCGTGTGTGTGTATTTCATATATAGCTATATTGTTGGAAAGGTACGCGACCGCGAAGCAAGGAATTATGTATTATTCGTGGCTCGTGAAGAGAGAGGGCAGGATGAGAGTAGGGGCGAGAGCTATGAGTAGTCGTCTTCGGGTCGATAAGTCTGAGAAAATCGAATGGCGCGTTTCTGCGCCGAGCTACCCTTCTTTTACTGCTTCGGTGAGTCACGTTGTACATCACAAACAAATACGTACGTATGTGTTTATATATAATATACATTATTATTTATATGTGTGTAGAGGATATCATTTCTGCAACTTTGCTCCCTTATTTTACAGTACATGGGAGGTAGAATGATATAACCTTACTTTTATTCACCATCTAGAAATAAATCATTTGCATACAAGGTCACCTTGAACGTTAATATCCGGAGCAATTAATTCCAACACTTTTGTACGATCTTATATGTTTGTATACGGTTGAAATACCTCAATTTTTTCTATGGAGACTCGATTTTCATTGACTGCAAGCAGGATGCACAAAGAGCGCAGGAATAGCTTTTGGTTTGCACTGACAAACCGGACACGTTCGTCAATCGGATTGTGTGAACAACGGGAGCGAGGACCGGGCGATGAATTTAGGAATATCATAAAGCTCCGCCTGCAGGATTGATAACGTAAATTTGAATATATTTGTATGGGAATAAGGACGAAACGGGAATAAGAAAAGGACCGAAAATTTGACGAAGTGCCACTGTATGGTGAAAGCTCACGAGAGCAGAAGAGGAAAAGGGATGATGACTGGTGAAGAGGCCATTATCGGGGTGTGGATTGCATGGGTTGGAGTACAACTATGGTGGTCGAACCAATTGCACTGCCATTGCAGCACATCACTGTGTTTAGGAGAGAGGCAAGGGTAAGGGAAGACTGGGAATTCGTCGTTGTGAGACGACAGAGGAATTGGTAGAGAGGTTAAGAGCAAAGGAGAGGAGAGAGGAGTGCGAGATTCCGCCGTTCGGGAAATTGAACGCCAACCCGAATGCCAGGAGTGCCCTTGCGGGATGATGAGAGCATCAAGATATCAGCAGCAGAGGTAGAAAGGAAACAGGGACATCGGAGAATTCGAGCGATATAGATTGAGTAATCGGATGCATATGTCTCTGCGGGGTTCGGGGATGAATTGTCAAAAGCACTACTTGATAAACCGATTTGTTTAATGGTTTGCCACGAATTATCACTAATCAGCCACTAATTAGTCAACAATCGTGTGTTAACAACCTTTCGAAGGTTCATCCGTAAAATCCGAGCCAAAATCTCGTTATATTCTAGCCAAGATATTTCCTCAAACGCATATAGTTCTCGACAGAGCCGCTAGGTGGCCGCGCAGCACTCGTTTCTCGATAGCGAGTGATCGCATCCAAGTCTATATGAGATTCTCAACGATTCAACAATATGAATGAAAATAGAACTTGCTACTGATTTTCGACGATACTTTCAATACACACACACGTGTCAACGCTATGTCGCCAAATCAAGTACTTCTTAGGTCGAACGTTTTCTCGACGAGGTAGGTACTTGAGTCACTTCCTTAACAACGATGGCGCGAAATCGATCTTTGTTCGGAGCTTGGAACGTCGAGGGAAAGTGAGGCGAGAAAGGTGATTAGAGGAAAGAGCGAAAGAGAGAGGGAGAGTGTGTGTGAAAGAGGAAAGACACCAACTTCAATGGACCCTAGGCATTGATGCCTACAGTAAAATCAACAACCTGTAGATACTTGGGGCGGCAGTTGTGCGGTGTACAAAGGTGCTAAACAGCACTATTCGGTACTACAATCCACAAAAGCGGCTTTGTATTACTATTCGCCGTTGAATACCAAATAGAGAGTTTGAAGAGGGAGAAAATCAATAGCATTCGTAATTTCAAAGGGAAAAAGACTTTCGTGGCACCAGTTTTCATTTTCGTTATCGCTTTACTCCACGAATATCGCTTACAAACTGTTAGCTGTAAAAGGAAAATACTATATTCACGGATACGCGACCCTTGTATAATCTCAATTTCGTCCAGGCGATCCTTATTGTCGACGTCGCCCGGTTTCCAAAAAAAAAAAAACCTAATGGAAATAGATTGTTCCAATGACAATACGTACGTGACTCAACAATACAAGGATTGAAAAAGAATCTTGAATAACGACCCCGGAACCTTATGCGTCGATAATCCGTTGTGAATGGCACTGCGAGATTTATGGAAAGGCCGGAAATGAGTGAGACCGTACACGGATGAACGCGTACATGAGAGCGAAAAGTAGATGGGATGAGCCTGTTACACGTACGTTATATACGGACTACCGTCAAGAAAAAAGCCCTAATCTATGGTCTTTCGAAGGTTGACTAATATGGCTTGCGCTTATTGGTCTCCCAGAGGTCCCTGACATGTATGTATGAGCAGAATTCGCTTGGAGGCGAGAGAAAATCTTGGTAAGAGGGCTAGTCGTCGGCAAAAAAGGAATAGCCATTCGTTCGATGACCTAGGGTGATACCAGACTTCCAGGCTCCGCGCGCTTCTTTCACGTGTCAAGTGACTCTTTGTCTTTGCCAAACATGCGACCCACCTCGAAGTCAGTTTCTACCTTCTTTTGCTCAGGAAGCTTCTACTCATCGGTCTTGAAAATTTACAACTTGTCGTACCTCGCTGATGTCATTCTGAAACGTTAGCATCTTGTCAGAGTATCGGTTGCTCGTTGTAAACAGTGAAATGACGTACATTCAGGTTCCTGTAACTATATGGATTGCTATGATTTGCAAACCACCCTCCAATTGTCCATTTGCGTTTACAGAAGATTCGATTGTTTCGAAGAAGGTACCTTCCAAAATAAAAGCCATGAAACCAACTCCAAAGTTGGATAAATTTAGGATTTGCGTGGTTGTACTTTTTCTTTCTCCATTTGCACTTAAACTGAGTGAACAGCAGAGTATACGAAAAAAATAAGAGGCCAGAACCCAGGCAGGAAGGGTACTGGAAGGATTTCTGAATTTCGGTAAACTTATGGACGCCGATGTAGGATGGGATGTTGTACGTGAACCACCCATGAACCAAAATTAATAGAATCCCGGACTCTTCATCAATTTCTGGACCAGTGCTTTTTTCTTCCTTCCTGCTCATGTCAGAAAGGACACTGAGGGTAGACGTATCCAACCAATTCCAAAGGGATGAAGTGTGAGGAGGGCAATGACGAGAACATAGGAGCATGAAGCACCAGAATGATATAGCCTTGGCCCATGGTACATGCTCTCAGTCGCTAGTGGTGCTCGTGTGACGGTGACACAGCCGTATACGCTGTGCCCACCACCACGGTGTTGCCCGGGTAACGGTATCGATTTCAATGGCTGAGCTATGCAGGGAAGGCAAGAGCTGACGTGAAGGCATCGAGTAACTCGGCGAGCTCAACGGGAATTGCGAACAAGGGCTGAGAGGCGCAGCATGGGGGTTTTCAGAATCCTGTACGATGATACTCTCAGCGCCACCTGTCACTTTCTTTTCGCTGTCATCGCTGTATTTATCCCGTATGCACCCTTTCCTGAGCGCCCTATCACAAACGTTTACCAAAGTTCCAAACTCCGCATCTATCACTACCTTTCCGAAATGCAATTAGCTACAAAGTAGCTAGCCATTAAAAGTGAAGATTGTGCGATATTACCCTTGGATCTAGAGTTTTTACATCTTTACAAGACACACGAATGTCCGCCACCCACATATGCGATCATCAATGTGACCTACGACCATCATTGAAAGAACATACCAAACTTCATGACCTAATCGGTTTTTACTTCAACAGTACTTTTTCTTTTCTCTCAAATCATGCTACAAGTATCATCAATGAACCTGATTATGAGTCGTGTGCGGAAAATGCAGCTAAGAGACTGCATCCGTCAAACCATTGAAAAACTTCTATCCTACCCGTAAATTCAAACGTTCTCTATTTATAGTTGACAGCAACGTAGCAACGTAAGAGAGAAACGCTCGAGGCGTCGGCCACCTAGCGGCACTTTGGCGAACTTCAACGATACGCCGGCTGTGGAGCGATGTTCGTCTCGCTCCAGCGAAACTCGATATCGCGAATAAATTTCAAACCCGACAACTTCTGATTAGATTTTTATAAAAACAAACGTCTCTTCCTACGTTTCTAATTCCATATATGCGTTTTGTTTGTTCACACCTGACCGAGTGAAAAGAGACGGAACAAAGGGATATTGCCACAGAGCTAGGCAAAAAATAATAATGGCGAAAGAGGAATTGCGGAGGATGAGAGAATATATGGACGAGACAACGCATGTACATATACAATATACATACATATATATAAAGGCAGTTAAACGATATACGTATGTGCACAGTAGAGTGAACCACTATCGGGCAACCCAAATCTGTTTTATTCGTTTTAACAATAGCGTCGCGAGCTCTTTCGTACTGAAGGGTATGCCAAACGCAGTGTACACACAGGCGCACACAAACATTTACCAAAAGTTCTATGACCGTTGATACGAGAGCGAATTTTTTTCCCCTCTCATATCAACCTGACATGTATGGTTTTACTCTCCTGTGTTTAGCACCATTTTTTTCTACGCTTTTCCATGTGTTTTTTTTTTTTGGCCAACCCACCAGTTCTCGCAAGAACCGTGCGCCGTACGAAACGTTCGAGCCATTAAACCTGATCGCGCGATTTAAAAATATGTGTACAACGCGCGGTGATAAATATTCTTTTCTTTCTTTTTCCCTTTTTCTTCTCCGTGTTCTTTAGCACAACTTTTTTATCTCATGCTTCGATTCTAAACACCTCTTCACTCGCCACTCTCGGAGCATCTTTTCCTTCCTCCCCTGCTCTTTGTTTCGCCGTTTCCTTTTTTGTCCTCCCTCATCGTTAAACCCGATGCGATAAAAAGAATTTACCGACAGAGTCGAAAGTCTCTCGGCTCGAAGACGCGGATGAAGGAATGTGGAGAAGCGCGATGGGTTTCCCTTGGTCTCTTACGCCTCGTGTTCGCTTCGCCCAACCCTTTCATGACCCTCCGTACTTCGTGTTTCATGGTTACTTTGTTATTTCGCATCGACGACGTCGTACAGTCCGCAAACTTTGTTGGCCGGCACAGCTTTGTCTGGAACAATATTTAGCACGATGTCCTGTACGTGTGTCAGCATGTGCGAGAATGCATGGGACGGAATTGTACTTTTACCGAAAAATATCAAATTTGTAATCCAAACACGTACAGGAAACTCTTACTACGGTGTCGCGGTGTGTGCTGTAGCCACTCTTTTCGAACTTTCTTCATTTTGGATGTTTTTTTTTCTCTCAAACTTCCGTCAACTTTGCGCGGGGAGGAGAGAACAGAAATCTTTGAATCGCGAACGAATAACGGATGATTCAAAGATTTTTCAACCGAAAATTCTTACCAAAGTATAACGGTAATGATAGCGATAATAACACGAGTACATAATATTGTTATTATACTGATTTTTATCATCATATCGAGTTGTACCAAAGATCACCGTTCGGAAGCTCAGCTTCCTAATTTTGTTTGGCTCGTGATAATTATCTCGTCAACAACGCAGGGGTCCAACTTTTAACCACGTGACGATAAATGTATAATTATTTTCGTAACGTTCTAGAAATAATCATACCTATCATCTTTGGATACGGAAGATTCAGACTCCTCATGATCTCGACGAATTCTTCGAGGGATTTGCTGAGGCGCGGATTCAATACTCGTTCCTCGGCCACTGTTGTTACCATTCTTCCGTCGTAATCGTGCGCTGGATACAAGCGGAAGTTTTCCGGCAGTTTGAAGATCTTTGAGTGCACCGAGTTGTACAAAGTTTCAGCCGATCCTCCCTTTCGTATTAAATACAGATGAACATACGGATCGAGAAGCGGCAAACTTTTTATCCACCAGTGAAACTTTACTCGTGAAATTTATCGTATTGTTCGACGTATTAATTACCGTTAAATTATAACAAACTCGTCATTATCATTATTACTAATAAAATGACATCGTCTGTTTTTTTTTTAATTATCGTAATAAGCATAACGCGGAGTTTTCATGGGATGTTTCTTTTCCAGAATTGGAGCACCAACCTGAAAATCTGTTCTTCCACATCCACGAATGAGTAGAGCATCGCCGGTGAACGCTATGCCCTGTTCTTCGCTGACGTAAGTGACGCATCCTGCAAGAATCGATTGCAGTTAGCGAAAAACAAATCGATTATACGATTATTGAACATTCGACGTTGGATAGTGGTTCGCCCTGACCTTCGGTATGTCCAGGAGTCGATAGAACGCGTAAGCGGTGTCTGCCGAAAGTAACGCTGTCGCTCGGTTCGAGCAAAACGTCAGCCTGGGCTCCGCTCTTTCGCGATATCATCGATCGACAGCCGGGCAACAATTGTTTGAGTCTTCCAGTGCCGGTTATATGATCAGCGTGCATATGAGTGTTGACTGAAGGTAATCCATGTAACAGAGTGAATTTCGTGTCAGTGTCGTTGGAAAATGCAACGAAAACACGGTTTTTTCATCATTTTATGTCGATATATATGTTTTATTTCGTTTTATTTGGTTAAAGAGGGGGATTAAAGAAAAGTAGGCAAATGGTTGAAAGAGTGCCGCGGGTATCGCGAAAAATTCAAGGAGAAAAAGAGGGAACTGGGAGAACGAGGACGTTGTTGGTCTTTTTTCCGCGCGATACAAATACAAAGACTCGTACTGCCTGGAGCTATCTTCAGCAACTTGGTCTTCTTCCGTGTTTTATTGCGGCACACAGTAGCGCGATTTCGTTGATAAACTTTTCACGTTGTATAGCAAACATGCTATAAACGTATTTGTGTTTTAGGATGGGCCGAAATAATCGACTAAATTCGTTTCTCGATACACTGAAATATTGATTGATCGCTACACTCAACAAACGACCCTTCGAATATAAGCCCTCAATATTAATATCAAGCGGTCTCGGATTACAATTTTTCATCTCCCGTTTGAATAACATGGGGCATTTTTTGACTTTGGTATTTTATAAGTAGCCAACCACCGACCGTGGGATTATTTCTGTAATATGCTTTTATATAAGAGAAAAAAAGACGTTTGTTTTTTCCAGACTTTTCCTGACCCGAATTTTCTTGATTTGTTGAAAAAACGAGTCATTTGCGTTCGCGATTCATTCGACAATTTGTTGAGCGCATTTACGACATATCCGTGGATAAACTTAACGGTCGTATATTGCCATAGAAATTATAACGAAAGTTGGCCCACGAGCGTGTACGGTTTTTAGAAGAGTCGAAAGGGTGAATTGGCTTTTGAATTGAGGGGTTGGAATCGAGCGGTACGCGCTGAATCGGACAATGGCGGAAACTATGCAGAAATTGCGGAACCTCCGTGTGATATATATGGTTTTCGAATTTACTGAGAATATATTCGAGAGAATAGATTGTTTTCCGTCGATAGTCGACCAGATTCATTATACAGCGTTATATCCATCGGATATTAAGCTGTATAATTTTTATAAAAGTGACAAGGTTCACAACATCACGAGCTCTTCGATCTGTAAGTTTTTTTTTTTTTTCAAAAATATAGAGCGGGAGTTTTACTCACGCGCATACAGAAGACGAAATCCAAGGTCATTAACGATCTTTGCGTCTCGCTCAGCCCATTCGATCACTGGATCGATGATAATGGCGTCTCGACTCTTGACATCCGCTAGCAGATACGTGTAGGTGCAGGATGTTGGATCGAAAAACTACGAAATGGAAATAATCTTTGTGGATCTGTATTCTTTTCGGAAACTCATTGCTCTTGTATGAAACATGAGATTTGTATGAAATTATGTATGCAAAGATACTATAATCGCAACAACTATTATAATAAATAATTATACATTTAAAAAATAATGCCAAAAAGATTTTTACACCGACTCCCCCTCCATCTTTTGTTGCAACGCGATAACTTTTAACATACTTTATCTCACGAGTTGTCAATTAGTTTCGGTTTCTTTTGTTTGTAAAATCGAGGTGGTCGTATTCTATTGAAAGTGTGACATTTTTGAGGGATTTTTAATGCGGATATGAAATATTACAGTTTTCGTTTGAATACCATAACTTTGATGCCAATAAAACACGTGAAACAAATGCGGACCGTTTCGTTTGGACCTCGACTGCCATCTAGCGTCCAATAATCGAGTTACCACGGTGTACTGTGGCTTTAATCGTAATTGAATGAATATATCTATAGCCGATATTTTGTTTTCGATTGTTCCATTATTTCACAGTTCGACTGCGCTTTTAAGTACATATTACTATTATGCCACAAAAAAAACGTTAAACACATGTTTATTTATAAATAAAATGAATATCCTATTGATCGCGTTATGGCGATCGTTTACAATTATTGTCTTTTCGAGATCAGATGTATACTCTTTCAGGCTTAACCTCAAAGAACTCGAGAGATTTTCAGTGTTGATCTACGGCAGAAAATTATTCTGCTCGAGCTGTTTTCAATAGCGTTTTTCTAAAGATTTTCGACATTCTGTCATTTTTTATTTGATTTTTATGGATTTATCTAATCCGTCTCACCTGACGAAACATAAAGTCCTTCGTTAGTGGTACATGCTCCGTTAAAACGTGAAACTTTTGATTAGTTAGGCTAAAATTTCGCGCGATCGGTGCACACTTTATTTGTTGTGCGATAGCACAATAGTTGACAACATTAACGAGATATCTGCTCATTTTGATAATTATTTAAGAATAAAACATATGAAAACTGCAATAGTCGCGAAATATTCTATCACCGCCTTATCCACCAAAAAAACCCCTCGCCTTTCGTTTAAACAACTGTTTATCAGCTGCTGTTATCAACAACATGGAATTTTGCAAATGTTACACGGCAATACGAATAGGCGTCGCGATTTTGTATATGGCAACTTTTTCTATAACCTATTCATAAACACAACCCTCCTCTCAATACACTAATTATTCAACATGTAGGACGGCTAATTTATTGTCGTTTATAAAAACGATCATTAGGATATTTCTATGTTCCATAATTAACAGAATAATGTAGTATGCAATTCACGACCCAATATAAAGTGTGCATATGAGCATGACTTTAACAGTCCGATGTTACAAAATTTGTAAAATATTTTTCCGGAACATTGATTATTTCCTCTAATTTGATATTAAAATAAAAAATATTTGCCATTGATAATAACAAATTATTAACTTCATATTTATGTCAATATATCGACATTCGGTAAGCAAATTTTCTTTCGTTTTCCTTCAATCTATAATTAAGATTTTTTCTAGTTTTCACATGAATTTTTATAACTATACTTTCATTTGTCGAGTTCACAATGAATTGACAAACAATTTTTAACAGAAATGTCTGTTTGTCAATTCTTACAAGAATTAAGGGAAACTATTCGTTTTTTTCGATTGAGTTTCCATTCTTCGCGAATGCTGGAGCGTTCGTGCCGGCTTCCGCGACAAGATTCGCCATCTTGTATTATCCCTTTCCGGTCACCACCGTCGCAGAGGTGTGTAGTATTTGAGATTTAACATCGATTGTTTAAAACAATACAAAATATGATGACGAAATACATACACAGGACGTTTGATAAACTTGTATCTTTGTTCCATATTAAAATATAGTAAATCTTGGTCGGTTTTCAACGACGTAAATGGTTGAAAATTCTGAGTGAATGTCGCGTCACGCGCCCATGTGGTCATCGACATTATTTTATCGTTAGGAAATCGTGAAAAGTGGCAATATTAAGCTAAAATTTGTTTTCAGATGCCTTCTGTAACACTCAAGGACGTAGATCAACACAAATTCGTGAAGGCTTTTGCCGCCTTCCTCAAGAAGTAAGTAGGAACTATCGACGTACCGTACCATAACCTCAAAATTCCATTTCACATGCTTCCTTATTGCAATGTTTTTTTTAATTTTTCAACGACAGCAAATTCGTTCGTTAATCTGAAGACAAGAGATGTTTCTGTTTATTTATATCGTGTATATCGTATTAATCGTGTATATCGATATATGTATATCGTATTAAAGATGAAAAATCACGAGTTTAAGTTTTGCCTATGATAAACTCCCTGTGGCATTTGATAAATACAAATCGCCATTGAAATTTTTGCTTTTCACAGTTTCAACGCGAATTTAAATTTGTCCAAGTCTAAAATTTTATTATATAGCTTATTCGACAAAATATTTATTTTTGACTTTTTTTTTAAGAACTGGCAAAATGCGTGTTCCGGAATGGGTCGACATCGTCAAGTCTGCTCGTTTCAAAGAACTGGCACCATACGACCCAGATTGGTACTATATACGTTGCGCTGCATTAGTACGTCACATTTATATTCGCAGTCCGATAGGAGTCGGAGCTGTGACCAAAATATTTGGTGGCCGTAAGCGCAATGGAACTCATCCGAGCCACTTTTGCCGTTCGGCAGGCGGCGTAGCGCGCAAAGCTCTTCAGAGCCTGGAGCAGTTGAAGCTTATCGAAAAAGCTCCAACGGGTGGTCGCAAACTTACCAGTCAAGGCCGCAGGGATCTTGATCGCATCGCAGCTCAGGTCAAGGCTAAGAGCAAGAAACAATTGAAACTTCAAGAAACTCTCGTTCTTTAAGAATTCTTATTTCGATAATAATAAAAAATGAAAACAATTTTTTCAAACCATTTTTTACTCAGATAATTATCCTCGAAACTGGTACTTTAAAGGAAACTACAACGATTCTTTGTAGTTAATTCATTTTCAGTTTCTCTGAAAGTCGCGGGTTGCGTAGTCGTACGTGCGAGGAGCTCTATGCAGTAAGTTGGAGTTATGGTTATTGTGAGAGTATATTATACAAGCCGCAAAAGAATGCAAATTTCGCGTACGAATTAGTAACATTATAGAAATCGGAAAAAAATCGCGACATGTAAGGTGAACAGGAATTTTTATAATTTTCCGTCTACGTTTCCTTTTTTGTCAAGCAGCAAGTGCTTTGACTCAAGTTACAATAAACGACGTCGGGTGGCGCTGATAATTCATGGAGCTGCCACACGACGATTTTGCTCTCACGCACCGCAGATTCGGTAAGATATCGTTTTTATCATCATCTGTTAACTGTTTTATTGCGTATGTTGGAATAATTAAGTAACACTACTTGAGAATTCTTCGGCAACGGACACTTATAATTTCCATTGATTTTTGTATTCTACGATGAATCACGTGTGACTATTTTGTTCTTTATCATGGCAAGTTTTTTTATTACTCGAAACTTCGTTCGCGTCATTTGACGGTAATATGACCACCGTGCTGCCGCGCAAACAAGTACGTCGTGTGGCCGCTAGGGCCGCTGCACTAACGATGGTGGGGCGACTCGAACGAGTCTGTCTCTAGTCTGGCTGCGCACTCTGCGCAGTTGTGCAGCTTTTGCGAATGCGCGAGAGGAAAACAATCACAACAAATTCTGGGCGCTAGGAGTGACGCGCGAGCACGGGGCGAGAGAGGAAGCACGTAATATATATGCATGTATGTACAGAAAAAGCGAGCAAAAAAGGAACTAACACTCGCTTTTGATTCAGTATTCATGTGTGTATTGACTGGATTCATTGTCAGTTGACGGTTTAGTACGCGACGTTAGCCGAGTTGTTTTCGGGTGTTACAAGTGTGTAAAGAACGAAGGCGACCATGTTCCCTCGCTTCGGGGAAATACATCGTGTCGAAAATGTCGCGAATATGAATCGATCTATTCTCACATAGAAACTGCAATGCCAAAAACAGGATCGTCCTGACGAGTCCTCGAATATTCCGAAGCATAAAAAGAACGAAAAAGTTATAATAAAATACTCGTGATATAAGTGCGGAGAGAAAAAGAAAAGCTTTAGCCTGACAGTTCGCTGCAGTAAGAGCGTGAATCGACGTGTCGCGGTGAAATATCGATCTTTTATAACCGAAAAAAAGACCTGACATAAATCAATGATCCTGTTCAATGAGCGGTAAGAGAAAATCGTCCATGAATCGATCTCGAACAAATCGCAAATGAATTTTGATGAAAAAACATTGCGATCAAGAAATTTCCAATCCGGTGAAAAGTCTGAAATTGCGGATAATGTGATCGGTAACTCGGTGCGTGATAAATAATTTCCAGCGTAGTGCGGTATCGCGACCAGGGGGGAGGGCGAGCGAGTCAAAAACAACGAAAAGTCCTGCGGTTTTGTTTTTTTTTCCTTTTGAATGATTTTTTCGGTGATCGGGCGTGCGAGCAAGCGAGCGGTGCAGGAGTTTCCTTATAATTCTCTATTGTCAGTGATAGTGTGTTTCGTTTTTTTTCATCATTACGGTGCGCACACCAAGCGGCATTTAGCAAGGCCGGAAAAGTGAGAGATTTCAGTTTATCTCGGTTTTGACGACGCGTTGAAAAAAAAAAAAATGCCGGGCTTAATCGCAGTTAGCGAATTCGTGGAGGAAACAAGGGAGGACTACAATTCGCCGACAACCTCGACTTTCGTATCGCGGATGCCACAATGCCGGCAAACAATTGCGGCGCTCGAGGACGTAAGATTTTTTATTTTTGTATTTTTCCATTCACACTCAACTGATATAAACAAATAAGTTCATAAAAATTCGTAATTAATAATAAATATGAAATGTTAATGTGGTAAATAACGAATGAAATATCGATATCCTATTATTTCATCATATTTAATCGTGTTTTCATTATTTATGGGACGGTTAAGAAGATACAAATGAAATTCCTCTTTTGTTTCCCATGGGTTTTTCGAGCTCATAAAATTGGTAAACGTTGATTTCGTCATTTTTCCTCCTCTCCCTCGCTTTCCACCTTAATGTTTCTTTCCTCTCGGCGTATCGTTCGAAAAAGGTACGAACACTCCTCGTCAACTTGGACTATGCCGGTTTTGCCACTCCGATGCTCGTTTCGTTTTTTTATTCTTACGGTGCACTCTTAAAAAGTACTTTCACCACGGTTTCCAGCGATCGCCTCGCGTTTGTGTCGAAATTTGAATGCTGTTCCCTCCTCCCCTCTTCTTACGAGTCATCGACACGATAAACTCGCGAAAAAAATCCAAAGAGAAAATAATTCATCGTCATTTGTTTCCAATAATCGTTCAAGCGTTGGCGAGAGCGTAATAATTCTCTCGCATAATTAAAATAAAAAGGATTTTGGCTGTTGAATCGTTGCATGAAGCTCGGAAGAACTCGTGTCGTAGTTCGTAGTTCATCGAGCCTTTTGAACGTCGATCATCCGAAATTTCAGTTGCGGGCTTTTCGACGCGGTCAGTTTCCTCCATCGTGCGCGGCCTGCACATAGACGCGAAAACGCCTCGGTATTCTTAACACTTTGCACGGGTTTTCTCCACCTTGGCTCGATGAAAACACACTTTTGATCGTCGATCTCTGTTATCTCTCGCCGGGGCATCAACCGAACAAAGGGACATACGTATACGCTCCTCGAGTGTCCCTACTCGACGTGATTCTCGTCACACTCGAATAACCGCGTATATACAAATATACACAGTATACACAGAGTTATATCCATATGCGCACGGTATATACCTATATACGCGATGTACAGCAATAATCTTCGCGATCTCGTCGCATCAGCAAAATTTTCAACGACACTTTGCTGCACCGTTTTCGAGACTAGCACTCTCGAGTCTCCGACCAGTTTGGGCATTTTTTTTATATTATCGTCTACGTACAGACGTCTCGATGAATATTTCATAGTCGACCGCGTATCGTCTTTCAACAAGCACATCCTTCGTTCGGACGTTCACTTTTGCTCAACATACAAGCACGTACAGGGAGGCGGCTGGTACTTTTAAAGTTAAACACCAAACGAAGTTTGTTTATCATTTAATCTCTCGCGAAATTTAGTTCTCCTTGACGCATACGAAGAGACTTGACATCATACATGGACATTAATCTTTTTCGTTAGTATATTGATATCATTTTTACGTATCTTTTTTTTTTGCAAGCTTAAGGTGTAGCACCGTTTTGCATCCAGCGTTTCTCGCTCGTATTAGAAGAGGAAGTACATACATAAAAAGATTCGTGCGTCGTTCGTGACGGTCTCGAACGTACAATACTGCAAATTATTCCCGCTGGGCCAAGAAAAATGTCCATGCGAATTTGCGAGGATATTCCACTTGAAATTCGCCGATGTCGCAATAGTCTGGTGTTTTTTTTTCTTATTCGAGCTGTGTCTTTTTTCACCAACACGGTGGGGTTAATATTCATGCGGACGACTTCGTCTCGAGTGATTTCCGGCGCAAGAAGGACCCAGATGTTCGTCAGCGGAACGCATTACCACATATTAAGTATGGGGCGTTCCAGGTCAAATTGACCTCTGTTCGACCTTCTGGGTTAGCGAGCGATTTGGTTTATTTTTTTTCTCTTCGATGTTTCGTGACGAAATATCGTCCGCCGTTTTTGGTACGAAAATTCGACGACCGTCACGCGATACGGCGATTATTGGAAAGGGCAGGGCAAAATTACGTTTCGTATGCGGTTTTTCGTTAACCCAGATATTTCATCGTCGCATTGCTAGCAAACCAAGCCGCGAGAGAGTGGTTGAAACTGGTCAGGGTGGTGGTGGATATAATCATTATACCGTTACGAGAGGGCGCACGATGCCAGAGCCATACATCTCCCTGCACGCAGCCTACTATCGCAATTATTTTCCTTCGCTTTCCGAGCCAGTCTGTCTCGATCAATCGTCCGAGAAGTTTGAAAATCCGTCGGGTTTCTCCGAAGTTTCTCAAAAAAAAAAAAAAAAACGTCCAGAATCCTAAAATACCCCGAACTCGATGCCCCATATTCCTCGACCTTTCGAAACTTCCAAAACAACGTTGCAGCAGTTTCGAGATATATTTGAAAATTTACCAAAAAAAAAAATAAAATTGTTGAATTTTCGGAACAGATGGGTTATACTCGAAAATACTCGGGTGTTTCGAATTTCTCGAACTCGATGGTAAAATGGATTTTCGAAAGTGCTTCTGTAAATTTCTAAAAGCGTTTTGAAGATTCTGAAATCCAAGAAATTTCACGCAGGCTGATCGAAAACTGTGAAAACGCGGTGAAAAATCTTTTTATCGATTTTATCTCGTATGACGATCGCCGATTTCGTCCAGGTGTTTAAAGTCCAAGCTCGGTTAATCTTGACCCTCCGAGGGGTGTCTTTCGGGGGTCACCCACTTTCCCGCTTTAGAACAGGCAGAGGGATGAGTCTCTTTCAAAGCACTCGGGACGCCATGTTTAAACACACGCTGACGATGTCTTGCACATTCCGAAAGAAAGAGGAAAAAGAAAACATAAAATTCGCATACCATTCTCCAATTCCCCCGAAATATCTTATTCGTGTACCTCGTGCGGTTCTAAAACGAGCGAGTTCTATTTCGATCCCGGGTCG
Source organism: Heteropelma amictum (assembly GCA_959613375.1). Classification (NCBI taxonomy): domain Eukaryota; kingdom Metazoa; phylum Arthropoda; class Insecta; order Hymenoptera; family Ichneumonidae; genus Heteropelma; species Heteropelma amictum. Next base: position 26,925,308 of record OY390722.1, on the reverse strand, counting down.
GAAGAGAACGAGGAAAATGTTGGACGGTTTGCTTTAATTTGGGAATAAGCGGCCAAAGACGCGCCGGCGAAAAAGAGACGCTACCGTACTGTTGCATCCACGACATGACGTCACGAATGAAAATAATCGCGTCGGGAGAAAAAGAATAACAGCCGACAGCTCGAATCTGGTCGATGCTTCGCTCCACCTATTTATCTCCGAAAATTCTTGAAACTGCACTTTTTTGGCCCAATTACACGCACAGGTATCTCGAATTCTTTTCTCTTGTCTTCCAGACGGGTAGAGCATTCTTCGTGGCGTAATTTTCGTGCACGCGAGTTCGAACAGCTGCGAAAGATCAGAGAGAGAGAGAGAGAGAGAACGTGAACGATTTTTGCCTCGGGCTCAAAGAAAACGATGGGATATTCTCTCGCATTTTTAGCTACTCGATCACACCTGGTCCGCATGAATTTCCAGCTGAAAAGTCCACTTCGTGTCAATGCGTTCCACGCACAAAACCGTAGACTTTCCCGTAAAGTTCTTGCCAGCTCGCGACCGTTAATTTTGCTGTTTCTTCGTTCTTATCTCATCCGACGTTGAATATAACGTGTCTTTCATTGAATTTGCTGCTTTTTTCGATCATTTTCAAAGCTAGATGCTGAAATAAGAGTGTTGAGGAGAAAAAAAAATTAGGACACGAGATTACGGGAGATAAGGTTTAATAATCGTGGATTTCGTTGCGTCAATGACTCGGCTGACGCGAGAAAACTCGATCGACAGCTCGAGAGGAAGAATTCGATGCGATAAAACGTGAGGATAATCCGCTGAGATCGTTATCCAATTCTTCGACGCCGTATGACTTCCCGATCTCGTAACCATACGTGTGATCTTCTATCGAAATCTTCATTTTTTTGCAACATTTTTTTCGTCTCTCGTCCGAGTTGCAAAACTGATGACACACATTTAAAGAGACTTTGGTCTCGTGAAATGAGTATTCTTTTTTTATCTGATTAGATTTGCGCTCGGCATATCAGGAAGAAGACCAAAGATATTTAAGAGAATTATACGTCTAGATGATGTATTATGAAGAAAAGAGACAAAAGAGTGAATTTTTATGAAAACAAACTGTAATGTTTTATGACGAAAGATGGATTAACGGTTTGTGATAAAAGTTCGCATTTAAAAGGCAATCCTGCGATCTCCGAGCGCGTCTCTGGACGTTCAACGATTAAACGCCTCGTGGAAACTCGCCCAAGCTCCTTTCCGGTCCCTATAGCACATGCTCAAACGAGATTAGAGAAAATCTCATTCGAAGGTATAAATTCCCAGTTGATATTGATAATATAGCCGAGAAGTCTGCTGAATGTCGCAACGGAGAGTTTCGGAGAGGGTGATTGTGGGAATAAAACGGAAGGAGAAAAAAAGACGTGGGAGAAGAGAAAGGACCGATAGGTACTTGGTGAAAAAGGCGGAAAATGGTTAATAAAGTGAATAAAAAGAGAGGAAAAGCGGTGGATGTAAAAGAGGAGAGAGAGAGTCACGAGAAACGGAGGAGAACGGATTGCAGAAGACGAAGCGGAAGCTGGGAGAAAAAAGCTGCTGAGGATGAAGGAAATCCGAAGGAGCATGAGGATGCATGAACCACGCGTAGCAAAAAAGTTCCACGAGAGACGTACGGTGAAGAAGGAGTGGGCCGTCGAAAAACAAGAGGATGCTGCAAGATGCGAAAGCAGCGGAAAGGAGCGAGTTACGGTAGAGGCGAAAAAGGTGAAGGAACGACAGGAGATGGAGAGGATGAAGAGAAAAGTATGAAGGAGCTGAGACGAATTTTAAAAATGAAAATCATCGCGCGCGTAAGGTTGGAAATGGACCAGCTGCAAAGAAGGAGAAAGGGGAAAAAAAGACGAATACAGTAGAAGAAAGTAAGACGGAAAATCGCTGATTAAGGGGGCGAGGAAGAAACGAGGAGCGCTGGTTTTTTTCGTTCGACGAAGTAACGCTCCGGGCTCGCGCTGTGTATTTGTAAATCACAGTATGTATAAACCGTTCGCGATACAAACGACCTACCAAGGCCGGAGCCCCCAGAGGAATTCTTCCACTCTCTGTTACCGCCCCGGCCATCAACACAGCTGTATCACCTGCGCTCGCTATCCTCTTCCACCTCTCCTCGTCCCTGCCTCCCTCCTGGAGTTTGCACGCTGGAGCTGGAGAAAATATTCCAAGGAAGAAAACACCGAGATTACATAGCTCGGTTTCCTCCGTACAGATAACATCATATTTACACTCTCGATTCTTTCAAACTCAACCGTTCTCCCACGAAACTTTCTCCCAATTCAGCTTTAACATTAATGTGCTCCATCGCTGTCTCTCTTCGATGAGCTATCGCAAAACCGGATGCGGTGCCGTTCTCGAATGATCTTTCATTTCGCGATTCACCGCTCTGCGCTTCAACTCCTTTCGTTATGCTTTCGGTAAATTGCACAGACATCAGGAACATTTCATTATGACGTGCCTTTTTTTCAATCTTCTCAGCTTTTTCATCGTATTTTAAATGATTTTTGAATAATTTTGTAAAAAGACAGATGAAACGAAAATTGTGATAAAATCAATTTGGAAAATTCGAATTTTCGTTGATGTCCAACGATGCAGATTTCAACGTCGTATGAAAAATGTGCATATCTACCGCGTTAGATGCGATTGAACGCCTTAATGGCGCGAACTTTAATGCGTTCGCTCCTCCCATGAGTACTTAATGAAATAATGTGTACCCACGCGTCGACGGTCCCCAAGTAACTCGAGACTTCGTTTACATTCAACGTGAATCACACCTTTAGACGCGGTCAGTCAAGATTGCTGCATCTCTAAAAATGATCAGCATCGTCATAATCGTTAATATCGTCGCGATCGATTAGACGGAATTGTTGCTTAATTAATCGAGGAACAGAGCTATGAATTATACTTTTTTTCGTGTCATTTCTCACTATGATTTGCCGTTGAAAAATGTGAATGAGCAAAAATCAAAATCTCTAATGCAATCAGAGACAATAAAAAAAAACAAAATTGAAATTAAAAAAAATGCATCATTTCGCGCTTTGTAAAAATTGAGTGAATGACGTATAAGAATTTACATATCTGTCATTCGGGGGGGAATATGATGACAGCGAGCAGCCGAGTTTTCGAGGACCAAATAGAGAACGAAAGTCGAATATTCAGAGCCAGGTTTCAATGAGAATTCTGTCTCATTCATATCCAGATTGTATTCTCAATACGTGCGCGAATACAAACGGCCTTTCCGGTTACACAGCCCGTATTTTGTTTTCTTATTTTTAAATTTTGTTATTCTCTTTCGATGTTCGCACTCGATTTCTTTTTCTCTCTCTCCTCACCGCGAATGGGCCGTCCATCGCGCACGCGCGCGCGCTCCGAGGTCGTAACTGGAGTGGTTCGACTCGACCGCAGTCTCGAACACTTCTCGATTGGTTCCTGAATTTCTTCCCCATAGCTCAATAGATATATCTCTTTTTATGCTTAATACGCATTCTGCGCTGCCTGTCGGCGAGACTTTCGTTTTCGATTCGATCGATGAGTCGAAAAAAAGTGAATACTCGACGGTCGGATCAACGAAAAGAAAATGGCGTCCGAAAAACGATGCGATTGTTCATCTTTTTTCTCCATTCTGATTGAGAAGGGATTTCCAATTGATGATGTATCGCAATGAGTCACACAGGAAGTAGATGAGGAAAACTCAGCTTCTCGACATTCGCTTCGTTCTTTCGTCCTTGGTTACATTCGATTTCTTCTCTTCTCCGCTGAGTGGGAGCTTTGAGCGGGAACTAAGCCCGATATTTCTCAGGAGTATCGCGAATGTAAGAGAAACGGCGAAGAAAGGATTGTAGGGGAAGAGAGCGTATCCTTCTGTAAAGAAATAAAACGGGCAGAACGAGATTCTACCGTATTATCCGTAGATCGGCTGCCGCACTGACATCGGATCCGTGCAGCTCCTATCGAGAGTCGAACGAATGCCAGCGCGCATGTAAAGCGCTAGTGTGCGCCAGGTCAGTGCCGTCCTCCGGCGTCTTATAAATAAACATGCGCGCCGCGATGTTTCATACTCGTCGGTAAAGAAGATTGCATCTTGCTTTTTTGTTTTATTTTTTTTTCAAAATGGATAAATATTTTTGCAACTGTAATCCTCCACTATTCAATGACTTTTTGGACTGTTGATCAACTATTTGTTCCGTTTTGAAATGATACGAACGAATTGGAATGAAATCGTATGAAAAATAACGCATTGTGTGATTATGTTCTCGTGAATATTCAAATTACCCCTCATGACGATCAGGCATCGCTTGATAAACAATTCCATCGTTGAATTTCGAAATGAATAATGAGCTGACTGAAAAAAAAAGACCGACTGATAAAAATAGACTGATATGTAATCATTTCTCGGTTTTATATTCCATTCGAACGTTTTACTAATGAATTCACTCGTGTGATCGTATGCGGACGTGAGTATATTGAATTGTAAATTTATCATTATACCAAGCCAAATAAGACACACCCGTACATTTCGAACTATTGGAAAAACGAGCGTAAAGCATGAACAAGAAGGCACTGGATTTTATAACCCAATGACGATAGTAAAGATCTAATAATTTTGTAAATTTAATTATAATAATAAAAATGACTAACAACGAGCGAAATAGTAAATAATAATTTAATGAGTATGTTCAATTAACGAACAAATTTTCAGTAGCTCAACTGTTATCTCATTGGTTAACTATATCGAGAAAAAAAATTATCAAAGAATAATTCTAGAGTTATGAGTAAATAAACAAAATGTGAAGAAAGATTCGAGGATGAACATACAAATTGGTGTAGTCGTTTGTGCAATCGTATTTCCAGTGGTGCCTTTTAATGTACCACACCTGTCGTGAACAGGGGGAAGCTTGTTCGCCGGCTATATAATTGCCCTTTAACCAATTAACCCGCAGCTAGTATTTACAAGTTACACGAGTGTGCTCGTGGCAAAAGCCACTCACGTGCCCCGCGTACACATGTTCATCCGGCAAAGGCTAATTAAAAAAGCACGGCTATCAAATTCCCAGTGAAATCAGTGACAAAGGGAATGAAAATGAAATAAAAATAAATAGTAACGCGTCCATTCGTGTTTCCGGGGAAAAAAGGCCACAATTTTTATTTAAATCTTTTTAATACTCGTTTAATACGAATTCGTAAGATGTTTTTAAATAAATTTTTCCCCGCGTTTCGAATCCTCGTTGAATTGATACTTTCTATACAAAACAATCCGCTGTTTTATTACTTTGTTATAGGTACATATGTACTTGTGTATATTTTACATACCGCATATATGCATAAATAAATATATAAAGGGACGTGAAACATTGTCGCACGATATAGTATAGAACACGTGGAGATCTCAGCAACCAGCAGTCGAAAATAATCGAACGTCTTTGAACTTTCGACATCCCCTTTCGTACATGAGGTCGATAATGCAACGTTTGAGACCGACCAACATCAAGACGTCGGGCTACCATTTAGGGACAGTCGGAAATTACCCTCTCGCCCATTAAGATCTGAACGTCGAACTGCGACGATCATCAGTTCTTTGTCGTTTTCTCTCAAAATCACAGTCGTTCTTTCCTCGCGAACGTCGTCAAATTATAATACGCGAATATTCCTCCATCTTTCGCCGATTGCGCGAAAAAGACTCTGTTGGTTTATCGATTTTTATTCAGCCAAGAAGGAAAGGCGAAAAGCCAAGTGTGTTTTTTTTTCTCTAACCATTTTTATATCGTAATGGTGCTGAAAGTTAGATTGACCCTTTTGTCAAAGCGTCGCGTTGTTTATAGTGCTCGCGGCCCCTCGGTGAGTTGGCCAGAATTTGGATAAAAACAGCTCCAGAGAGCTTTAAAACATCGTCTTCGTAGCCTGTTTTTTTTTTTTCGTGTCCAGCCTAATTTCAATGAATTTCTCGACATCCCGCGAATGAAAAATCGTCGTTAGTACACAGAAATTTTGGAAAAATGATATTTGCTCAGTCGCCAGTGTTTCCATGTGCGAATCTAGTCTTCATTTTTTTCGTGCTCATTATCGTTGCTCTTACAATTATCGATCTATACGCAGAACTAGAGTGATTCATCATTCGAACTGGATGCAACATAACGTGTCGATATGATAATACGAAATCTCGTCGCGACTGCGAGTGATAATTAATCGTTGGACTTGAAAAACAATAATTATCGTGACCTTGAAAGTGTCCATCAAGGTCGTACGCGTTTAATATACGTATAATAGCGAACGAGGTTGTTATAAATGCAAAAATAAAAGACAAACAAAACACGAACAAAGAAACGAGTCACGATAAAGTTGTTTTCTGAAACGTTTGAATGATACTATGTTTTTACGACCTTGAAACTCACTCGGTATCGAGAGACCTATGCAAATAGACCTTTATTTGTTTCCAACATTATTTTTCTCCCCCCTACAGCTCCGACGGGGTTGAATCGACCATTTTTCTTTTTAATTCACGATTCGTTATCAGTGCAGAAATCGTCTGCTTTTAAAACCACAACATTATTCATCCGACCCTAATAAATCATTTTTTTTTATCTTGCAGACCTTGGACTTTGACCGTGATGGCTTGACGAAGTTGAAGAAAGCTATAAAAGCGATCCACAATTCGGGAAACGGTGAGTGTCAAAAAAACAATAGTTAGACTCCTTAGCCGTAGTAGCTTCACCCGATTGCAAATTTTTCTTTCAAAACTGGCATCGGATTCTCCGAAAATCGCCGACTTTCTCGTAAATTTGACAATATGGATTTCAAACTCATTTTGGAAAAAGTCCAACCCCGAACTTTGAGTTATGACTCGTGATGAAAATCCAGTAGGAGTTCCAATATTTCCGGTTACGGTCCTTTGTATTCGTCAACTCGTGAATCTACGGTCAGAAAGCTAAACAATTACCACGTCGGAATGTCTTTCGTCCTTTATGCAGAAAGGCTGAATTCGATTATTTCGCAAGCCAAAGGTGAAAGTAATAAATCGTTTTGTTGAGAAACATTTTTACGAATCGAGATGTTTTCTCACGGAATTATCACGTACCTGAGATAGATATTGGAAAGAAGATACTCGAGATGAAACTTGGTCGACATTGAGATAATTGAGAATAGAGACGTTTGAGAATAAAAAAATAAAAAATTGGCTTATTTTCCTGCCGAGGATAATTGTCTTTTTCCCGCTCAATGTATTTACGCTTTCTATCTCGCGTAAGCGTGGAATATCGTTGCATACGACTATGAGGGAAAAAGTTACGATTATAGGAACTCTAGTGTGAAAATTAACATCATTGCTCATCTCGATCCAAGCATCTAAATGCGATGTTCAGACGAGCAGACGAGGAAATAATTACGCGGTCATACCGAAGCTGGCTCAAAGTTTTTATTCACTGCCAACATCGGAGCAGTGAGCCTTCGTAATTGACAGCGAATTCAATAATATCTTTGACAAAGTTTGATACTTATCGATAAAAAAAAAACATCATTTTTTTTCCAAAAATATGTATTACAAGTATTGTATTTTTTTATACATAATCTCTCATCGGGATTGAAACTATGGGTCAGATTATTGAGAGGAGGCATGCGCCGGCTTCATCGTTTTTTCCTTTATGAGGATGAGTTGAAGGACCGAACGCTGAAGGGGTAGACAGATCGATTTTTCCTGGCGCCCGTGTGCGCTTCTACGCTTAACACAAAGCGTCAGTTCCGAGCAAAGAGACTGCCTAGCTTATGTCCCCTGATATGGCGCTCGACGTACTCGAACCGTATGTAACAGGGCAAAATGTACCCTGCGGCAACGTTCATATATGCCCACACAGCTCGGGAGCATCGCTCTTTATATACACGAGTATGGATGAACTTTAGTCTTTTTTTTTATTATCTTTCTTTTCACACATTTTTTTCTGCATCCGCGAGCCTTGAAACACTCGAGATGAAAGTCCCTTGTGCAGTAAGAGAAAGCTTGATAAACGGTGGTCGCGCGGTGGAGCAACACAAAATGGCGCCAGAATAGCTCGCGAGATGGAGGTGTTCTCGTACCACCTCGAAATTTCGAACAGATTTTTCTCGACGATGCCCTAATGGAATCACAAGAAAATTCGATCGTAAATGGACCAACGTGGCATCTTGATAGAAAACGAGTCGACGGGAACGGTGTAGCAAATGTAGAGTCACAATCGTACATGAATTCTTTCGGTATAATGAGTTTTTTGAGGTTATGGATTTTCGCCATTAGATCTTCGAGTAATTTAACGATTTTTTGCTCGTATGCTTTTTCAATCGTTCGTTTCCGGATGACGGGATATAGTCCGTGTGTATAAAGTCTGATGTTTCATTGTCGAAAATTAAAAAATAATCAAGCAGCGATTTGTCGTTAAGAAGAAAAGATTTTAACGATTTTAATCCGGGTCGACGGTGCGCCGCGCAAATTCTTCGTTGTTTTTTCTCGCTCTCGCTCATTATTCCTCATTTCCGACCGTTCTCACGTACTTTTCATGCGCGCGTGTGCCAGCACTTTACTATCTGCGCTCGTGGCAAGATAAATTACGGTAACGCCCTCCAACTTCCGCATCGCCTTTCCTTTCTTTTTCACTTCACTTTCTCTCTCTTTCTTTCGGCGATACCACTCTTTTTTTCTCCGTCAGCGATTACCACCGGTTTGTGAAAGACGTTTACCACGCGAGACACAAACGAAACGAGGAAACTTTCATCGCGATCAAGTGCAGCGATGTGCAGAGATGGTTCTATTAAAGTTACATTCATACACTGTGATATGCATACATTCTCGAATCGGTTTATCGAATTGCGGCTGATGTCGCCTTCGGCGGTTTTCGTTATTCGCTTTTATTCGCTTTATTTTTTTTTCCATCGCACGCTGATTCGACTCTACCATCAGAAAGTTTCATTGCGAGTCTTTCACGATCAACGCAATGTCACATTGTTGTTTTTATTCAGTTTGAAGGTCACCCTGTCGAAAATCGTTTTTTTCCTCACAATTAACGTAAGTTTCGTTTCTAAATCTGTAATAATGATTTCCGGTCAGAGCTCTTGTAGTTTCCGCGGTAAAAACCACTTTGGAATAACATGACGTTTTTGTTTTTTGTTTTGTCAATTCTCCCAGCCCACGTCGACAATGAGGTGTATCTCGGAAGGTCCTTGGAGAGGCTCGGCGATGCAGCATTGAAGGAACAGGAGCACGACATCGGGGCGGCTTTTCTCAAATTCGCCGTTGTCACGAAGGAGCTCAGCGCCCTGATGAAGACCCTCGTACGTTTTTTTACAATTGTCGTCATTAAAACGGAATAATTTGTTATCGTCGATGTAATATAATGTTACATTATATATCTATATATACATGCAGGTCGTTAGTCGTGACACGTGAATTAACCGCGTCAACATATCGCTTTATCGAGAGTCCCTGGAGAGCGTTACGCAAGAAAACTCATATTCTATTCTCGGCTCGTGCATTTTTTTTTCGCCATATCCTCTCTGTTTATGGCGACTCCCTGTATACAATTTATCCCTGTCTTTTTTCTCATTCGTTTTCTTTTTTATCAATCACGTGTTCATTATTCCCAGCAAATTCTTCTACGCTCAACTCAATTTGTTCACGTAATGCCTGTACATACTTTTTGAATCGCAATTACGAGAAGAACTCTCGAACGTCGCAATAATAGCGATAATCGAAAAAAAAACAGTCGTAATATTGTTTTTTTGCGATTATCATCGTGAACAATACATACGAGATTATAATTATTTCCCAATAATAATATTGATATATTAATAGTGGTAACGATAATTTTTAAGCTCATCGGTTTTTCGAATATCGTCCGTTGTCTTTTTCCTTTACGAAAAATTTTCAAAGGTTGTCAAAAGTTGGTTTCTCTGATTTGGGATAACAGATGCAAAATATAAACAACATCGTCATGTTTCCGCTGGACTCGGTACTGAAGGGCGATCTAAGGGGCGTGAAGGGTGATTTAAAAAGGCCTTTTGAAAAAGCATGGAAGGATTACGAGACGAAATACGCGAAGATCGAAAAGGAGAAGAAGCAGCACGCGAAAGAGGCCGGCCTCATTCGTTCCGAAGTCACACCCGCCGAGATTGCCGATGAAATGGAAAAGGAGAGGCGATTGTTTCAACTGCAGATGTGCGAGGTACTGAAAATCAATGAAAAAAGAAAAAGAAAAGACGAAAAAGTGTCCCATCTTTTAACCGCTTTTGTAATGCTCTATTATCGCAGTATCTCATCAAGGTCAACGAGATCAAGACGAAAAAGGGCATCGAACTCTTGCAGCATCTCGTCGAGTATTATCACGCCCAAACCAAGTGAGCAACGACGCGTTTTTTCATTTTTTCATACCTCATTTCAACTATATTCGTATCTTAATATTTATTCGAAGAAAAATACGCCGAAATTCATCTTCTCTTTTGTCGATCGATCTCGCTCATCGCAATGTCATTGTTTGCGCAACAGTTATTTTCAAGACGGCCTCAAAACGATCGAACACTTTGGATCTTACGTGGCGGATCTGAGCGTGAAGCTCCAGAAGATCCGGCAAAATCAAGACGAAGAGAGAAGGAGACTGACGGAATTGCGAAGTCTGCTAAGAAGTTCCGGTTGCGACAAGGAAGTGCGTGAATTCCGAATTTCTTTCTCATAATTATCAAAAGTAATAATAATAGTGATTGCTTCATTGATTTTACATTCTTGTTTTCAATGAATATTTTTATTCGCAGTTGAATGCGAACGCGAGCGCCGGCTACTCGCTCCACCAGTTACAAGGTGACAAGCAGCACGGTGTCACGCGTTCCGGTCACTTGTTGAAGAAGAGCGAAGGGAAAATGAGGCGGGTCTGGCAAAAGCGACGATGCGCCGTTCAGGCTGAGGGCTATCTCGATATTTGCCATGCCGACGAGAACAAACCACCGACCCGCGTCAATTTATTGACGTGTCAGATCAAACTCGTGCCCGATGACAAGCGTGGTTTCGATCTCATCAGCTGTAAGTTTTCATCGCATAAGCAAATAATTCGTTCAACGACGATCTAAAATAATGAAATTTCGTTCATGAGCCGTGAAAAAAAATCATGTCAAACGAAAACATACTTCGTCCATTTCCGGACTGTTTTTCGTCTTTAAATTCACCGCGTTTGTGATTTGTTAAAAAAAAAAATATCCTCCGTCTATGTTTGCAGATAACAGGACTTATCACTTTCAAGCGGAGGACGAGGCTGATCAGAAAGCATGGATGTCAGTGCTCGTTAATTGCAAGGAGAGAGCGTTGCTCCGCGCGTTTGATGCCAGCGGCAAAGCCGAGGCTGGCCAGGGCAATCCCAGTCTCGTTGAACTCCAACAAGCGGTAATACGCTGCGTCATGAGATTACCCGGCAACGATCACTGCTGCGATTGCTCATCGCAAAATGGTTAATAAACCTCGCTTTTGTCAAATTTTTTTTCTCGAATTAATTAATCTCGTAAAAAAAAATCAACAGCAATGATAATTATAATTGTCATTCATTAGTTTGTTACTACCATTGTCGCTTTGAACGATGGAACTAAATGACGCGATTGATTTTACAGACGCAACTTGGCTGTCGACGAATTTTGGTATAATCGTGTGCATCGAGTGTAGCGGAATTCACAGGGATCTGGGCGTTCACATATCGAGAATACAGTCGCTCACGTTGGACAACATTGGCACCGCTCAATTATTGCTCGCTCGTTACATGACCAATCAATCCTTCAACGAGGTCATGGAGGCGACGTTGCATCACAATCTCAAGCCCACGCCAACGTCAACGATGTAAGCAAATATCTCGTTCGTGTTGATGATAATTATTACACAAAAAACAAAATGTAATTAATTTTTGAAAATTGAACGATTATTTTCCACTCGCAATTTAATTTCCGATAATTTGAACGCGAAAATTCATCGTGCTCTTTATTTCGCTACATTCTAAGGGACGAGCGATACGAGTTCATACGAGCTAAATACGTGGACAAGAGATACGTTATGAACACATGCGCGGACGAACACGATCTTCTCTCCGACCTAGAGCACGCTGTCAACAATCGCGACTTGCAGCAGCTCCTTCAGGTTTACGCGGAAAACGTGGACATGGCCGCTCCTCTACCGACTTCGGTACTTTTTTTTTTGCATATCATGAGTTATTAAGAAAAAATGATATTGCAAAAGACTGTTCGAGTCTTTTGTATATCGTGATTGGATGAACTACGAATTTCGACTTTTGACGATAGAGTTTTTCATTTTTTTATTCTTTTTTGAATGTGTATCATGTTGACCCTCAGGATATCAGAGAAACGGCTCTGCATCTGGCAATACTGCGAGAAATGGGAAACAGTCTTCACATCGTTGATTTCCTCGCGCAAAATATGCCAACCGGTGGCATAGATCGCGCCAGTCTCGCCGGCGAGACTGCTCTGCATCTTTCAGCGCGGCACGATCGTGCCGAAGCAATGAAATTATTATTACGCGCTGGCGCTGATCCCACTCTAAGAAACAATCAAGACAAGACACCGCTCGACATTGCTCAGGAAATGGGACATCATACTTGCAAAGAATTGGTAAATTGGCGGAAAAAAAATCAATCGTAATGATGAGTCTAAAAAAAATCTACTTATCGGCAACAAAAGAAAATATCGGAAATTACGTGTGTATTTGTTTCTCAAGTTGAACAGCGCCCTGCAGAGGCAAAAAACTCTTTTGGACAACGTCAACATCGACTGGAATTTGTCGCACGACGAAGGCTCGACCGATTTCTCAGACGACGAAACAATCATCGAGGATAGAGTGAGTTTTTGGTTGTCCTTCACGTTTGTTTTTCCTTCAAATTTATTTCTCTGCCTTTTTCTACCGAAAAAAAAATGGTCCGGCCATTTTTTTTTCATGAATCGTGGTTGTGGAGTTGATGAATCGATTTACTCAGAATGGATGTTTGACGCCGGAAAAGAAGTCTCGTAGCAGGCCACCGTCGTACGCCGGCGGAGGTGGAACCGGACCAGGCGACTCGCCGATTACCCTCAGAAGCCGCAGCAGCACCTGTGACAGCCTCCAGAGTGGATCGTCGCCTAATTCCGTTACGAATAGACAACAAATGCCACCACCCCCACCACCGCAAACCAGAAAACCCGTTGTTGGTACGTCGCTTTTTTTTTGTTCTCATGATCAAATCACAAAAAAAATCATGTTTTTGTGATTTTCTATTTTCCGAGCACAATTTTATAGGAAATTATTTACTCTAAATTGAGTCATTTGTGGAGAGGAGATGAATTTAAAGTTTCCGGGAATTTTTCAAGTTCCCAGTCCAATCGGTCCGGATTTGTCGATGAATATTCATGGATCATTGAAAAAACGCGTGGCGCCGCCACCTCCGCCTGCTGGAAACGGTACGGGATTGTTAACGGCTCATTATGGGACACTTCCAACTTCCGCGTCATTGGCGAGTTCCTCCCACAGTCGAACGACCAGTGAACCAATTTTGGCGGGACATTCGTTGCACACCTTGCCTCATTCGTTGAATACTCTCGGTGGTCATCACAAAAGATCACCCAGCGGGGATTCGTCGACTAGTCACGGTTCGTAATCATCATTCAAACTCGTTGAAACGAAAATTTTCGTTTCCCGATGAATATTTATAAACGACGACGTATTACAAAATGGCCAAAGTTTATTGATTTTTGCGAATTTCATCGAAATTATTAGATTTTTTCATTCACGCTCGAATTTCTCAATTCGAAATTTTATCGGTCGGAAATTTTTGTGATTCATCGCAGGTATGGACAAAGTAAATAGTTCGACGCTTCAAAGGCCGCGAAATCCTCCGCCACCGGCGCCGATGATTCCAAGCTCGTCCAAACTCAGTAACGGCAGAAGCAGCGAATCTTTGAGCTCCATGTGCTCCGATCACGGCATTGGAAATCCCGTCCCTCCGCCAAGAAAGGTAAACTATTTTAATGATATTGATGATAAATATTCGCTGTTATTACGCTAATTCAATAGTTCTTTCTACTCACGCTACTTTTTTTCGTATCAATCCGTTCGAAATCAAAAACTGAATACGCGAATTTTATTGATCGTAATCCGAAAAAAATTCATTGCAAAGAAATTTAATTCTGCGAGAAAAAAATAATATATTTTCATTAGGCGTATATTATCGCACATGCCTTTTAGAAAAAAAATCGTAACGATTGAGAAATTTTCTCCCTGCCAATTGAGTACATTCCATATTTAGAGCGGAAGTAATTTAGACACGTCAGGGGATAAAATGAAGTGATCAAATCGTATTCTCGTTAGGAACAATTTCCCAAAATACTCGTTATCATTCTTACCTGGGAACGTATCGGTACAGATGTCTTTTTGTTTTTTGTTGTTTCTTTTTTATCTTCATCTCTTCTTCTCCTGAATTGAATCATTATCTTGATTAACAGCTTGAGCACCCGACACCTCATACTAATCACATACATCGTGCATCTGTTTCTTTCTTGACACGGCAATTTCACACAAAATCCGATATTGCTTTCGATCGGTGGGAAACAAAAGTTCCATGAAATACCGACTGCCAATTCGACTCAATTTTCAAATGTTGCAAAAGAAGTGTTAAAGTTTATATTTACGATTGAACTCTAGCTGAGTTTTTTTTTCGTAATTGAGATTTTGAGCTTGGGCGACGGAAGAGCGAATCAAAGCGTGTGCATGCACATTGGGGACCGCTGTGGTTGTGAAAAAAATTGAGAAGTAAAAAAACCTAGATTGTTATTAACAATTATTGGTACAGAGAAGGGACCGATCGAGACTAGAGAGCTACGCCGAGGAGCCTTCATCTTTGCTCTCAAACACGAATCTGGTAAACATATAGCGCCACCACACTACGGCTTGCTACACTTGAAAAAAAATAAATATATCGCTATAAAAATAGCGGTTAATTTTCGTTTGCTCGTTTCCTTAAAAACAAAAAATAAAACATTTTATTCTTTCGATTGTTTCAAGTGTGGCGACGCTTTGCATGGTCAAGTTGTGCTGTTCGTTGCATTCCTTCATTTCATCGATTGGATTCAAATCGTTCAAGGGGGATAAAAATCGTTCATGTCTCGCACATTATTAAATGCGTTTTATTTTTGTTTTATCGGTATCAACGGGATGGATGAAGAGAAAAACAATACAGAAAAATAGCAATTTTTCTTTCACTCTCGAAAATATTTTTTAGCTCGGAAAATTACGTTTCAGATCTGCTGAACCATTCGCTGCTCCGATACTAACAAAGCATGTTGATTTTTCTACTGATTTAATTTTCGTGGGGTAAATACGACAATGATAATGATAATTTGGATATTATAAAAGTCGACAGTACGTAGAAGTACCAAAACGTGCAATTTTATGCAAATACCCTGACTCGCATGAGCTTTGGTGTTTTATTGGAAATTCTAGCATTGCTGGTTTGTGATGAATTTTGTTTCCTTCTCTGTTCTTTTTGTGGTGCCTCTATCGTGTGAAAAGTGTGAAAACAACCTAGTTCTGATTGTTCTGCCACTAACCGTGATAATCCACAACTGCGCCGTTTCGTTGCTCCGTTTTCATTTTTACGTCCCAATGTTATCCCCATAAAATGTACGCTGTTTATTAATAGATCGATCTAGAATTTCCAATATAGTTTATATTCATCCAAGGAATAAAAAGTATTACTCTCGTCCGACCTATTCCCCGTATATTTTGTTCCTAAATTCGCCTGCTAATTTTCGCTCGATATGCAGACCGACGTGACGGTCACTGCGTATCGATGCAGCCGGAGAGCGAAATGTTCAATCGACAATTGACGCGGAATACTTGCAATGAATTTTGCATTATCTTTTCGTCGAACCAGTTTTTTTTATAAAAATAGAAAAAATCTCCGAATCTGCTGGATTCGAAAAGAAAATTTATTCCGCGTTATTGTACACTTTGAGGGGATGGAAAAGTCATGCTTTTTTTTTTAATTCCCATAATCGGAAAGAGAGATTTTTGTTCATATTTTTGTTCCTTGGAAGAATCTATTTGTTTATTCGTGAGTGTTGTGAATTAATGCTTCCAACTGGGACAGCCGTTTCTCTTTTATTCTCTCCAGCCGACAACCTCGAATCTGAACGGTCTGCGACGTTGTCGGGCTTTATACGACTGCGAGGCCGACAACGAAGACGAGCTTTCGTTTCGCGAGGGCGAAGTTATCATCGTAACAAACGAGCAAACGGACGACGATAATTGGATGGAAGGAGCATTGGAGAGATCGCCCGAGAGGCGGGGGATGTTCCCGATAAGTTTCGTACACATGCTGCAGGATTAACCCCCGAATGGCTCGAATTCGATCGATACAACAGCCTGTCCCGTCAGTGGTGCCGCTCTTGAAACACTGAATTACCAAAAATCCACTAATTAAACTTCGTCTTTCGAGACTCTGAACAATCGCCGATGTTTTTCGTCCGATATTTCGAATTAAAGCAAAAATTATTCGCGCAGGAACCGGAGAATATTTCAATTCAATGGAAAAACAACATTAATCTTGGAATAATAATGAGATCTCGAAGTCTCCGCCAAAAAATGTCATACAATTGTTTCGTTGATTATTGTAAAAAAATCAATCGTCGCCACCGAAGACACGAACGTAGCTTGTCTATCGTATCGTCGTGAGAATTTGAGGAAAAAGAACGTAAAAGTCGGCACGCAAAAGTGCGAACGTAAAATCACGTGATTTTCATAAATGCACAGCTTGGCGAGATTTCAAACAATGTTATTCCGTCGAAAATTCGATTCTATGCAACTGTGATTCACTCACTTCAATCTATTCACTCATCGTCGAATCAATATTGGCCACTCATTTATTTTCGTCTTTGTATAATATGTATCTACGAGCAGAGAGCGGAAAAAATGTGATATTCAACATTTTCACTGCAAGCTCCCGGAGTCCGAGTCAGAAAAAAAGTTACTAACTGGAGAAGCTATGCATCACAACCACGCGCCATTAACTCTTAATTATTAAGATAACGCTGTAAAAATGATAATGTCGAGGGGAAGAAAAACTGTCATTCGCAAGTTCCCAGTGTGCGCGAACGACGTTTCGAATCAAAGTACACCGAGAGATACTCGATAGTAACACCGTTACCCAATATCGCGTTTTGTATCTATTCTGCCCTGACAGACTCGTCGATTTCGCTAACCGCGGCCTAACGGCAAATTTTCAATAGAAACGAGATATAAAAATTCGAATTTTTATCCATCTAAGATTATTGTCGAGACTCGCAAAAGCACGGTTTCGAAGTGACGATAATGTAGCTTCTAAATCTCCTCCTAAATCAGGCAAATGGCGTCAACATCGGTATTTAGGTGCCGCCATTTTGTTTACCTCCCGACATGACCAAGTCTCGGCCTCAATCATCTTTTTTAACGGCTTTTTTCACTCCAAATTTGCGATGCTCATACCCGTGAAAGTTGAAAGTCTCGTGAGGAGAAATATCAAAATTGAACAGAAGAATTTAATCCATGTCGGAATCGAGGGTAAAAGAGGAGGGCAAAAAAGAATTACGAAAAGGTAATGAGCGAAAACAGCTTCGGAATTTTAGAACTATATCCTCCTAAATGATGATTATTCTCGTCGAACGGCGAACGTTGATATTGCATGACACACGTGAATAAGTATTACTAGAATATTCGTCAAGATAAAAATATTTAAAGAGAAGAAACAGTTGATGAAGAATTGTAAAAAAAAAATCGTCGAAATGTGTACATTTTTGTGTAATGCCATACTGTTCTATAGCATACATCTTAGATACATATATGTATTTGAAAACAAACGAAAATATATATATATATCTGCATTGAAGAATTTTAATAGTCACTAGATACGTTGTAGAATTATTTTACAAAATAATCGAAAATTACATTCAAATCGGAATGTTCGAGACCAAAGAAGTCGATGATGCATTGTAATGAAGAAAAAAAAAAAGATTTATTGATGGAAAGAATATCGTATTTGAGGGTAAACTCGAATTATCAGTTCCGGTGTGTAAATAGATATATTTGTATATATTGATGGACGAAAACCGTGCGTTGAAAATTTGCGGATGGAAAAACGTTTCTTCTCATAATTAATACTAATAATTGAATAATTAATGAAACTGATATCACAAGTATGAAGTAGTGTGAAACAAATCGAGCATGCGAAAAATCCGTATCAGCGGCAAAAAAAGGCAACAAAAGGAAATAAATATCCCCAACGTGGAAATCCGAATAGATTCCTTGTACGTAGTTATTAGTGATATCCATAATTACGGGGTACGTTATATTTTGGCGCGAGTGGCGCGGGGACCTTTCGCCGGAATGTACCAATCCACGA
This sequence comes from Heteropelma amictum, assembly GCA_959613375.1. NCBI lineage: Eukaryota > Metazoa > Arthropoda > Insecta > Hymenoptera > Ichneumonidae > Heteropelma > Heteropelma amictum. The sequence continues at coordinate 26,906,868 of OY390722.1, read as the reverse complement.
GCAAATCCGAATAAACTCATATCAACCATAGCAACGAACAATACACACGCGATTTGTACTTACGTAGGGAAGCAACGACACATGATTCGTGGTGGTGAACAAACTCGCGCTGGTGCTGGAACATGCTGACATAACGACGTTCTCGCGCCAAAACCTAACGCTCTCTAACGCTGCGTGCGTACCCTCTGGTTCTTTAAAAAAACACTCGAAAGATGGAAAATCCCATTTTTTCCGCTTTTTCGACTATTCCGTCATTTTTATTACCAACTGTTTCAAACTTTTGACTTTGGCGACTTTTGGGCCGTGTAGTAAACACTCGACAAAGTAACTCGGAGTTTTTTCACATTTTTTTCAAAGCCTAGAGAACTTTGAAAACCCGACTGTTTCCCAAAAGACGCAGTGAACACACCGCATCCGGGGAAACATAGTGTACACACGCAGGGCCGATTAAGTGGAAGATTTTGGTCCCCTCTATCGCATATACTTGATTATTCGAATAAAAGGATTGTAATTAGCCTGTATCGGGGCATTTGATTAAAAGCGCCATTATACTTTAGGATAATCAAATATTTGTGTATATACATATACAATATATACACGTGTATTAATGAGATGAAAAATCTTCCGATGATATGAAACGAAAGAAAAAGTGGGCAAAGAATTTAATATATTCAATCTGTGTATGTAACAACGTCTTATTGTAATACACGAGGTATGGATTCGCTTGACTCGTTGATGGAGAGACAAGTCACTCGTTTTACATTAGCGCTGAAGATCGGAAAACGGAAATAAAAAAAACAAAAAAAAAATCGGCATAATATCAAATAAGTATTTGTACTACACGAAACGATTATCTCTCGTATCGATATTTGAATTAATGAGAAGAAAATCTCACCGTTTAAATTATGCACAAAGTTGGCTCGAGGAGGGACTTCGTTCTTAAAAATAAAGAGGAAATAACGATTAACAAAACGAAATAAACGCTGCGTAGCGAGCTACACGAATCGTCGATTTATTGTCCCTCATTATCAATGTTATTTCATTCCTGAAAAAATCAAAATCTTTCCTATCAAGAGGGATAAAAACGAATGTCGGTTGATTTTTTTATATTGCGTATGAAAATTTTTTATTGAAAAGTGGTATCTTTTTCAGCTCACACTACAACGTCAGTTTGTCTATTATAATTTTTTTTTAACAGTACAAAAATTGCGTTTTTTTACACGTTGTCCGGCTTACACAACTAAATATCCCAGCTAGCAACCTGATCGAATGAGAAGCACGTTTTTTCACATACATTTCGAAAAAAAATGTCTTTTTCGCTTCAGTCTTGAGAAAAATGTTCAAGGGCTTGGGGGAGAAAAATTGTTCTTGCGACAAAGGGAACTTCGTGGTCCATCGGTTTCGCATTCTTTTCCCTTGCGATTAAAATTTTCGATGACTTTTTGGAAATTCATCTCACCTTCCAGCCTCGAGAACAATTTTCTCCAAGACGCAGCTCTGAAATTTCGATGTTGATTGTTTTTGGTTTTTTTCTTTAAATTACGAGTCGTACATCGCTCTTTAACATAACAATGGCCGCCTTTGAATTTCTACAAGAAAAAAAGTAATAGTGTTGCGAGACTAATTCTACTAGTCACATGAACTCGTTTTTTTTTTTTTTCGTTTCTTATTTTCGTCACAACTGATTATCTAAGTACACGATATTATACGTCGCCAGTCCTAAATCGAAGAACATCCTTTACGTGGTATATTTACGAGAAAACGGAAAAAAAAATTGCGGACATCCGCTTCTGGTACAGTGCGGCAAAAAAAGTTCGGGACACCAACGGAACAAGGAAACGAAGACTCATCACTCGCCTTTGCCATCGTCGGGACATTGCACAGTTATGCATTTATCGATACGTACAGGGTGTCCCGAAACTTGGTGTCACTATCGTAAAATTAGTCTCGAAACACAATTTCGGACCGAAAAGTATGCGGACACATTTCGATTTGATGAATCTCTAACGAGTTATCGGCGATTCGAAAGATGTCACATTACTTTTTCGCTCGGAATTTTGTCCCGAATCTAATATATATATATATAAATGTGTGTGTGTATGTGTGTGTGTGTGTGTGTGTGAGACGTATAAGCTACGTATATAATCAGATGAAAAATAAGTAAAACGTAGACGAGTAAGCCAAAGCACAAATATCAAGACATTTCGTTTTTTTTTTCGTCGATTTTCACGGTCGTTAATTAGATCAGAAACGAAATATACATAGCGGTGATAAAAATTCATTAGCATGATTATCCTTCAATTAAAGACTCGTGGAAGCAAATAAAAGTCATTTGCTCTCCCTCGTGATATTGTAGGTCCTGCCTTTTACGTAATTAGGGTAAATAATTGTGGTATTTAATTCTTTTCCCCTTCTTCCCGTGTATGAATTAATTACACTGAGCGAAATTCCTGAATTCGCGCAGAAACAGTCTTTTTGTTACTTCGCTCGCTCGGAGGTTCTTTGCTCTGTTCTTTTCAGCGACTCGAGGGCGACGGGAAATTGGTAAATGTGCTGAACAAATACATTTAAAAAGAACAAAAAAACGCCAGCAGCAGCGTTTCGCGTTTCTCGTGCGACTCTCGTCAACGGAACGGTTGGAAAAAATCTCACAAATCTTGTCTTTTGGAAGTTTGTTTTTTTGTTCGAAAAAAAATGAAATTCTCTCAAACATCCTGTGTTATCTCAGCGTACTTTCGGCGTGTAAATGCAAAAAGACGCGAGGACAATGATCATCGGTAAAAATAGCTGATAAAAAAAACGTTATCGCTTGACTAGTTTTCGATCATATCGCATTCGGATTCGACGAAGGCTTTTTTATCACAACGTTTGTCGATATATTCGAATGAGTGTATAAACAGAAAGAGAAGAAAAAGACGATAAACAAAAAAAAAAACGACAACAAAATTGGATAAAATATTGAAAAATCTTGTATGGTATATGATTCTTTCCTCCGCTGTTTCATTTGTTTTTTTACTTCTTCATTTTTTCTTTAGCGACCGAATAAAATCGATGGTAAACCTTGGGGTACGATTCAATTGCTCGGGCCTGACTCGATCTTTTTTTTGTTTTTTTTTCAGCCAGCTCATTAAACAGAGGGCCGTTTCACTGGGATACTTGGAGAGAAAAAAAAGCGATCCACCATGAGATAGGCTTACATTAATTATCATCTAATAATAATAATAATAATAATAATAATAATATAGTGCTATCAATCGATAATAACCTAAAATTACTACAATAGTATTTCCCTCTATCTTAATACAATTTTTCTTTCATCTCCTTTACTAATCTTTTTCTTTTATTTCATTCCTTCCGCAGTCTTCCAAATGTATATTCACGCGCACGCTTCGTCAAAGAATTCCGTCAACTTCCGTTTGTTCCCGTCAGAAGGAAGAAAACACGTAACTCGTAATCGACTACCAGGGCGCGCGGAATAGTCAGTCTTTCATTGTTTTTTTTTTTTTTATATTTCGTTAATATTTATTTATGTTTTTTCTTTTTCATCATTTCCTCGATCTAATCGATAAGTCGGCAGATTATTTTGTTCTCGCACGGAAAAATATAATGATAAAATTAGACTAAGGTATAATCGCGAGGATATTGCGAATCGTTAATGGGTAAGAATTCAAAATTATGCTTAGATTTTCGAAGCCAGGACGTTTACCGTTTCGTTTTTATTCCATGCAGGAGATTGAACGTGACCGCGACGCACGATTTATACTTTGAACGTCTTTGCGATTTCGTGACCGGGGAATCTCAGCGGAGGGCAATTATATCGCTCGTTTCTTGCTCCGGAAATTCTCCCAGAGCGTTCAAAGTGGGAGGAAAAGGGTCGAGAGAGTCGCGAAAATGTCAATGTCGAATCGACAGACGCAAGTGCGAGCGGAATTATGAATTCAACATCAGACACAAGCACACCCGGAATTTCGTGACTCGATTCGCAATTCAACGTAGACTTTCAAAACTTTGTACTCTATTTCGACTGTAAATTAACGCGAAACTTTGTCCTGTCTTTTCGCTTAAAACTAAAAACCCCATTAAATCTCGGTTTCAAACTGAGTACTCGATTGAATAATCGCAAATTTGAAATCGCGGTGATCGATCATGCTCGAATTCATCGACTGTCCTTTTGCCAGCAAACTGCTCATTCTTCTCTCTCGCTCCCTCATTCTTTTTCTTTTTCCTTAATTACACAAACAAATTTGCACCCAAATTTTCCTACTAAGGCGAATCGTACAATCGAAGAAAGAAATAAAGGTGTGTTTGTGTGCGCGAGTGTGTACGTGTGCATATATTTATACACACGTACATACATACACGTACGTATCACGTTATCAGTGCACAAAGTACAAAGCATCTATGATTACCCACGAATAAATTTTTGTCGACGATTAAACGACAATATACAAAAAATAATTACAATTTATATCGATCCTCGATAATCGGATCGTATCATTCCCTTCGATCCTAATTTTTAGCAAAAAATTTCGTATCCATGCTCGTCAATGAGAATGGGCCTTCCGCCCTCCTCGTCACGCATCTTCTATTGCATACAAACGACACTAATTCATTTAAATCTTTGTTTACGGGAAAACCAAGTTCATTGATTTTGCGTTCAACCTTGTTTCGTCTCATCAAACACCGGGTTCTTTGTTTCGTTACAACATTCCTTCCCTTCGCTTTCGTTAATTATCGGCCCCCCTTGGATCGTTCGTTCGATCCAGGGCCGGTATTTCCCTACGCCGAGAGTTTTCAATTGTGAGATCCTTGCCCAGCGAGATATATATCGCGTTTAAAATGTAAAAAAAAAACACAAAATCAGTCCGTTCTTCTAAAATAAGGTTATACGTTATCGATAACGCGTATCGGAGCTTAAAATCAGAAGAATTCCATTTCCCGAAATGGATAACACAAAAACAATATTGCAAATATCGCACAGCTGTTTCGTTCTTCCGCGACCTTTTTCTTTCGTGCTTTCTTTTTCAACTGTACTTTAAATCGTTTTTCTCCGTTCTATCTTCGCTCGCACGCTATACGGATCTCCGTTCTCGTTTTAAATCCTATTGTAATGTATCCAATGATATAATATAATCCATATATAGACGTAGTAAATAGTTCGAAGGAAAGAATCTATCTTTCTAGTAGCATTTGGCTTGCCAAATTCTCTCGATTCGTCATAATATTACAATTGCGATTGAATGAAAATTCTCTTGAATCCAAGTTCTTTCTTACTTTCTTCTTTAAATCTCTTAATAAAATATGATTTATGAATCATTGATAAACCGTTCGTACGAAATTACTCAAGAACTTCTCCCGTTTGTCTGTCTTTTTTTTTTCATCGTGCGCGACGTCTCAAAATCTCAAAGGGGTACTTCGGTCAATTCTTTTTTTTCTCCTCTTTTTCTTGACTTTGAGCGAACGATACTCGTCTCGATTTTGTCGAAAGCTTCGCGCGAACATTTATTCGCTTGTCACAATCGTGCGACTCGTCGTTGACGAAGATTCGATCTTCGATCAGGCTCTTTTAGCGTTATTATTATTACTAATTGATGTTGCTGTTAATATTGTTATATATATTACTTAGAAACGATTATTTAGGCCTCACCGAAACCGCCGATCGCCTGCTCGGTCATTCGAAGGCAGAGCGACTCGAGACGCGAATTTATCTCCGGCTCTGTCGTCTCCGCCGAACTGCTAGAAGAACTGATAAAATGATCTCTCGGCGCGCTGTAAGTTCGTTGCAGGGTTCTCTGTAACAGCTGGAATTTTTTTCGTTCATGATAATAAAAAAATTTTCTCACTGTTGTGCAAAGAAACGGTCGCAAAATTGTGAATTTTCTTTGCGGAGATAAATCAAGTTTGCAATTCAAATTTTGTATAATAATATTAGTATAATTATATGTATAATCGAAAAAAAAAAATACACGGCGGTAGAGAAAAGTTTCATTGAGCTACTTTTATTTTGCGTGAAAAATTATAATTTTCTAAAACGGATAATATTAAAAGTAATACTCACCTCTAAACTCGTTTCTTGCAGGCTCGGTCTTTTCTCGGCAACGTGCAATTGGCGTGTATTATTCTGATTCATATTGTGGTTATGATTGTTCTGCAAATATGGCGTTGAAATACTGTTTCTATGAGGGCTGATCATGAAGTGGCTTATGTGTTGATGCTGATTATGCAAATGTCCGAGATTGAGGCTCGGTTTTCTGTTGTGAGGATTCTGCTGCTGGCCACTGCAGAATCTTCGATTGTTGTAACTGTGGCCGTGTTGCCATCTAAATTCAAAGAAAAAATCAACCAAACGAGATTTATAAAAAAATTGAGAAATTAACTCGGAAAAACTGAAACGTATATTTCTTTGTAATTGTGCATTGAAAAACATGGTTTTCGGGCCTATATTTTCAAGAAACTCGATTTTAAAGAGAGAAATATACAAATGGTCGACTGACTTTGGGGTTGGTCGAGGATTTCCAAGCCGACTGCGCCACTGCTGAATCTTTTCCTTCTGATTTGGCGTGAAACAATCGTGCTGCAGTACTTTTTCCATAACATTGATGCAGCCACAGAGAACACCATCGTCAACGCTCTCGAGCGCCAATCGGCTGCACACTGGTGTAGAAAAAAGAGATGAAGGTAAAAAACAATGCGATAAACAAACATTGTTAAATAATAGTGTAATTTTTTGCATTAATTATAATATAATTTTTTTAGTGCCTAGTTATTTTAAAAATGAATTTTATTTTTTAATAACGCTTTGTCGAGCAACGATGCGTTGATACATCGATATATTATTACGATCATACTAACAAAATCCCAATGAAAAAATCCAACGATTTTTAAATCAATATCATTTCGATGTAATGATTTTATTTTTATTTATATTTTGGATTATATTTTGGAAAGTGACAACTTACGTTTTCCGAGAACTCTAGTGAATTGAACTGGAATATCTTGCGGATCGCTTTCTACACTCGGTTTTAGCGGTGTCGTGAGAATCGTGTTGAGCTCGTCGAGTGTTGCGGCCAAAAGCGAAGGTCCGTGTGAAAACGTCGAACTCTGATTGCCATCGCGTGTCGCTTGCAACAAATCCTTTTCCAGATTGAACAACGTCGAATAACGCTGCTGTAATTTCGTTATCGAAATAGCCAGCTTGTGCCTTGCACCTTTTGTCACACCTTGCTCGGCTAATTGATCCTCCGTGAGTTCCAACATTTCCTCGTAACTCATCGTTGCGAATAAATAACTATATTTGTGCAAACGAAGTGTCTTTAACCAAGCTGGTACATCTGTGAATAAAAAAACATCGATTGAAAAATATTAGACATATGAATGACGTGCTATTCTAACGAATATCTTTTCAATCGAAAAGTATCAACGGCTCGCTTTTTTTTTCAACAAACCTCTCATTCCGCTACACAGAGGACGCGTCGAAGCTTCATCAAGACGACCCTCGCTGCCGCTGCTGGCGCACGAACTCTGTGGGCTCAGAGGACCGAGACCAATGAGGCTGCCTACTGAACGAGGTTTAATGTTAACTTTCAGCATCAATTGTTGTCAATTAACGATTATTTAGCAAGAACTAAGCATACGTGTAATTCATAAAATGCGTCCTTACAACGATCCAATGATAATTATTGTTACACCGTTGGTTATTTTAAAAACAATGGATATAACGATAGTATTTCAGAGTAATTATAACCGTACTCGTATTATCACCGGAAACACTGAAGCTCCGCGGTTTGTGTCTCGTCGAGTTGTTGGTGTTGCTTCTCTCAACGACCTCGAGATGATGAGGAGGCGCGACGGGCGGTGTGAGACTGTTGGAACGACGCTGCCTGCTCACGGGATTCGGAAATGCCACGTTGAAGGTCGTGCCTGGTTGTTGCGACGAAAACAAATTCGTTTGTTTGCTCTGCTGTTGTTGTTCGCGCTGTTTCGTAGATCGTTGCCACGCGTTGTCCCATCTTGATTGTAAGAAAAAAAAAAGAGAATGTTATTGAACATCGAAATTTCCGGTCTCCGCCTCACAGACGCTTCGATGTATTTTTTCCTCGTATTTCATCTCCGAAACACAAAGTGTCTAACCTGTTCGAGGTGTTTGTGTATTCCTCGAGGGTGTGAACGGGCGGCGCGGCGCTTATTTTCTCCTCGATGTGTCTGAGCCATTGGGTGAGCGGACGCCTGTCCTGACTAGTTATAGCTGGATGAATGAGGGTATAACCGAGCAATTGTTGCACCTGCTCGATGTAAAGACCCGAATTCGAACACTGATTCACAAGCTCGGGTATCGCCGCAAGATAACATTGTTTGCACTCGACGTCACTAGGACGAAGCAACGGTAGATGCGTTAACAATTGATTTATCGCTACTTCCGTCGGTTCCGACAGAAGCGAGTTTATAAATGCTGAAACAAGCGCATGGAGATTATTCTTATGGGATTGAAAAATAACAATTCGACAGAAATTTTGTTTTACCGATAGTAATCACAATATATATACAATTACAGCTGAAATAATAGTAACGGAAATATAATTTTTGGCCGACTTATTTCAGTGTTAACAATAATAACTTTTTCATTGTTTGCAGCGCTCACCAGGATTATTGGCGTTGGATTCTTGTCTTTCGAGTTCAGATACGGCATGCAAAGAGTGATGTACCGCCTGTGACAAGAATCTGGCTTGGACGGGTGGTATTCGACGTAAAAGAGCATAGAGGACGACTGTTTGTTCGCACTCGTTCCATTGTGAAAATACACGCGTCAGTTCGCTGACTTGCTCGCTGAAGAGCGCACCCGGTGACCACTTCATTTTTTTTACAATTTTTCTTTCTCGGTTTCCGGACACTCGCGTCGTTTTTCTCGGATGCCCTGATTTCTTTCTTGCGGATTACGCAGATAAAGTAGTCACCGCTTTGCTTGTGTGTCTCTCTTTCTAGTCAGCAGTTTTTTAATTTTCTTCTCGCAGAGCAAAGATGGTCAATGATTAAAAAGTGTGCCTCGTAGTATTCTGCGAACAAACAACAACATTTTTTCGATTCGTACGGAATTTGACAGAGCAAAACTTCAGAGGAGTTTGGAGAAATTTTTCAAGAATTTTTTCACTTTGTAGCGGAAAAAAATATTCACTTAAAAAAATTACAGAGCCGGGAGACGAGAGATACGTCTGCGTGTGACAAAATGTCCCCAAGGACGCGAGCATCAAAACAAATTCGAAATACAAGGGGAAAAAAAACTAAATCGTTTGTAATAATGATTTTCCTGAAACTTTTTTTTCTTTATGCCGTTAGGAGTCTGTGATACTTGCTTGAAACGCGGTCGAAAACAAAACTGCGCGCTCGACGAGACAAAAACGCGTAACTTTATACCTATTTATACGTATATCTATATGTATAGGGGAGACGCACCGCAGGTCATTCGCACCGCGAGCGCGAACTTCCATGTTGTGTTGTGGTAGGTAGTACGTGTATATATAGTTCTACGAAGAACATGCATACATATATGTGTATATATATAACGCTCACTAGGAAATTTTCTTCACGCTATGTTTCCCTGGCTTTTATTGATGTATTTTCAATCCTAACCATTTTAATAACGATAAAATGGGAGAAACACGCGTATAACCTTAAAAATGAGTAGAAATATTTATGCACCCCCTCCCAACGTCTCAATAAGAATTCCGATGAGGTCAAGTTTGTTTACCCCGTGTTGAGTGTATTTATAGCTCGCCTGCCATGATCCATCGCTCGCGATCCAGCCGACATATTAAACCTGCCGCACACTTCGATTTTCCCGTAGAAAGTTGGAAAAAAAAGTAAATAATGAAGAGCGCTCGATTGTATATTGAAACGTTGTTGAACCGAAGATGAAATGGGTAAATAAAATTGATTCGACCTGTCTTCTGATAACGAAGAATTCACGCGAAAGCTTGTCTCAGCGAGTCGAAAGCCGAGGGATTTATGGGTATCGTGCGGGTTGGTCCAAGGCACAAGAGGGGAAGCCGCTAGATGGCTACGCGTTGTGCCTCGCGTCCCTAAGCTCTGATATACAAAAACAACATATATGAGGGTATACCATATTTTCTACATTATAACGTAACGGACGTTCGGTATTTCAAGAAAATAATATACGACGTGTTTATTTCTTCAAAAGATGCATTTTTTCGAGTATCCCAACTCTAGAAATTATCGATAACTCCGGACATTATCAAATGGAAAAAACACGTAGTTTTTTTTCTTACTTTCGGAGCGATGTATATTACACCGAGTGTTTTTGTTTGGCAATGGATTTTTTTGTCTCGTTACCTCGTTTTGTTCAGCGCTGTTCCTCCTTCTTCATTGAGACCGATTTTGTTCACCGTTTTTAAACACTGCACACGAAAAAAAAATAAATAAAATTGTTACACCGTTACAGCATTTTTCGTTATTTATTCTCTCGTGTCGATATCACAATCAACCATGCATTTCGGTGGGCCTACGTGAGCACACTGGCTACGTATCGGCCGCTGACTCTCGCTGCTTGGCTAAAAATTCAACGAATCGCAGCTTTGCGACACCGCTGCGTAGACCAATCGCCTCGTTTTCTCTACTCGTCATCGTCATCGTTGTTGCGCAGGTTTCAAAAATACGTTCAGAGTTCAACCTCTCTGTTTTGTTTACTATACATGTACGATACGCGTCCTTTTACATAACGAGTCTCTTATTCAAATAAAGCTTTTCGAAACAAGTATATGTCGGAGGCTGTAAAAATGAGAATTTATCTTCGGGATAGATTTGGCTGAGCGCAACGGATGAGGTTTTTTTAAAAATGTGCTTGAGCTAAGACGCCAATGACGTTGTAGGCAGGAAGTGGCAGCAACATTTTCTAAAACCAATCGTTCAAAGTACCACTTCAATTTAAAAATGTCGCAAAGTACATAGAAATTAAGGTTATGTCCGTTGTAGATGGCGGTGCTCTTCACGTATTATTTCATATCGCAAAAATTTGATTTGATGAGGGGATTAGAGATTTTATTCTCGTTGAAAAAAAAGGGCTATGAATTAACGACGCGGAGCGTAAAATGTTCTTTTATTAAAGTTTCAGAATATTTCTTAGTTCGCTTTATTCATTGCAGTTAGGCAGACACACTTGTTGATTGAAGATACAACTTTGATTGCATTTGTGAAGAACAATGACAGGCTGTACCTAGAGAAATACTAGATGGAAACAACTGTTTCTCCAAAAAAACAACGGCCTGTATCATCAATCTGCAATGTTTACAATTTCGGTGACAAACTAATTTACATATACATTTTTTTATTATTTATTGAGATAGACGTACTATATACTTAGATTACAACAATGCCATCACGAGATGAAGAATTAGAATAAATAGTCATAATCACTTAGACCTGGATGAAAATGATCAAATCAGCGTCGAAACATGAGAACAAAAATTCATTTTTTTGATAATTTCAAAAGATTTTTGTTGAGTCATATTTCCCGTCAACACATTTAAATATTTTCACCCATTCCGTCGCTTTCGGTAACCAAAGCCCTCTCGAGTATCACTCGACCTTCCTTGTAACGTTGATTGTCATCTGTCGCAAACTCGTAAACCCAACCGAGCTTGGCGTCGCAGTTTTTACAACTGACGTCACGCACCATGTGACGTCCAGTCAACATTACTCTATCCTGGACCTCGCTGAGTAAAAATAAAGACATTATTCATCGTTTTATTATGCGCATGGTTTTAAAATAGGAACAACGTTACAATTCCAAAACTTCAGTAGGTTTGTAAAAAGATCGAAAAGTATGATTGTTTTTTGAGGTTAGCTGCCTCCTCGAAACTTTTAACCACCTTGCCGAAGATTAACGACCGAAGTATGTTGGAATTGCAACAACAGGTGCAAATGATTGCATAAAAATGAGTCAATTAATTGTTCAGGGATGTCAGTTTGTCATTGTGATAAAAAATAACAGAGAAACAATGTTGACGCCAACTTATTGCATGACCGAAAAATACTTCGCTGCAGGGTAGAAATAGTTGATGGAATATTTTTGTTTTTCCATACTTGCCTGTAATTCAGATTTACCACTTTGTTAAACAGGAACGCACGTCCTGTTGCTCCTGTGAATCTCGTACTTATCAGATGACCACGATTCGTGAGATAAGTGTCGCATGCATGGCATGAAAACAGCCGTGCACCTCCCATATGTTCTAAGAATATAACTCCCATATTGACGGCAATTTTCTTTTATTCACACCCAAGCCTTTAATTTTCCAAAGGAGACCGATTTTTCAATAATAATTAGAAGAGTAGAGAACTTTGCTCAAGCTTAGAGGGGAGACGTCGCCACAAAATCAACATGGCGTTTCGAGAACGAATCATATGTTTACGGACGATTGTGAAATCATCGAAGAATCGACCAATAAGATAGCAGGTAATAAGAGACCGTCCAACGGCGTTCAGATTCAAGGGAACGTCGATAGAAACGGCGGAAAATGTTTGAAAATTTGGATGTTTTTCGGCCTTTCGTTACAGTTGAAAACAAAAAAAAACACAACATCGTTGCAGCAATGGTACATCAAAATATGGTATTTTTATTACGCATATAAACAGTATAATGATACATGTACATAATATTGTATATGAATATATATTCAAATATACATACATACACATAATATAGATATAATAATTAATATATGAATTTTTGCACATAAATATTCATGTCAGTTTCAATTCTTTTTAAAGCTACTCAAACACATTTTGTGCTGTAAAATTTGAAAAACTTTTTCTCATCTTCAAAAAACCTGCTTATTTTCTATCAATCATGATTGACGTAGGCCTCTCCGAACCGTAGTTGTAAAAAATTGTCAGATCCCAACAGGATAAAAAAAATTATTGTTTTTTTTTAACGATAATTGGTCATTGGTTAGTTTTTATGTTTTTCCTTTACATACTTAAGGCACATTTGAAATATGATCATTACACGTTCCTCTTGGCAATAATGAATACTTCGTGATTGCTAATTAACCCTTAAAATTTTTGAGGCGTCGATTGTTTTTTTTCTCAGCACATGGAAGGTAGAGTTAAGAAAAAAACACGAAAACAAAAACGTTAATAGAAAAATAGAAAATATGAAAAATTCCTTTAGCCAAAATCACAGACGAGTCTATTACTTTCCGCCGACAGGTGTCTCTAAACGTCCCATTTCGATAGTCATGTGGTAGACGTTATTTTTTCTTCCGGTTAATATAAATATTATGAATATACATTCAAATATATATATATATATATATATATATATATATATATATATATGCGTATATTCTTGTTCATTACTAATCTTTTGCCTTCTGTAGAGATTACACGTGCACATACATAAAAAGAGAACGTGAAAGAACGACGCTCTACTCGATTAAATGGCCGCCATGCAGACTTCTCTCTGCGGATAAATACAATCATTATGTAATAATTATGAATTTTTAATTTTCATTGCATAAACATAGTTAGAATTAAATTCTCGAGTTGGTTGAAGTTTTGATATATTCAATTATTATGATATTTGTATGACAATTTGAAAGTCGACTCGCGACGGCCATTTTATCGAAAGCGCGCTCCCACCGCCATTTCGTGCTACTACATCGCGGTTCATGACAAACTTCAGGCCCGTATTCACGGTCGGTACTTATTGCATAAGACCGTCTTATTCGTATGTTAAGTCAAGTACGAGCGGACTTACACCATAGCTTATCGAACTATGAATACGGGCCTTGGATAAAATTCTTTGCTGTCTTGCGTTCTTTTCGATAAAACACACACATGCGCGCGCGCATACCATAATTGCGAAGTTTCACATTGAAATTTGCAATGCTTCATCTTATTTCCGTCTGAATATCGATATCGAAGGGCATTAACCTTGTAATTTAGCGTTAGTTTCAATGCATTTTCGGGCAGCATTAGCCAATTCCCCAATACCAAGATTTTCGAATTTGTATACCGGCGTCGTAGTTTCGACGTCGTAACGAATAGAACGTTGTTCAAATCAAATAACATAGAAAAAGAAATGCTAAAAATGCCCTCTGATGAATTTGTAAACGCAACCATATCCATTTTTTTGTCATTTACACCGCGGATAGTTTATACCAATAAAACGGTTATACATTTTGATTATATCTTTCGCTTTTCCTTTCTTTCTCCTTCTCGACCAACCAAGGAAGGTCTTAGGATAATACTGTGCCTTTTCCACCGTACAGAATACACCGAACGTTTATAGAATGTATATATACGTTTTTCTTCCTCATAAAAATCTATATAAAGCATTTTAATATTACGCAATAACAATTAAACGACGATAATATCCGTATTATCATGATTATCAAAGAGAATCGATTTTTTCACTCGCAATCTCTTTGGACCTGCCGTGATCCGGTCGATTATCGTCTCGATCGGAATCAATTTTTTTTCTCTGTCACGATTTCCTGATCGAAAAATGATGGAAGGAAAAAATTGCAATATCAATTCGACCGGACAATTATCGGAACAATTCCGAAGCACCATAGGCGCTCGATTATGAGCGTAAAATAAAATATATCTATGTTTTTCTTTTAACGAACTCGGATAATTATGACATTCAGTCGATTCAACGAGAATGCGTCAATTTTAATGGACATTACGTTTCCTGTTTCTGAAATTTTCGTTCTATTTTATCTCCGAGATGGAAGATTGTCAGGTAAAAATTACCATTCATACAGGGGACTTTTTAATCACGATAATTCATTTCCTTCGAAATTCACGCCTTCTCGAAAAACAGGACCTGGTGGACAATGAACAATCCGCCCAAGTGAATCGAAGTAACGGTACAGTATCTGCCGATAACGGATTGTTTTCTCAGCAAGCTTATCGGAACGATACAAAACGAATTGAATAAAAAATAAAACATCGTCAACCGAAGATTGCGAGAGTCTTAAATAATAAACGAAGTGAATATAATTCCATTTGGTTTCGCGACGTTGGTTTTTGTATTGTGTTTCATGTCGAATTCTCGTTATTTGGTGAGTTTCGTACGATTCGCAGCGATCTCGGCGAGACACGCGAGTGCCTCAAGATCCGGCGACGCACACCATGCTGATCAACAGAATAATGACAGATGTATTCCCAAAAAATTTGCAATCCGAAAATATATTTCGCATCATTTTCATGAAGAATGAAGAAACTTTTCGAAATTCTAATGCCCAATTCAAATTTATTTACGCGTTTTGATTAATCAATAATTTAAAGATACTTTTTTATGATCATCACGAAAGAGAAGCTACAGTATTTAACTCGATCAGAGAGTTTCTAAGATAATTTCCATATTTTGTAATTCAGAAGGAGAATGGCCAACTTTTTGATTTATTTTTTCAGGAAATGTGGCTTTTTTCGTAACATGAAGAATGAACTGCAAAATATTACCGAATAAATTTGAAAATACTAAAAATCCAATAACTTTGTTGGAAATGTGGAAATTGTAAGAATTGAATTTTTTTGCATCACTCACGTTTATTTTCGTCCTTATTCTCGTCATTTTTCGTGGCGCTTGTCGCTGCGGCATTCCGCGTTATACTCTGTTTTCTAGCCTTGCGTTTTTGGCTACCAACGAGATGCGATTTTTCAGTGTCTTCCTGTGCATCGCAATTGTCATCGATGCATTGCCTGGCACTTTCAGCACTCGTCTCCACGTGCGACAATGATCTATTTTTCGTCATCTCGATTCTAATCTTCTGGGATATTTTTTTCTTCTTAGTTCGCTGCTGTTTTTTCTTCTCCTGAAACTCTTCGAGACTCAACGATGGTAGAGCTTCGATCTTTTTCTCTAAATTGAAGTCCCTTTGAAGGAAGAAAAAATATTGCTACGGTGATATGCAAGAAAACGTTTAAAAAATAGTCGAGTTCCTGTGTGAATGGATCTTATGATTCGTCGAAGATTTTTGTTGTTTATATCGTTGCATTTTGTGTTTCTCTGAATTTCAACTTACTCAGCTTTGAATCGTTTGTATGACGGCCATTCGTGGAAATCCTGACGAGGCTCGGCACCTTCGGTTCCTGTTTCTTCGGGCTTCGACGCCTCGAGCTTACCTTCCGCACTTAAAAATTTCTCTCTTACAAAAATCGTCACATTTTCTCAAATAAATACCAGTATTCGTCAATCGATCGTTGTTTTCTCGAAAATTCAACGATAGAAATAAATGTTTCATCGACTAGAATCGATGATGAGTAATTTTGAAAAATTTGCTTGTCTTCGTAATTACCTCTCGGCAAGATGTTCCAAATCGCTGCGTGTGCTGTGTCCCCCCTCGCTGCTTAATGAATCAGTTTTTTCGCTCACGTTCGACGAAATTGAATTTCGTCTTTCGTTGTGACGTTCGTCCATTCTGAAGCGAGAAAAAAGTCGTATTTATTTCGAATTTGCCGGAATTCTGAATGGATTTTCACAATGTGTTTCAACAATGTCGGTCGTTTCGAGAAAAATCTTTGCCGGTTTTGTCGCAAATTTACTCGATTGTCGAAAAATGAAACACTGAGGTTCTTACATATTGAATCCCGTAGGACGTCTTCGTTTTGTCTGCTGAATCGTTGTGCCAACATTTCGTTGCTGCTCTGCCATTAATTGCTGATATCTCAGACCTTTGCAACTTCTCTCACCGCGAAAATGATTTTCCTCCGTCGTCTCGTAAATCATATTCATATCGTTTTTTTCTTCCTCCTCGTTCTGTCAAATTTCATTAAATATTAATATTCCGTAGAAAAAAAACGTTATATTCAAGACTCATCAGTCTTGCGATTTGATTTGAAAATCTTTGAGCAGTAAACAAAATTCAATTTCGGGAAATTATTATCAGCTGTTTAAAAAAATGATCAATAATTATGAGGTTAACGGGGGATGTTGGTTTATTCTTGAATTGATTCATTCAATTGCTTTGGTTTCTCATTTTCTTTACCAAATGATGCTGCTCGTTGTTGTTGGATTCGGTGTTAATTTTTTCATCGCAAAAAAGGTCGATTTTACACTTTCTCCTTTGTTCGTCGTCGATTGGAATTTCGGTGTATTGTTTTTTTAGAATTTTCGGCGGATCTTCGTCCGAGTTATGCACTTCTTCATCGTCGATCGTCTCGACGTTAATTTTCGGTTGATTTTTTTGGGGCGTGAAGAGAGAACTGAGCCCGCCAATTTGCGTCTCATCGGCTAATTTTCCGGGTTGTATTGAGCCGTTGTCTTCGCTTGCTTCCATCGAAGATTTCTTTGATGATTCGCAATCGGAAGTGGCATCGTCGAAATTATTTTCGTCATTGGATATTTCCAATTTTTTATTCGTCGGCCTCGTGCTCAACGTCCGAAGGGGCGGAGCCGGCAGTTTGTACCATTTGAAATCTGGGTTTGCGTTCAAAAACGCATCTTTGTACTGTAACGTGAGGAGGAGAAAAATAAACTTTGCGTGGCAACGAAGAGTAAAGAGTAAAAAAATGGTAAACATTTTCGCTATTTTCTCGGTATATTTTATATTGTTTTTTTTTATTTGTACACGATTCAACGAATTTTTAGATTGAACAAATCATTGCTTGAATTTCACGCAACGATGCAACGAGCGAAAGTTCATAATTAACTGACATGTATGTTTATCGACAATTGAGCATTACGAGCACGAAGATTTTACTAGACGTGAAAAACGAAGAAAAGCCTGCAATTTCTTTTTAAAATTAGTATCACGTTGAAATCTTTATTTTCATTGATATAAAATATTCCTTTTCCATACTTCTTGCGCCAAATTTGTATAAGCACGTTTCTGATCCGGATGAAGAATAGCCCACCATTCGCCAAGAACTCTCGTGACTGCACGGTTTTCCAAATTTGGAAATTCCTTCCTCACCGAGCTTCTGTGCCTTTTGCAAAATATTAAAAACGCATTCATCGGTCTTCTGGCATGATGTGCCGGCTCCTGAGAATCCTGGGAACCCTGGGCAAATTCAAAAAGAGAATCCAGATCGGATTTCGACCAAAATGATTCAAGTAATTTGACAAATAGTCGAATGTCGCGTAGCAATTTTTTCATTCTAGAAAAATTGGGATCGTGGTGCTTCTACATCTCTTTTCAAAATATTGGATTTGCGGGTTTACACAGCTGCTATGTTCTTATAACGTAGCTTAAACAATTTATGTACGGTTTGATAAGAAAAAATGATTGATTGCTTCGATTCAAAAGTTCTTACGACACTTTTGTGGGCCTTTCTGTGCGATAGTTTTGAGAAAAAAAAGTCATCGTAACTTGAAATAATAATTACATAAAAAATATTTTTGCTCATGTTGTTTATTGTTTAGCGAATGTTATGAGCCAAGTTGATATTCCGTCTTGGAATTCAGCTTAGACCTCAAGCATCAAAGTCGGAACAAATTTTCTATGCTGAGTGAAACCTTAAAAAATCTAGTTTCACTCGGCTTAAGGCTGATTCAAGCAAACCAAAACGCTTGTGGAAGGTAAATGGGCATTTTGAATATTACAAATAATTGTTAAAAAACTCAATGAACGTGATTGTCAAGTTTCTTCATCAAAAACTTTTTAAATATTGAAATACAATTTCTCATAATATGCTGTTCCGTGAAGTACCGGTGAAAAGAAATTTCTTCGCAAATAATCATTTGGAAAATGGTGTTGGTTTTGATAAAAAAAACTGTTGAAACTTTCGTCTTTGGCATTTTCTATTTAAATTAGCGTCTCATGGAAAATAAAGAAGTCTTAAGGACAGAAATTATTTGTCAATTACAAAGAGCGCTTAAATATTTGATTCTCAAACAGAAAACTTTTGTCGAGTGTGAAATAATTCTATCGTTAATATTTCATTAATCAAAATTTGCATTATTCAGTCGCACATGTGTCTTTTCATTATATTCTTTCGATTTTTCTGTGATTTGCTAAAGACACAAATGGGAGAGATAGCGGACTGAGAAAAAAGGTGTAACTACGTAAAAAAAAAATTTACAAAAAATATCAAGTGATTGACAGTTTGCAGCTGAGCATTGACAGCTGCTCGTGAAAGTGTTGTTATTATAAAAAAACCCGGAAACAAATTCATTATTTCCAAATAACACGATTTTGCAGTACGACTGTTTTTTTTTAATTTAGTTTTCCCCGAAGTTTATCGATTTGTTACGTAGAAAAATGTCAAGGTCATAAAGTCCCCGTGAATTTATATATTTTTTGGTTATATTCTTTACGTTACTCGGTACGTTATTATGACTTTTGACAAGGAACGTCATTCCTACGCAAAATTTTAACGACTGCAATATCAATTAAGATTTTCGAGTCATTAAAAGCCGAAAAATCCAGGCCATTTTTAAAGGTCATTCGACTTGATTCGTGGGTAATTTGTTTTATCAATAATAATAATGGTAATAATAATATCAATGAACAAAAATCGTAATCTTCGGTACTACGAACCTTCTGCTGTTGGTCGTTGGCAGCCATTTCTGAATTTCGCTTCACAATTCACTTCAGTGGCGCATAATGAAAGATAAAACACATTCCCCGTGACTCTCAGTCTCGTTTCCTTTTTACATACGTCTTTTTGTCGTCTATATTTTGCTTCTTTTTGTATTCACTCTGTCTCGAATTACGATGTTTTTTTCTTATCAGATTTTCCGAAGCATTTTATTTACGCATTTTGTGTCAGAAATTTCGAGCGGAAAAAAAAGGAAAGGAGTCGTAACAGCTGGTTTGTTCGATTTACGAAATCCCAAAGAGATTTTAGTTTGTAAACTTACTTTTTCATTTTTTCTCGATACAGACTTTAACGATTTCTACGAAGCATACGTATCATTGCCGGAAGCTATATGTCAACGATATGTGACGTTTTATCGCAATTATAATACAAGAAACGTCAGAACTATAATAAAAAAAAACGTCACACGAGAGTTTACAAAACCCGAGGATCTTGCATCAAGCGCATATTCTGACACTCGATCTTTTTTTTTCCGATATTCATTTTTAGTGCGATGTTTATAAAAGCGTCGAGTGGAATTATTAATTCACATTTGGAATCTTGGGAGTGTCAAGTTTTGAGACAGTTCATGTCCACGAGATTGATAAAATTCGTCTTATCATCCATACATAGTTGTCGCGTTTTCAGTACTTCCTTCTTCTCTCAAATTCCTCACGTTCCGATAAGTTTGCCAGTACAGATAATACGTTGTTTTTTTATTTTATAAAATTGTTATGATCAAGATATCAACGTGAAGTTCCGTGAACGTACCGAACGCATTACGTTTTTTTTGTAACAAATTCCGATCGAATGTATGAATTAGTTTGATTCAATTAATATTTAAGTTATTATTCGTGTGTTCGATTGAACGAAGCGTTCGCGCTGTACTGTCAGTTTTTTAAGGTTTTGGCCAAGGTCGTCGAGAAACTAAGGAGAGACCAGGAGAGACGATGTGATACGCATTGTTTTGTTTTTTATGTTAACAGCGCCATCTTTGTCTAAACATTCCGTCCACCGGCGAATGTGTGTGTGGGACAACTAGCGCCACTTGTGCAAATTTACACTCTTTCGGTACGACAGTTTCCCGTGTCACCGACGGATGATACATCGCGTGGCGCGCGCGTCGCCAATGTTTCTACTGTTATATATTGATCCATAACGGGCGTGTTCCGCTGCGACATCTAGTGGTGCCATCCACACATCGCAATATTCACGATACATTTATTCAATATGTTATTTATTTTATACTAGGGACAAGAGACGCGACCGGCTGCGTTTTCGCGCTACGGCGCTTCGTCTTGAATTAAGTATAGACCCCTAGAGAACACATTATAATTCGGCATAAGTAGCAAATTGTGGAAAGCAAGGAATTTTAAAAAAACTGAACAAAAATTTCCGAAAACCGGACATGGAGCAACTTGTTCAGAGTTGTTTCCTTTATGCGTGGTTCAATTTTGATGGAGTTGTCGATCGTTCTTTTCATCTGCCACTACTTTCGAGTACTACAGCGTCGAGCGTTAGTACTGCGCCTGCGAGACTGTTTACCCGCTCGACATTGCTGTAGAGCGGAAAGATAGCCTCTCCGGGCCAGCGTCGAGCGGTAGTACTGTGCCGACATGGCTGTAGAACAAAAATTTCCGGAAACCGGACATGAAGCATCTTGTTCAGAGTCGTTTCCTCTATGCGTGGTTAAATTTTGATCGAGTTGTCGATCGTTCTTTCCATCGGCCGCTACCCTTAAGGGGAAAAACTGAAACTAAATTTCCGACAACCGGAAATGAAGCATCTTGTTCAGAGTCGTTTCCTCTATGCGTGGTTAAATTTTGATCGAGTTGTCGATCGTTCTTTCCATCGGCCGCTACCCTTAAGGGGAAAAACTGAAACTAAATTTCCGACAACCGGAAATGAAGCATCTTGTTCAGAGTCGTTTCCTCTATGCGTGGTTAAATTTTGATCGAGTTGTCGATCGTTCTTTCCATCGGCCGCTACCCTTAAGGGGAAAAACTGAAACTAAATTTCCGACAACCGGAAATGAAGCATCTTGTTCAGAGTCGTTTCCTCTATGCGTGGTTAAATTTTGATCGAGTTGTCGATCGTTCTTTCCATCGGCCACTACCCTTAAGGGGAAAAACTGAAACTAAATTTCCGACAACCGGAAATGAAGCATCTTGTTCAGAGTCGTTTCCTCTATGCGTGGTTAAATTTTGATCGAGTTGTCGATCGTTCTTTCCATCGGCCACTACCCTTAAGGGGAAAAACTGAAACTAAATTTCCGACAACCGGAAATGAAGCATCTTGTTCAGAGTCGTTTCCTCTATGCGTGGTTAAATTTTGATCGAGTTGTCGATCGTTCTTTCCATCGGCCGCTACCCTTAAGGGGAAAAACTGAAACTAAATTACCGACAACCGGAAATGAAGCATCTTGTTCAGAGTCATTTCCTCTATGCGTGGTTAAATTTTGATCGAGTTGTCGATCGTTCTTTCCGTCTGCCGCTACCCTTAAGGGGAAAAACTGAAACTAAATATCCGACAACCGGAAATGAAGCATCTTGTTCAGAGTCGTTTCCTCTATGCGTGGTTAAATTTTGATCGAGTTGTCGATCGTTCTTTCCGTCTGCCGCTACCCTTAAGGGGAAAAACTGAAACTAAATATCCGACAACCGGAAATGAAGCATCTTGTTCAGAGTCGTTTCCTCTATGCGTAGTTAAATTTTGATCGAGTTGTCGATCGTTCTTTCCATCGGCCGCTACCCTTAAGGGGAAAAACTGAAACTAAATTTCCGACAACCGGAAATGAAGCATCTTGTTCAGAGTCGTTTCCTCTATACGTGGTTAAATTTTGATCGAGTTGTCGATCGTTCTTTCCATCGGCCGCTACCCTTAAGGGGAAAAACTGAAACTAAATTTCCGACAACCGGAAATGAAGCATCTTGTTCAGAGTCGTTTCCTCTATGCGTGGTTAAATTTTCATGGAGTTGTCGATCGTTCCTCTCATCCGCCGATCGAACGCTGGACCGGGAGCTGTGCTACAAAATCTGAAACAAAATTTTCGAAAACCGGAAATGAAGCAACTTGCTTAGAGTCGCTTCCTCTGCGCGTGGTCAAATTTTCATGGAGTTGTCGATCGTTCCTCTCATCCACCGATCGAACGCTGGACCAGAATCTGTGAAAAATCTGAAACAAAATTTCCGAAAACTGGACATGGAGCAACGTATTTAGAGTTGTTTCCTCTATGCGTGGTTAAATCTTGATAGAGTTGTCGATCGTTCTTTTCATCTGCCACTACTGTCGAGTACTACAGCGTCGAGCAGTAACACCGCGCCTGCGAGACTGCTACCCGCCCGACATTGCTGTAGAGCGGAAAGATAGCCTCTCCGGGCCAGCGTCGAGCGGTAGTACTGCGCCTGCGAGACTGTTTACCCACCCGACATTGCTGTAGAACAAAAATTTCCGGAAACCGGACATGAAGCATCTTGTTTAGAGTTGTTTCCTCTATGCGTGGTTAAATTTTGATGGAGTTGTCGATCGTTCTTTTTATCTGCCACTCCTTTGAAGGAAAACGCTTCTCGCGAGATCGTCTGATCGAAGAATCATTTCTTGTAAATTTTATAAAACATTAATGTGCAAGGGAGAAAGAAGGGAAAAAATTTTCGCTTGAAAAAATGTGCAAGAGAAGCTAGTTTCGTTCATTCACTCTTCTTCTCCCGAACAATCTCTCATTTTCTCTCAGTACAATATAAATTCAATTGTGAAATATAGTACTCTTACTTACTCGATATGGATGATTTCTTTTTCACAGAATAAATTATCGTAGAACTATAACCTTTGCTAACCGCGATTAATGTCACGAGTCGACAACTGTCAAAAACAGCATAAAAAACCGCGCGAATACAGTCTCGCATGAATTTCGCGGCTACGCTCATCACAGACCAATCACGAAACGAGTAATAAAACGACAACAAAGCATGCGATATTTCGATATTTCGATAATTTCGATCTATATCTCATCAACTTTTTATAAGAAAGATTTTGTGTGAAAATATGAGTTGGTCCCCTGATGTCGACTTGCTTGACAATAAATGTCTCTTCCAAATAATAAAGAGTACTTTCTTGCGTACCAATGGAAATTATACTATGCGTTATTTTTATCCCACATTTCCTACACATGTTCACATGTTCCATTCTGCCATGAAATTTCAAAGAACTACAGATTGTTACCGCACTTACCGCTGCAGTTTACTTCGTCACCACGAGAGTTCGGGATGAAAAGGACATCTCGTACAGAGTTCAACTTCCATTTTCATTATCTTTCGATTTTGTATTTAACGAATCATAGGACTTTGTTT
The DNA here is from genome assembly GCA_959613375.1 of Heteropelma amictum. Taxonomy (NCBI): domain Eukaryota; kingdom Metazoa; phylum Arthropoda; class Insecta; order Hymenoptera; family Ichneumonidae; genus Heteropelma; species Heteropelma amictum. Next base: position 26,882,983 of record OY390722.1, on the reverse strand, counting down.
TTTCATTTGGCAGTACATCTCGTGATTCGTACGTGACAGGTGTCACTTTTGATTGAAAGTGATAGGTAAGGCAGTATGACTCTCTCGATTTCACCGCACAGACAGAGGAAGTACGAGGGAAGAAGCCAAGCGCGCGCGAGAAAGAGACTGATGATGACACATATCGAATCGATTTCCCGTGGGTATTAAAGTCTCCCTATTTCAATACGACGCGTGCAATAGGAAAACGGATAGGATTTCCTACCCAGAGTACCGCAAGCCCGACATTTATATGCTGATATATTCCAATCTTTCCCCATAAATTGCGGTTCATCCTTGTAGGCGGTCGTAAGTATATAACAAGACGTACCTACACGAATTTGATCCGGCAAATTCAATCTTACATATTGAAAATCACCTTTTCTCGTCAGATCTGAAGGCGTTAGGTACACAATAGGGAATTACGCCAATACGTAATAGCTGATAGTGACAAGTAAAATAGTAAAATTCATTGCTATTCACGATTTCGCATTTGTATTCTACATACTGTATACTGAATATCAAAATATTAAAATAGCGTAGTTCGGAATGGTGAGTTGTAGAATCGAAAAACAACGAAACGCGTCATACCGTCAAACGGTAATACCGTATGAGCGAAATTTAAAAGAGGTTATGTAGTAAAAAATGACCCAATTTTAAGATGAGAATATTTTTGAAAACTCCGTAATTATAATGATAAAAGATTGGAATACGAAACAAATATGCACTTCTTGTGGAATCTGAATAGTACCGTCTTGGATTAATGGATTATAATATCACATATGTATGTATTTGATGGAAATCATTTCACCCATTAGCCTACAGGGTGCGCAAGCAGTACTAGTCTACCGCAAGCTCGCACGTAATCACGTTCAAAGTTTACAGATCCGCCAGTAGCAAACGGCGTCCGTGTTAAATTATTTCCTCCTCGCGAAGAAACGTGCAGAGGTCCTTTTCTACCTGCTTTATTCGTTCGCGTACCTGTTCCGTATGAACCAACGACGATTGCTCCTGCCCGAAGCTTTCAGCGGGTGGTAAACACTCGCTTAACGCTACAATAACGCGTCCGTACACATCTGTTGGATTACAGAAGAGGAAACAAAGCCGTTCACATTCGAAAGTTTTGCGATGCAATTTCCGAGCGAATAATATTCCAAGCTGAAATTGCGTACTTCCCGTCACTGTAGGAAACAAAATCTCATCAACTTTCCACAATGTTGCGTGTTCCTCGGTCGTACATGTTGCTTCTATCATTTTTCATCTCAACCTTATTTTTCAACCTCGATTCAAGCTTCGTATTTTCGTTTTTACCTCCGCCCTTTTGCGTTTCCAAATCCCTTCGATCGGCAACTTTTCACCAAATGCAATAATTTTTCAAGATTTCGTCAGGTGCACGCATTGATTTACGCGATTTTGAACCGCGTCATGTATTTTTTTTCAAGCTTTTACTCGTGAGTCTTGAAATTTAATGAAGGATCGATTCGCAAGGACGCACAATTGCGCGTAAACGCGACGTACTTTGCCAGATACGTGTACGACGTCGCTTTCGTTCTTAACCTCAAATCCCAACGCATGATTACATTACTATCCTTGAGTGAATATTACGGTTTATCTTTAAGCCGAACCTAACCTCCAAACCGACCTCGGGTTCCTTAATGAAGCCATTCTCAGATTTGAATCAAACACTAAAGTATATACATATATGTATGGGTATATGTGTTAGACACGATACAAGATCGATTGGGCCTTCGCACGAAACGTGTCTCGCTTTTATTTGATGGTATTCAAGATCGCCCCCTTTATTGTTAGTACAGGAATGTACAGGTTCAATGAGGAGGCGGCAGAGCCTCGCCTCGCTGATCCGCTAAATCGACAAGGCAGCGGTAAGCCCTTCGCCGCGTCAGAGCCGCATAGAAATCGCTTGCGTATTTGAGATGTTGAATTCTGGGAGATAGAAAGTTTGGATTAATCAAGAAGATCCTTAATAGAGACTTCAAGGGTAAGGGAGGCGTTTCACGGCGGTTGCTACGCTCAAAGGAATGTAGATTAACCCGCTAGTCCTTGTGAATTTCTCTCTTACGTATAATTGACTTTTATATTAGTTTTTATCGCATATCCTAACGCATATATATCTATCTTCGGTATGTACATATATATGTATAACGCAGAGTGTGTCTGCTGTGCGTTTGTGCCCTTATAACGCGCAAATCAGCCACCCGATTAGAGACACTCTATTTCGTTGAATCGTAAAATGTCGAACGGTCACATTTTTTCGTTTTTCTCATAAAGTTTTAGAGTTTTCGATGAAAAAATGCCACCGATATTTTTTTTCCAATAAAAATACGCTCTGCGAATAAAGCACAGTTTCTTCAATCGATTAGTGAAAAAATTTGATCGAAAAAAGTACAAAAATCGTGTCCATCGAAATATCAGCAGAGTATATAGTCTGCTGACGAAAACTTGAAAGATGTCGTATACTTCAGTCATAATATGCCGCGATGAAAACAGGTCCCCACTAAATTTCCACAATCTTGGATGTATCTTTTTTTTATTATTTTTTCCCCCGTCGTATCCGCAATTGCAACTTCACGACTTAACGGAATATCTCCTTTAAGATGGTCATAATTGCTACGAGTGTGTTTGGTACGCCCTGCAGGCTCCGCGTTTATGAAGAGAGATGGGGTGATTTACCCCGGAGGAATATAACCCGAAGGTCGCAGAACACGCCATTAGACGCGAAAGCATTCACTCGATACTCGTTCGTGCTGGACGGCGCCAAAAAGGCCCGTCGACGACGTCAGTTTCCCCATCGAAACCGGAAACGAACACTTTGCGCCGACTCACGCACCAAAAACGAAGTAAAACCTCATATTCTACCCGAAATTTACCTAATTGAGGAAAAATGCGTAGTACGGCCATTTTGTTTTATTACGACAATGATAGCGAGAAGTCAGTGGGGTGAAAATGTGCTTATTTCCGAGTTTCATAAAAATTCGAATTTCCACATTACTGACTTTACAGTTCTCTTAACGACTTTGACCTTGTTCCAGCTATCCTCATCCGGAATGAGGGGCGCAAGGTCGAAGATGCCCGAAACGAGGGGGACAATGAGGGCAGTGGGACTGAAAAATGTCATTTTCAAAGTTTAACAAAAATTCACCTCTCGCTGACCTCTCATAGGAGCAGAAGCAAACGGAAATAAGGTCAGTGACGGCTTAGACGTTTAAAGCGAAACGAAAAATTTGACCTTGGCAGTCAGCACTGTCTCCTCGTTTAGGACATCTCTGTGACCTCTCCGACATCATTTCAGAGCGACACAAACCGACGAAAGGTCCACTATTTTCACAAACAAGATAAAGAACGATAACTAATATCCAATGATTCAAGTATCACACCGCCTACCCTTGGCTTTCAATCACTGGATTGATATTGCAAAATCTATTTTTTATTTTTTTTTAATTATCGTATTGGCATTGGAACGTCGGTAAAGTTATTTCGTTCGAAAAGATTAAAAAATGCACAAGAATATCGTATACAATCTCGTTAATCGATGTGTTTATTCAAAAAAAGTTCCTCTTTGATCGAAGCATTCATCGAGACAAAATCGATTATGCTGAACTAAGAAAGCAATTTCCGTATTAATTCAAGATTAAACGAATAGTTTCTTTCACTTTTGACGTTTTAATCGATAAAAAAGTGTCGGAGTAATCGCCAGTTCACCACGTTATTTCCTTCTCTCTCCCACCCAATATTGGATTTCAGATAAGGGAAAGATTTTACGAGTGTGAACAAAGAATCGTACTTTGTGGGGAAAAATTCGATGAAAGATTGAGATTCGATGTCGACAACGAAATTACGGTATTTCATTTCGGTTTTGCAAGATTTCTTCAAAATGAAATTTGGAAAAATTGCGGTTATAAAAAATTATACTGCTCTATTTATGAATATTATTTATGTCCTCTTGAATTGTATTTTTCGTTTTCAATGACGAGTTCATTCTACAAAGACGAATAATAAGAAAACGCGCCGCGAATATTTCATTATTAGATTCTGAAATTTCAATTACCAGCGAGTCAGTTTTCTCGTTCTTTTGTTGTCGCTGGAGCCATCTTCGGTGCGGAATGTTTTTGTAAAATCTGCGAGACACACGTGGGAGTCTCTATAAGTTGGTGATAACGATTGACAATGGCTATAGCAATGACGTATCATTCGCTTATCGAGTCTTCGAGCGGCGACAGCGGCAGCCTATTATTTGACAAGCTCTATTCAGGACCGCTCCGGTTCTATCACCCAGCGTTCCAGATGCACGTTTCACATCCATCGATGATGTCCATTCGATACAATCATCTGTATCTACTTACATAGCGTAGTGCCAATGGTCGAAAACATTCAGAAATAAGGGATATCTAGCATACAGGACGATAATAAAATATTCAAACGGTAAAATAAAGAGGAGCTGAGAAATAAATAATACAGAGTAAATAAATGATCGAGCCTTGAACAGAGGAATACTAAGACGGTATAGTAGAAAATAGAGGAGAAATAATCGAATTAAATAATCAAATTGGTACAACGATAAATAAGGATATGTAACGAAAGTAACGAAAATATTCAGAAATAAGGGATATCCGTCATACAGGACAATAATAAAATATTCAAACGGTAAAATAAAGAGGAGCTGAGAAATAAATAATACAGAGTAAATAAATGATCGAGTCTTGAACAAAGGAATACCAAAACGGAATAGTAGAAAATAAAGGAGAAATAATTCAATGAATAATCAAATTGGTACAACGATAAATAAGGATATGTAACGAAAGTAACGAAAATATTCAGAAACAAGGGATATCCGTCATACAGGACGATAATAAAATATTCAAACGGTAAAATAAAGAGGAGCTGAGAAATAAATAATACAGAGTAAATAAATGATCGAGTCTTGAACAAAGGAATACCAAAACGGAATAGTAGAAAATAAAGGAGAAATAATTCAATGAATAATCAAATTGGTACAACGATAAATAAGGATATGTAACGAAAGTAACGAAAATATTCAGAAATAAGGGATATCCGTCATACAGGACAATAATAAAATATTCAAACGGTAAAATAAAGAGGAGCTGAGAAATAAATAATACAGAGTAAATAAATGATCGAGTCTTGAACAGAGGAATACTAAAACGGAATAGTAGACAATAGAGGAGAAATAATTCAATGAATAATCAAATTGGTATAACGATCATTAAGGATATGTAACGAAAGTAACGAAAATATTCAGAAACAAGGGATATCCGTCATACAGGACAATAATAAAATATTCAAACGGTAAAATAAAGAGGAGCTGAGAAATAAATAATACAGAGTAAATAAATGATCGAGTCTTGAACAGAGGAATACTAAAACGGAATAGTAGACAATAGAGGAGAAATAATTCAATGAATAATCAAATTGGTATAACGATCATTAAGGATATGTAACGAAAGTAACGAAAATATTCAGAAACAAGGGATATCCGTCATACAGGACGATAATAAAATATTCAAACGGTAAAATAAAGAGGAGCTGAGAAATAAATAATACAGAGTAAATAAATGATCGAGTCTTGAACAGAGGAATACTAAAACGGAATAGTAGAAAATAAAGGAGAAATAATTCAATGAATAATCAAATTGGTACAACGATAAATAAGGATATGTAACGAAAGTAACGAAAATATTCAGAAACAAGGGATATCCGTCATACAGGACGATAATAAAATATTCAAACGGTAAAATAAAGAGGAGCTGAGAAATAAATAATACAGAGTAAATAAATGATCGAGTCTTGAACAGAGGAATACTAAAACGGAATAGTAGAAAATAAAGGAGAAGTAATTCAATGAATAATCAAATTGGTATAACGATCATTAAGGATAGGTAACCGAAGGTCGAATCGGAAACGTACAGCGACGATGGAAAAATATTCTTTGCAACCTTCAGTGAAAAATCGAAGACGACGTACACGAAAGTAAAGACGTTCGGATTGAAAAAACAAAAGGTATATTGTATTTATTGAACATTACAAGTTTTGACAATTGTTCCTCCTCGTGCTTGCATCTCCCAATAGTTGCGCAATCGTGTGATTATTTCCGCGTGATCGCGTCGCGACACTTCGACCGCGGAATAAACACTTTACATAACTTCATCACATTTACGTTTTGCGGTCGTGACACCGCAATTTTCCAAATCAATAATTCTTACATTTCAATTGTATCAGCAAGCGAAATAATTTTTCGAATTTACCGAAATCTTTGGCAATCGCGGTACCGAATACATGGAGCGATTTTCACATCCCGCGACACTTTTCGCAAATAACAAAGAGAAGAAGGAGAGAAGAGTAAAACGAAAGCGACGTTACAACGATTGTTTACACGGAGAGATTGTCCCGAGTCTCCAGCTCGCCAGCTTTGTTCTCCTCCACACCGACGGCCTGCTTTTTGTCGCCGACAATTTTTTTTCGACCTCCAATTGTCCCTGTAACGTACAAAGATCAATGACGCGTTTCAATACATTTCCATAAATCGAGTGACATTTTACTCTTGGGGAGAATTCAACCAAAAACGGAAATAGACAGACAGTATACCGGAGTATATTTAGTTGCAACATAATTTTAAATTCGATGAATAAAATTAATGGTTATACGCGAGATGATGATTATGGAATTATTCCCACATTCCCCCTTGCGAAAGAGAAAACCGTGAATGCGAACGAGTGTGGAAAACATGGGTGAAAAAAATATCGATATAAATGAGGACGGACGAAAGAAAAAACGCTCGAAAAACTTTGTTGCGATGGAAAAACGATCGCCGTAAAGAGGAAAGATTTATATGCACGTTTTTTCGCGCATACACCTGTTCGGAAAACAGCGTACCCATGCAAATCATCACACGAAAAGGTTATCCGTGGCTGTGTGAGTTTACAAGGGTTAAGCTATGACGGGGAAGCGATATACCCTGTTGTGAATAGCCAGCTTTTGTGTGTACGGGCATAAGTAAGTAAACAAAGTGGGATATTGATAATGACGCGTCTGTTTGCACTTCGGTAAAAGCAATACCGGAGCCACAATGGCGGAACGTTCCTGATATACAGCATCTCTCAAGCTTGTAATTAATGTCCGAACGTGTTATTATATATACCTATAGATCTGTTAATATTATTCCAAAGTACCATTTTTCAATACACTTATTTACGGGGTGTCTCAAAACAGAAATTATCGTTTAAATATAATATCGACAACGAACTCATCGATCTCACGTTTGAATAAAAAACGTATTCAAATTAAATTGTTACGAGAATTGTGTTCTGAATGTTAATTTACCGTCTCGACATTTGTAGCTCTGGGATAACAGGGATGTTTTTTTTAGGTTTATTCGGTAACTAGTTCTAAACGCTGGAAGACTAATTACGCTGCTTCATTGAAATGTGTGCTCGCTGCGAAAAGCATTGTTTCTACATACGCACAAGGCTTATAATCAAAATGGTTCGAACGCAAACGTCCCTTATAATTCACGAGGGTCACATATTTGCTGTTGGCAAATTGCCCCGAAGTAGGCACTCTTTCACTTTTGTTTTTTTTCTTCCCCGTTTCTGGACACTCCTTCCCTTATTCGGATAAAATATTGATCGAAGTTGAAGGTTGCAGGAAGCATGGTAATTCCTCAAGTATATTTACTCAATGTATGGCCTTCTTCGCACGCCCCCAAATTGTTGGGTGGTTCCTTCGATATGTGGGCAACGAATGAACGCCGGAAAAAATGTGCGTCGTTGAAGACCGATGTGACTTACAATAATTGATGAGTCAAGGAGTGAAGTTTCAATGTGTTTTCCGGTGAAACGTGAAAATTCTTCGTTCTGGCGAATGTACGTGTTTTTACTAACGAAAATAGATGGATCTTGATTGACGAGGTTCAAAGTGCTTGAACTCGGGTTACTTGAGAAAGAATTCCACCGTTACGCGTACTTAATGGTACCGAGGAATAATGACTTGACCGATCTAGCGAAAATCCTTCTCAATAGTGTCACCAGCCATAGATAGGTGGCGTTGGATTGAATTGGCAAGTCGTGTCGATCATATGCACATTTTGGATTCACTCTGTAACCACGGAGGATTCCATTACCGGTTGCTCGACGTTGCTCTTCCGAGGAACCATCACGGGAATTGACATTTCCTCCGAACGTACGTGGCATTTCATACAAATATCTATTTATCAGTAGGGAGAACGAGGGGCGGGTGGCGGGGCATGTGCATCCCAGTGGATGAATATACGGGCGACGATTTCCCATTTGCTTCATCGTGAATCAAAAAGTTCCGACATGTCACAGTGCGCTCATGCACGTCGGCACTTTAGCGGGTATGTAATATTGAACGGGCCATTCGATAAGCCCAGATACGGCGGTTATCGGAGCCTGTGGATAAAAGCGGCAAAATGACTCGGCTGTCTATTGACCCGCGCGGGAGTAGCCGATAACAATGTCACGTACACTCGCCGCTCGACTTTAGGTTCGGCGTGCATGTGTATACACCACGACTGAATCGGTTCAAGGAGGATTGCGATTGATGAAATAATGGGAATCGAGCGAAGATCCAAAGTTTAAGAATCGGAGAACGATCTATTTATCGCGTCCTTGAAATTGTAAGAATCACGCGGTGAAGGACGGAACAAACTTCTTATTCTTGCGGTCCACGAACCGACGGTAATCGGACATCAATATCGTGCAATATCGTCTGCGGTGTGCGGACACGAAGGCAATCCCATTTTCCTTGCTTCTAGCGACTTTCATCAACGATACCGCGATTGTTTTCCATTTCTCAAGGTCGTCAACGAATCTCCCTATGTAGAAGTGCGATTGACAGGTTTAGGGCTTGACTCGAGTCTGAACTTTGTCCCCAACTTCCGCCTTATGTCCCTTTTGCCATTGTTATATCTCATTGTCGTAATCGCTGAACCGGTAAACATAACCTCCAATAACCATCGCTCCTATATGTTTGCCCTTTACAGAGATTTTATTGCCCACACATTATACAGCTATGAGGAAACTAGCAAGCGACGACAATGAGCGTTCGTGGCTTCGCTTTGTCTTGTGTGCAAACTCCCGTGCCAACCTGATGTTGATGACTCTCTAGAAGACTCTCCGTCCCGTCCCTATACGCATTACTCCTTCATTACGTCTGTCAGACTCGGCTCATCCATTCACCGCTAAATTTTTTTTCGTCTTCCGTCTTGCCGAAGCAAAACAGGGCTTATTTCTACCGTGTCCTGGGTAGGATCTAAAAAAAACTTTCTCATTCTTCTCCTGTGTCTATATTCGTATCAGGTATGGGGGCAGCACATGTGCACGCTCAAGCAAGTCCGTTTCCCACCACTGAATTCGTTGCCGGTTGACAGGATAATCCACTTTATTTCCGACATCATTCTTCCCGTGTTTTCTTCAGTATTGCAGCACAGATGTTAAACGCGTGACTGCGAAGATGTTTTACTCTCTTGTAAGTAACCGAGATAACACTACCGCTTTTATATTCGAGGATTATCCCGGATGACTTTCCTTTATTCCCAGCCAGCTTTCCGTTTAAAATACTTTTTTCACAGCTTCTCTCCATTTTTCTCGAAACCCCGTTGCGCCATCTGCGTACATTTCCTTCAGTAACCTTATTTACGGGTCCCGCTTATAATTATTTTATCACAGTTTGTCGGACGGCTGTTCCATGTTTTTGTCTTAATATCTTTCATGAAATAATACCTTAAATCTTTAACTCGGATGTGAAAACTCGCGTCTTATTATGCCCACACATATCGACCATCGGCAATGAAGATTATTCCATTGTCACGTGATATTTATTTGTCACATGAAAAAGCGATAGTACCACTTTCCGCCACGAGACGAATTAAATAGACGGAACACGATGCAAAACGTGTCTTTCTCTCATTAAAGCGTCACGAGCTTCAGCTATATCGCGAATGCTTGATTAAGATTTATACGATAATGCGCGAGCAGCTTGAATCGCCTGTAACCGCGTCGTATCTCATTCCGTCGAAGTTGCATGAATATAACGAATTGTTTCACGCGTTTCTTCATTTTTATCTGAATCCTTTATACGCCGAATACGTGATGTCCTTTTTGTGCTTCAATTTGATCCATCACATTTTTCACAGTATAGTTGCCCCTTTGTCCTGCCGTGTGTATACATTTTTTCTGATTTTTTCCTCGAGCTACGATTTCCCACATCGATAGTCGACGAAGGAAAGCATGTGGTTTCCCATGCTTCACTCTGGACTTGATTTTCTCCGAATACATACAGATCTCTGTTTACCCCAAATTCGCTTCGACCCCATTTCATCCATTGGCTTCCCAAAAAATTGTTTATACAGAAATCTTACACGAAACAGAATGGCACTTTGTGAGTCAGTCGTACAACGTGTGTTCTTCGTCAAAACGATTGAATAGCGGCCGAATTCATCCGTCGCGATAATTATATCGTATAATTTCTCCATTATAAAAATGATGATTCATCGGCAATCGGATAAGCCACGTCTATGAAAGTTTTCATATGTACGGCGGGTTCGTTCATAACACAAACTTTATTCCGATCTCGAGCTTCGTCAATATTGACTTCCGAAAACATTGATTGACCTTTGGAAAGCTGAATACACCGAGAATAGCATTTTTTTTGTTCGACGAATGAACGTAGGTTCGGAAGGAACTAAGAAAATAAACACAACGTCAAGATGATGAAAGTGAATATAATTTGTAACAAGAGAGGAATAAAAAGAGAGAAATCACAAAACAATGATTAATACACCATCAAACGTGGGTGTTCCCGCTGTCTTTGCTCTTTTTTTCGCGTAGCCAAAGCCCTCAAATGGTTCCACCATTACTTCCTTTTGTGAAGTTCAATTCCCCCGACGCCCGTGAGAGTATCGCGAAGCACGACTCGAGGGATTTCTTTTTTATTTTTCGCCGATACTCGAAGCGACTTTTGATTACAGTAAAGCCACAGATTCGTCCTATTCCCCATAGGAAGTAAAGACAAAACAATGGAGATAACGTGGCGGATTATTCGCTTTTAATGACTTTCGCGAGGGAGAAAATTCATAACAGGATATATCTCGTCTCGATGGAAAAGTTATTTTTTTTGTTCTCAAAAAAAGGAGAAAATCATAACCGCCATCGAGCACCCTTGACGTTTAATTTTCCACGGGTTAACATTCACTTTGGTATCGAATAATCGTTTTCCCGCCAGCGCCAGACGGTGGTAAAACGATTTATCATGTTTCATGAAATATTTCCTTTCGATTTTATTTTTCATTCCCTCGAGTGTTCGTGCGAGGAAATTTGAAAATTGCAACGGTCCCTCAAAGGCCCTCGGGCGCGCATATCTTATCGTTTGAGAATCGAGTGTAATTCACCCAGACGCGGGAATGAGAAAACAGAGGCTCAACTGCCCGAAGGATAAAGAAAAGTTGGAAATTCCGTTACTATCGTAATAAATTCGATTTTGTTTCCTTGGCTTCGACAATCATCGTATTTTTGCGGCTTTTTTCGTTGGACGAGTCGTTTCTTTGGTCGATAAGAACATAAGAATTATTGTACGAGGCAATTCTCGAGCATCGTGGAAATGACGACTGGATGCTGCTGTAGTTCGTTTGCTCTTTGTTATTGATACGTCGCGGTGACGTGTTTTTTTTTCTCCATGTTTTCCTTCCGCGCGTTTGACGTTATGTCTCTTCTATCTTCTTTACTCTCGGATACCCTGTTCCCTGAACACTCGTGCCATCCTTCTCGAAATACTCTTGCAGCGAGGAGCACCACACGTCACGCTTATTATTATTAAGCCCATGGCTGTCAACGTCCTCAAAGTGTATTATTGGCTACGAGGACGAAGTAGGACAACGTCGCGTGTAGGAAGTTATAGAACTATCCGAATGACATGGATTGTAATGTAACCTCGAGGGTATAAATACAAATTGATAAATATATATTTCTGTTATAGTATATAAATAAGATCTGACTTGTAACGTATCATTTATAAATTCATAATTGAGGAGGATGAATATTTTTTCGATTCTGAAGATATTTTAGAAAGACGTACAATATAAATGTCACATCAGTCCATGTAAAATTGATGAACACGCTTACTCTCGTGGATCTTATCATACAAATATCTATTTATCAGTAGGGAGAACGAGGGGCGGGCGGTATAATACAAATTGATAAATATATATTTCTGTTATAGTATATAAATAAGATCTGACTTATAACGTATCATTTATAAATTCATAATTGAGGAGGATGAATATTTTTTCGATTCTGAAGATATTTTAGAAAGATGTACAATATAAATGTCACATCAGTCCATGTAAAATTGATGAACACGCTTACTCTCGTGGATCTTGTCATACAAATATCTATTTATCAGTAGGGAGAACGAGGGGCGGGCGGTATAATACAAATTGATAAATATATACTTCTGTTATAGTATATAAATAAGATCTGACTTATAACGTATCATTTATAAATTCATAATTGAGGAGGATGAATATTTTTTCGATTCTGAAGATATTTTAGAAAGACGTACAATACAAATGGTCACATCAGTCCATGTAAAATTGATGAATACGCTTATTCTCGTGGATCTTACTTTGTATATTTGAATGCTCTGAATTTCAAAGAGTCTCATTTAGTTTACGAAAATGTACTCAAGCGCACGAACGCGAGGAGATGAATAAACATCGATCGCTTTTTGTGTCGGTGTACGACGATATAAAACCAAATAACATCGTAAATGTTCACTTTTACTTGCGCTACAACAGAGCAATTCGCGCAGTGGAATATCGTCCTGCGGTGTTGGCTGTGGATATGACATTTTTCGGATTCTCCTGGCTCTCCCTTTGTGGAGGACGAACAATTGAGCAGGAAGGGAAGTTGAAAGGGAGGCCATTGTTTGTGGGTGAGAATTGCATTCCACAAAGGTCGAGAAAACATAAAAACTATTTCTGACCTTTGGGTGTTGAAATTGACCAGAGAAAAGGAAGGAATCATCGTACGACGATAAAACAATGATACAAATAAATATGCATCGGGCCAAAATGAGATTTTTTCGTCATTTTTTCTTAAACAGGCTCAAAGAGTATTCTCTACCAGAGTCGGTGGAGAAATTTCAAAGTTATTCTTTCCACCAGAGGGAAACCCGATTGAAAGAGTTTCGGGAGAAGCTCCCCTTGTTATTTTCAATTTTCAGGAAAAAAAAAGCGTACAACAAATCCGCGGAATTCGAAGAATCAAAAATAAGGGGAAACTTATTGATCGTATCACTCGGCTCATGAGATGTTCCATTAAAAGTCAAGACATCCCCAGTTCGATAGCGTGTTAGCACCCGAGAATATCGAATGTTTTTTTTTCCCTAGATAAACCCACACACGACACAGCAAGGGGCTGTTATCGGCGTTCGCCTCATCTTGACTCGGGCGAAATGCTCACATGCCGCGGGGCTTTGCTGTACCTTTAATACCCTCGTTCCATCATAATTTGAACAATCTTAATCCGTGAGGCGATGCTCCGAGGAACGGCTCGTAATATTCGGGAAATTGATTTCGTGAAACTCGAATACGAATAAAAACAACGAAAAAGATACAACAAACGCGACTGGAAGAGCTGCGAAACAATTTGAGACATTTAAACGGAACTTTAGACGCGTTGACCTTCATTCAGGGTTGAATGTCACTGTCAATTATTGAAAGCCCGACGTTGCAGAACCACTCAATTTCCCAAGCTTTCCTCCGAGCCGTGTTTTCCCCTCCCCCGAGAACACAAAAACTCTATTGTCAAAGTTTGACCAAACGTTTTTTTTTTTCGTCCTTTCTGTTGTTCTTTGATCGAAATATTTGGTAAAGTTCCGTCGGTACGGAATCAATTTCTCCTGAAAAGTGCTGTTTTGCCCGAGCAAACATGGTCCAACGTAAATACAAAAGCTCCGCGACTCTCCCGTAACATTTTACCTCGTGTATCGAGGGACGGAACAAAATGTGTCTTTACCCGCTTTCAAGGTGACATTGGGTCGCGTCATGCTGAGAACAATTAACCAGCGGGACTTACCTCGATGTATACGAGAAGTATTAAGCAGCCGAGTACATTTTACAGTGTCACGTCTTCCATGTCTATCGCCTCTCTCGTCTGGCTCGACGTGGACCGATCATTGGTAATAACAGGTGCGCGTGGTTCCAGGGCTATCATTTCGGATAAGCAAGCGGTTTGTCTAGTCGTCACGTTGGCCAACAGACTCTCCTGCAGAGTCTCATTTCCGTTGCACAGTTTCTCGCTCCTGCATCCACCGGTATTATTTCGCATACAGGCGGTTGCACTCCTTGAGAAGCAAGGTAGAACCTACCGGATATGACAAAAAAAATACAGAAAACCCACGTGTGAAAAGCAGCAAATGTGGTAGCCAGTAAACATTCGCCTCCAAGGAGACAGGAAATTACGTCCAATCTGAATATCGTCATTATAATTCGGGCTTTAATGGTTGAACGACAATTGGTAGAGATTCCTCGAAAAATTACCATACACCACCGGACATACCCTGTATTCGAGAGAAAAAATAGCTGGCTCGTACCAAGCGTTGACCAAGCTCGTATCTCTCGAGCCCTGATTGGACACTGCAGTCCAGACAACTAATGTAATAATGGGCCAAAAGTGGCCCTTGCGACAAGGGATAATCTTTCATGCTCTTCGACCTGCTTCCGCGTCTCTAGCGCTTGGCCGCAAGCCTACCGAGAGGATACGAGAAACTCGCAGTGAAAGGGCTGACTGAAGGAGGCTCGATGAAAGGTCCCTAAGCCGGAAAGAGATCATGTCCCATTAGGGGCGCCAATTGATACAAGTTCTTCATTTCGCCATATTCAATCTCGAGAATCTAAGACGACCACGTGACCAATCCCGTCGATAAAATAGCTGCGAAATACAACTTCGCATCCTTCCGGTTTCTATGCGAGTATCAAAGAGACTCGTTGATGCTCGTCGGCAGTTCTATCGCTTATAATAGCCAGGCAATAACCGGAAATGGCTACGGTTTCGCAAAGTGCGTCGCGCCATGGCGTACGTCAGTTGTTTCATCTACGCTCTTCACTATCAGCCTGATCAACCAACTAATTGTTCCTCATTAGTTATTATAATTACTAGAAACGTTTCGACACTGTATAGACGCTCAGCGAGGGAGTGGCTCAAGGATTCGCGCGGGCCTCTTGTAGTATCAATCTACACTATCGATCAGACGCCGATTACACGAAAACCCGAAGCCCCGTGCTCTACGCCCCTCCCCCCTCCCCATGAAATCCGTCGATCTTATAATAATGATTATACGTTTACGTTTAATGAAAGTTTGTCTCGGGTACGTTATTTTCAAAACAGTTTTCTCTCTTTTTTTCTCGCAATTATTCTTCGCCGTCTCGTAAACAAATCGGTGTATTATCGAACCGTTGAGTTTTCGCCCCTCTGTAATTGCCGCAATTTCTAGGACCCAGCGCACCGCTATAAATTCTTACAACGTGAAGCGACAAATTACCGAGTTCCGAGTGATTCGAACGTGAACGCCGTCGTAGCCACGTGCGTATCGTGTTCCAAGGGTCATTGCGTTTAAATACATCGTAAAAGCGAACTCGAACTTCCATTTCTTGCGATTTATCGACGATGTGAGTTTGACCCTGATCACGTAGCATTGGGAGAGTCGGATCGTACGGTGTGGTTTGAGAATAAATCACTCTGAATCGGGTGATCATTTATCGGTAATTTTTTTTTCGTAAACCGGTAGGCCGGTAATTCGAAACTCGAGCCGAAAGAGTCCCTGATGATGTTTTTTCCTGTTAATCGTATCTTTTGTCCGAGCGGAGAGCTCGCATTTTTTTTTTATACTTCGGGAGGGAGGAAACTGAAAAAAATCCCTTTGTCCCCGCTGTTATTTTCAAGCGTACTTTTTTGAATAAACTTCGTTTATCCTGGCCAACTCCCGAGAATTTTTATTAGAGTTTTACTATTTCCGGACGTTTTAAAAATGATTATTATCGTGAACTTTCGTGCCGGCCATGATAAAACCTCGGACGTAATTTACAAGGTAGATGATGGTAATGGTTATACCAGGCTTTGGTTAAACGGCCGTCGTCCATCGGATTGGACAGATGGGAGGCCCGAAATAGAGCGCGTATCGTTAAGAGGCGAGTTTACCTTCCGAATAACGCGTTAAAAGCGATAAAATTTTGAAGGTCACTCATTCGCACGTCCGTAATAACGATGTTTTTTTTAACTCGGCAGTTCCGAGACTGTTTCAGTTAATATATCGCCTCTTCTCTTCTCTATGAACCGAATCACGGAATTTAAGGACATGAATCTACACGAATCTGAAGATACATCCGAATCGCATCTGTGAATCTAATCCGGCGATTTCGACGGCGAAATTCTTATCGTTTCAATGCTGGCGTGGAAATCTTTTATTTTCAATGACATATGACACGAGAAACTATCCTTGGGAAGGGGTGAAAGTTTGAAAAAAAATACGACATTTTTCCCCTTTAAGGTAGTTCTATCGTTTTATCGTTTTCTTAAGATTTTGTTGAAAATTTGAATACGTATTCTTTGATGTCATATATACGTGTGTAATAAATTTTGGAAGGTTTTACCACGTGGAAGTTGAGATATTTATTGGTAAAAATCACAATTTTCGGCAGTCTCTCGTAAGAGCGCGTGTTAAAAGTTGCATTTTCATCAATGAATATCTCGGCTTCTACGTGGTGAAGCCTTCTAAAACTTTGCATACATTTTTATGCAACATCAAAGAAGATTTCTTGAGTTTTCCGAAAAAATCTTAAGAAAATTTTTTTCGCAATTTTTGTAATTATAGAGCAAGCACATATCACCTGGGATGACCGTGAATTTGGAGTATGCTGTTCTTTAGTCGATTTGCAACAACTTTTCTTATTTAACTGAAGCCCGCGAACCATTTTGTATGTGAGAAAAACTGCAAAACAATTTCTCGATTTGAATCTAACGATAGAACTACCTTAAGGAGACTGCGATTTTGATGCTCACACTGTTCACACTTAAAGCTGTCGGTACATGTGTAAAATAGACTAGAACATAAGTTTGCGTGATACGATAATGCGATACTAGCGACATCAACGGCATGAGCGTACAACAGTGATGATAACGTACCTGCTTGAATTCTTTGCGAAAATTATCGTTGAGCCAGGCGTAGAGAAATGGATTGTAGCACGTGCTGCTCATTGCGAGGCAGTGCGAGATGAAGAAGCATAGTCTGTAATAGGACCAGTCATTGGCCGGTACGTAAAAGTCATCGACGACATTGACGATGTTAAGAGGTAACCACGATATACCAAAAATGGTAACCATAGCTATAAGCATTCGGTTCGTTCGTCTTTTTCTCTCGCGGTCGGCCTCTTCCCGCCGACTCGTTTTTCTCCCGGGCTTCAATCTCGCGCGATCGTTGAGCTTTATCGAAACGCATACGTAACAAAATGCTATTACGAAAAACGGCACGACGAATTGCAGTATCGTGGTCATAGAGCTGAAGATCATTCGAAAATGATCGTTGGGCCAATTCTCCTCGCAAAACGTGTTGGATTCTTCGAGCTGCATGTAAATGCCGTAAGGCAAGGTTACGAGTAACGCCGCGATCCATATACCGATTATTATACGCAGACATACTTCGATTTTCATCCGCGGGTGAAACGGATAAATTATAACGAGAAAACGATCGACCGCTATGCCAGTTAGGGTCAGTGTGCTTATATAAATACTGACTCCCTGTGCGTACGGGACTAAATGACAGAGGGTATTGCCGAAAACCCAACCGCCGAGAAACGTATAGAGCGGCGTGAAAGGAACTGCTAAAAGACACAGCAAGATGTCGCTGAGTGCGAGATTCGTAATAAACAGGTTAGTCACCGTTTGCATTTGTCGATTTCGCGCTACGACGTAGCACACGAGCACATTGCCAAACACACCGAGAACAAATATGTTTCCGTAAAAAATGCAAAACATCATTTGCACTACGAAATTTGATGTGAAATCGTTCATCGAATTTACGAGACTCGTCGAATTCGTCTTCGTTGTGTTCAAGACTGATGTTACGTTCGCCATTTTTTTGTTTTTCGTGACTCGAACGAATTTACAGGTTATCATCGGGAAGTAACTCTTTTCGATGAAAACGTTTTTATAACATCCGCGCGGTCTTCTTGATTGCGTATTCGATGCTTTTGTAACTTCATTTTCGATGAATTATTCTACAACTATTCAGTTTTTATCTCTTTGGGTATTCGTGGATTCGTGATATGGCGCGTCGTATGCACATTTTTCACTTTTTCGTCTGCTTATACACGAAAAACAAAGAATAATATGGCCGTTTCTTCGACGCGAATGTTATTTTTTCCTGCGAGTTTGAGGAATTCTTTTACATCTGGAAAGTGTTACTCTTTAGGATGTTTTTAATCTTAATGACTTAAAAATAACGGATCAAAAGATTATTAAAGTGAGGTTATGGCCGAACGACCTACATTACGAATAACAAGATTTGGCAATAATAGTTTTTCTTATTTATTTCGTGCTATGGAAACGAGCGTTTCGCACTCTCCACTGTAGCCACCTGTTGCAAAAAGTTCACAAACCGACGAAAGTTGGAGATCAACTCTGAGGGCGGAGAATTTGTACACTTGTGGAATAAAAATCGAAGATTAAAGGCTTTGACAATGAACAAGGTTGAAGAGTAAACTGTCGATTTACCGCCCTTCCTATCTCTCGATCGAATTGTCGTTCATCACGTTTAGCAACTTTTTAAGATCGAAAAACTCGTCTGTTCGAAACGTGAATCTCACAGTCATCGACAGTCTGTTCCCCGGATGCAAAATGTTGCTTTCATTTCCATCGTTTAACTCGTCTTTTTTAGATATTTTTATGTATGCATGTTTTTCCAATGATTAAGTTCTTTTCACTTTTATTAAGATCGAATAAATGTATCTCGGCGGTGAAATGATTTTTTTTAACGCGGATCACCGTGCGATATAAATTTTGAAATACCCGAGCGTTTATTAATCCCGGCGGATATTGTAATCTTTATCATGTTCAATGCGAAACGTGGTGCGGATCCGTTTGTTGGTACGTAAACGCGTCAACCAGAGCCCGCAGATTTCGGCCCGGCGACTGAGTGACGAATTTTGAGGGAATAAAAAAATCACCGGTATGTATACACGAAGAATTTTCTCGGCGCAAGCGTAGATGTCGCGCCAATCGTTGGCTATCGTAGTACATATTTAACTCCCCCACTACATCGTTTCACCCCGCCACGACACTATAATGCTATAACGACGCTCAACCTACTGTACGCTTTCTTACTTGCGCGGGGCTAATATATCCCTCGGCATCGTCTCGTTTTCTTTACTGAAATCCGTGGAATGGAATTCAATAAAGTATTACCCCAACACACGCTCCATATATCGACGATGAAAAAAAAAAACATTTTTGGGCTCCGGTATATATTCGTGATCGTGATATTTCGTCTCTTTCGTCTCTGCGAAAGCAAGGTGGTAATAAACAGATATTTTATGATAAATGGCGGGCGTTCGGGAAAAGGGAGAGATGAAATACCACTTGACGGTGGCAGGAGGGGGAGAGACCTTTTGTCTATCTCACTAAGCCATAAAATAGTATTTCCTTCGGTGGTGGAAAATTGCATTTACCTATACAACACGGTTTATTTACGATCTCCACTCGAATTTGTGTCTCGGGGCAAACATATTCACTATTGAATTAAGGAAGGACGAACGGACGATTCGTCAGGTAAAGAGAGATGATACTTTATGGGTGAAAATACCCAAGGGGCGGTAGGTATTGCTTATTCCATCAATCAGCCATTATAACTCATCCGCAAAGAAGTATTTTTCGATCGAGCTTTGGGGAAAGAAAAGCGAAATAGTAAATTTAAGTGGCAGAGCTGCTATGGCTAAAGCGG
Source organism: Heteropelma amictum (assembly GCA_959613375.1). Lineage (NCBI taxonomy): Eukaryota > Metazoa > Arthropoda > Insecta > Hymenoptera > Ichneumonidae > Heteropelma > Heteropelma amictum. The sequence continues at coordinate 26,862,919 of OY390722.1, read as the reverse complement.
CTGCAGGAATTATGACTCATGGGGGAAGTCTTAACCTCGCCGTTAGATCTGCGTCCGTTTTTAAACTCATCACACACAAACACGCCCGTGCATGCATGTGAATATGTCTACATGTGTGTGTGTGTGTGTGTGTGTTTATACAAAGATCCGTCGGGATAATGTTTCAATCGTTATTTTCAAACTTTTCCCAAGTTTCTAGTATTTTGCCTCATAAAAGTCTGAATGATTTGTTTTTTTTTCAACATCATTAAAAATAGTTTTTTCGAGGGGGTAAAGTATTCAATTCGGTTAAACGGTTTTCATCGTGCAGCCATTTTCAATGTAATTCCAACGTTTTCCTATTAAAAATAATCGTAACGACAATCAGAGGAAAAAATGAATTTATTCGCGCTCAATTAAAAGAAACCAACGAGCGATTCAAAATGGCGTTTGTGAGTGATTGTCGTTATTTTCGGTGTATTATATTCGAGTAGTACGTTCGCGATCTGACTAGCTGAATTTGACGACATTTATTGTATCATAAAATGAGATTTACAGTTGCAGGTTTTACGAGTCTCGAGGACGGACAATCTATCAGAACAAAAACTGTTGCACCGTCCCTCGATGAAAGATCGTTTGGGCTTTGACAGCGTTTGGCGGACTATCCCGTGAAATCACTACCGCTTATGTCGCAAACAGGCAAAACTAGTTATCGACTGAATTCGAGAATTGTTACGGCGGAAAATTATCCGCGAATTTAACGCGCTGGTTTATATGTTTCATGATAGCAAATACCGCCCGAGCGCGAGAACAGCGCGCGTCTCGACTGCGGACATATGCGGTAACTCTGTGTTGATTTTTAATGAGAGACCTATTGTACTATCAGTCGGTAAATATTATTGATCGTCAGTAAAAAAAAACAACATTGATTTTACGTAAAAGAATGTACGTTGTGTGCCGGAATTAACAAAAAAAAGGTTAAATATTTGAGGCTGATGGGGAATAAGAAAAAAATCGATTATAAAATACAATAGTTTATTAATAGTTTACATCCTCCATGTAGTTATATATTTTTTTCCACCGTTTTTGCATTAATCCCATTTCACTCATTAATCGATAATAAACTACATGCTACAATGTCAATCTCACACTAGCCGCAATTTCTCGCATTGTCCTCATGTCTTATTATTATAATTTACACTAAATTGTTAGACCCTCTAAATTCGTACATCACAAGTTTAATAGATCTCTTGTTATCATCTGGATATCGTGTCTTTTCATCTACACGAACAAGCATACTTGAAAAATTACACTCATTTCAATCACACGAGATGATGACTCACAATTTTATTTTATTAATTTCATTCTTCATTATATATGTATATATATATATATATATATATAATATTTATTTTCATTTATATCATTTGTCACCTTGAACAATTTTACCTTTCTTCGTCACAAAGCTCTATGAAGCACTGCCGGGTGTCTGTGACGAGATACAATTTTTTTTACAATTCGAAGAAAATTCAATAATACCGAAATGATGTACAGCTGAAAAATTCATTTGATCGAACTCGAAATATCACGAACGAAGAACGTACCAAATTGGCAAAATAAATTTCCGTCGATGACTACGATTGCTCGATGGAAATTTTTTTCCACTTTCCAACCCTTCGTAACTATTCATTCGGAGAAGAGGCGACAAATAATCGTGACACACACGTGACAGAATCGTGAATAGATTATTGTAATTTCATGTCACACCGTTAAGACCGTTCACCGAGGTGCTTGTTTGAAAAGTGTCAAGTGCCAATGTGTTTAAATTATAACGCACCTTTTATCAATTGAATTTTCGTATTTTACTATGTACAAAAACAACGCGAGGTGCAAGAAAATTCTCCATTTCTCGTGAACATTTTCGTCAACGATTTCCATATACACTCGTATATATAATTTGTTTTGTTACTCGATAGAAGAACATATTTTCGCTCGGAAATATTTTTATGACCGAATTATCGTGAATACTTATTGTGAAAGAGAGTTTTTCCCTTTTTTTTTCAACACATCGAAGGAATTTTCATATTTTCGTTGTCCTTCAACGCTCTGGATAAAATTAGTCGCAAATTAGCAGCCGAAAAACGACCAAAACAAGGACGGTCGAAAGCTTCGACCGCTTCTGAAAATACAAAACGATCGCACGGGCGAATTTTTCTCAACAAAATGTGTAACGTCTTAAGGACTCGGAACAATGGATTATTGCGAAGATCCGTACGATCTTTGTTTTTTTTTTGCGTATTTCCGTTTGATGTTTTTTTATTTAAAATTTTTTTAGCGTCTTCCTGGAAAAAAAGATTTAATTTACATTTCGCTATGGCAAAAATTAATTTACCGTTTCAAGTACAAATGTCTCTAAACGAAAGTTCAAATATGGCGAGTTAATGGAGTTAAATGAACGCAGTAATGAGTTTGCTGGTTATACGAAGAGAGAGAGAGAGAGAGAGGGAGAGAGAGAGCTCTGATGTAATAATTATTGATTTATACGGACTTCGTGCTCAAAGCTTCAAAAAAGGACAACAATTCATGATAAGGAGCTGCTCGAATTAGCAGCAAACGACGAAGCTACAACCTCGCTTGAATTTTTGGAATAAATATACGGTGGCGTCGCGATATTATTATTATCGGTAGTAATAGTAATAATAATAATAATAATAATCATAATCATAATATTAAAAAAAAGGTGACGATAGGATTTGAAAGAAACGTTAATAAATCCTAAGCTATTGCTCGCTGATAATTGGAACAATGGGTACTGTACAGAGTCTTGAAAACTGAGGTGAAACTCTTGGTCGAAAGACGTGGGAGTGTGGCGGAGGGGGTGAATTAAAATCACAGCCGAGATATATCGCGAAACGGCTTATCGGGAAATTGCTGTACAAACCCGATGACGAATAAAATTTTGACGCGAATGACTGTTGCTTTTTCAAGGAGTTTTCGATTCGGACAAAAATCAAATGTTCAATTGGATGTTACTGTAACAAAATGATATTTTCGTCGACGTATGATGGGTTTTTTGAAATTTTCTACATCCAATAATCCTGCTACCACGAATTATTCGACGGATATTCGTGTTGATCGCAGGAGAAAAAGAATCAACGTTACGTTCATTTGTACTAACCAGTTGAGACATATACACCAGCCATTAGTTCATAGCAATGATGCAACGCGTTAAAAAGAAATTAATTTAAGTAAAAAGTAAGACGCAACTACTGACTAAATTTCGAAAAAAAACATCTCGAGTTTGAATTTCGATGCATGTTTCGATACTTTTTTGCCATCAAAATGACGATATCATTCGCATTTATTGTAAAAAAAACCAAGCACGATAAGAAACGAAAGAAAATACCTAAACGCAGCTAGATCGTACATTTATCATTGGAAAATACCCGAATTAATGTGAATAATATACATCGAACAAGACCGAAAAAAAACGAGGATCCGCGTTGATGACGGTCGACGAGAAAAAAATTAATATCTCGATCACGTATTGAAGAAAAAATATCCGTCTTAATATACGTTCTTTACTGAGGATAGAAAAATCGATATAATTCACCGTAAAGAACCGGAAATACAATTTGACGCGAATGGGCGCTCTTTTTCCGAAATTGTAACACGCCATGACCTGAGACAAGCGAGAAACATTGCGCGGCCGTGCTGCCGCACAACGCGCCTGGCTGCATGCAGCGTCGTCATTCGCTAGGCACTTCCCCCACCGCGCGCCGCGCCAACCAGCTCGCGCGCTTTCGCCGCGAAGTGGGGAACATTTCTCGTAACAAAAAAAATATCCGATAAATCGACGAAGGTAGAAAAAAGATCAAATAATCGCGTGATCGTTGCTGTTGGGGTGAAAAAAAAGTCTAAATGTAACGATTCTATATGGACAGAGTCTCTTTGATGAGCTTTTTCATGGTGTTGCCCATTGTGGTACTCGTTGGTCCGGTCGTCGTGTACGATACTTTGAAGAGATAAGGCTGTATGTCGGGAAACGAGGTGTCGAATATTAAATCCAATTCAGCCTGATTCGGCATTTTTGGCAAATAATCGTGACGATTCATTATTTCAGTGATGTAAAGTATTTTGTCGGTCAATAAATCGCCGACTTTTTCGCGGCATATCTGTCGCTCGTGCTCGGTGGCAAGTTTTATAAGCTCAAGACGCACGGTCCACACCTCCCACGGTATACACTCGGGCTGAAATGGCCAACGGTTTTTTTTCTTCTGAAAGAATTCCAGAGATATCTGTCCGGAACCGGGACTGTCATTCGAGCGTAGAGCTTCGGAAAATTCTGATATCTCACGCTTCAACATTTGATCAAGATGCAACGAGGAACAACACACATATGTGAAATCGATAAAGTCACAATCTACATCCTGATAACCGACCGTACCGACAGAATAACTGCCTTCTTGTTTGTACTTGAATTTTCCGAGGCTGCGATGAAAGAGTACGCTGTGAAATATACTCGCGACTGCCTCATCGACCTGACGTCCTTCCATGCTCAACTCGAATAGTTGCGTTCTCGCGTTCATTTTACGAACCTGAAATGTTGAGGTTATGTCTCGTATTCCTTTTTTCTCTTTTTTTTTTATCTCCGATTGAAAAATTGTACAATAACAATTGTGAATCGAGAAATGAAATTGATTTTTTTGTTAATCAGACGTGATTCAATTCGCTTCAATTTCGTTGTATGTTAAATGATAATAAAGCGTAATAAACGAACGAGCGTGTACTTTATTATGATTAATCAGTATTATGAATCTGCGAAAATAATATACACGTACTTGTTGGTATTGTTATTGGTATTCACAAATTCTTTGATCAGCAGGAAGAATAATAATAAATGGAAGTAAATCACCGCTATTTTAACCGTGCTATATCACTATTATCATTAATGTTCACATTTAAACACACTAATCTGTTATGTATTGATAAAAAAGAATAAGAATAATGATTGAATAATTGATGAGAAAAGTCTCAAGCAACAGCACTCACGGGATTGCTGTTTGTGCTTCTCTGTTCTTTGCATGGAAAAAAGTTAAAAAATGCGTTCATCTGGGAAAACTAACCTCAAAATAACAACGACAAAATTATTCGAGGAAAATCAATCGGATTTTCGTCAAAATGAAATGGCTCTTTGAAACGAAACAAGAATACGTAATAATGAAATAATTTTGACGAGGTTAGATATATGTTTTGCATTGGAAATTATTACTCGTTAGGCTAGAAAATCGACGAAAAGTGTCGACTCACGTAGAACAGCATACATTTTCTCGCTCGTCAACGCTCTTCATTATTTTTTTTCATCGACAAATTTATACACTCGTTTCCATTGACGTTTAAATGTACAAAAAAGAGTAATATTCGATTTCCAGTATTTTTAAGAACATAAGGATGAATAAAAATTTTATGGAAAATAAAATGATAATTTACCTCGATCTTTTCAGTCCCTTCTGCTTTCCCACTCGAGTGGGATTTTGATCGCACATACGCCGAAAAAAACGAAAAAAATTTCCGTTGCTACTGAGAAGTTTCGATGAAAAACGACAAGGAAGTATTCCTTGAGGTCATTGAGGGTCAGTCCGTGTTGCGGTTTGTCGTCTCCAACGCGTCGAATATTTTGATATTTCTCTCCATCGATTTAACGTTTACAAATCAACGCGCACTTTTCCTTATTCGTATTTATTTTGATTCGCAGTCACCCACAAATTGTCCGTGAATTATCGATGAAACGCGTTAAAAAAATCACAACACTGTATTCGTTGCAATCGAGTCCCACATGATTCTTTGTAACTCATAACCTCAAAAAAATATATGTTCGCTTGTTTTCATTGAAGAATAATTTAATAATGAGACTAGTTTTCACTGAGAACGCAATGATTTTCATTATTGATTATTGGACGAATGTCTGACACGCATTTTTTGTCGGTAAACAACAGCTGTGCGATAGCCTCGCGCCATTTTGAAGCTTCCGGAATTCGCCACTTCACGCGAGGTTACCAAACAAACTTGATCCGCGGTCAGCTGCGTACTGATTTTCCGAGTGTTTCTCCGTTACGTTTCATCGATGAAACATTTTTTTCGTCACTTTGAGAGATTTGATTTCTTGGACTAGAGATGATGCTTTGTTTTATTGAGGGAAAATGTTTAAACACATATGGGATGATTGGGGAAAAAATTGAAAACAATGAAATAAAAACGGTGTAACAAGGGCGAGGGACGGTCACTCACGGATCACGTGATTTCTACATCTTGAAATCGCTCGGTTGGTTTGAAATTCCGAAAAAAAAAGAAAATCAAATTGTTTTTGGAGATTTTCGGCGCCGCGCACGTACGGGTCGATCGAGTCGCGACATGTGTAGCTCAAATACGATAATTTCCGTATCACACTGACAAACCGTTGACGGTTTCGCGATGACTTGTCTTTCGTTTCGTTTCTTTTACGACGCTTGTTACAAAAGAAAACACCGAGGGTTTCGACAGGAACTCGAAACTGATGCTTGCTTACAACTAGGAGATCTCGTAGCTCGTAGCGTAGCGCTTTTGTTCGTATGCACTCGACATACTTCGCGAAGAACCGTGCAGAATGCGCGCGCATAACGTTCTTATTGGTCGAGAATAGATGTGCAAGAATTGTTGGTGCAAGAAACCCACACCTACATCGCTGGAGATGGATGACTTTTTGTTAGGCCGTCGTTCTTTTATTTCGTTCTTTATTAACCCGAAAAAACAACGCGCGTATTCGTATCAGTAAAATCGATGTCACTTCTCTATCAGTGAACAAATATTTTGGCATATTTCTTTAAGAAAAATCAGCTATCGAGCATGTACGCTTTGATCCTGACGACTAAACCGGATCTGAAAATCATTGATAAGAATAAGTTGCACATATGTCGAAGACCCAATGTTACGTCATGGCTCTTTCTGTTCCGTAAGAATTCGAAAATGATTATTTAACCTCGATCTGTATTCTTTGAAAATTTCTCGAAAAAGGTATTCGACTTTCGATACCATTTTTCGCTTCAAATGGTCATGCGAATTCTACTTTTTTACCTCCCCTTGCAGTTTCGGTTATCGTATTTTTTCAAATTTTCCGCCGTTTAACGAACAACGCGTTCTTGATACTCGTCTCCCTGTTGGGTGAAATTTTGTTCGGTCTTGATACGCTCGGCGAATGGGAAGACTTTCGTCTGGATAAGTTAGAAAACAGAGCAACGTTCGAACGTTCAACATGGAGCGAATTGTTGTTATTTCGAAAAGTTAAAAAAATAACGATGAAGCTGAGTGAAATACGCCATGTGGGTGTATCGATAAATACGGGATTGTTCATACTATGCCGAGATGGCAAAACGTTACGTCTTGACACGTGTGGTCTCAATCGTCATGAAATACAAAAACATCGAAAGGAGCTGATTTTTTTTTTAAATATGGATAAAATCCCACGCTTGAATGAACTTCGACTCGATCCATATGAGAAAATCGTCGTTACGTCGGATTCCGAGGACGATCACCTTTGGAATTTCCCGAAATCAAATTTTTCGAAAAACGACAAATCAACGACGAACTTACGTAATCGCGACGAGTCGTCGCTAGCAAAGAATTTGTCGGTTCATCGTTCGGGCGTTTCGAGCTACGAAATTGATTCGAAGAGTCAACAGGAGCATTCAAAACGTGGGAGATTTACAGAAAGATATTTCATCGAGCATGTTTATTCTCCGTGTACGAGACACGAAATCGAAGGTTCGCGAGCGCCTCCACACGACGAAATGACGCGTGAGCATCGTTTATAGACGATCCAGTGAGCTCTAGCGATCGTATGGAATTTGAAAAAGTGAGTTTTCATTCATTCAAAAGTGCCATATCAATAATTAAAACAACAGTTTTGATTCCTCTCGCATTCACATTCCTCCAGCACATTTTCCTCTTACGTTTTTTATTGTTATTATTATCATATGTATAATATTCACACACGTATTTTATATCGATATTTCATGTTTCTAACTATCGAATTTGCGAACGATTTATGAATTATTCAATTACTGATAAATCTTCAACCGGAATCGGAGCAAGAAATGTTTACACTACTTTCTTCATTTTCTAAATAAAAGCGTGAAAACAACATAAACGGTGAAATTCCAACATTTTTTTTGAAAATGGTCCAACTTTTTTCAACATTTCCAACACTTTTGAGAAACAAAAATTCCATCACATAGGATCTAGATAAAAAAGTTTGCCAAATTGAGAACAGGCTTTGTTGATGTCGGGATACTCGTACTCGAAACCAGATTCTAAAACTCTTTTAGGTATGACCTTTTGACCTTCGGTCATGATCTGCAAAAGAAGAGAGAGGATGTTTCAATGAAATTTTCAAAGCTCGTTTTCCCGATCGAGAATGCTTTGTTGTCTTTACTTTCGCTCTTTCCTTGTTGAACAGAATATTTACGAAAAATTTCGGCAATGGAATAATAGCTGGTCTCCACATCGCGCCGGCGAAGGCTTTCGCAAATTCCTTGTTTGTCACGAGCTGGAAAAAGCGGAAAAATATAGATTAGAATGTCGACGGAAAAAACGAATAATTCGTTGTCATTTTTCCACAGAATCGTCCGAAACTTCAAGAGCACACGAAAGATTCGCGAAAAACTGATAACAAACGGGAAAACATTTACTTGCGGTGCTACTCCGTTCAATATCGGATGTACGTCATTTTGCAATGAGTATAAAAAAAGATACACCAAATCCTCTATATGTATCCAAGGCATGTATTGTTCTCCACCAGCGATGGGACCACCCAGACCGAGATAAAATGGCCAAAATGTTTGAGCTATCATTCCGCCGGTTCTTCCCAAAACGACGCCCGATCTTATCGTTACTTGCTTTGTTTTCGAACTCGCCGTAAGTTTTGCAGCATCTTCCCAAGCGTGGCACAATTCTGCGAGTACGCGTCACAAAAAAAATGGTATTGCTAATGAATAATAACAATCATCAATGTTGTTGCATACAATTTTCTTGTTTCTCAATCTGCGATTACATTTGTTGCTAATATTGTCCCTTTCAGTCCTGATTTCTGTTTTTGCGTGTCTTTTTCAGGCATTAGCAATTTGTATTTACATTATTAAGTGAAAAATAACTTACCCGATAAAAAATCGTACGTTTCGCACTTGTCGTCTTCTGTGTATTCTTGTCCGTCGGTTTTGTAATACGCGACACCGGAAATTGTGGCAAAAACTTTGGCGTCGGTTCGCTGGACCGCTTTAGCCAGGGCTTTGGTAGTTTCTATACGGCTGTTCCATACGTTTTGTCTGAAGCCAGCGGTCCATCGTCGTCTCGGATCAAGGATATTCTGACCCGCCACGTTGATTACCGCGGATGTGTCCCTCGGCAGACCATATTTTCCCAGGTCCGTCTAAATAATCGTCTTTCACGTACAATCCTTCCGTCTCTTACAGTTACGTCGATAAAATATCTAGAGCGTTAAAATTTCAAGAAAAAAAAACATCCAAATTCACGGGAGTTTTATCGAAGAACAATTCTCGGTCATCTTATTTCGAAATTTGTATCGGGACCAAATTAATCATAACTAATGTTCATTATTAATAACAATATTTACCCAAGTTATATGCGAAGGCCCCGGCATTCTTGAAACGATTGTAACACTCGCTCCTGCATGCTTGAGGGCTTTTGCTAGACACGAACCAATGTAACCCGTTCCGCCGCCTGCGAATCGTTATATAACCTCCGAACGTTGTATTGAAACGATAAATTACGGGGACAAAGAAGAAACGCGAAGATGCATTCTTTCTCACCTATAACGACGTGTCGCAGTACCATTTCTTTTTAATTTGGTGTCTGCAAGTCTTGTCAAAATGATTTTGTTCGCGTAACGATGCACGCCGGATTGTTACGTTCGATTATTCTTTCTGTTCATCATAAACGTGAAGGGAGAACTTTTTTATGCTGCATTACCGGTTATCGGAGTAAGAAAATACTCTTATGTAATTCAGTACCTGAACAATAATGCAACGCTCAATAATTAAAACCGCAATTGATCGCGCTACCATTTATTTGTCGGTTTCCTCTGAAAGCGGGAATGTCGTGAGTATCCTCACAAATTAAAAAATGAGAATAATTTCGTAAAATCAGCAGTGGCGCTATCTGTAGTTGATATTTCGTATTTCTGGTAAACGAAAGCTTCGCTTTGTTGCCGTGCGTTGAGCATTTGGCGCGACGTCGCCGAAAAAAACGTAAACATACAAAATGGCAGCTTCTTTGGGAAACTTGGAAACTCAGCTCGAGTTATTTATTGAAAATGTGAGACAAATTCGTATTATTGTTAGTGATTTTCAACCTCAAGGGCAAAATGTTCTCAACCAAAAGATGTGAGTTTGTTAATAGTTTAATGTTCCCGTGCAGTGAGTGTTTTTCCTTTAATTCTCGTCGTCATGTTTGTCGTCCATCACTTGTATTTTTTTTTTCCATAATTAACAGTCGATTTCGTTTCTGCATGATATTCTCGTAATTTCGCATAAAATAATCAAAATAAAATAATTAACACTTTGTACAATGTATTTTTTCTAAAGAGAATTACTTGAAAAACATCGAGTATTTTTGAGAGTATAGTTTTTGTTTTTTCTTTTCTTTTTTCATTGGCTGTATTAGCGTTTTTAGTTTAATAAATTCACGGGGAAAAGTTTTTTTTCTCATCGCAGAGACACAAAATGCCCTGTCATACCGTTCACTTTGTATAACGTTTTTCTATAATTTTATAAAACTCAAAAAAGGGTTCGCATAAATAAATGATATTGTTCAAACAAAAATCACGGTTTTCATTCTTTTTTTTTCAAATAATTATTCATTTATTCCAACGTTCTTAGCTGTTACTAAAACATTTTTTTTTCAAACGTATTCGTATTTGCTAGTTTTGCTACTGACGATTTACACACTCGTATTATTTTTTAAAATTATCCGTACCGCTTTTTATTTGTAAGGCATTCTTCGATATTTTTTTCTAGCCAAGGCCTGGTAAATGGCTTGCAAGAAATAGACAAGCTGAAAGGACAGGTGCAGGATGTACATGTACCTTTAGAGGTGTTTGAGTAAGTATTAATGAGATTCTTTCTTTTCCCAAAATCTCCAAAACAGGACCTTCAAACAGGTTTTTCTTCCAACAAACGCTCGTAGGCGGCAGAATTTATAGCCTCGCTGAATCTCCCGATGATATTAAACCTTTTTTTCCCCACTCAATCTCAGCTACATCGACCAAGGCAGAAATCCTCAGCTCTACACGAAAGACTGCATCGAGAAGGCATTGACCAAGAACGAACAGGTCAAGGGCAAAATTGACGCCTATAGGAAATTCAAGGCGAATATGCTCGTCGAACTCAATCGTGTATTTCCCAACGAACTTACAAAATATCGTGCAATTCGCGGCGACGAATAAATCCCCTCGAAAAATCTTCATTATTTCACGTTTATCCCTATTTTTAATTGTCCCTCAATGGTATTCACCGCATATGTCTATGGAATAAAATAAATAGAAAAAGAAAAAAGAAAACGTTTGCGGAATTTTTATTTCTGGTTGACCTTGGTAAGCGTGACAATGATTCAACGGGAATTTTAACGCACTCTTTGAATTCCAATCGGGATTATTGCGGCAGAGTATAAGATTTCGTGACTATTTTGCTTCTAGAGAGAAAAGAAAATTACGAGAATTTGAGAGTTAAATGTGATAACAGCATGGCCACTTGCGATCAAGTTCGCCAAAATTGCGCACTTATTTCGGAGCTTATGGTCTTTTCGGATATTTTATGGGATTTTTCGGAGGCAAGACGATTGGTACGATCGCGTGGTGCAAATTTAATTGCGATATTATTCTTTCAAACTGACGAAACTTTTGGAGAAAGAGGAAAAAAAAGAGTGTCATTAATATGAAAAAGGAAACAAGTGATAATCGTAAGAAATTGTCACAGGAGACTGGTTTGGGGATAAAAATGACGAATTCAGAAGAAAAATACAAAAAATGAATATATACGAGTCGATATGACCGATAGTAAAATAATATTCTTTTTTCTTAAATTCAGCAAATGAAAAAAAGTCAGGTTTTTTAACAAATATTTTTGTGTTTTTGTACATTATTGTGCATTTTTCAAACGATATAATTCAGTTAATTATAATATCTAGTTCTACGCGAGACGTGACTCAACGCGAATACAATGAAAAAAATCGATTCCTGCTGGCATCAGAAATGACTGTTTATCACCGGTTTGCGTGAACATTTTTTTTATCTCTTAGAGCTTTTGCGAGGTTTCCATATCGTATTTCGGACATTTGAGGCAATACAATCTCTCCCACCATTCTGATTTCTTTCATTTTCCCACTCTCGATGGTTCTATCGCGAAAGGAACAAAACGATATTGTGGAAGGCGAACGGTACTTATTAGTCAGTCGATCGCCTTGTCGATAGTTTTCAGGTGCCATGTTCGCCATATTAATAACGTTGTTTGCTGTTCAGGGCGTTGTTAGCGGTACCGAAAAATTCAAGTAAGCTCACACTTTTATTATTCACATTTCGAGTTAATTAACTTTACATCCTTTCGGCCTTATTATTCGCTTTCAACTACCATTCGTTTCGATAACAATTACTGACTGGTCTTTGTGCTTTCGTGATAAATTAATCGAAGGCTCGATAATCGTATTGGAATTTCCCATTGATAATTGATTATTAACATTTATTTTCAAAATATTCGTCGACTGATTCTGAAGGTTCTCAATTTTCTTGATATCAAACTCTCGCGTTGCATCAACTTGCCAATTCTTATCCGATTCTTATCAATTCGTACTTGTCGATTCGTATTTCAAGCCTTCGATGTAACAATTCAAAATTGTATCAAAAACTCATAATTGTCCTTAGCTGAAAGCAGTGGGTATCAACTTTGACCCTGTGCGTAGCTATTCTTATCGCTTAGCTGTGCATGGGGTGAAAGTTGATTGTCGCTGATTATGGCTTGGTACAACGGTGAGTTGTGCGTTGCTACGGCGTAGAAGGCTTGCCACGTGCCATGGTAAGTTTCAAACTAGGAGTCTTGGGAAGGTTCCGAAAGATTAATTTTCATTTTCTTTTTCAAAGCTCAAACAATTGCAAATTTTCATCGTTTTTTAAAAATACCTATGAAACAAAAATGCATCCATATAAAAATTGTATTATTTGACGAAATTGGCCCCTTTTTCAATTCTCATTTTAATTTACAATGGCGAATAAAAAAAAAATAACGATTTGTTCAACGGAACAAAGAATTAAACATTTCAAAGCACGGAAGCATTACTGTGTCATATTAGAATCGAGTTGATCGTGGATGGAAAAAATTAGTCAGATCGCATAGATTGCTTGCACGAAGTTTCTTGTACTTTCACTTCCGTTCGAACTGATATTCGCTTTCTTTGGCGTTATATTCCGTTCGATGATAACCGGAAGGTTCGGTAAGAAAAAAATGTTACGATTTTCTTCCAAACAAGCTCAAAAGTTTCGCCTGTAAAAAAAGGCACACCATTGAAAATCTTAGGAATAAATTCTTCATCCTACTTTTCCATTTTCCATACCAATTACACGGGAAAAACAATGCGAACGTGGTTGCATTTTTATCATTCAATAATGACAAAACTCGGAATAAAACGAGCAACATATTTCTGCAGGAAAAGAACCGCTCTGGATTTCCTACAAGGATGTAAAACTTTTGAATCTTTTTGGAGGAATAGCAAAAAAAGTTTCTTTCTTTATCACACCGTAATTAACAATGGATGAGTCGTCTAGTTTTTTTCAAAAAGTCACATTTTTCAAAGTCCTCGTCCAGTGCCGAGTCCAAGTTTTTTTTTAAACTAATGACGAGTGGTCATTTTCGGCTATTTTAATTTAATTTCTTTCCTGTGTCCGATTCGTTTATAGATAAATGAATTATTGCGAAGTAATAATGAAAATTGATGGAAATTGGATGATGCGCATATAAATACGTATAAATATTTCTTTCCATACTAGTTCACCATGGCATTACAAGTGCAATGGTGGTCTGTGCAAAAAAGAAATGATAACAGCCGACGTAAAGACACCCTTGTCGTTAGAGGTCTGCCAATTATTTTGTGGGGAGGCTGGTGCCCTGTGGCCAAAACCTACCGGGCACATGTCTTTGGGTAATTTCGTGGCTCGTTTGGATCCTGGGAAGATTACATTGAGGGGCATAATTACAAGAACGAGCGTCGGTGGATTGTTGCAAAAAAATGTCGACATGTTGAAGAGAAATATTATCGCAATGGGTCGAAACCGGAAGATTCAGGCCGGTGGCATGGGCATGGAAGTCCACGTTAGTGGCATAAAAAACCTCAACGATGTGCAGATCAAGTTGGACACTGACGAAAATTATTCCATCAGAATTCATCAACCGGAAGGGAATACGGTAAAAATGAACGATTTTACCCTTTGCCACTCGTTAATCCGGAAGTCAACGGATCATTGATGCATTTACTGAATATATTCGACACTATTTCCGGGGAAAAAGCTTACGGGGGATACCCGTAAGCTGGATAAAACTTGGATTTTTATTTTCGACGTTTAGCTGAACGCGAGCGTCGTCGCTTCGACGTACTTTGGTGCCCGCCACGGTCTCGAGACTCTGAGCCAACTGATAGTCTACAATAATCTTCGTAACGAGATACAAGTTGTTCAGAACGCTTATATCATCGACGGTCCCGTTTATCCTTACCGCGGTATTTTACTAGACACCGCGCGTAATTTTATCGACAAAGCCGCCATTTTACGAACCATAGAGGCAATGGGAATGTCAAAATTAAATACGTTCCATTGGCACATAACCGATTCCCACAGTTTTCCATACGTGAGCCGAAGTTGGCCGAAACTTTCGCAGTACGGCGCTTATGACCCTGAAAAGATTTACACCGAGAATGATGTCAAAGAGATCGTTGACTATGGTTTGGTCCATGGAGTTCGGGTACTTCCGGAATACGACGCACCCGCTCACGTTGGTGAAGGTTGGCAGTGGGTCGGGGACAACGCCACTGCTTGCTTCGGCGCCAAACCCTGGGGGAGTTTCTGCGTCGAGCCACCCTGCGGCCAATTGAATCCGACGAGCGAGAGAGTCTACGAAATTCTCGAAGGAATCTACCGGGACATGATACAAGATTTCAAACCTGATATCTTCCACATGGGTGGGGACGAGGTGAGCTTGAGTTGTTGGAGGTCATCGAACCCCGTGACGGATTGGATGACCAAGAATGGCTGGAATCACTCGGACTCGAGTTTCTACGAGCTCTGGAACATGTTTCAAGAGCGAGCTTACGAAAAATTGAAAATTGCCAACGACGGGAGGGATCTGCCGGTTGTTTTGTGGACCAGCGGTTTAACGAGTGCTGAAAATATACATCATCTTGATCCAGCGCGGTACATTATACAGATATGGACAACCGGTACTGATCCTACCATCGAAAGGCTGGTTACGAATAACTTTAGAATGATCTTCTCCAATTACGACGCCTTGTACCTCGATTGCGGGTAAGCTGGAACTTGTCCATCATGATCAGGATTTCCAATCTCCAATTGACTGTTTTCAGATTGGGAGCTTGGGTGGGCGAAGGAAATAATTGGTGTTCACCGTACAAGGGCTGGCAGAAAGTTTACGATAATTCCCCTCTCGCTATCCTGAGGAGCCAAGGATTTGGCGACGCAAAAAAGCATTTGATACTCGGTACGAAGAGTTGATTCGAGGCGGATAGCGTTAGAACGACTTGCGGGGTGAAAATTATTTTGTTTTTTGTAAAAAGTCAGTCAAAAGATGACCTTGTAGACTTCCGTCGGAGTATGCGATTCACAGCGTCATCTTAAGGTCATTTCAAGGTCGTAGATCTCTCCGTACGTCGTTGTACGTGGAGTTTTCATCCCTGACGTCGTTGCTTGCTGTTTTGAGCGTGGTGAAGATCAAAAGAGATGCTGGGCATCTTGGAAAAAAGATTTTTTTTTACCCACAATGATGTAATTAGAAATCTTTGCGGAAATTGCCTGCAGGTGGAGAAGCGGCTTTGTGGTCAGAGCAGGTTGACGGGACTTCCGTGGATTCGAGATTGTGGCCGAGATCAGCTGCGCTAGCTGAGAGACTCTGGGCGGAGCCTCAATCAACTTGGATTCACGCTGAGCAGAGGATGCTGAGACATCGCGAAAGATTGGTCAAGCGCGGAATTCTCGCTGATAGCCTTGAACCCGAGTGGTGCTTGCAGAATCAAGGTTCGTGCTACTTGTAAAGGGCGAGCGATGCAACTGGAGAGACCATTTTTCTCTCGGAATTGGAGAGCCTCAACGAGCGAGCTATAAAAATTTGAGTATTTTCGTTACTGAGATTTTAGAATACCCTTGGAATCTGTAAACTGAACCGGAAACGGATAATGAAATATCTGATGTGTGAAAACAACAATAAAAATGTTTTTTTTATTTTTCGTAATAAAGTATACTTTTTTATTGTCAAACGAATTGGATTAAAATGTCAAAATGTTCAAAAAGACGTAACAAACGTTCCTTTATTCACGCGATACACGTGCGAGATTCAAAAGTCCGATTTTTACGACAGAGTGGCTTTCGAATTTACGCGCGATTCCAAATCGCTGTTCCTTTTAAATCAGCAATTAATTTCGCAAGATATGATAATGGCGTTCGGAGTGGGAGAAGATCAAAGATGATCGTATGTTCTGCCGAGTGCCGCGTGTTTATTATTGATTATCGTCAGACCGAATACAGAGTCGCAGAGACTTTCGTTAGAGAGAAAACGATCCATACCTTCTTCGTCGAGTTTTGAAAAATTCCTCCAAAGTGCGATGATCGTCATTTTCATAACGATCCTTGTTCTTCAGAATTTCGTCAATAAAGCTGAAGAATTTAGGTAAGTTCACGCCGTGCTCTCATGCCTCACTCGTGTGGTTCCTCTCTTTCCGGCCAACATTTTTCCTCGCGCGAAACTGTAATGAAAAACAAACAATTTTGAAAGATCACTCGTATTTTCTCGTCAATCACTCATCAGGACTTAAAAACTTTCCGAATCAGCGAGGAAATTACAATTTGTTTCGCAGCACGGTATGGCATTACAGATGCAAAGACGGTTATTGCAAAAAAGAATTGATAACACCGAACGTGAGCACGCCATTATCTTTAGAAGTGTGCCAATTATTCTGCGGCGTTTCCGGTGCCTTGTGGCCAAAGCCAACGGAACATTCGTCTCTGGGGAATACCGTCGTCGATCTTGATCCGGCCAAGATTCAACTCAGAGACACGAATACGAGATCGAAAGTTGGCACACTGTTGCGCAAGAATGTTGACATCCTGAAGGTCAATGTGGGTAAAATGAGCGATGGAACATCGCAAAGTCACGGTATCGGTATGGAAATTTACGTAAGGGGTATCGCAAACGTCGACGACACCAAGTTCAGTCTAAATATGAACGAAAATTACACTCTCAAGATCGATCAGCTGGAAGGTCAACCGGTAGGTCATTTTCTCGCGGAGATTCCGATAACCTTGAACTTTCGTACGTACAGTCGAGTCGTTACGTTTTGCAAGCTCAAGTGTGATAATTACTCGATCAGACGGTTTGATTCGATGACAATATCGTTGAAACCTGCGAGTTCCTCCTGTTTTCATTTGGTCGAAACCATTTCGACGACCATTTCGAGTCTCGACTCCAAGCAGAATATTTTCTTTGCAGATAAACGCAACGATCGTTGCTCCAACGTATTTCGGAGCTCGCCATGCTCTTGAAACCCTTTCACAATTCATAGTGTACGACAATTACAGCAAAAAGATCAAAGTTCTCCAACAGGCGTATGTAATCGATGGCCCAGTTTTTTCCTATCGCGGTATTTTGTTAGACACCTCGCGTAACTTTATCGACAAAGCCGCCATTTTGCGAACCATAGAGGCAATGGGAATGTCGAAATTAAATACGTTCCATTGGCACATAACGGATTCGCAGAGTTTCCCATACGTGAGCAGAAGTTGGCCGAAACTTTCGCAATACGGCGCGTATAGTCCTCAAAAGACTTACACCACGAATGACGTCAGAGAGATCGTTGACTATGGTTTGGTTCACGGAGTTCGCGTACTTCCGGAATACGACGCGCCCGCTCACGTCGGCGAAGGTTGGCAGTGGGTCGGAGAGAACGCGACTGTTTGCCTCAACGACGAACCCTGGCGGATTCACTGCGGCGAGCCACCCTGCGGCCAATTGAATCCAACGAGCGAGAGAGTCTACGAAATTCTCGAAGGAATTTATCGTGACATGATGGAAGATTTTCAACCGGATGTCTTTCACATGGGCGGAGACGAAGTGAATCTAGAATGTTGGAGATCAGCGGAAGCCGTGACTGACTGGATGATCAAGAGAGGATGGAATCTTTCGGATCCAAGTTTCTACGAGCTCTGGAGCTTGTTTCAAAATCGGGCATACGATAAACTCAAACTTGCCAACGATGGCAAAGAACTGCCCGCCATTTTGTGGACCAGCGGAATGACGGCGGCCGAAAATATTCATCACCTCGATCCGGCCAAGTACGTCGTACAGATTTGGACAACTAGGACCGATCCAACTATCGGGAGACTCTTGAGGAATAACTTCAAAGTCATCTTCTCCACCTACGACACATTGTATCTTGATTGCGGGTTCGTAAGAAAACTTTTCAAAATTTACAACATTTCATAAACCATTTTATTTTAATAAAAAAATGAATAGCAACTTACGACACATCGAGCAATAAGACTTCCACCGGATGCCTTCAGGTTTGCCGCTTGGATCGGATCCGGAAATAATTGGTGTTCGCCGTACAAAGGCTGGCAAAAGATCTACGATTATTCCCCTCTGGCTGTCGTCAAGGAGCAAGGCTTCACCGACGCGGTAAAACATCTCGTTCTCGGTAAGAAAAAACAATGTCGGTTATCATTAATGACACTCGTGGATGGGTCGAAGCTGTGAGGCTGAACGCCAATATCGCGCAGGTGGAGAAGCGGCTCTTTGGTCGGAACAGGTTGATTCTGCTTCCGTTGATTCGAGGTTGTGGCCAAGATCAGCTGCGTTAGCCGAGAGGCTCTGGGCAGAGCCCGCATCAACGTGGATTCACGCGGAGCAAAGGCTACTGATACATCGCGAAAGATTGATCAAACGTGGCATCTTCGCTGACGGTCTTACGCCCGAATGGTGTTTGCAGAATGATAATAAATGCTTTTAAGAGAGGACGGATGTTTCCAGTCACGGAGATTTTCGCTTTTTTCCTTTGTCTTTTTTTTTTTGACAATAAAACACATATTTGACATACAAATTAGAAAAATTGTTCGATGAATAAACACTCACGTAGTGGAGTATTAAATGGTACGGTAATGGAGTCAGTTCGAACGAAAGTATAAAAGCAGCTATCGTCACAGTGTTAAAACATTGATCGTAGGCTTGACGTTGTTGGTCCCGCCATTACGTACACATTTACGAAATCCATGCCCCGACGTTCTCGCGAGCTTGCTGCGCGTCGAGAGAATGAAAAAGTCGTCGCTGTGACGCGATCTTCGAGTTCTCCAAGCTCTTCTTATTTCGGCTCGTACCTCGCCGTTCAACAGGCAATACAAGAAAGCCACGAAGCAACCCTGCAACATTGTTTGGATGGGAAAAAAAATTGAAAATTAATATACATTTCTATCTTGTAGGGTTTTTTTAAATTTTCAAATAACTGCGAAAACGGAGAAAAAAATGTCGTTCACCTGGAAAGAAGCAAACAGCTGGTCGCAAAAGAGCCAAATAAGTTCGACCAGATGATCGTGGTGATAAGACAGACCAAGAAAAAGGGTATAATGCGCTCCAAAAAGGGGCACCAGAACGAGGGTTGATTTCGCCCATCGTCTGCAACAAAGGACGATCGTTCAACCATCGCAATCATCTTTCATACATTTCACATGTCTCATGCGCGATCTTTTTATTCCATTTTCTTATTTCATCGAGTGTCGCAAAAAAACATTGCAATATTTATTCCACTCACCCATATTGCATTTTCTTACGTTGGAGGTGCACCGAAGTCTTCATTTTGACGAGAAGCACGCGGACAATGTTCACGAACAGTATAAAGTTACACTGAAAAATGATAATGACAAGGTTGGTCAAACTAAAATGGCAACGAAAGCTAAATGTTGGAGTAATAATTGATTTTTTTTTCTCAAAACTGACCAATATGGATATCATAATGGGTATTCGAATAACGAGAAACAACGAGGGATCGTTGTGAGTGGTCCAGCAGAGCGTGTCCTCCATGATGACTCGCATCAAAATCCAAGCTATTACAACCAGGGCTGGCATCCCTGATTGAATTTGTTTTTCATTAACAAATGAACGTGATTTTGAATAATGCAACCCCATGTGGTTCGATAGTCTTTCACGATCTTACCCCAACCTAATAAAGCGTAGATGGTAATGGCGGATGTATCAGCGCACAGCGCTAAAAATACGAGGTTATGAAGATACAAGCCCTCCATGAGGATCCAAGCGTAATTAGCAACTATGAAGTATTGCCAGAGGCTCGTGATAGCTTTGCACACCCACATCTAACGACGAGCATGAAAAATAATAAGTTTCGTGATTTTTCTACGCGAGCAAACATCGTTGGACGATTAAAGATCAAAGTAAACCGGATATCTTTGGGACACGGAAGTAACGGTCGATTGCGAAAGGAGTGGCCATTTTCTTTTGCTCTGTTTTTTGTATCAACATGAAAATCTACTTCCCAGATGAGGAGCAAACAACAAAGGGAATTCCCTCGTATCTTGAGTCATTATTCTACAGTTTCGCAAAGTTTCTTCAATGTCCGAAGACAACATTGACCTCGAAATCGATTATGCCCGACGTATGTTACATTGCGTTCTTTGATGAATGCGTTTCTTCCGTCTACCGTAACAACGTCCCAAGCAAGCCCGATACCATCGACGAACAGCCAATCCTTCAACAGTGCCATAAACGCTCTCATGATGAAAGATGCGAATAAATGCATGTGCAGCCGATTTCTCGGATTCCTCAGCTTCCTAAATGTAAAATAATCGTTTGCAGGAGATAAAAACGGATGAGAGACGATCGAAAAAAATAATACAACGTCGCTAACGGGAATTCGCTCCACGATTTCGATAACGTCGACGCGTAAACTTGCAACGAGAGCGCAAAATAAGTACAGGAAGTTATACTCACTTTAGCAGTAAGAATATGACCATGGCGATGACGAGGGTCGTAAAAGAAGTGGCGTAACCTATCTGCGAGATAGTTTTTACGATAGGGAGCCATTTCTGAAATTCGTACGAGAAAAAGAGAGGGAGAGAGAGAGAGAGGGCGAGGGAGGGGGTAGGATCAGGCGGAGATTAAGGGGGTGAGTTTTAAAATTTCGTAAATATTTCGTAAATATTGGTATACCGGAAACTCACAGTGAGAAGCGCAGAATTGCTGGTTTTCTCGTATTCCAGATGTGATATCTTGAGATCGGTGACCGCTGTGACATAATGCCCTGGTGGAGGTGTGCAAAGGCTGTAGTTGCTCCACGTCACTCCGTCGTCGTTTTTATACCATTGACCGTTTCCGAGACAATTTTTCGTCGCAGTGGCATTGTGCGGACCTTTATAACCGAGAATAAATTGAGGCGGACAGAAGAGCCGAGCCTGTACAGATGCCAATTGTCGGGGCCAGCATAAAATCCCATCGAAAGATGGCGGACATCGTAGGGTCGTCAAGTTTCCACTGATATCTGATGATTTGCATTATTTTTTGTCGAATCAGTGTGAGATGTTTCAAAAGTTGTTTGGCGAATAATTTTTCCGCCAGATGCAGCATGCTTGATGGTAGAATGGTACGAAAAGTCAACGAATTTTGCTTCCTTTGTTTGCGTTTTTTACATTTTTTCATTCAATTTTTGAATTTTTAACGAAAACCAGAGAGATTTCGAAATCAACGAAAAATTGTCGACAAAGTTCCCGAACTTACTGAGAGCATGGTATTGTACGTTTATATCTAAATTTATTTTGGCTTTACGAACGATCTCGAAAAGCGTTCGCGAAATCAAGGCGAATGTGGGAAATCGGTGAACATCGATTGAAATACTGTCGAAGATTGGCAATTGTGTGTATTTTCAAGCGAGCTGGACGAACTGATCCATTGGGGGGAAAAATTGAAAGCTATAAAAAAATCAACTCATTTCGATGGAAATGACAAACTGATAAATTTATAAATATAAATAGATTTAAAAATTCAAACATGACAAATTTACAAGAATTACTTTTAAGGGGTTTTAATCAAGTTTGGAATCTGCATTAACGATCAATTCTCTACTGAATTCGAATCAAGCTGATTTTTCATCAACTTCGTTGAACCGAGAAATTTTGGTTTCCGCACTTCTTAAACAAATTTTTTGAATTATCGATGGAGCCTCAGCGTATTGACAGTTGAGGGTTTTTGCGGTACTCACGTTCGTTGAACAAACGCATGCAGAGCCCTTTTTGATCCTGCAAAAATCGTTCCACTTCAGTTTTCTCCATACCGGAAGTCCTCCGAGAGGCCCTTGATACTTTATATACAGTAGATATATCGTATAAATGTTAAGATACACCAAATTTCGTGGAAGCGAGTCTCGAGATGTTGAACGATTCGAAATAATGCGCTGGTGTGTAACGACGATTTAGATGTTTTTCCGTGGCAAGATGACTCTTTGACCCGATTCGATAAGACGCCACGAGTGTTACAATTTCAATAGTAAACACGTTGGCGTCTGGAAATTAATTCACCAAATTTTTTCCTGTCACTCTGTTCAAAGTTTAACACTTGTTCGGTTGCGGTATTCTTTCCGCGTTTCTTTTTTTCTTCAACTTCAACAGCAAAGATATCAATTTACATCATTATATTTATTAATTTCGGAGATAATGATTTCTTCTATCATGAATATTTCAATAATCAGCCAGACTGGAGCACAGACTCATGATCCTCGTTGTTTCGCGATCAGAGTGCTTATGAATCAGTGCGCCTCAGTCCCGAGATTCGATCCCCATATATCTTTAATTCCTCTTGGATTTCGAACATCGCGCATGCGTCGTTCCCTTTTGTCTTTAAGATTAATCTTCACTCCATGAAACTCCGACACAGAAATTCATAGCAACGACGTTATAACAGTAATAATAATAACAATAACGAAAAAAGTAACAGCAAAAAGTACCAGTAATAATACAATTTTTACGGAACAGCGAATGTTGAGATTAAAAAATGTCCTCGTGGTATTCGTCGTTTCTCGGTCGAGTGTTTCTTTTTTAATTCATTCATTCGTTTCGGTGATTTTTTTTCAAAATCAAAATCAAAATCAAAATCAATGAAATAATCTTAGGAGATTAAGAACGAAAATAGCAATCTGTTTTATCGAAATTTGATACGAAAATTTTGAGAGAATGTCATTTTCGTGACAAATGACTTGTCGAACGATGTTCGTGAGGATGCAAAATGCGATTTGTGTACCGAGCCATCTATCAAGCGGCAATTCCGTCGAGTATATATGCCGTGTAAACATCAATCATAAAAGAGCAGCAGCATCGGTTGGCCTTTTTTTACCGCGGAACTATACCGAGCTGACAATAAAAATGACAACAAGAGGGTGAAGGAAAAAGTCGCGTTATCTCTTCACGATTATTCGGTAATCGATTATTGTAATACACTGTTATTTAATTATGTATGCTACTCTCTCGTATTGTCAGCATTCGTAATACTTGCAATGTAACGAATTAATCATCATTTCTTTGTTTTCGATCCCTCTTACATAACGACGTAGTTTTCATTGTTATTTTTTACGATAACCCAGGTCTCCCATTTAATATCGATTTTTCAGTGTTATTCGGGTTCTATATAAGACCGGAAAATGCTCTCAGCTTTTTTCATTGCTATTCCGGAGGTGTGACGAAATAACCGGAAGTTGCTCGCGCGCGAAAGTATATTTCCTCCTTGTTTTCCAAAATTCGGTGTGACATTAAAACGCAGCGATTTTGTGAATTTCCGTACTTCCGGCTGGGAGCCAAAAGGAAACGATGCAATCGTTGTTTCGTTCGGAAACAAGCGGTTTCGCGAATCAACGAGATTACGGTAGAACGAAATTTAAAGAGTTACATTTGTCGTACACTCGAACGTTCGTGTGATTTACGGAAAATTTGTCATGTTCAGAATCACCAAAAATCATGAAATCGCTGTCGATGAAACGACGCTGGAAACGTTTGATCGGAAGACTACGTCATGAATTCCACATATATTGCACAACTACGACGCTTCATGGTTTTCGCTATATCACGGGCAATCAAGTTTCGCGAGCTGGAAAATTGGTTTGGTTGACGGTGAGAGTCGATTAATTGCCCTCTCTTTAAACCGCGTGACTTTCATGACTCAAAGTTCGTAGATCAGAAAATTGTTGATTCAACTTACAACGAGGCCGATTGACTCGACGAAACATCGATTGATCGATCCTCCGTTAAACTTTATTCCAGTATCGATTCGCTCCCGGATTCATTGACTGTCAATTTTGTAGATTTGTCTGATGAACTTCGTTCTGTGTATATATTTGACGCTGACTGTTTGGAACAAATACGAGATGACACCGGCAGTCATCACTGTCGAGTCAACCGCGTATCCCCTCCAGGGTTTTCCATTTCCGGCTGTAACGGTTTGTAATTTCAACAAAGTTTATAAACCACGAGCAAACGAGATGGCGCAGCAAATGTGAGTCGTGAGATGCTTCATTCAAACGTGGAGAGTCTGTCGGTAAAATGAATAATAAATATTATTTTCTTTTTTGGCAGGATGATGTACGGTATGAACGATTCGGAAATTCAATTCATATTTGATTCCTTACCCTTGATGATACACGAAAAGTTTTCCAAGAAAGATTTCAAGCATGGTATGAAGACTCTTCAACGTCTTGGATTGGGGCCTGAATCATTCATGTATAACGTAAGATACGTTTACGCTGAACGTCTTTTCTTTCTCAACGAGTCTCTTGCAAATTTTCGGGTTTTTCCCCAATTCCACATTTTCCCATCTTTAGGCTATACGAGCTGTAAACTTTTGGACAATGTTTTCAGTTGAAAATACAAATCGTGCTTTCAGTTGATGCAGCCCTGTGAGAAGTTACTCGTCAAGTGTGTCTGGTTGGGTAGGGACTTCAACTGTACAAAAACTTTTAAGGCAGTCAAGACTTCTGAAGGCTTTTGTTGCTCCTTCAATTATCACGTGCAGCGCGGCGAATTTCCATAGTAAGACACATTTATCTCTCAAAACTTACGCCCGATTCAATAATCATAGCGCATTTGATAACGATTGATTTGATTGATGACTCAAGTTTCAACGTGGACCATAAGTCATGTTTCGACTAGAATTTTCCTTGAATTTCCTCGGAAGATATTACCGTTACCTTCCCTCCACCGCTTCGACACTTGACACTTTAATTATACTGCTAAAAAAACGCGGATAACAGCTGGCCTGAAATGAATCACCTCGGCATCTTCCATATTGACCGAAATTTTTGAAGATTTTTGCATCTTCGTAGAGCATTCGAAATTCGCATTTCATTTTGGGTTTATTGAGACTGTACCCCAGGCACATTTTTTGGTACTTTCATCTAATTTCCGTGAATTACTGTGAATTTATTCGAACGATCAAACAGTGAAGGGTTCATGGCTATGAGGGGAATCAGATTGTGGAACGTATCGGAGCAGCCTGGCGTTCACGAACCTCTGGTGAGTTTCTTATTGAACAATGTGAAAAACCATCGAGTGACCTCGAATCTTTCGAGCCTTTTCAAGTCGAGGCTACGCTATTTTTCGTGTCTCTTCACACCGCGGCTGTGAGCTCTGAAAAAAAACATCGAGGCTAGAAAATCGAGCGTGTCGATGATTTCAAGAAATTGGAATCTGAAAATACGTGTTTTTTCTTCTAGGCATTGGTCGGAACCGGATACGATTCTGGGCTGTATATAGTGATAAACGTGGAACCTAATACTTATCGCGCCTCAATAAGACCATACTACGGCGCGTCGATTATAATCCATGATCCCATTATCTTTCCGGAAATCAATATACAGTCACTCGTTATTCAGCCCGGACAGGAAATGACCGTCCACGTAAAAGGTAAAGCCTGGCGAGTCATCGAGGTAAAAGTATTAGACATTCGATTCTTTTTCCTCGCTCGAGGGGTTCGCCTGGTTCTGTGCTAATTAATTGTCGTACATCAATAATCGTTTATGCGTAAATCAAACAGGTAGTTTGATCGAGAGCGAGCAAAGAATTCGAACGCTCAATCTCAACAAGCGCAGATGTTGGTTCGTCGACGAAATAACACTGAACTTGAGCGCTGAGTACAGATACGAAGCTTGCATTACCGAATGCAGAATGGAATTCATTATCGCTCGTTGCAACTGCTTACCATTTTATTATCCCAAAACAAGTGAGTTCGGCGATTTAATTTGTACATCTCGCGCGACTCAAATGTGAAATTGAATTGTGGACCTCGCATTGACTCGTGCTCGAACTCAAGTGCATATGTGAGTCGTAATTCTGATTTTTTTTTTTCAGTCGAAAACGTTCGAATTTGTGGACTGACGGACGTTCAATGCGTAAAGCAGCATAGAAGTAAAAATTTTGTACAATCTGTTTTTATTCATTCGTCGATATAAAAAAAAATTGCAGTTCATCTAACATCTAAAAATCTACAAATCGGAAAAACACTATAGTTAAGCTGTCAGCGTTCGAGGCTCCGTCCGATCTCGACACGATGGATGAGGCGTTACCGAAATGTCGTAACCAATGTCTGCCAGAGTGTTCAGATAAATCGTACGCTTTGTCAACGGAGACCGCTTATTTTATGCCGGAAGGAGCTAACGATGACTTCCTAACTACGGAGTAATTTATGAAATTGACATTTCGTTTTTTTTTCTTTCGTTTAGATTTAAAACGGATAGCAAGCTTTGTTCTTGGATTATTTTCGTTAAAATACCGAAATTTCCAGATCTTATTTCGAAACATCCAACGAATCCGCTATTTCGGTCATTTTTCCCGATGTAATGTGCCTCAAGTATCGCAGAGAGACTGTCATGACGTGGGAAAACCTTCTCGGTAAGCAGTAATGGCATTTGTCTCTTTAAACAATGTACTTAAATTCGAAATACAAAAAGTCAAGAGTGAGTACTTTAGCGTGGACTAGAGTACCAAGTATAATTCGATGTCATAGTCAAGAATAGCATATGTTTTCAGCTGCTTGCGGTGGAATTCTCGGTCTATGCCTCGGAGGATCTTTCGTAAGTTTGGTGGAATTTATTTACTTTTTGGTGAGCCAATTTTGTGATTCCCGAAAAAAAGCATCGTCACAAAATGAAATGGCCGTTCATTCATACGGAGATCATGGAAAGATCGAAAATGGAACGACTACGTGGGCAAAAAAATCTCGAATCGACTGGGAAAATTATGAATTTGTACGACGTTTTAATTCGAACAGATGTAAATCCATCATTGCGCGAGATACGGTGGAGTATCCGAAGGAACGAGTGAAGAAAACGGCCTTTACAATTGATCTCTTCCAGTAACGTTGTTTTATCCTAGCGATACTTTCGCACATTAAACAAAAAAACATATTACTGGTTCATTTCTTAATGCTAAATTTGTATTTGAAAAATGTATATTATTAAAATGTTACTTTCCCCTAACTTAATCGCGGAAATTATTATCGTGTTTATCTCCTCGCATCTTTATTCATGCTTTATTTATTCTTCGAAAGAAAACCATTGAAAACGGGAGTTGGAATTTCCAAGAGGATCAACTTGTTTTTTCTCCACATGTTTATTTATCCGTGACGAATTTGAATGATCATCGAATGAAATTCACACCCTCCGTAGTTTCGTTAGTGTCATTCTCCGGACTTTTTTTTAAGTATTAGCCTCTCTTACAGCCATGAAATGTCAATTAAATATCCATAAGTACAGATTATTTACTCTTTCGCTTCGTACTGCTACGTATGTACATGCATTTTTCGCTGCAATCTTCGACTATTTACATTATAGTATTAATATTTTTTTTCCTTCGTCGCAATTTTTTCGGTTTTTAATTCTAAGGGGCTCGTCAAAAAATATGATGAGCGATTGTAAAAAAAGACAAAATAAATCGTGATGACAGCGTTGAAACATGGCTTCGTGTTATTCCATAACGAAACGAGGAAACACTCGTGCATTCGCTAAATGAGACGTGAGAAACATGGAAAAAGTTTCAACCCTTTGAGCATCGCAATTAAATCTACATTCTCTTTGCAACCGTGCAGCTGAATAGAAACTCGGATCCGAATGCGAATTCGATCGCGACTCTGAATTTTCACTCGAGTATCGAGAAAAAGTTCTTCCAACTCGTGTTTGAGATTGAGTTTACTTCCGTTTGAATCTGAGTCTCAAAAGTTCAATCTGAGTCAACGAAAAATAAAATAAACCAAACGTTGAAAAAAAAGCACAGATCTGTCGCCTTTTCGTACGTAGCTCGTTGAAGTAGTAACAACGCGCTAACCGAGTGAGTCTTTGTTTGCAAATTGCTTGTAAATTTCGCGGCAAAGTTCGACCGAACTTTAATTCACTTTTAACCAAAACGAAAAAAAAATCAGTGTGTTTTGAAGTAAAATACACCCGTCGTCCTCAACATATGACAAGAGTATTATTTTTGAGTATCGACAAACATTTTAAACGGCAACGTTTCAACGTTTTTTTCGTTATACCGAATATCAGAGGATGTTTGCACGAGCGAATTTTGTTTTTATGACAAAACGATAGTAAATTCCAACTCATTGAAAAACCGTGTCATTTTTTCGCTTCTCATACCGACCGGTACGAGGCACTGACTTTCACCTACCGAATAAAGATTCGTTCGAAACAGTCGCTATTTAAGTGTGTTCCAATAACTTATTATCATCTAAATTATTAAATATAATTATTTTTTTCATTTATAATAAACATTAATGATCGGCGATAATAATAATGATAGCGCTTTAAAATTTGTTAAACTGATGTAAAACAATATTCGATTCTGGGGTCTCGAGAATATTATTTATCAAAAACGTGCCAATAACCGAAGCATCATTGCAAGAAAAAGCTCACACACCGGGCAATCGGTAATATATATTTTTTTCAAATCTGAGCAATCGTTAGACGATAAAAAATCTGTGGCAATTCTTGAATGATTTTCTATCGTTTCCTTCCGATATTGCGGTCGAAACACAATTGGGAATGAAAATTACGAACGATCGGTCGGTTTAAAACCAAGCGTTTGCATTTGTCATACAAATTGTAATAAACACGTCCAACAATCAGCTTTAAAATTTGTTAAACTGATGTAAAACAATATTCGATTCAGGGGTCTCGAGAATATTATTTATCAAAAACGTGCCAATAACCGAAGCATCATTGCAAGAAAAAGCTCACACACCGGGCAATCGGTAATATATATTTTTTTCAAATCTGAGCAATCGTTAGACGATAAAAAATCTGTGGCAATTCTTGAATGATTTTCGATCGTTTCCTTCCGATATTGCGGTCAAAACACAATTGGGAATGAAAATTACGAACGATCGGTCGATTTAAAACCAAGCGTTTGCATTTCTCATTTAAATTGTAATAAACGCGCCCAACAATCAGCAACGGTGCTTTGACCATCGACCATAACTTTGCCACTTCTACCTTTCCTCTTTGTGAAATAATACGAAACGGGACATTATATTTCTTTCTTTTTTCTCGATATCATCGATTCTCAAACTTTTTTTCGATTTTATCTATTTATAAAACTATGCTCTCGTTCGAGCCCTTCGTTGGACCCTGTAATAAAAACTAGCCTGTAATAATTGAATTCGGTCTACGATAGGTACGAAAAGCATCATTTCCAAATTCTTCACTTTGCTTCGTTTATCTCTTTTCGCAATTTCTCTCACGTCTGATCAAAGGCATACTTTCGCGTTTTTTTTTTTTACATTATCAAAGAATTCCATCAGCACCGACTCGTTTATCATCAATTATCGTAACGGAAAAAATCATCGTCACGATATTAGACGATGTCGACGAAACGACAGACACGTTGAACGAATTTCGAAAAATAACTCTTGAATTTTACCACTGTCACATTTGCGATTCATAACTTTCAATTATTTGGCCGAATTCCGCGTGTAAAAAAAATTAATTAATAAACACATCGCACGCTCATCTACTCTTTGAAAAGTTCTTAATTCCAATTATTCTTTGTTTCAATTTGCTCTCTCCTGATGCTTAAAGAAACATTTCACAATAATGAAGGTTTGTACAGTACAACGTGCTCATTTGCGACATGGATGAACTGCAATCTAGCTCTCGAACACAATTTTTTCGTACCTGAAATATTTCGTATCTAACTATCCTATCTAAAAAAAGAAAAAAAAATACTAGCTCCATCGCTTATATCTTTCAACTATTGCTGCGGATTACTTATCTTACATCGTTCCGATTTTTCTTTCTTCTTTTCTCATTGAAAACATCGCGAAATGACTCGTTGCGAACGATCGTACGTTCGCCCCGGTATTATCGAGACTTCTAGATCGTGAGAATCGGTCAGAGGCATTTTCCTGGATTTTGCGAACACCATTGCGGCCACATTGCGTCAGTCTTGAGACCGCGACTCTGCAAAAGTTCCACGTGAGAAGCGAGCCTCGTGTAGACGCTTTCTTCCGTTGAATAACTGTTGGTTGGAAGATCGCTCCTTAAACGAGAAAAAAAAAGATAACGACCAACATTCGAGCTTGTTTGGAAAAAAAAGAGCACAAACTGCACGTACCACAGTCTTTCGGCAAGCGCTGACGCTCTGGGCCACAGTCGAGGGCCCAGCGACGATTGTCCAGTCTGTTCGCTCCATATAGCAGCTTCTCCACCAATTACAAGATCCAGTGGTTGCTGATAATCCCTCCAAGGTCTGTGATTGTAAACCGTTTGCCACGTTCTGTACTCGCCGCAAGCAGCTTCCCCGGTTTCCCTCCATCTTCCAAATCCACAGTCGAGATACCAGGCATCAACGTGTGAAATAATAACGCGAAATCCATCCTCCAAAAGGTCGATGGTATCGGGCCAGTTGCTGCCGCCCCAAGATTGTACAACGTGAATTTTCGGATCGAAATGCGCTGTTATCCATGGCCTTTTCGTGAGTGGTGAACTCCATAGGATAATAGCCTTCGGCGTTTCGTCATGATTGGCTCGGATGATTTTGTTCAGTAATTTCGTTTCGTACACCGCCCAGAGGGTGTGAAGATCAGTTATGTTTTGGGTTTGCATCGCAGCCGTTATATTGGCGTACTGCGCCCAACAATCTATGTTAACCTCGTCACCACCCAAGTGAATAACGTCACGGACTTCGGTGATGTCCAAAAGCTCTTTGTAAAGTCCCTCCATTATTTTATACGTATGTTTGTTGATGGGATTGAGCTGACCACAGTTTGGTTCCCCACAGTACGACGACCAGGGTTCCTGATCGACGCACAGAGCGAGATCACCGTACCCGTGCTCGGTACCTGGACGAAAATCGAGGAGACGCTACTGCTTGAGTAATACCGGAAGGGAGTTGTTGATCTTGGGACAAACTTTCACAATCTTTCGCGTTATTAACCAAAGGTCAATGAGATGCATTCGCGATGCGAAAGGGAGGTCTAAAAACGGTGGGATCTCGAGAGGATAATACCTTACCCCATTGCCAGCCAGCTCCAGCGTGTGCGGGTGAATCAATTTCCATGATGATCCTGATGCCACGTACTCTGGCGTAATCAACGAGATCCTTGACGTCTTCGGGCGTGTAAACTTGTTCGCCACTGTAAGCTCCCCAATGGGCCATTTGCGGAAAAGTCGCAGAATCGAATGGAAAAGACTGAGAATCGGTGAGATGCCAGTGGAAAGTGTTGAGCTTCGAGGCGGCCATGCCATCCATGACGCGTTTTAATTGTTCGAGTGAAAAAAATTGTCTGCCCGTATCAACGAGCAAACCTCGATAATGAAACATTGGCTTGTCTTCTATGTGCACGTTGGAAAGCACTCGGAGGGCACCTTGTCTACCGGCAGTCTCGTCCCACCATATCGTTTGACTCAGTGTCTCAAGTCCGTGGCGAACACCGTAAAAACTTTTTCCAATTATTCTCGCTTCCAAGGACTTTCCCTTCAGTGAAACATCGAGCTTGTACGATTCGTCGGTATCGAGCTTGAGCTTGGCACTTTGGCCGTTGCCAGCACTGAGGTATATGACAAAATTATCGATACTCGATCGTCCTACGGCGTTCGGTATTTTAACGAGGCTCCTAATGTTACCTGGGGAACGAAAGTTGCACTCGATTCATGGATTTGTGAGAATTCTCGCCGGGGAAACTTGGATTACCGCGATAGCCGGATCGTGATCGTAAAATTGGACGATTGAAACGGTGTAGCGACGGATTATCCGAAATTTTGAGGATCCGCACATGTGGCTTTGCCAACTGACCTATAAAAACGTCCTTGGCGTGCTCCAGAAGGTTCTTGACTTCCTGGTCACTGGTGTTCACAGTGACGAATTGAATCTGCTTCAGTGACAGAATGAGGCTGTCCTCACCGAGAAGTGTGTTGCCAGTTGGTCGCGGCCATAGAAGCCTCGTGTTACCGCCACACAGGGCTGTGCATGAAGACAGCGGCGTTCTCGACGAACGGACTGCTCTTCTCTCGCATCGCCCTGCTACGCAAATCCATGACCACGGACTATAGAAGGTCCTGAATCAGAGACCCTCGGAGTTTATGGTCTCGAATGAATCGTTCGAGTTTGCAATTGTAGCGAAAAAGGATCGGATATGAAGAGGCTTGCGGAAGATTTGATGAAAATAATGAAGTATCTTATGGTGGAGGAACGGTTCGTGGGTTGGGTTTATTTGGATTTGGAGGCACCTCTAAACAAACGCGGTTGGTCGAAACGTATGTCACTAGCGGTAACTTATCGACAAAGTTTATTCAACCTGAACTTGCGACGAATGAGGGTTTGCTATAGCAGCTGAGCGGTATGAACAAGGTATTGATTTGGTTTAGTTGATCATTGAACGCTTCTGAGACTCGCCGAGTCCATTACCTGAAATCTTTTAGGTACTTAAATGGTTGATCATCGAAAATTTCGTTAGAACCATTTACGGTCAATGGTGCTAATAGTCGTGTTGGATATCTCTTCAAACTATATTCATGCAGATTCGTGGATGGATTTCCGTGGTTGGTGAATAAAAGTAAGCCAAGTCCGACGTTGGTCAGGACATATTAGGTGTATTAGTAGAGAAATTGGGTCTATGTGCATTCGTCGATGGGGCAGTTGAATTCGTAAGTTAGTTTTCCGGTTAGTGACGTAACTGTCGTTCGATCACGTGATGTTTCATATTTCTTTCATCAATTTATCGATTGTGTGAGTATACCTTCGTTGTGCAAAGGGTTGAAGAGACACGAGTGGTGGTGCATTAGCGTACATCGCTATCAGCAAAACGCCGGTTATGACGACGAGGAACAGGAGAATCCTCCGCATCCATCCGCTCGGAAGATTTGCCAGCATCCTTGCAAATCTGAAAAATACAAAAATCAGCGATGAAATTTTTGACTGACATAAAGACAATTGACTTTGTTCAACCGTCGACAATCCTCACAAAAGCGTTAAACTCAAAAAAATATTTTCAAGTAATTTCTAAATCAACAGGGACATGAGTTTTGCCGTTTTTGAAAGTGCAACAATTTTTCAAGGCGTTCGTTTGAAAAAGTAATGTACGCTGAAAGTCCATTAAGGAACAAGTTCGTTTTTCGGAAATCGTCGATTACTTTCTCATTTTTTTTTCGACGATCGTCGTCTCCGGAGGCACTTTTGGCGAAATTGTTTCACAAAGTTGGTCGCTCATTTCCAAGCGCGGCATTCTATTTTTAGAATAATTTCTGGTCGATTCTGCTATCGAGCGACCATTTGACGGTAGCCACAAAGGTAGAAGAGTCATAGCCATTCAGACTTTATTTACGAAGGAGCCAATGAAAATCGTTTACACTTCTTGAGCCCGCACCCATCGTGGCAGCTATCTATACCTCTGGTTATATATGCTGTACTCGGTAGTCTATATATAATTAGTATCGTTGGCCGGGCACGAAAATACTACGGGAATACGACGATGAGCCGCACGCGCGATCTTAGGTCACGTTCGCAAAACGTCCCGAGCGTATCGGAAGGTTTTCTGACTTGCGTTGTTATTTCCAAACCTGGGAAAGACATCTATCGTTCATAAAAGTAATTCCATCATACAATACCATTGTTCCGATCAATAGCCCTACTGTCATACATCTTTCAAGGCATTATGAAATTATTCCACCATCTGCTACGCTTTTCTCTTATTTTTACCCTAGTGCGTAGTGCCTCTTTGCGGCAGAATTCGCGGATTTCCAGGCGACCTGTCCAAGGACAAGATTTGAATGTTGCAAAAAAGAATGCACGGTATTTTCGCTGGCAGGTATCGGTTCAATGTAATCCATCATGCGGTACTGATCCACTGAATAGGTGAGAGGAGGGAAGGGCGACCAAGCGCAAGGGATGAGAATATAAGAGAAAATTACACGAGCGATAATTCGCGTAATAGCCCACAGGGAAAAGGGCGAATGAGTGGCAGGTGGAGGGCATAAAAGCTTGGAAGGTTTGCGTGTTAACGTTGGGAGGGCTGGAAAAGGGTGGCCGAAACCATTGACGCAAGCATTGAACGTCGAGTTCGTATAGGTTGGTTGGTCGGAGCTGCCTCATCGTATTCTCGTGTGCAATCGCTACCAGCCTCGTCGAATAACCACCACTCGCGCATAGTATAAATGGCCACGGTATATCGTAGCCAAGCAACGCTCAATGACCACAGTCTCTGATGAAGCGGTATAAAGATCGGACGTTCTTGACCTTTCATACGCATTGTTCACGAGCTTACGGGACCTGCGAGTCATTGTGGCAATCTAACGACACATTTTGCTTCGGGAGCTCTAGTGAATGAGGTGTCGGAATCAAACCCCTTGTATTATATCCTCGAACAAACGTCCGCCTCTGCCCCTCTCCGCGCAAAACATAACTGGTTTGCTCTAAGAGCTTCTGGCCCCTAGTGATCCTCGCCACGACAAACATCACGTAGGATGACTTTGCGTTTTGTCAGACCACAATTCTCCAATGACGGATCGCTGTAAGTCATTTCTGCTGAATTCCGAGTCATACCGTGAGGGATGTATCGACAAGTTCAGTAGCGAGGCGAACCAGGAATCATTTCCCGCTGGTTGAAGAGGCCTTCCTAGATGGCTACGCGAAATGGCTGGAACGGTCGGTGCAAAATGGATTAGGACGTACCGGCTTTTTTGGGCCTGTCCGAGTCAAGATTCTCCTGTTTGGGCGATTGATGGTAACATCCAGGCTAGGTGAAGATGTGGAGTGAGATTTGAAGAGTTGTATGGTATATATGCCAAGTGGATTACTCAATGAAACAATTAGCGATGACTGATTGATGTTTGGAACTCACGATGCACCGTGCCAGCCGCGAGTGAGCAAGAAAAAAACCAAATGAAGAAGACAGCCCGGTCAAAGGAGTCTGCGTACCTTCTCGAGGTAAGTTTCCTCGTTATAAGCCGCTTGGCCATCGTTCGCACTTTGATAAATCTATAAGGCGTTTTCACCATTCACTGCATATGACTCAACCAAATTTTTCTAATCATCAGCAGCTCGATGGCGTTCAATTACGAAAATAAGCGGCTAAATTAACTGCTCGAATTTCTGACGACTATGAAGGTGCAACCAAAAACAGCGCGACTGATGACGCCACGGACATTGTGAAGGTAAGTCGATAGAAACTGCGACCCGGCGAATCGCACTTTTGCATATTTCATCATCTTTACATAATCGGTGCATGCCAGATACAGCTGTCCGGTGAAATTCGATGCCGCAAAGTTTCAGTTCATTTTCAACAAACTTGGACACAATCAAACTATACCAACGGATCATGAATCATACGTGTCCCAATGACAAGAGTATTCCTAGGAGTTTATGCCTGATTCGAGGTAAAGACATGTCCATTCTGATGTAACATAACAGTTACACTAATTGTTAACCTTCGAGGTTGATCTCGATTGCCAGTGCGACATTCCGTGTCTGACAACCCGCATCTTCAATCGGGTCAAGCTGAAAGTAAAATGGTACATTTTTTTGTTATTTATGCAAAATACGTACTTGTATAAAGTAGACTTTGACGTAGACGTCTTGACGTAATCGATTGCAGCTTGCCCCACAAGATTGACTTTATCCAAATACGGGTCCCGGTAGAAGAAAATATCACCTAGGGTATTCGTTCGGTCAATTAACCGCGAGACTGATTAGTTCGACTAATCGAGGGTGCGGAGTGAGCCAGAACTCGTGAAACAAAGTCTTCGTGATTCGATTTAACGACAAAGACTGCTTCAATGGTGAAATCGTTGTACTAACGATATTGAAGGCGTGCCGATAATACAGTCATACGTATTGTTTACAGAGGCGTTATTGCAAAGTGGTCAAGCCTAAAGGGTCAGCAAACTGACTGTATCAGTGTCACGAAAATTGGTGGCAGATTCAGAGATTCTAAATGCGAGAATAGAGCTGGAATTGCCTAACGTTTCATTCCGATCGAGAGTGCTAATGGGCGGGACAAGAAAGGTCATTGGTTTAGGAACATGCCGATGGAAAGACTCGCTGTCGTGGCCGCTATCCAAACTGCCAAACACGTTCAGAATGATGGGAATGGTAGTTCCTACGCCGGTTATACTCTGCGGGGATACAACATGTCTAATAACGGAGGTGGAAAACTAGGAAATTACGAGACTAACCTTCATGGGAACGTGAATATTTTGCTGGGAGGGTAAGTTGATCGAAGGAGCAGGTTGCAAGACGGAATCCACGAAAAGTGTACTATATGTGTACTAATTTGATGGTTAACCGTTTTATCGCTGGTCATTCGATGAGTCATTCGAAATTTGAACCAAGTATTCCAGTTTTCATTTCGTTTCAGTGCTATGATGAGCGGCGTAATTATTATTGTGATACTCGTATGTTACTGCTGTCACCGGAACATAAGGAAGCATCGACCCCAAGAGTACTCTCACTACTGGCGAGCCGAACCCGACGTTCACAGTCTGGAAGTCTTCACGATGGATGCTCACGCAATGGTAAGAGCAAGCACACTTCAGCGATAAGAAAAGCAACTTTTCATGGTCCGGTGACGTCATACTTTAGTACCGCCGATGCAACTCGAAAATCGCGTTTCATTGCTGCACTTTTCGACCTCTAGTCTTGGGACAACTTTGGATAGCGTTGAAATTTTAGGTCGTTGGGTTAATTTTGTTGGAAACTTCAGTTGGACGAGTACTTTAAATTCACGACTGTAGCGCTTGAATCAATAGCGGGGCACTAGAAACGTATGTTCCAGAACGTTATTGACTCTGTTACCGATTCAAGGTTGAATTGAAGACTCGTGAAGCCACGTAGCCTTGAACGCAAAGTCCAGAGACTCTCGCAAAGTGTTTGGGGACAGTTTTTAACGTTTCTTTCCGTTTTATCAGCATTGTTGCGAACGAGCAACTGGTGGACAGGTTGAAGAGGCAACTGCTGCATCTTTGACCTGCCCAGGCGCACCTGGACCGCCACCGACTTACGAGAGTCTCATGTTCACCCCTCATTCTCTACCCTCGCCCAGCGGCAAAAAGAATGAAACCTCCAGTCCCGGGTATATACTTCCGGTACCCTTGCAACCGAACAACGCATCTGCAGCTAAGAATAATGACTCGTCAGCAAAGGACGATGAGGATTTGCCTTCGTACGAAGCGGCCTTGAAGCTCGAAGCTAACGGATATGTTTGAAACTTTTAAGGCTCGAGGCGTTTTGCGAATTTATCAATTTTTTCCCGTCGTACTCGACGGGATTAAAGACCGAAGGATGATCGGATCAATTCTCCTTTTGGCCCTCGGGCGCTCGCTGGACTCAAAAATGACATTAATCGAACTCTGCACGGTAGTTTCTTGCGACGAACGCGCACGAATGCTTAAGTCTAAAGGAGATTACTGCAAAAATGTCACACTTGACACGCTACTTTCGTCGTTAAAATCTGTGTTTTTTTGTGAATATTGATGCGGCGACTCATTTGTTACATCGTATACGAGTTTGAGTTTAATAAATTGAAAAATGTTCTCTAATTGCGCCGATTAACGCAATTTCCTTCGATCGTGTACACGTATTTTTGTTCGCATTTTGTATAATCAACATTCGTTCGTGTATTATCATTTTTGTCGTTATTATAATATATTCTATTACCGTTATTCAATTATAGTATTATTACTATCATGTGCACATTATTCGCGAAAATACATTGACGGAGTTGGAGCAATTTGAAGGAAAAGATGAAAATTCATACACGACGCAAATCTTTGTAACCATCGAATGCCCTTCATACGGCAATAAACGACATCAATCGTTTTTGACTCTGTATCATATGTAGCGCTGCGCGCCCTCTGGAACAAATCGCAGAAGTATCTCGTCAGGTTTCGAGCACGAAAGACTTTATATCGAAGGATGTCAAAGTCGGAATCTACATTGCCAACAAACTCGGAAGAGCGAGCAGAGGAAGACGCGAGGACAGATTCGTTCAACTGCAGTTACCTGCATTATCTACATAGTTGTCGAGTGAAAGCGAGTGTTCTGTTCTCCCTCAGCCTTTGGCGAACCGTCGTTAAAGCAATAATCTTCACTGACGGGTTTACACACTGATTATACATCGAACGATGGAATTTGAAATTTTTTGATTTACAAAAAGATTCATTGAAGAAAAGATCTCGTCGATAAAAGATTCATAATTTGAAAGTGCGAGTGCTTATAACGCGTGAATAGCCGGAAAACAATGCTCGATAATCTCGAGTGTCTGAAAAAAACATCAAGTCGTAATTGAGTGGACGATGTTTTTTTTTCCTCACTCGTGTGCTTGGTCAGCTTCGCAAAATTGCTATAAATGAACGAAGCACAGAGATGCGAAGAAAAATCAAGAAAAAAAAAATCGTCGATATAAGATAAACGATAGCGTGCCGACGCCAACTCTTCCGCGGTAGACTGTTCTATCAATGTGCATCGTCGCATAATTGACGCGCGTAAAGCAACTAGAACCGCACTGAAAAGAACGTACACTCTATGTACATATATCTCTGACTGCTCTCTTATGTATGACTGCGGATGTGAATCGACAATCTCGCTATTGTGATATGGCAATTTACACAAGTGCACGAGTAGCTCGGCTTCATTACGCGGCCGCATATTCTTTTGTAGGCAAATGGCGTCCAATCACATGTGATACTCGCAATGGTGACACATAATAAGGTTTGCTCGTGCTCAATCAATAATCCGTTTACTCGGTTATTCCTGTGATAAAAATGAGACATTTTATACACACAATTGTGTACACGATGTTTTTGCGTCAAAGATAAATAAAACGACTTTGTGCAACGCTTTCAACTCGCTGTACTCGGTAAATCGACGACGTTCGGAACGA
Organism: Heteropelma amictum; assembly: GCA_959613375.1. Taxonomy (NCBI): domain Eukaryota; kingdom Metazoa; phylum Arthropoda; class Insecta; order Hymenoptera; family Ichneumonidae; genus Heteropelma; species Heteropelma amictum. The sequence continues at coordinate 26,823,224 of OY390722.1, read as the reverse complement.
ACCCATTTTTCAACTAGAACGATAGTAATTTTTTTGTGGACGTAGAAATGCACATCGAGTGTGCTAGAAAAACATTGAACCGAATGTCCTTAAGATACTTGGCGTGCAAAGTACAGCGACTGTACTCAGATGCCAATGACAATGCTGTCGGTACTCGGAGATCGGGATACAACGATTACGCTTACGGTATTTAGGGAATAAAGTGTACTTGCGTACTCATGGAATACTGGTTACGTCGATTATGCGAAAAATGTGTGGTAAATGCAATTATACATATATGTTATGAATGACATTTTCGAACGAAGCATTTTAAAAAACCCAGTTTTGACGAAAACTTCGAAGAGTCGTGAGAAAGCTTCCTTTCGCGTGAAAATATTATTATCTCCCACGTCAATTCTGGCAGTTACTTTGACGGGAATGTGAGAGAGTTCGAGATGTGTATTTTATTTTGTCCTCAACGAAGTACATCGACCATCTTAAAATCGCGATGTACTCGATTGAATTCTCGTGTGATCGTACTCGATATATATTCCCCTGTCGCATCGATTGCACTCGGAATACTCTGAAATTTCAATGACTCTGGAATGGAATATTCGAAAAAAGCGTTTATTTTTTATCAAACCGAACGATCGTGTATTCGATCACAGCGGGATCGATCGGTTTGATAACACTCGAGCCTTCAGAGTACCGTCATATCTCCAATCACGTTCGAGGTCATTCAACGTCGAATAAATATGACGTATGCACGCTCGTTTGTAGAGATTTATGATAATTTCATTACGCGCACAGAGAGAGAGAGAGAGAGAGAGAGAAATACGAACCGTGAGATGAATTTTGATACACGAGGCTTCGAATCAATGCGTGTGACCATGTGGTACTCTGATCTCGTGGAAGCTCAATGGGATTGCTCATGATCTTTTTTTTTGTTTCTCTCCAATTACAGGATTCGTCGGATACATAATTTTATTGATGAGCCCGTACGTCGATCTTTGCAAATACGCGCGATTGGCGTTGTTTTTTTTCAACGCCACGAGTGATGATATTTCAATGCCTGATAAACTCATCATCGCAGTATAAAAAAAGCGATAAGTCTTTCTCGTTCCCCACACGTTGTGGTAAGCCCAAGAGTGACGTAATTTCCCTCGAGATTAGAGGAAATTATATCTCGCGTCATATTTGCATTGATCTTTCATGGTCGCGACCGCTGTACACGGGGCTTTCCAGAACAATCGGGAAAGTATTGATAAAATAATCTACGATTAACGGTAATCAGATATCACTCGTTTGCGGAACGAAACGCATAAATCGCCATTGGTTCATTGATCTGAGGATTTATATATATATATGTGGGTCTTTTGGCCCCCAACCAATCGTGCACGAAGTGTTCTCTGAAGCTATTTATAAATCACAACGCAACCCACTTTATCAACGACTTCCAACGAAATCACATTTACATAAGAGAAACCGTCGCATATTCTAGCTGTATTATCAATTTCAAGAAAAAGAAATCTTCGATCTTATCGTAAAAACTGTTTTTCGGTAGCTACCTTTTTTTTTCTTCAATTCTCATGTTCATACTGCATATGTACCCGTCGGAGAAATTTGTTTGGAGCAAACGGAGGAAACGGTCAAGCTCCAGATTATTTATCCACTGGCGATTCCAAGACCACGTGGGTAGAGTGTGGCTCGACAAAGGGGACAGGAAATGGCGAGCTTGGTGTGCGCATGAATGGAAAAAAAATGTATCACCGTGACGAAACTAGATTCGCGTGTTTATGAGACACAAAAGAGACTAACCGGAAAAGCGAACGTGACGCCATTGTCATGAAAAAATATGCATTTTTTTTTTTTATCTCAAATCGTGATTATAATTATTACTGTATTCAAAGTAAGATTTATGTTCGGGGAAAGGCGCTAGAAGGGTTTGCTCGCCTACGAGAGGCAATTTGATAAAAAGATTCGTTAATTTTGGCCCCCGTATTAAATTATTATGGAGAGAAAAAAAAATCTACCAGCTGAGAAACCCTCACGTTTGAACGCTCGACGATTATCAGAGTGTCTTAATGTTTTTTTCTCTCTATCTGTTTCTTTTACTGACCGAGATCCAGCGTGTGTCATAATTGCTCTAACAAATTAGATAATTAAAGGCTCGAATACCGCGTCGCACTAGGGAATTATCACGTGCAAGCTACGTGGTTCAAACACGTTTCTTTGCCTGCAATCTTTTAGCCCTTTCGACCAGTGCTTCTCTTCAACAAACTTCGATTATCGAAAGGCGATGAAAAAAAATGCAATTGATCCTCTTTATTACGTGCGAAAATGCAAAACATTTTTTACATTCCGATTTTCCATGTATTTCTCTTGTCTATTTCAAACCAATAAAAAAAAATTTTGTTTTTCATGAAAGAAATGACACGTTGAATCGTGCAAGAATCATCTATCGTTAATTTTGGTTTTATCGTTCTCTCGTCAAACACTTTTATTTCCAATTTGATCCTCGTAATATTCAACGTTAATGTGGCATGCATTTTTTATAGCAATTCGAGTTGTGTACTCGATACGACGTGAAGGTGACGCGCTTGTGTCGTGAAACGTCTCGAGTTTGCCAACAGAGGCCCAAAGAAGCCAGACAAATTTGTCGCGCCCTCGGAAAAAAATTATCCCTCTTCCCGGCCGTTGAACACTCTATTTTTCTGACATACTCTTGGATTTCAACCGTCGTCAAATTCGTGAGACAAATAAAAATATTCATAAAAGGTAGTTAAGAAATACGAAGATGTTTTAATTCGTACGATTTCCATTCGTTCGAGTATGTTTTTTTAAATCAATTTTTTAAATGATCGTTGATCAAAGGTTTTTTTTTGCACGGATCGCAATTTGTTTATGAATGGAACATTTATTGGAAAAAGTACGTTTCACCTGTTTTTCACAATCCGATAGTCGTGCGATCGTAATTACGTGTTTTTAGCGGTTTTTTTTTTCATCATCTATGGTTGCTCGTCGAAACGCTGTTTGTCGCGACACGAAACATGCGATATATCGCGCATTGAAAGAAAAAGAGGACGAAAATATCTAAACACACACTCCATCGTGCAATGTAAAGAATAAAGAAAAAATCGTTAATATTTTTTCCTGAAGTTCGACAAAGACTCGCCATGTTGTACATCCCACTTGACAAGAGGTGCAAAAAAATCGATTGACGAAATCAGCCAAGTTTCTGTCGTATTTTATTATTCTCAAATATTTATTCTCATTGTTGATAATTTATTTTAGATTTTTATGATCGATACTTTTTTAACCTTTTCGATTGGCCGATTTTAGTATACCTACGGAACACTAGAAGGATTGTAGAAATATTTTTTCTCTGTTTGAACCTTTGTTTTTTCAAATAAAATTAAAAGATGCCCATTTTTGTGTAAATCTAATATTAAATACGACGATCAGAAGCTCACGAAAAAAACATGAAAAATTGGTAAACACAACGTAAAATTTCTCAAAGGCTAAGAATATTTGTTTGCTTTGAATTTTAGCATGACTCTCAGGGTCGCTTGTGGCATTTTTTGTTTCAAGGAAAAATAAGCTGATCATTTAAGCACGTTGTTCTTATCAGTCAGTTCAAACTTTGCAATAATGTGTGCGCAATAAACCGAGTTTGTTTTCAAGCGAGATAAAAATGCTAAAGACATGCACGAGAGTGTTGAGAGTCTTCCCTATCAGGTAACGCCACAATCCTCGTTCCTGTGTACAGAGGGGGCTTCATGTGGGCTAAATACGAGCTCTTCTACACTCGTCAGTAAAAAAGAGGTGTCCGGAAATAATCGTTCGAAGAATGAAGGATGTTCGATGAAAAAGATGATAAAATCGCGACAAAAATTATATTTATACAAAAAAACATAAACGACTTAAATCGACGCAGAAGCACGTTTCAATGTTGAAAGTAGAGTTTCCACATGAATTCAAGTTGCGAAATCGAATAAGTGCCGCAATTCCTTCGGTATATCTCGCAAGATAAAACGATTGTGTGTTAGTCCAATTAGCGTGGAATTTGTTAATTATTTTTCGAAATATTTTCGTTTTTAACTATGGACATAAACATTACCCCTGTTTTTGGTGTTTAAATAACAATCGATGGTTATAATTAAGATATTATCGAATGGGGATTAAATAAAACGTATATGTTGACTAATGATAAAATATTATCACTATAATTATGATTGTTAATTGACAGTAATCACAATAAGATGAACGAACGCTCGATGAAATTCGTAATTGGAATTGGAGATTATGAATAAAAAACTATTATCATTGAGGTTATGTTTATTAAGATTGTCGATATCGTTCAAACAATCGGAGAAATTATCCAAATATTGAGAGACAATTGATCGTTTATGTTAAGCGAATTTTCGAAAAATGTTCGAACACCTTCGTGTCCTCGATGTATTATGTCCTTCACTTTCTTTTTCGTATACTGCTTGCAAGTTTTTCAGCTGAGAACGATGTTTAGTGTCAAACTTATTTGTATCGAAAAAAAAAATCGCCTGTGTCGTTCGACGACAAAATCGAAAATATACTTCGAGAAAACAAAAAGAATGAATTGCTTTGGTCCTAAAATGTCGAGATCGTGTTTTAGGCGTAGAGAAAATACAAGAATGAAAATACAACCACGTAATAAGTACGAAAAGTTTAATGCAAGTTGGAAAATAATCTGTTTTTCAAAAGGATGAAAAAAACTGAATTATCTTGAAAACTATCTAAAAAAACCAATAGAAAAAATAATGAACGACTTACCCGGAAATACGTGGTGGACTTTGATACACTGTCCACGGTTGTTTTCAGACTATCCAAAATTCGAATCGATGCACAATTTTTTAAGATCGCGACGAACCTCGTTGAGAGCTGCGAGAAGACGACACGTTCCATGTACAACGAGCCCTTTAAGATATGTCCTTTCGAAAACTATCACTCGCGAAACAAGCGTATTTGAGACTCGTCGCGAAATCTAGTCTCATCACCAGTGTTGTTCATGCAACGACGAAAGAAAATATGAAAAAAACTGTAAAAAAACAGATACAGAATAACCCATGGAAAAAAAAGAAAGCACGAACGTTCGATACACGAGAGCACTCGCGCACGATATCCCAAATCCGAGCAGGTCTTTTTTTTATCGCATTAATTCGAAATATGCGATGACATTTTGTGGACCCATCTCGCCTCACTTTGACAGCCCCATAAAACGTTCTGAGAGAAGCTTTCTTCTCGGAGACGCTCGCCACTACGCCAATGTCACGCTACGGTGTCGCGAGGATCGAGCTTGGTAGCGCCATCTCTCGGCGCAGCAGCAATGGAACTAAAATCATCTTCAGTGAGCCGCGCAGAGATGGCGTTGGGCGTTATTATCAAGACACGTTCTTTTTCACCACTTTATGCTTTACATTGTTATCTTTATCGGCGGTTGGCGAACGTGGGAATATAAAAAATTGATTATCGGGAAAAGAACTAACGACCGAATCGTACGAAAAGATTAATTCTTGCGACGGAAATGGATGTGAATCAAAAAAAATTTGGCATCGTACTACTGTACCGTCTGAAGAATGAAAAACCTGTTGTTTTAAATACGATGTTTGGCTGGCAATAAGAGAAAATCGAAGAAATAGAATTCGTTCAAAATCGACAAAATCATCTTTTACAGGTACTCGCGGTCCGTTCGAGTGTGTTTTCTACTGGAAGCAAGATGGGAGAGGAAGGACCGGGTCGCCCATTTGAACATATATACATATATAAATATATACGATTTAGAATTCACAGATGGAATAATTTATTAACATAAAATAGAGATATACATCTAGTTGATCATATTAGAATGTGTATTTTCGAGTGTACGAACGGAATAAGACGTAATTTTTTCCCTTTAAATTACAACTTGGATCTTTTGCGCGGAGTAAACGCTACATGACGGGATTAATGGACGAAGTAATTTAGAACGTGCAAAAACGAAAACAAAAGTAGCAAGGGACGAGATGATACAATTTCAAGAGCAACTATGCGACACGTGAAATGAAAATTCTTAAAAATCGTCTTTTTTCGCTATTTCCACATCATTATCTCTTTTCTCTCGCATGAACATTCGGCGACATACGTGATACATTTTTTTTTCTTGAAGCATTCTTCGTGTTTGTCCCGATAAGTGAAGACCCCCGGGAATGATCATTTCCTCTTGCGGGAGGTATGAGTGCCACCGCGTTTACTTCGATGGGTCGATTTTCCAGATTTATTCGTCGATGAGTTTGTTTGAACTCTGCGTTTCCCATCGCGATGGCCATTCGTGGGTCCACTGGTGGGCTCTGCAATTAATGCGCGTATTACGAAAAATGGGAAAAAATCATTAACAGCATTTGGCAAATTTGTTACTTTAATAATGAAAAAAAAAATCGTTTTCTCATGTTTACAAAAGATTAATGAATTTCCGTACTGTCATCTAAATCGGAAATAATACAAAAATTTTATCGCAAATTATATTTTTTTCAACTACTGTCATCGCCATTGGTATTTTTATCACGAACATTTCACGATGTCATGTTCTCGATTTTTCAAAAGTTTCATTATCTCGAATAATCTAATTACTGAGGTTAAATTATCTGTAAATTATACCGGAAATCTGTATCGGCGTAGCGTCACCTTGTTCACCATTTTCACAGAGTTTGGTAGTTTGTACGGTGTTTTCTACTGGTCGATCTTGTACTGCAAATGAAAAATAGCAAAATAGCACAAGGATGCATAATCGGCTGGACAAACAAATGTTTGTTCGTTTGAAATTTTTCAATTCCAAATTATCTCATCGTATAAGTCGACGTTTTTTATTTCCTTTTTCATTTATTATTATTATTATTATTAATACTATCATTACGATAATAAATTTGCCGATAGAAACGAAAAATTTGTGCAAAAAAATGATGAATATTGATAAATCATGGCGACCGATTTAATTAATCTGATGACGTTGCGAGAAATAAACGTTAACACCTATATTCGCCCTATTTTCCACCCTGGATGCGCGTCGACGCGGCACAGCCAGGGTGAAACAAAGAATATCTACTGGAACGTACGTCCTTGCTCGAAATTAGCAACCATTCGATCCGGACTCGAACTCGTCGAACTGATCGGCGAATAAAATGCCGTCTCATTGTCCTCGCCGACTTTGCACGGCGAATAAAATTCTTCGCTGCTCCCCAGAGTGCAAGCGTCGTTCGATTTTACGAAATGTCCGTCCACGCCCGTACTCTAGGGTCAAATTTACGTTTTTTTCTTTGTTTTCATCTTTTCTTACGTCTCTCTGATCTTGGATGGTTTATTCAGCGAGTTTGCAAACATTGCTCCAGTTTCATGAAAGATATGATGCGTAAGAAGCGAACGGTAGCGAAATACGTAAAAAGCGTAGAAAAGCGAAAACACAAGACAAAAGAAAATTGAACGTTAGATTGGACGATTGGTTCATCGTCGTTGCTCACCTGGCTGATGAAAGTACGTTTGCACGGCTTGGTTGAGGGTTCCGTGATTTGCTTAAGAAGCTCAGAGTCGGGAGATAACATTTCGACAGCCTCCTTCTTGAGATCTTGTATCTCGCTCGCCGAGACGTTACTGTCGCCGGAAGTGCTCATGGTCCCGTCTTCCGGGGTTGACAAACTGCCAGGCTAAATACATTATACATTTAAATATCCTTTTGATATATTGCAAATGTGCGATATATTTTTTTCGTTTAAAATTCATTTATTAATATTCAATCAATAATAATAAATTGGTATTTTATTATTTGTATCGTATTACGTCTTTGTTCCAATTCCTTCGTTATACCATAATATTTCTTGAAAAACATCATTCATTCAACGTTTTTCATTCTACATTGAGCGTTCGCGTGTCGAAAATTAATTCAATTCGACATTCTCAATTTGAAATGAATTCGACTCACGATGTACTCTGGATCCTCCGTACTGTCATTTGCCGCTATGAGCCGATCGAGTTTAGCTTCAACAGTTTCCTCCTCGGAATCTTCGGACAAGTGATCTTCCGAGCTCATCTCGCAATATTTACGTTTGGATTCCACGTGATGAGAACTTATTGCCGATTCGGTCGTTGATTGATCGTCCGGTGTTGGCGTCTGAGGAGAAAAAGCGGCAAATTTTCGCCATAATTTATTCATTTTTTATTCGCTTTTTCTTGACGATTTTTTTTTCGTGTCTCGGATATACTTGTTCTTTCATCTCGTATACGTTGTACGAAAACTATGAACTGCGAATGTAAATTCAAGGATGAGGGTCAAACGGCACAAGAATAGAGAGTGAGAGTGATAAAAAATGATAGACTTCCGGCCGGAAGAACCCTTTATCACGAAAAAATCATAAAAATTATATCGTCGGAGCAGTAAATATTTCACCAGAGTCGCTTCTTTGCGCTAATTAACTCCTAAGATAGATATGAGTTTTTGCAAAAACGTGTACTCGGCTGAATTCCGAAGAATATTACTTTTTCTCCTCGAAGTGAATGGCATAAGTGAAAAAGTACTCACTGACTCGTGATTGTGGACTTTGATTCTCATGGGAGGTGGTGAAGGGCTCGATTTGGAGTTATCCAGGCAGGATAGACTAGACAAGGTCATCTGGATTGTTCTTATCAATTGAGCTGACATCCGTTTAGCCTCGCCCATATCAAAATCGTTATCCTGCACCGGGGGTGATGATATTATTCACCATTTTCACCATTTATTAGAAAAAACCATGCTGGGAGGTAAGACAATGTTGTTCACTCTGTTAGCACAGTAGAGAAGGGGGGAGGACGGAAACAGGAATGTCGACAAAGATTTTATGACATCGGTTTACCTTTGGACAATTTTGCCTCATATTTTTTACAGCGTTTGATTTGATGCTCCTCAATCGTCTACGAACTTTTTGCAAAAATTTCACCTAAGAATGAAGAAATCAGTCAGAAACGATTTTTTTCTACGTTGTCGGAAAAAAATCGTGCTTATCCGGTTTCAATGATCAGTCGATTATCTCATTGCGATGAAAATATGATACGACGAATAATGTGTTTTGACATTATTCGAGAAGAAAAGAAAAATCGTGAAAGTTTGAAATAATACGTGGTTTTTTTTTGTATTAACCATTGCGACGGATTCGACTTTGGAGAAACCCAGCAAAAAAGATCCGAGGTTTAATCCGATTCTGAAGACGCGCAGCATGATTAATACTGGCAAAAAGAGGACCCAAGGAAGTGGTCTCACTAATTCTGGCGTGCCGAAAGATTTTTCATTCTCTTCTGTAAAAACGATACGAAAAAAAAACAGGTGGTAATAAAATTTCGATGATGAAAAGTAATGTTCAAAATCATGATAAAACTGTTGAAGTAAAAATGAGGTTTCAATCGGTTGCTTCTGAAATTAACGTATGGTATTTTTCCATGGTTTTCCGATGAAAAAAAAAATGAAATACCCTCGGTAATTTCCTGCGCTGGCAAACTCCATTGTGTCGATTTTTCAACGATCCACAAAAAACGATCTACAAAACGAAAGATCGTCTGACCGAATGGCAATCGGGCTATGGTTTCCAGTAACATCACCCCGCAGCCTGTCGCAGACTCCATTAGTGTTTCCGTTACTTGAGAAAACTTTGTAGCAACCGTATATGCAGGAAAAAAAAAGATTAGTATACATCTGTAGGATCACACGTGCAGAGTCGTAATTGAGGTCGCAGGCGGTATGAGCATGAATAAGAAAAAAAAGTCTCGCAGATTATCATCACAAAACGATTTTTTCTTGTTCATCATTTTTTTGTCGTTAATTATACCGAGTTGTCTTAATTTAAGTAAACTCAAACTTACGGATAACGTCGTCAGCATATCCATAGCCGCCATTTTTGTTCTGAAAGAAATGGAAATAGAATATAGCACAAATTATTTGGCCGTAAAAAATATTTACATATGGGTGTCCATGGCGTGAAGGTCAGCAATGTTAAATTATATTCAAATTGCAATTCCCGGTCGAAAAGTATTTGGGCAATTTTCGATCAGACCAACATCCGATCGGCCCAACTTTATCGATCGTCATCTCCGTAGCGTTTCTTCGGATCGACGAGCGTCGCGATACCTTTCGACTCGGGATTTTATCCGGTATTCAACTTTGTACCGTAATTGCCAACGTCAGACATGTCAATAAACATGAAGAATGCTCTTCGCGATCATAGACAAAACAACGTGTATAGCCAATAATATTGCCGGAATATCGATTTTTCGATTTTTCTGATATTGAGAAAAAGAAAAAAAAACCGATCTTATAACTCGGTCTATAAATAAACAATGAGGAAAATGGCGTTGATGGGACAGTATCGGGGGAGGCATGACCTCTTCTCGTATCTGCAAATTGATGCAACTGCTATTGTACAGCGTATAATAAACTCAGCACGAATCCCAACCAGATTCAGACTGAAACACAGATCATTCCCTTGCTTCCCAGCAAAAATTGATTTCCGCTGGTCGAATCGATATTTCGATAAGTATTTCAGAATTTCCAAGCCTCTTTTTATACATGAATAGTGTTTTTTTATTATTCATTCGATAATTGCGTTGCGCGAGAAAGAACAGTAAATTTTCTGTCAAATTACTCAAATTACGAGTTATATTTTTCATCGCCATTCCATTATTTTGTTTTTAATGAAAATTCAGATGATAATAATAACGTTTGCGCAAGAAAAAATCAAGTCCTTTATAATTTCTCTGATTGGGTATGTATTATTTATTTATTAACCACTTTCTCTCATTGTCATGGCAACATATTTTATTAATCGTTATCTCCGCGATGTTTGCGCACCGGCCGGTGTTATCGTATTTTTCCTTCGAGATCGAAGCCTCGTTGACCGCAGTCGTCTTTCCACTCTCGATTTATAAGTTACAAAGTAAAGTTTTGGTTCGAAGGGGGAGTTTACAAACATAAATAAATATGTCAATTTCGACTCTATTTACAGAACTGAAGACCCGGTGTGTAACTCATCAGACACGAAATTTGAAAAACGTTCGGCTCTTACCAGGCATGGAAAAAAACTCTGAAGAATCAAAATATTTTGTAATTACACAATCAATGCCCGAATCAGGGAGAATCAGCGACGCAATTAATGTCTCGTTTGATTTTCGGGTACGATTAGTAACGCTGGGAGATTATTATTCATTTCTGTAATTACGAATACGATGATTTTTCATCGATGATACGTCGAGGACAAATTTCGATGATCGAAGCGTTAATTGTTTCTACAATTCCGTTCGGAAAGTTCTCGCGAGTTGAAATTCGATCGTCAACTTACTTGTGGGAAAAATGAAAAGCGAATTCGAAACGTTGGAACGTCAAAAATGATGAGGAACGAAGAAGCTTATTGCAATTACTATCAGCACATTGTTGTCTCGACCGTATTGACCGAATTGATAACAAAAGTCGAAAAAAAGCAAACGAAACAGAAACACCAAAAACAATAATTTATTCAGAGACTTGTGTCGCTCGATGCGTCTTACGTCGTGTGCGATGCGTAACGAATCGCGAGCAAAGTGTTTGCGGAACGAAAGTTTCCCCGAGACTGTCGGGGCTTTCGAGAGGCGAAACTTTGCTGTTCTTGCCCGAACGGAGAGACATCTAATAAACGTGTGTGAAATACACTTGTGATAAGGTTTCGTGCTGACCTTTGAACAGAGATATTACGATCAATAAATACAATCTTTACTCCGTAAATTGCTAACGCTTATCATTGCTGTTATTATTACTGTTATTATTATCAACCGTGGAAATGCATCCGATAATTTATCGAAATTATCTCATTTCTAATTGTAACGGTAACGTCGGATTATTAATAGCCAACATAGTATGTATTTTTGAGATCAAACTTTCATCGTCGTTATTGTTATTATCACTACCATACCGCCAACAATTAAAAATGTGTGAAAATAAAATTGCCAGCGCGGATTAATGACGTAAAAATGAAATTTTGCAAAAATCAATGTCCACGCCTGCAGGTCGAGGAAAAAAAACTTGATTATTCTCCCTTCATCGCGAGAATGATTTAACCGCTAAAAGTGCGACATTAGAATAACGATATACAGGGGTATTCGCGTGTGAATCTGCGCAGGTGCAATTGTCGGGCGGCTTCTTATTAGCATCTCTCGCAAAATGCTGTGGCTTACCCTCTCGACCCAGTCTGAGGAGAGTTAGCAGGTGTCATTGGCACTTCTGGTCAGTTTACTCGCGCAACTTCGTGCAAATCGCTCGTGCGAACGCGTCTTCGTCGCCGGTTGATACAAATTTCTATTCGTTCAATTCATTTTTCGCTCATCAAAAGGTCCAAGGCGTTCGGTATTCATGGGTGAGGGTAGACGCGATCGTTCTTCCAAGAGGTAAGAAGCTTCTGTTTGTTTGAGCTTGTATTTCAAACTCGTACTGCGAAAATGCTTTTTTTTTTCGGAATATTCATAAATACCGTTATCATCCATATCGAATGGCCGGGACTATTACGCCCTCAACCGGAGAATGTCATTGAGGAAAAAATGGCAAAGTTGATCCTCACGAAGACCTCCGCCGGATACAGAGACGAATTTTCGAAAAGTTTCTCATCTCAGTAGCTCGGTTGAAGCGATTTTCGAAATGTGCGGGCTCGGATATTGGTGAACGTCTGCAAAAAAAAAGTAGAGAAATCTATGTTAAAGGAGAGATTGTGAAATTAAACATCTCACGGGGAGTTTTTCAAGAGAATGCATAATTCTTGCGTAACTCGAATGCTATACATCACAGAGCCCTTTTTATCAACTATGACGATCGACCCGCAGCTGTATGAGAATATTAATCGAGATGCATTAGCACGAGAGCAATTTAATTCAGACATCTCCCGAGATGCGATTACAATTGCGCATTTTTCAAAACGCCCGACAAGTACGCTCGTGTCTAACGATCGTACAGGCATGTGCGAGGAGAAATATTCGTAGGTGAGTTTCGTGGTATCGCGAAAGGACGTATGGCGGATAAAACGATGATGCCAATTGCGATTCAGTGCGATTCGGCGATATCCGGCTCGCACTCGCAGCGTTTTCAAGTGCGTCGCAATAAAATTGGCAATGTCAATAATGGTAACCGATTTAATTGAAAAATCGTCCATTTATCTTCATCGTAACTCACGAATAATGAAAAAAAAAAAAAAATGGGCGCAAATCGCTGCAACGTGACGTAAATATTCTCGCTAGGTTTTGTCCTGCTGACCTCGATTCCAATTTCTAGGGTGGCGCGATAAGAGATACGTACATGACCTCCTTAAGATCCTCGTAGAGCGCGGTAGTCCTACTTAAAGCGATCAGCCATAATCCCCCTCGAATAAACGAATTGCGTCTGATAAGATTTATGTCGAGCTAAAAATATGTGTCCTTGTTGAAAGTCATGAATGAGACATTTTTCCACTTTAACGAAAACGAAATGTTGATATTAAGAGAGGGATCAGAGTGAGGGCTTTCATGTTGATCACGAATAATCAACCGTTTCGTTCGATGTAGAAAATACATCGACGACGCGGTGCGTCCGTATAATATTGCCGCAAAACATTCTCGGAGCAACGTGCTCCATGGGTGCTAAGACTGCCAGAATTAACGTCACTACACCGGGCCCGGTATAAAAGTATCTATGCAAGAGCCAATATTTTTGCTAGGATTTTTGGTATAGAATATCAGTGCAAAAGGTGTCGGTGCGATTTTTATTATCGGTAGCACAAGTGTCAGCGCATTGGCAAAAGGGCAAACATTGGAGTCAGCGTTAGACCTAGCGGGAGGACCTATTATATTATTATTATTATATATATTATATATATTATTATATTATATTATATATGTTATTATATTATATTATATATATTATTATATTATATTATATATATTATTTTATTATATTATATATGTTATTATATTATATTATATATATTATTATATTATATTATATATATTATTATATTATATTATTATATATATTATATTACATTATTATATATATTATATATATTATTATATTGGGTTGGGGAAAAAATAATTCGGTTAATTTACTTTAAAGAACATGAAAAATTCCGAAATTACTTTTTCCCCAACCCAATATTACATTATTATAGGGGCAGAATTAGTGTCGGTGTCACCCTCAGTGTTAATAACGAAGCGAGTACCAGTATGATCGCCAATCGCCCGAAGAATTCAGATTCGTCGTTACATTCTACACGTTTTATATGTACGTTGAAAGATTGAAAAGATCGCGTGAGAAATTTCAAAAATGTACAGAAACGCTTTTGATCGGATATCACGCGGCAGGGTGGATCAAGGGTGGGCGGATTATTTTGAGGATAATCCGAGTATTATCGCCTCTATATCGACCGGCGGAACCTTTTGGAATGATCGTAAATTTATATTACCAGTAAAAAAAACGATGGAGCGGTTGAATAAAAGTATCTGGGTCAGCAGGTCGGAACGAGTTTCCCCTCTCTTGCGGAAACGGCCAGACGTGTCTTTCACGACGAATGACAATTTGGTTATGCCGATTCCTCAAACTCCTTGTGACTCGCAAACGGATGGTACCCCGGGAGCTTCCGGGCATCGGGACGTTTATGCTCTTCCGGATTTTCCGATTTATTCCCCAATGGTCGAACCTACGACGTCATGTTTTTCAAAAAACAATACCTTTCTCGAATATTTGGAATGGATATTTCAATCGTTGGTTATATAAAAAATATGAAAAATATTTAGATAAAGCGAGAGGCGAATTTTCATCTATCGAATGATCGTCATTCCTTTTCCTACTATCTGCCGATTATTTCTCTGCAACCTTTCGATAAATTTTCCATTGATCTGCATCAGTGTTGAAAAAAAAAATTGGCAGCGGTGGGATTCGAACCCACGCCTCCGAAGAGACTGGTGCCTTAAACCAGCGCCTTAGACCGCTCGGCCACGCTACCCTTGCGTCGGAAGTATCTGGAAATACTCTGGTAGCTCTGGAATAGCTCTGGAAACCAAAAAGCAAAACCCTAAAACCCAATATTTCAAAAATGCATCCTATGTATAAGTCTGCAAGGGATTCGATGATTTTTGAATATTTTTATAATCCGTAATCCTACTCTGGTTATTCTGAATATTTTTCAATTATTTTGCACTGTTGGGTTCTGAAAAGTAATTTAAACAGTGGGCTGTGTATTCCTCTTTCTTTAGCTCTTACTGTCGTAAGTAACACGAACGAATTTTTTTTTAACAATTCATCGGATCAACGGGTTTCGCCAAATAAAAGATTGTAGTCCATATCGAGGGAGTGAAGATATTTAATAATGATGAACCGATCTCGGTGAAATCGATCGTTTATATTCGTGCATGCCAGTCGTTAAGGGAAATGATTTTATTTTTTCTTCCTTTCACTATCTTCGTCTATATCGTGGTAACCAAGCTTTTCGTATACGAAGTACAAATCGATGCGTCTCTCGTTTATGTTCTTATTTGCAACGGCACGTAGAGTTACGTACCACCCTGTTTCTCTTTCACGCGCGGCTATCCGCCATTCCTCCGAACTCCGAGCTAATATTCCTATCGTTCTCTCCACCTGTCTGTCGGTCGGTGGACATTACAACGGATAAAAGTTTTATTCAGTTTGCTGCGAGCATTTGAAGGAATCAGACGCTATTCTTGTCTTCGCGCATTTGATCGTTATTAAAAAAAAATGCAAGATACATTCAATGCCATTAAAGAAACATGATTGAAAGGAATCGAAATATCTGAAGTGAATTTGCTCAGCACGGGTTCGATTTTTTCAAGCGATCGATAATTATTCAATATCGAAAGAGTATGTTATTGTTATTGTTCATGATGAATGATCAATCAGACACCGAACGAATCTTGGAATCAACAAATCGTCTTCGGACACAGAGGTCGTGAGGTCCAACGTCAAGAGTCATCGAAAGGTCAAATCGAAGAGAAAAGAAAAATGGCACTTTATCGAAGGTCTGAGTGTAGACGAGCTCGCTCGTTATCGGCGAAGGCGGGTACAAAATCATCCGAGGGACACACTGGGTACCGGCGATACTTCGGACATGAGGGAAAACCTGGTGACGGAATATCGAAGATCTTTTCGCGCAACTAGCGAGGACTCGTTGCTCAAAGTTCTCAATAAAAAGTTACCTCGGGTGATGGACAATTCGGAAGTCGATGAAAAGTTAATCAGGGCAGTTGCCGGCGAACCAGAGGCAGCGCAAAGGTCATCGGAGGTCAATGAACGTGATGAGATGGAAGCTGCTGTGGACAGGTCTCAAAACGCCGGCGCCACTGTCGTTACCGCGAGGCCGGCTCTTATGAGAAGGTGAGTACTTGACTTTTGTCGTTAACGCAAACGGAAGCGATATTACCGAAGACGAAACTGCCTAAGGGGGACGAGCCTGAAACGCGAGGGTGACGAGTTTTACGCGGACACGGAATATTCAACCTATGTGCCCCACGACGGTCATCACAGGCCTGGCCTTGCCAGAAGATCCACTTCGTTGAAGATGGAAGGTGACATGGACACAAAGACCGAACAGTGCGAGAAATTCATCGAATGGCTGAACGTAACTCGTCCGGCTCTGGCTCGATTACCGACGAATCTGAAGCTCGAAGGTGACCTTGAAACTACCACGGAAAACCTTGAAAATTACGTGCCATTCGTTGGGGCACGGAGACCGGAGCTACTCAGGCAAACGGCAAATCTTAAGATCGAAGGAGACGTTACGTTTCTTCCGGAATATATGGACGTTTTTCGACCGCACAATGTCACTGGTGAATGATTTTTATACCGTTCTTTTTAGTTCTGAGAAATATAACTGATTTCGTCCATCATGATTTCAATGATTAGTTCGGTGATCATTTTCAGTATAGCAAGCGCATTTATTGCTGTGTTCTTTTGCAGAAAAGCGAATGCCAGTTTTGCCGGAAACGCATTTGCAAACTGGCGGAAGTTTCCACGAGGCTACCGAGAGTTCGCAAATCAATGAGCTAATCGACAAAGCGGTAATTGCGGATGCCCCGAAGGGCTACGAGTTGAATACGAAGAAGGAACGCGAGGAGGAAAAACGAAGGAAGAAGGAGGAAGACATGAAAATGTTGGTTTCGAAGTTGGAGGAACTCAACGGGCCACCGTTGGAAATTCCAGAATACAAGGACGCCTACAAGGTCAAGTTTCGAATGAGCACTAAGTTTACATGATGAATTTATTTGTTTTGCCGAACGACTATTGCAATAACGAAGTTAATCCTTAATGCCTATCGCAGGATTTTCCGCGGGAGCGTCCAAGGTTGATAAAACCGGAAGACGAGATTGGTCGGGCTGATGGATCAAAAATTTCATCCGCCCAAACACCAGTCAAATTTCAGACCAAAATTGATCAAGATCCCGAGTACAATTCGAAATTGTTGAACATGGATCGGCCGGTTTACCGGAAGCCACCGTTGTGCTCGAAGCCAAGCGCATTTGCGACATCTTGGGGGGGATCTGAGGAACGCGTCAATCGTGAATATCGGATGAACGAAGCCACCAGTGAGATAAGATCGCAATACGTTTCTTATGGTAATTTACCAAGAGTTGAAACGCTCAAAATGCCGGCGAATCTTCGTCTTGAAGGTCACATTGACCTTCAGCCGGAATATCGGGACGCTTATTGCGCGATGAGAGAAAATACGGTTGGAAAGGAGCCGAGGATGCATCGTCATCGGGATCGTAGTAAAAGCGCGTCGAGGAAACGTGACAATCTTTGGATCAGTAACAACAATGGTGAACAATTCGGTACGGTAAACGCTGCTGATGAACAGGACGCTTTTCAGGTTCTTAAAACGAGAATTCACGAAGAAAATATCGTTGCAAAACCGCCATTGGAAAGTAGAAGGTAAATCTTACATCAAGCGCAGTCTGACGATTCTTTATTCGCCATAGTCACGTACGAAGAATATTATCCTCTGTAATTTCATTTATATGGTCCACTAGACTGTAATGTGGTATTACGGGCGCGAGATTGCAATTCGGCACTTTAAAACAGATTCAGATTCAATTCTCGATCAGAGTCAACGCCCTCTTCACTGTGTATGACGAACTACATGTATTTCATGTTCAGTTTTGGCACCCTATCGGCCACTCTTGGAGTTGCATTCGTTCTATCGGTGGCTTACGCGAATCAAGAGTCGTTACAATTGATCGATGATGCTTTCATTTAGATTTAGAATTTGTGTTTCCAAAAAGTGCAAGATGTGATGAACCGTCGATATTTTATTATTCTAAACCATTTTTTTTCACTTATTCGCTGTACATCTACAGTCCTTTCGTACAAGATTAACCTAACCTCCTGTCAACCTAACCTCAATTATTTTTGCAATCGTACAAAAGAGCCTCGAGAATATCACAAATGCCAGGAATGAATACGCACAGACCGATGCAATTGGACATGACTGGTTCCTTACCAACAACGAGAAAACGTTCGCCAAGTCCGGTTTATAGACTTCACGTGGAAAACGTCGATGCTGAGCCACGAGGTTTTACTTATCGAAGACCCTCACTTACTAATCAATCGTTCGATAAAGGACGACACGCTTCGTCACGTCGTTCGAACGATTATCGCGATACACAACAAAGATCTTATTCGCCTAGCTTTGGTAAAAATAAACATCGAAAGGACGAAAATAATGAACATGCCTTCGTTATATTGAATCATTCTCGTAATAATGACGACGACAACAACACTTTATCGGATAATCGGATGATCGATGGTCGATCGCGAAACTTTATTGACCGAAACGACTTGAACGATACGGGGTCTGCGCGAGCAAGGAACAGTACGCCAACCAATTGGATGCCACCTTGGTACGACAATACAAAGACTATTTGAAAAAACATGTTTTCGACATTATGATTTGAAACAATAAGAAACATTGGAATAAACGGTATAAACGAGTGAAAAATTGCCAAAGTTTCATGTTCTTCACGCGGTATAGTTTACAAATTTTATAGCGCAATTTTGTGCCAACGATGGTTTTTTTATCG
This sequence comes from Heteropelma amictum, assembly GCA_959613375.1. NCBI lineage: Eukaryota > Metazoa > Arthropoda > Insecta > Hymenoptera > Ichneumonidae > Heteropelma > Heteropelma amictum. The sequence goes on along the minus strand of OY390722.1, from coordinate 26,804,138 downwards.
ACTTATATGTCGATTACGATGGATTTATTTTATTGTTAACGTTATGATATGTTATTGTCAAACAATTTATGAATTCACGTCGTACATAAACAACTTTGTTGAATGTTAATTCTTATCGTTTTTAAATGTATGTTGTGGAACAATATGTAATAAAATATTTGTACGATAGAAAATCATAGTAATCATTTGCCTACGACTATCATCTTATTTGGAAATTTAGTACGAACGATATTGGTGGTCCGGATGCTTTATACTCTGCTTTTGAACCCATAGTTGTCGAATTCAGTCTCCTTTGCATTTAATGTACATAATATTTATAAATACACGGATGGTTTGGAAATGGACAGATCGGAGCGCCTCTGGCGTATTTTTAACAAGGAGCGACAGCTCGAGAACAGCGATAGCGCAACACGTCTCGTGCCTCTCGTACACGCGTGTCGTCATCGATTTAAATTCACTAATAGTATATATAAACCGTTAATTACCACAAGTTATCGGCGAATGTTCCAAGTTTATCAAAGTATCAAAAAAACTTGCTGAATTTTAACAAAGAGACACTTGAAACACTCAAAACAAAAATGGCGGACCCGGAACTCGAGGCTATTCGACAGCAGCGTTTAGCTCAAATGCAATCACAATATAAGGTAAAGTAACAGTTTGTTCTCTCGAAAAAATCAAATTTTCTTTCAGATTTCAACGGATATCAATTCACATTTGTAACGTTTGCGATAATAGTTGTTTACCATCGATGTATCAATGAATTCCATTGAACGATATAACTCGTTTTTTACATGATAGTTATTTATTTTAGCGCTAAAGTCGGTATACCCACATTACTGCCTTTTTCGTTAATTCCAACGTAGATTCACGATGTTTGTCGGCGACTCTTATCTTCATTATTTCTTTGAAATTTATAGGTTATGTCGAACTGTCATTTCGAAAACTTCCCGCACGTGTAGATCAAACATATTAAAATCCTTTCAACATGGAAGTAATTCTCTCAATCAGAGTAGTCCTGTGTAGTATTAACTATCCAAAACAAAAGAAAATCCAAAAGTATCGGAAATACTTTACTAGTTAACCTCAAATTTCCGCACAGTGAAAATTTGTTGAAGATAGTCTCAGGTTTGATTCCATACAATTATCTCGAAAACAAATTCCAAGGGTGGAGATGGAGCCAATCAGCAAGCCGCCGAAGAGAAGCAGCGACAAATTCAAGAAATGCGTCATTCCATTCTCACGCAAGTTTTGGATCAATCGGCAAGGGCTAGATGTGAGTCGCCGTATTATATTTCGATCTAGGTCTTCCCAAAAAATCATTTATTTTCAAGGATCGATTGATATTATTGTCGATGAACGACATTCAAATGAACAAAAAAACGTAATAAGGTTCTAAATTTAAAAAAATGATGGTTAGAAATATAACTAATAATAATTATTATAAAAGTATTCAGCCTTGAATAAAATTAATTTACTGGTTGTTAAAAGAATCGAAAAATGAGAAAAAAAAAAATGATTTCATAGTGAATACTTTGTCGCTCGGGAAACCCGAAAAAGCAAAAATGGTGGAAGAAATGTTGGTGAGTATGGCGCAACGAGGACAATTACCTGGTAAACTCGGGGAGAAGGAACTCATTGGATTGCTGGAAAGTGTAAATCAACAGACTCGGAAAACGACGACCGTCAAAGTACGAGAAAAGAAAAACATCGTTTGCAATTACTTTCGACAAGTCCAAACATTTACGATAAGGAATACGCTCTTTTTATGACGATACAACTTTTTTGAAATAACGCTGTTGTTTTTGGAGCATTTCAAAGGTTTTATTGTCGGAACGTCGATATACATTCGAATAATTGATTTTTCTCACAAATTTATTTATAGTTCGACAGACGCAGAGCAGCTTTGGACTCGGATGATGATTTATAGCCGGTATGAGAAAAGGAAGAGAGAAAGAACAAGTCGATATGCACGATTTTTTTTAAATCGACAATACACGTGACACTGATTCGCAAGAGGAGAAAGCGAGCGAGAGACTGCGAGATGATTGAAAAACTCGCTCTGTCGTCGATCTGAACATTACCGAATGAATAATTCAACTTGAAAGAAAAATAAATATCATTAGAAAGTTCGCTTTTGCCAGCGATTCTTTTAATGTGACACACTGAACGAATTAACACATTTTCCTCTTTTTTTTCCTGGACTTCTCTTTCAATTTTTTCAGTCACTCGATTTGTACACAAACATGGAAATACACGAGAATCATCGCAACATTGATTCACACCTGGAGATCTTAATTCTGAACGGAAAAGTCGTTTTAGTCCCGCTTCATGTGACTTCCGTTCGTTTCGCCTGAAAGTTTTGGAATTTTATATATTCAAGGCGAAATAATAAAAAAGATTGTGGTGTATTTACGAGAGAAACGAATAACGCAAAACGAATAAAATTGTACTCGCCATCTTCTTCGTCCCCAGCGTCAAAAAAGTCTGGACAACAAATTCCATAACAAATGAGCGATAGGAAAAGCGACGGTAGGCCGAAAACGACGACAGTCACAACTGGATTTCCCTTCCACATTGACGAAAGGGTCATTCGAAGATCGAACCACGATCTATAGATCTGGACTAGCCAACCGTTTCCGCCGTATTTCTAAAAGTAACGTTTTTTTAAAGTCACATTTCCCCACTTCCTCAAAACAGACGTTTTCATACAGACTGTTACATCGAAACGAACGAAAATTAAATAAGAAAATATCTACATCATTTTTATACAAGATTTTCAATAGAAAGGATTCCATTTATAATTTAATGCAAATAGTATGAATTTTTGTCACGCATTGTGTTTTTAAAAATAATAAACGTGGGGAAAAATTCAAAACTCAAAATTGCGAAATTTTCACGAAAATTCTTTCACGGAAGCGCGGTCATACCTGGGCAGTATCGTTATGAATATGATCTAGGAACATTTCTATGGCTTCGGGAGTCAATTTACGCGGCTCGTCGTCCGGAATGTGATGATGACTAGTGCTCGTGTTGATCACGATCAGGCTGGGCAACGGCATGACTCTCATGGCAATGCTATTTATCCATTCGCCATTGGCTATCCAGCCGAATTGGAAGTGTCTGAAATATGCGATTTTTATCAAATAATTATTCATTATTGCCGTAATCAGTACATAACTTGTATTACCGTAAAAATGTTCAGAGTAATTATTTTTATTATTCTTTTTCTGGTAAATTTTTTTTTTCTATCGAATGTGCTCTGAAATAATGCTTACTCGTGATATTTGTCACGTTTTTCTCTAATAATGGACTCGACCATGTCACGAAACTCGAGCATATCCGGTGATACCTCTTCGACCGCATTTTCCTCGACGATGGCAAGGACGAGATTTTTCTTCGTCAAAAACAATTGATTGATGTTTCCTCTTGTGACTTTTGGGAAAGTAGAAAATCTCTCCGCATTTATCCACGTGCGAATCGTTTCGTTCAATTTCGTGATGTCGCTGTGGTTGTGCCCTTGGAGAAATAAAAATGAAAAACAATCGTGGTGCCGAATATCGAAGAAAGCACGATTTCCTTAGGAATTTTCGGGGTTTTTTTGTTCTCACCGGTAAATGTGTAATGAGATTTCTCTTTGTAGACAAAAATGACTGGCGTGTCCTCGACAGGGGCGTGACTCCCAACAACGGTCGGATGAGATCGGTAGAAGAAAGCATGCGGTTGAAAAGCGTCTGCAGTTTGATGATAAAGATCCTAATTTTTTTTAAATAAAAAAATACAATCACTTTTAAGCTAAAACAAATCATTATTCATTCTGCGTACAATCTTTTCTCCTCTATGACTTGGTTCAATATTTCGGAAAATTTATTTTATCCAGTGTAATAAAATAGCATTTTCAAACAAATTATCGTTATATTTTCGTTTTTACCCATAATGGACCGGAACGTTCGCCAACGTACAAGAAGTACAAGCCGTGATCTCTCTTTATAGTGTCAAAACTCTGACTTTTAGTGATTTCTTGAACCGGCGGTCCATTTAATCTCAGAGCAAATTTCACTAATTCCTCTTTTGTTCGATCTCCGTTATACGTAAATTGTTGTTCACCTTTCAGACTGTAAATTTTATACGAAATTCTCATTAATCTCGCTGTTACGAAACAAGGAAAATATTCTATTTCTGTGATTTCAAATAAATGTAAACATTCCGGCGAATGAAAACGTAAAAATACCCATTTAAAAATCTTTTTCTCAATTCATAAACTTTTGTGATGTCTTTTTACTCACAACAAAATCGAGGGATAACCTCGTACATTGAAACTGTGAGCTACGCTTGTAAATCTCGTGCAATCGATACGGCCGACGCGCACCGACGTTGCGTAAAGATGTTGAGCGACGTGAGCCCAAATAGGGTCTAGCCTTTTGCAGTGAGCGCACCACGGAGCGTACATCTTTGAATAGGAAATTAGGAAAATAAAAAAATAAAAATATAATTTCCTTTGAAAAACGAACGAAAATTTGATAAACGAAAAAAGAATAAGCCTCACCATAACCAGCCATTGTCCTTCTTTGTGAATATCTAAAAATCTGTTAGAATTTGTGGGAAAACGTTTGTTAGTTATGATATCGAAAAAAAAATGCATGCACGAGTCGCCAAAAGTTTAATCATAGACACAATGTTTATTAAAGGATCAGTCATTATTTTTCATGATTTTTTAACCTTGGCTCTAATTGGATGAGGAAAAACTAAGGGTTTGAATCCATACTCTGATTATTTTAGACTTTTTTGAGTAGTATTGTACCACCACACTTGCGTAATTCGTAATTTTTTTTCGTGTTTTTGAAAATTTCGGAGATAAAGTTTTATGAGGGTTGAAATTAATTGACTATTTCTCTGAAATAATGTACTTGCGATATACTTTTGGAGACTCTGTTCATTTGAGGATAGAGACAAAGGAGTAATACTAGTTTCACCTGTCACTCAATTCCAAAACCCGAGAAGCAGCTGTAGTTGTAAAAAAGGCTAAAAACGTTTTTGAGGTTAGTTTGATTGTTTTTTAACTGTGGAAAAATTTACGTTCGAATAAAAGTAAGTTGAATATCTATTGGCAATTCGTTCGAATTGAGGTACGAAGTTGTGAAAACAAGGTTATAAATATGTTGTAAAAAATTTAAGGTGTTCGACAGTTTCGAAAAAATCGATTTCATTGGAGATTAGAAAAATATTCAAGTTCTAAATGAAGGGGGTTGATGAAAAATTAGAGCTTACCACAAAATACAGCTACAAAGATAATCCTTATTACAGAAGCCATTGCAACGATCGAATAAAATCCTCTTAGATTTTAATACACGTTCCGTTAATTTTGCATTGAAAATAAATAAATGATATCTATTTTAAGAATGGTTAAAATTTGTCAAAAGTTTATCAATTCTCGTTGCTCGCACTGCATTTTTCTGTTTCCTCTCCACAAGCGTCAGTATTTATCTACTATTTCTGTCAAATATAACATCTCGATAAAATTTGGATGAAATCGCACGCAGTGGTCACTATATCCTATACCCTATACCGTACGGAATGATTTCAAGGACTGGTAATTTAGAACTATCGTGAATTTGATTCGAGAAGACTGATTTTTGGATTTTCAATTTCGATAACGTGTTTGTTGGTGATTGTCGGATAAATAACAAGGTTTGACGGATCGATGATTTCATCGCAGAATGAAATACGGGGTTATGAACTACGTGAGCGTCATCTTGGGGCGAAGAGCGGTAAATTACCGTAAAATGACGCCAATCTATGGACGTAGTTTATTTCTCAGTTTATTACCATCATTCGATCACACTGAAATTCATTCATGATGGTGATTCGTTTCGATCGTATGTAATATAACTTGGAGGATTATTAGCGGAAAACTCCAATACCTTCTCCTCATCGAGAAATGGAAAAGACCGTCGACGAGTACGCTTTAAACTCAAGCAAACAAAAGTATAAACATCCAAAGAGATCTTATCCTTTCTCGGAGGATGCCAATTTTTCGACGAATAAAAAACAGAAATCAAACCTAGCACATCAATCAGTGCGCGATACGAAAGAAAAAACTACGAACATATTCACGAAAATGTATAAGAATGTTGGTCTACCGGATACAAACGGTGAAAGAAAGGAAAATAACACTTCAATATCAGAATTATTGAGGCCGACGAGTCTCGAAACTTACGTTGGTCAAAAACACCTGCTGGGACCAGAATCTATTTTGAGTAAATTACTGCGAAATGGCAAAGTCACGAGCATGATTTTGTGGGGCCCACCAGGTTGCGGAAAGGTAAACACTTTTTCCTCATTTGGTCTTTTAACAATTACAAAAATCACGATGGACAGAAGGAGTAAAAAAATACTTTTGTTCAGACTTCGCTTGCCAATGTCATAGCTGAAAGCGCAAAGAGTGCAGCAGAAACTAGATTCGTCAAACTTTCAGCAGCTTCATCGGGAATAGCCGATATAACGGAGATCGCCAGTCGAGCTTTGTTAGACTCCAAACTATGTCGCCGTACTATTCTGTTTATGAATGAAATTCATCGTTTTAATAAGGCGCAGCAAGATATATTTTTGCCACACATAGAAGCCGGCACTATTATCCTTATAGGTGCGACAACGGAGAATCCATCCTTTTCCTTAAACCCTCCGCTTTTATCTCGTTGTAGAGTTTATGTAATGGAGCAATTGACGAGAGACGAGACAATGATAATCCTAGAAAGAGGGATTTCTTCTTGTAAAGGTTTATTAAAAAAATCTGCTAAAACTGTGATCGATGATGTAAAGGCTCCTGTAGGAAATTCTGTTAGTTTCGATCCAAAATTTATCATCGATGAAGAAGTTGCATGCTGGCTCGTGGACTCCTGCAACGGAGATGCAAAAGATGTCTTGAATCGATTAGAAAGGGGTGTGAAAGCAAAAATTTCTCACGAACGATGTTCGGTTGTGGGAAAAAGAGTTTTTCAATTGACGAAAGATGATTTGGCAGCATCTCAAGAGCGGAGCGACCCTTCGCTCAGCGGTCATGAGAAGTACGATCTTGTCTCCGCTATGCAGAAATCTGTACAAGCGGGAGATGCTAATGCCACTATTTATTGGCTCGCGAGACTGATGGCTAGTGAAAAAGATCCTGTATTCATAGCAAGATGTTTGGTCAGAATTGCCAGCAGAGACATGGGTCTCGCAGATCCCGGAGTTTTAGGTAAAAATCTTTGAGGAATTTGAACATTGTAAAAAGTTCCATCTCTATGACATCCGTGAGTTTGAATATATTTGTGGAATAAATGTTTTTTTGGATTTTAGACATGGCGATAAATACAATGCACGCTTGTCAAATGATAGGTATGCCTGAATGCGATGTGATGTTGGCCCAATGCGCCATATACATGGCTCAAACATCAGAATCTCGCATCAAAAATAAAGGACAGTGAAAACTGCGGAAAGGAATTTTTGAGCATAAAGAGAAAAATCATTACAATTGTTTATGAGAAAAAATACGATTAAACGTTCGCCTGCTGGTTTGGGAAATATTTGCTTTTTTTTAATACACGACTATGAAGTGGATTTTCAAACGGAACCTTCATTATCCCTCTCCTTCCTCTTGAAACTAATTAAATTTACTATTCAAGCGTCTACTGTCGAAAATTCGTAAGAACAATACTCGATTTAACCATGAAAGTAAAGGGATATGTTCAGACTAAAGTTTATAACTTTGAAACAGATGTAGAAAATCCCGCCGGATTTCATTAGCCAATGACGTCTATCGAAAGTGACGTAGTTCGATCGTCCAATCAAAGTCGTTGAATTTTATAGTGCAACTTGTGGAAAACGTCGACGAGACGAAGTCTGAAGAGGGAAAGTATTTCACGTTCTTTGCGTTGGTATATTTCTCGTTCCTCTTACATCAGGTTTTCCACGGCGGACTGACTGTCCGTGTCTGTCGATATTAACGGGGCGTTTGTTTTCCATTTCGCGTGACATTTAAATTATCGTGTTCAACACGTTTGCGAACAACAATTTAGTGAACCTTGCAAAAACAGACAATGAAGATTTGGACATCCGAACATACGTTCAAGTAAGTTTGAGAGAGATACGGGAAACGCATCGAACCTAACCTCAAACAATAAAAAATCTTATCTTTCGTGCAGAAAAGACATTTTTCCGCTTTGTCAACTGTAAAGCTTTCGGTTATTTTTTTTAGCCATCCTTGGGAAACAGTTGCCCAGGCGGCACTTCGAAAATATCCAAATCCGATGAATACGAACGTACGAGGAACCGATGTCATTGACAGAAAAGTCGTCAATGGTGTTCTACACACTCACAGACTCGTAACAAGTGATTTTGGCTTTCCAAAATGGGCACAAGCAGTAAGTTCATCATCTTTTTTGCTTTATACCTACGTGTTCGATCGAATTATTTGGAAATGAATAGAATCTAACCTCAAAAAAGTCTCCACGTACTGAAACGATAAAAAATGTTTCGATCGTTGATTTCTCCTCGTATAATTTCCCGGAAGTGTATACGAAATCGAAACTTTATATTTGAATAAAATATTAGTATAGTGCATGTTCTTTTCGCGTTTAGAAACAATCGAGTTGTTCAAATTTCAAGAATTCTCGACGTATCGCAGAAAAATAGGGATAGGCGGATACCATTGAAGAAATTTAGTAATTAATGAATGTCGTGTTGTTTCTTCGTGTATTGTGATAGATCGACATTACAAAGAGTTAACTGGGGCCAATGTTGCGTAATCGGCATCTGAAAGTACAAATTCTCGTGCTGTATGCTCAGTCGATACTTTCAATTGACAAGATTACAATACGAGGTACCGTATGCCACACTATCGAAAAATGTTCTAAACTTTTTCGTCATAAAAAAAGATATATAAAATGCGTCCGATATGACATTTACGATTGGTCGCTGTCTTGCTTAACTCTAATTTGGTCTTTGATCGCGTCATTCATCGTCAAGGTCACGTTGAATTACGAAACGATGAAAATATCATTCGTTGAATGAAAATATCCCCCCAGAGCACATAATATTTACAGATCATCGTAAACTTTCTTAAGTGAGGTTAGGAAACTTGATAGTGAAAGCTGGGTCACGTGACACTCGAAAGCGGAACGAGAAATCGTTGGAATTTTCAAGTAAATGAATTAATGAATCTCCACGAGATTTTTTGTCTCGATATCAAAGATTTTTGTCAAAATTTGATGTTATAGTTGTGGAATTAGTCTACAATTGTCAAAAAGGGGGATTTCCCGGGTGCGCGTGACGCTGCGATTTGACCGTGGGCACTCGTGACTCGACGAGAGGAGTCTAAACGGAATATAAAATTTTTTGATAGTATCTCGATTAGTCATCAAGATACCGAATTCCAAGGTTAAAAAAAAAGTTCTCATGTGTATTTCGGTGTATTTTTTTCGAGGTTAATGAGAATTTACGGTCGATTATACGACGTATATCGATAGCCTTGTAGGTTATCGACTTTAATAATATCGATATCGTAAATCTTTTCAATTTTTTTGTGGTTCAAGGTATATTCAAAAGATACATTAAAATACGTACTGTAAAAGACGTATCCAATTATCGTAGAACTGCAGAAAAATCCATAACGTTATTAAGGAAAATGTTCTCTTCGAGAAGAAAAATAAAACGCAGATATACGTAATATTTTTATAAAATACATTACATTATAAATATATTATAAAATTATAATAATATTACAATTTTATAAAATTATTATAATATTCTATAAAGAGACAATAAGGGGAAAGAATAAATTGAACAATCTCGTCGACTCTCTCTAGCGCCATCTGGCGTGAGTCGAGAGAACGTTATACGAGTTCGTTCGGCCATTTTCTTCAAAACTTTTGTGCATTATTGTCCCGTCGTTGGGCATAGAGAAAGAACGTTAATGCTCGTTTCCGTGGAAGAAATGTCGACGTGGTTCGAAGCGAGTATAATATTATAGTACGAGACGGAAAAATTTCTCGGCTTTTACTAACGGTAGTTGAGAGAATTAGGAAAGAGAGAGAGAGACAAAGAGGAAAACAAGGCTGGTCGTATCAACTTCAATAATGAGCGCGTTTATCCCTCGACGTTAGGCGTTTTGGCTAGATTCCAGTTCCTCCGAGGGGGAAATACAAATGCGCGCAGAAATAAATACAGGGTGTCCCTGAACTCAATGTCAACATTGCACCAAGTTGGATGTCGAATGAAATTCCACATCGAAAAGTATTTGAGCAACTTTTCATCCGATAAATGATTGCTATGCTACCAACGAATAAAGCTCCGCCAATTAGACACACGCGGCAAGCCACGCCCACTTCCGTCAATTTCGACTCGGTATTTCATCCTGAACGTAACTTTAAACTACCTCTATTAAACTCTGGGACACCCTATATAAGAATTGGACGTAATTCCGGGCGAAAGAGGCGCCATCTGGAAGGTCCACCCTATACGAGCTTGGTATTATCGTTTATTCGATGTTTCTTCCCTGCCTCAATGCACATCTCCCATCCACAAGCCCATACCCGCACGTGTGTTATATGCAGAGAGGAATTGCAGTCGTCGTTATCTCTGAAAAACCTCACCATCCACTTATCCATTCTGTTGCATCCTGCTTGGCCATTTGCAGGCAGCGTTAGTCCCGTCTGTTCTCATTCAAATCCGCTAACGTTTGCCAACGCTTTGACCTTGTTTTTTTGTTTACTTCGATCCCCTGTGACGTGAAACTGAAATATCAAAAAATCATTTTTCAAGGTTTCCAGCGCTTTAAGCCGCATTTCATCTGTAGTACATGGAAGGGGACATAAAAAAGTGAAATTAATATCGACGCTCGCACAGCATTCTCTCTTCCTTTATTTTTTCGCCTCGATAACGTCAACAGAGCTTGCATTAATCAGGGAGTGGGTTTTCGATCAACATTTTCGTTTCCCAACCGACAATTTCCCATCCCTCTCTGTTTTTCCTTTCTTTGTTTTTTCTTTTTCAACTTCCCCTGTTCGTGGTTTATTCGTTAGTCGTTTTAGTTTTTGACTGCGGTTTTTCCGCATCGATGTATAAACGAGATATGCGGTCACCCCATCTGGGGACTGAATCTGAATACGACGCTTCGTTTTATTTTTTTAGAGAAATATTTTTCCTTTTTTCGTTTTTAAACTACACTTATTCAATTCTCGATTGTTCGTGATGGAAGAGAGCCAGGGAGAAATGTGCTTCATATGTGGGTATAAGGCGTTGCACGACCAAGAGAGGGCAGCACACGCTGAGTTTGCTTCTCCATCACACATCGACGAATGAATATCGTATCGCTTGCTTTGGGTATTAAAAGAAAAGTCCGTTCTTGCTTGGGCTTTAATTACAACCGAGTGGAAAAGGGTTATCCCTCCCTCTCTCTCTCTCTCTCCCTCTTCGTCTTTTTCCATTTCGACGTTGAATCGCTCATCCGAGTAATTAGAACATACATAATTGATCGGTGCGAAAACAATAATTCAAGAGTACTTACTGTTTCCATTTACATATAGACATATACTTCTGTGTGCATATATATATATATATATATGTGTGTATACAGACACATATACTGAATCACTTGTTTATGCCTCCCTTCCGCCCCGTTAGCCACGACCAATTAGCGCCTTTCTAATTGCCTAATTATTCATGGTAATTCGTTATTAATAACGTAGTCTGAGCGAACAGGAAGTATACGGAACGCCAGTAGGACATCCTGTTTGGTGGTACCGTTTCATCCAAACCCTATACCGTTTCAGTTTACCAAAGTCCTGTTCAATATTGACAATAGATTTCCCTCCCCATCTTTGTTAACGTTCCGTGCTTGTATCCTGTGTATCTATGACTCGATATCCGCTGTGGTAATGAAGAATTTTAGAGAAAAATTATCGGTCGTGTATCGAATCGGAAATGAGAGGAAACGACGTTCCCCCTTTTTTGGACGTTGTACCCAAAATTTCGGGAAATCCTCAATTCAAATGATCGTAATTATTTTCCCCATTGACTTATTTAGTTGCAGAGGAAAATGTATCAAAGAACAGCCGAATGTCAGCGTGTACTATATTGAATAAAAATGTTCAAATAACACGGTATGTGCGTTGCGAAATTATAACCGGAAAATATTCCTATTCGAACATATTTTTATATTTTTAAAAGTACAATTTTTTCAGTCGAATCGACATTCATTCGTATCCTACATATGCTCGAAATTACGTGCAATTATTTCCATGTGAGACAAGAGAAAAATGAATTTCCAGGGATCAGTGGGTAATCTTCTTGATTGCAGGTAATCGGCAATGACAAGGAATGCTACGCGAGCGAACGCAGCGAGGTGGATCCATCGAGAAGAGAAATGGTCCTGAGAACGAGAAACGTGAGTAATCGTTTGTATCAATGATAATGAACGAATCGTTTTTTTCAATTGATGAAAAATCATCGAAACCTCGGACATTTCAAACTGGCCACATTCGTCACTCAAAAAAACGACAAATTCAATCCCTCTTTCACTGCTTTCGACTTGATCGCGCGTGTTTATACGAGTTTATACGATCGCGTGCGAGCCCCATCTAACATTATCACAATGAAATTAATTAGGGCTGCAGTCCGTCGAGTGTATCGTCGATTCTCCTTTGGAATCGATGGCTGCAAAAAGCCAAGAGTGACTTTGCGATAACCGTTAGTTTCCGACGAATGTCCATTACAAGCCCACTCTAGAGTCTTCCATTAGCGCAATTGAGCGATTTCTCCCACACGTTGGTACTTGAGAATCGACTCTTTTGCTCTTGTAACTCTTATCCTCTGCTCTCCTCTCCTCTCTCCTTCGGGATTTTGGTATTGGAATTATTTTTCCATTTTAACAAGGGTTTTGACAGTCCACGTTGTGCCTAGACGCTACCGCGAGTACGAACCTTCGTGAAATCGTATTAGAGGGCGAGATAAAGTTAATTGACGCAATGCCTTATTGAACGACGCATCGCAGAGAAATATCCAGCCTGTTTCATGCCCATTCCGCCAAAAATACGAGCAGTCCGTCAATTCCCGTGCCAAGCTAAAGTTTCCAAACATTCTTCGCCGGGGGTGTCAACGACACTCCTTCTCTCTCGGTCGTTTAGTCGTTGCAGCGTCCTATATTTTCGAGAAAAAGAAAACTGTTTATTCTTGCGGTAAGTTGCTCATACAGGGTGTACTCCCGCCCTGCAAGGCGTATTTTCGTTTTGACGTCATCGTGCGACGAAAACGAGCCAAGATATTTTTACGATCGATTTTTGGCGTCCATCGAACAACAATTGTACGCAATCGACGTCACGCGACGGTAACAAACCTAAACGAAAGAAGAGACGTCTAAAAGTGGGTAAAAAAAGTATCAGCAATAATGCTCTGTTGTTTGATCGTCATGAATCTGTAAACGCTGAAATCTTGGCCACTTTTCATCGTACAATATTTCGAAAAAGAAAAGACACTTTTTCATTGACATACTCGGCAAGCCCTTCACGAGAACGACGATACTTTGGATGCACCCTGTATAGCGCATCTTACACAATAATGTGTGTCTGCACACTCACTCTGCTGTACATAATGCTGCATACAATAATGTATTTTCTAAAAATACATATACCGCAGTATTTTGTATTCCCATCGGCAAGCGATGCGAGAGGATCTCATAGGACGCTGCGCGAATAAAAGATGAAAAAGAAGCTTGCTTCTCGATACGGCGGTATCCTAACGTTCTCTCTCATCTTCCTGCCGTGCCTTTGCTCCTATTCCTCCGCAGTGAAGAGCCCATCACTGTGCGCGGTAGGGGTGGAAAAATACGCCGGGGGAAGGAAGAAAGAAGGGACGGTTTCGTTGGGTATGATAGGTTATTGATGGGTGCATTACCGCCTTCGGCAAAATTGTTGTGGGCAAAAGCAGAGGAGCGGGAAGCAAGAATCGTCCCGCTACTTTGCCGCCTCCTTATGGAACTTGAGGATCAGGTGAGGTAAAGTTAGGACGATAGCGAGCGATTTAACAAACGGGCCAATCTGTTGGGCATATCGCTTATTATGGGGGTCTATGTGGATTTATCGCGCGCCGAAATATTCCGAGGCACGAATATCGGGCGATTTCATTATCACGCTGTGCACCGCCGGATACCCAAATTTATGTCCTACCGCGCCATAAGACCGTAGAGGAACATTTTTTGCGATAAGTAATCGAAATTTCGGAAATCGAAAATTGTGATGATGGATTTGGTTTCTATGAATTCATATTTGACCTTTGAAACCTGTCGGTCTTTCGGTCGTGAACGTCTTTTTTTCAAATTCCTTCGATGTATATGAACGGCGTGTGGCCTCTGCGGATTTTCAAGCTCCGTCGATAGGACGTGAACAAGCGATGTATGCATTGGGAGAGCAACAAGGTCGCTTTTACATAGCCGATTCCGTAACGAGGATCAACCTGATGAGATGGAAAACAGCGTGGTCAAAGTGGTTGCGAGCAAACAGATTGACGCTTGCATGTGGTCCAAACACCGAAGGGTTCGACGTAATCCTTCTAATAAAAAGTTGACGGGTTCCGGTTTAATCGAAAAAACATCGCGCGATTGTTGTCGTTTTATTCGTCCCCTGATTGGTCGCCAAAAAAAGAGTGAATATCGTGGCAAAAATTGAGAGAGCGGGTACCCGTTCCTAGTTCGGTTGAATCGGGGCTTTTATTTTGGCTTGTTTTCGATCGAACTTGCTTGGCATTGGCTTTTGAGTGGTGGTGTCAATGGAGGCTAGCTCGACCTAATCGTCCCGTGACATTTTTGCTGCCTTGCAAAAGGCCGCACTTGGGCACTTCCGCTTTGTCAGTCCCGATGAGGGACTATCCAAAGTTTTGAGGCTTGTTTTCGATCGAAGTTGCTTGGCATTGGCTTTTGAGTGGTGGTGTCAATGGAGGCTAGCTCGACCTAATCGTTCCGTGACATTTTTGCTATCTTGCAAAAGGCCGCACTTGGGCACTTCCGCTTTGTCAGTCCCGATGAGGGACTATCCAAAGTTTTGAGGCTTGTTTTCGATCGAAGTTGCTTGGCATTGGCTTTTGAGTGGTGGTGTCAATGGAGGCTAGCTCGACCTAATCGTTCCGTGACATTTTTGCTATCTTGCAAAAGGCCGCACTTGGGCACTTCCGCTTTGTCAGTCCCGATGAGGGACTATCCAAAGTTTTGAGGCTTGTTTTCGATCGAAGTTGCTTGGCATTGGCTTTTGAGTGGTGGTGTCAATGGAGGCTAGCTCGACCTAATCGTCCCGTGACATTTTTGCTGTCTTGCAAAAGGCCGCACTTGGGCACTTCCGCTTTGTCAGTCCAGATGAGGGACTATCCAAAGTTTTGAGGCTTGTTTTCGATCGAACTTGCTTGGCATTGCCTTTTGAGTGGTGGTGTCAATGGAGGCTAGCTCGACCTAATCGTCCCGTGACATTTTTGCTGTCTTGCAAAAGGCCGCACTTGGGCACTTCCGCTTTGTCAGTCCCGATGAGGGACTATCCAAAGTTTTGAGGCTTGTTTTCGATCGAAGTTGCTTGGCATTGGCTTTTGAGTGGTCGTGTCAATGGAGGCTAGCTCGACCTGATCGTCCTGTGACATTTTTGCTATCTTGCAAAAGGCCGCACTTGGGCACTTCCGCTTTGTCAGTCCCGATGAGGGACTATCCAAAGTTTTGAGGCTTGTTTTCGATCGAAGTTGCTTGGCATTGGCTTTTGAGTGGTGGTGTCAATGGAGGCTAGCTCGACCTAATCGTTCCGTGACATTTTTGCTATCTTGCAAAAGGCCGCACTTGGGCACTTCCGCTTTGTCAGTCCCGATGAGGGACTATCCAAAGTTTTGAGGCTTGTTTTCGATCGAAGTTGCTTGGCATTGGCTTTTGAGTGGTGGTGTCAATGGAGGCTAGCTCGACCTAATCGTCCCGTGACATTTTTGCTGTCTTGCAAAAGGCCGCACTTGGGCACTTCCGCTTTGTCAGTCCAGATGAGGGACTATCCAAAGTTTTGAGGCTTGTTTTCGATCGAACTTGCTTGGCATTGCCTTTTGAGTGGTGGTGTCAATGGAGGCTAGCTCGACCTAATCGTCCCGTGACATTTTTGCTGTCTTGCAAAAGGCCGCACTTGGGCACTTCCGCTTTGTCAGTCCCGATGAGGGACTATCCAAAGTTTTGAGGCTTGTTTTCGATCGAAGTTGCTTGGCATTGGCTTTTGAGTGGTCGTGTCAATGGAGGCTAGCTCGACCTGATCGTCCTGTGACATTTTTGCTATCTTGCAAAAGGCCGCACTTGGGCACTTCCGCTTTGTCAGTCCCGATGAGGGACTATCCAAAGTTTTGAGGCTTGTTTTCGATCGAAGTTGCTTGGCATTGGCTTTTGAGTGGTCGTGTCAATGGAGGCTAGCTCGACCTAATCGTCCCGTGACATTTTTGCTATCTTGCAAAAGGCCGCACCTGGGCACTTCCGCTTTGTCAGTCCCGATGAGGGACTATCCAAAGTTTTGAGGCTTGTTTTCGATCGAACTTGCTTGGCATTGCCTTTTGAGTGGTGGTGTCAATGGAGGCTAGCTCGACCTAATCGTCCCGTGACATTTTTGCTACCGTGAAACAGAATCTTGCAAAAGGCCGCACTTGGGCACTTCCGCTTTGTCAGTCCCGATGAGGGACTATCCAAAGTTTTGAGGCTTGTTTTCGATCGAACTTGCTTGGCATTGCCTTTTGAGTGGTGGTGTCAATGGAGGCTAGCTCGACCTAATCGTTCCGTGACATTTTTGCTATCTTGCAAAAGGCCGCACTTGGGCACTTCCGCTTTGTCAGTCCCGATGAGGGACTATCCAAAGTTTTGAAGTTGAAAAGTGATCGCCGGTTGTTGGACCGAGGTAATCCGAGCCGCTACCCTTCGAGTGGTTAAAAGCTTCGAAATCTGAAAATGATGCAGGGTATGGTATGAAGCAGCCAACTTCACGCTCCTTCCATTTCCTTCATGCTCCTTTCACTTTTATTCACTTAATTCCGTTGTGTTTACCACCGTTATACATCGGAAGAAGCATAACATTACGGCTGGGTTATTCCTGAGGGTTAGGGGCCGTCGTTCTTCATCCCTATCTCGCTCCATGCGAGTTCCGGTTTCTCCTCCCCTTTCGCCTCGTTCTGTATCTCATTCTCTTTCGGCTTAATCTAAAATTGAACGATTCTCCGGAGAGCGCCGCGATGGAAAGGCTTGTCGGGGCTTCCCAGGTCGACGGAAGAGGGCGTACGTGCTTACCCTCTGTATTTCATTACGTACGGGCGTATATCTCTACGTGCAACGTATTCGTTTACAATTTTCCTAGGATAGGATATATCCTAGGCTCCACTTCCTTCATGTTATCCGCGTCACACACGTATATTTGTGTACACGCTGGTAAACCTTGGTTTGTGGAACTCTGGTCGTTACATATCCCGGGTCTCTCGTGAATCCCCGTGGGGAAAATATCTTTTAGCAATTTACCCGTGGCCTACACACGCCTGCTTCAACCACCTCCTTCTTCCTCTCTTTCTCCTGGGCTCTTTTACGTACCAATGCCCAGCTCGTGTGTCTACGCAAATTCTTCTTCCCTGTCCTGCGAGTGTGTGCACGACAGTTATCATGCTACACCCTCGTTACGAAATAGAATTGCCGGGACGCACGAACCAATGTGAATCCTGGATGAATGTTAACTCGTTCCGTGTCAAATTTACCTTTGGCCATTCGACGAGCGTCGTACCTCTCCCGCACTGCTCAAGAGCAGAAAATACACATGTAGCTAATTACTCGGGACTAGTTATTCGCCCGCTGGGACTCGAATCCCTAAAAGCATTTCCGTCACGGTTGATCGCGGCTGGCAGTAAAAAAAAGGCATATCGGAGAGGTGACGGTTTCGAACGCTGCCTCGGCTCATCGGCCGGCAAACGGTGATCCGCCGTCCGTGAATGGAACATTCGTCCCCCGTGGGTCGATTTGCCTTTTTTTTCAGACACATCGCGCGTATAGAGAATGTTACACGATCGCACTATTTTTTTTTTTCAATTGCGAGAATGATCGCGAGAATACACTCCTCTTGCGAGCTTTGGATACGCGCGGTTGAACCTAAAGGCGGACTTGGTTTAATTCGAACGAAAGCGGAGAAACAAGCGAGAAAACGAAGTTGCTCTCGCTCGCTTGACGTCTTATGGGAAAATTAAGGGTGGTTGAGCGGAAATAGGCATTATGGTGGAAAACAAGTTGGGTGGATCGTGCGATGTATCAAACGCGTGAAATAAAGTTGAATAACCCAGCGGGGGAGTTGGCTGCTGAGAGACTAGGCACCTTTTGCAGCCGATTAAAATGTAGCGTCTATCGCCGAGTGGAAATGATACGCGTGTATGAATATGCACGGGCTCTCGCGTACACAGAAAAAAAACGGGTTATTTCGCCTCTGGTCGAGTTTGCCAGTTCCGCGGAATAGTGTGGCTTAATGAAAAATGGTTATTCCTCGAGCATCCTCTTTCTCCGAGCAATGCCCAGCTCCGCTCGCGTTCTACGTACAAATGAGAACTTATCGGCTTAGCTCCGACCTCTCTACGAGAACATTTTCAGCGGCAATAAAAACTCCACGTCACCTTTCGTACCATAAATAGTTTATCCGTTGGATGAACGGATCGGCAATCTCGCAACCTCGCCATCTTGGTTTCATAACCTGGAAAAAGGTTGACAAAAATGTACGCGCGAAAATAAAATCTTGAAAAGAGAAACGTTCTCAATACCTCCATAGGACGCTTACCGATTACGGAAACGGTCGCAAATTCCTCGACCGGAAGGACTAGGAATCGTTGTATAAACCTTGATAATACGATCGGTGGTTCGCAGAGCCGATAGCTTTAGCGCGAAGTGGAAGCCAAAAGGGCCTTTCCGTTGAGAGTACTATAAAGGGCTACATGTAGAGAGAGAGAGAGAGAGAGGGACAAGAAAATGTACAAGGGAGATGGAGAACTCGGCGTTTCTAGCGTACACATCCCAAGTTGGGATACCGCGAATAGGGTGGAAGTATGTCGAGTACGGATTAGAGAGAGTGCCTGAATAGACGTCCAGGGAGTGTAAGAGGTAGTGTAAAAGAGAGGGAGAGAGAGAGAGAGGGACAGGGCGAACGATAAAGTGGAAGAGGGAACACAGAGAGCAACCCTAATGGCAAGTGCACAGATCCGTAGTGTGCAACGGATTGTACCAGTGATGCAAGCACGAGAGTATTCATCGTTGTTTCCCCTCGTTGCCTGTATGTATATCATTTATTTCACTCTGAGCCGGATATCGAAATATCACAGAAAATTTTGTAAATCGCATTTTGCCGTTGATGTAGCCGAATAAAATGAACGTTGGGGGCTTTAAACAGTGGTAAAATTGCGAAAAGTATATTGCATTCCGCCTACAGAAATTTTCCCTACAAATGAGAAAATCATCGTTGTACTTTAGTGCGGAACAGTCGGAACTTTCTTCTCCCATCTCTATCGATCTCTTTTCCGTACTCTTTCATCTTTCGCTCTCATATCGGCTTGACCCTATACATGTACGGCAGTTTGTTCACTGGCCAACCGCAAATACCGAGAAATGGCGAACGCCGAAAGTGGAAAGGAGGAGAACAATGCATCCTCGCCTCGTTGCTTGGCTCGAACCCGCAAAGTCCTCTCAATTATGCGCCGATGCTAATTACTCGGGACTCGCCACTTCCCTCCTGTACTTCACAACGAGCCGAGCAACGCGTTGCCAGCCAGACGTCAGGAAGATGCCCAGGACGTCCAGGGTTCGCTCGTAAAAATCGTCCTCGAAAACGTCAAGTTCGTTCCGGAGACCTTTTTCCATTTTGTTTCACTCGAAAAGCATGCATATCCCTGGGGAATGTTTAATTATTCTTGGACATAACATCGATCGGCCAACTGCGTTTTTAATTGCAAAGACGATACGTACACGCACATTGGGATTGCCGAACATTCGGATAGATTTTGAACGAGAGAGAAGTCATTTATTTTTTATTTTTGTAGAATTGTACAAATCTTTGGAACAATTATTGATCTTCCTCAATGACCCGCATTGTTTTTCCATTTCATTGTTGAAAATATCCTTTCTCATTTCCGTCGTTAATGATACCGAAATATCGGTATGTCTATACTCGGTTATCCATTGCGTTGATCCCAATGCTGGTGCACTGCTCCCATTAACCTCCACGCAAGCTTCCGTAGGCTGCTTCGATCCCTTTCCTTGAATCCGGCAAATAAGCTATCC
Organism: Heteropelma amictum; assembly: GCA_959613375.1. Lineage (NCBI taxonomy): Eukaryota > Metazoa > Arthropoda > Insecta > Hymenoptera > Ichneumonidae > Heteropelma > Heteropelma amictum. The sequence continues at coordinate 26,783,824 of OY390722.1, read as the reverse complement.
CGACCGGAAGTGACGAGAGGATGGGAGAGGTGGGAGCGTTTGTTAAGCCGCTTCGATGCTTAATCCGCGAAAGCTTGAAGCTCACTGCGGTTGGTGAGAGGTTGCCGCGAGAGAACGAGAGAGACAGAGCGAGGGAATGAATATTCGCTGAACATTGAATTTCCCATCGACAACCCCGAACCCCCATCCTCCTCGATTTAACTTTATCTTGACTGACATTGTTCCCGATCACATTCAATCCCTTCCGCGATACACGGACCCGGAGTAAAATGGTACACCGCACAGAGTTACCTGGTGTGATTGTCAAACTTTCGAAAAATCCATTTTTCAAGATGGACATGTAAGATCAGTTTTTTTCTAACGTTTTTTTTCTAAAAAATCATTGGAGACACCGGAATTACAACGAACAAAAGAGAAATTTTGTGTAGGAAAGCTCCGGAGTGTACATAAAACATGTGGATGGTAAGGCCTAGAGAGCAGCCTCCTTAATTTCTCAAGACTGTGAGAAATGGTTTTGGTTATTGCACGAGGACTAGATCCGTTCGCTGAATAACTTCCGGGGTGTCTCTCGAGAGGTCAAAAGCTTCCAAAAGCATACGGCGAGCCTTTTTTGTGGTCGGGATAAGATTTTCGGTCTTGGAAGGGTCTTGGGCCAGAGTAATGTCTAAGTTTCTCTTGAGATCCTTGAGGACCCTCATCTGCACGCTGAAGTGAGACGGTAAAGAGTCCCAAGTAGAGATGTGCCTCAAGATTCCGTTGAAAATCTTTCATGTCATCGGGGAGAGATTTCAGCGGAATATCAAGCTCCCAGGGCTGCGGGGGTGGTCCAGATTCAAGCGTGTTGATGACTCTTGTGGGATCACGTGGGGTTGAAGGGTGCGATACGGTGGTGGCTGTTTTTCGGGGGTGGCAAATTGGCACTGGCTCCAATTAGAGACTTTTGGCACCTTCGGAATATACGACCAAGAGTATACCGTTTAGGCCAGAGAGGGGTGGACCACCTCTGGAGGCTGTTCACCTTGATAAAAGAGGAAAAATACATGTCCGGGTCATTTTTTTTCCGTTTGCCGAGTGCAGAATTCGATATGGAAAACGTGTTGATGGTTTAAAGCCGCAGCGAGACTGATCATATTTGTTTGTGAGTTTGCGAGAAAAAAAAACATTTCGCGCCGGAAGTGGCGTGAAGGAGTCCATTTGCGGGTTCTCTCATTGGTACTGAGCAAACATTGAGGCTTCAAAGAGAAGCCTCTGGAAGCACGCGCGTCCTCGTTCGTCAATGAGAAACGTTTCAATTAAATCTTCGTCATCGTCAGGCTCTCACACACACAAAGCTCACAGCACACAATAAAAAACAGCGTGTGATGAAAACTAAAGCAGACCGAAGAATTTTATCACCAGTCTCTGACCTACGGGACTTTCAAGATCTTGTGTGAAAAGTGAAAGGTCGAGCTGGCAGACACACGAATGACCCCATCTGGCTGAACAAAGCGGCTCTGACAAATTTTCAGGGGCGTTGGAACGGCATGATTTTAGTTTGTTTCTTTCTTCGACTTTTCTCACAGTTTTCTCAAAGGGAATCGTCAATTTTCCATCGCCATCGATGTTTTATTCGATCGTACATCATTCGTCCAGGGAGGACTCGAGTGACGAATTGAAATAGCAAAAATAATGATATTTCACCGGAAACCTGAAAAAAGTGAGGAGATAAAATAATATCTCAACGGTGCACTTCGTTATCGAAAAATTTCAATTAAACTCGCGTATGCGGCAGACTCCCGCAAACTGCGGGCCAGCAAACACGAGGGATTACGTTTTTTTTTTCATTACTTTTTTTTTCTACACCCCGTGGGAAAAAATTGCAATTAAGAATTTTTCGCATCAGTTCGCTCGGTGATTTTTAAATGAGAATTTCATTGCTCGAAGTGGAGTAAAGTAATCTTCGAAAAGTAAACAAAACAACGAAAGATATGGCCGACTAACGAATGAACAAGATCGACTTTTTCCCCTTTTTCATAATTATCGTCGGACTTGCGCACGAGCATCTTGATATTGTTCCTAGCCTTCTGGACGATAAAGAATCCGAAGAGCAGAAATGATGTATTTTTTAAAGATACAGCAACACGGATATGAATTGATTGATTTCCTATCAATTGAATATTTAATTAATAAAAACTCTAGTGTATAATAAATCTTTCGATGCATTTATGCAACTGCGTACTTGCGCTCGAAATTCAGAGCATTCGTTTGTGCGCAAAACTCCAGGCACGTAATCAAATTATATCATCTTCAAAGATATAGAAATTTATACCACTGATGAAAGATATTCAGTTGCAAAAGACACATAAAGAACTGTATTCGAAACGTGAAATTATCCCTATTAATTGTTCCATATGTTTTTCTTCGTGGGAAAACATGTACCTTTATTAAGGACTTCATTGTTCGTTCGTATTCAATGCCCTTTTACATATCGATTACCGTCAATTAAGAGGGCTGCGCTGACTTGCTTTAACATGAATATTGATGTGTGTTACGCCCCATGCCTTCATCATAGCCATATATGTGTATAGAATGAATGATTGTATATATATATATATAATTGGTAGAGATAATTGAACGGTGAGTCCAGTACCCGAAGGTAATTGGCAGAAGAGTAATTACTGGGTGGAACGACAGGCATTTGGTGCTGATGCTGCTTTCGTTTGCACGCGTATGACCCTTCCTGTTTAGTCTCGACAATCTCGATCGCATACAGAGGGTTTGGCGAACCTGTTGGCGGTCGAAACGTTTGTGAACCGTAAAACTCGTATTTCAATGAAAAAAAAGAGAAAAAAAACCTGGCGATCTCACGGCTCCGAACAACAGTATCAAATATTACGGTGAATTCATCGGACGGCGCGAAATGAATTGAAAATTCATTGATTGAATTTGAAAATTGAAAAAAAAAGGGTATTATCGAAATTTCCAATTGCGCGTTCCGGCAATATTCGTACAAACCTTCGAAACACTGGGGAAAATAAATGGTATCGATATTTTATTTGAATCGAGCCAGAGGGGAATGATAAAAATTCGCAAAGAAATTCATGCAAAATGTTCCTCTCATCTCGACGATACGAACTCTGATATTATTGGAAAAACGTGAAAGATTCGATATTTAAAAAAAGGAGGATAAAAAAACTGAATTCCTCTCAAGTCACACGATAAACAATGAAAATCGCGTTACTTCCGGAATTCGAAGCGTCCGTTTATTTGCACCTTCGCGCTCATCCTGCACCCTCGTTTTTGCTTTTCCCCTATCTACTCTCTCGTTAACGGAACGACGACTATTGACGAGTCGTCGTTGCCAATTAAAACTGCAGCTCGCTGAGTTTGCTCTGTTGCCTTCCCCATGTTTTTAGCAAGTACACGATATCGCTTGGGGTTTTCGTAGGGGTCTGCAAGGGAGACGAAAAGAGATGAAGATATCTCACAGTGTTAAAGGGGATGGATTTTACCAATCCTCCCATGGCGGATGTTGCCGACCTGAATATCAAACTATCACGAGAGTGCACGAGAAAATGGTGTGTGGCGAAAGAGGAAGGACGGAAAGAGATAGGGAAACGATAATTATTGAGTGCAACAGAGGGGAGAAAAGAGGCTGGATAACGATGCTGTACGGGATTCTCTCGAGAACTATCGAATCACGACGCAATCGAGTTCTTTTTTCATCCCCACAGAAAAAAAGTACATGCGCACGTGTACGCATTTCGATATTTTAATTGGTCTGGAAAACATATAATGTACTTCCGCTTAATATTCATTTTTCATTATTCCGGATGCCCAAAAAGTTCGATTTTTCATTTCGTACCGCCAACAGTATCACGGTAATCGTCACAGTAATCCCAATAAAAATCATAATGATAGTAGGAGCAATAATCGTGGCAGCAGTAATGAAAATATGTCTATCGGTAGTGATAATGGCGATTATAAAGGCTGTGAGAGGCAGAGATAGAGAAAGAGCGAAGAAGGAATTTAGAGAAAGGTTTTTTTCCAATGTAACCGAAAGATGCGCGTGTTCTTAATCGTACACGTAAAAGTGAAGTAATTGAACTTGAGGTGGGAACAATTTTACCATTCGCGTACGATAAGACTCGTAAAACGTACCTTTTCTCTTGGCTAATAGACTTCTCTTGTGTACACCAGATTTTCGACAATAGAGGGCCAGTATTAGATGAACACTGGCAAATGTAACGTGCACTCGACTTTACTGATTGCCAATATGGTGAAAAGGTTGGCAGAGGGAGTGAGAGAGATTCGTTTCCCATACTCTCGAGACATTCTCGTGTATTCTCGTTCCACAAAATCCCCATCTTCCTCCTCTCTTCATTTCTACCATCTACAATGCCACGGGCGTTAATTTCCCTGCGAAACCTATTGCACCCCCGCGATTCAATTGTTCCAGGCTCGCGACCACTGTTCTCTCAATTCTATCTCTATTCCTCATTCCCTTCCTCTCTGGATTCTCGTCGCGTTAATAATAATGCGAGAGGGATTCCCCGAGCCCACATTGTGATTTCTCTCTTCGTATTCACTGGCTGTGCATTATGCATTCAACCGAAGAATTCCCATCTCTCTTTCTCTTTCCATCTCTTTCCGTGTCTCTCTATTTTCCCTCTACCCACATCTTTTCTCGTCTATGATGCACGCTCGGTGCTCATCGCTCGCAAAAGCTTCCATCACAGACCATCCCAAATCCTTCAACGCGTATACACCCACCGGTTTGCCTGACTCGGGTGTCGCTCGAGTTCTCTGCAATTTCCTCGAGACGAATTTCAACGAGCATGTGCGTGGATTTCCGTTGTATCCGTGTGTACATACGTATCTTTCCAAATGGAAAATCGTTTTAACGTGAGCCTGAACGATGGGCAAATCCTAAATTACGTTTTAGCATGAATTATTGGCACTTGAAATTCATTCTAAAATATTTATATTTGTCCTAGAAAAATAACTTATCTCTCCTTGGAAGAAATGTCCGTTATATTTCAGAGATTTAGGTTTCGTAATTTGTTTCCGAGCTTTTATCATTTCGTGGCCTTGATTGGATTTTTGTTTCGTGCTCCGAGAGTTTTCAAGGTCGAGATCTGGATCGTTGGCAGGAAAAAAGGTGTCTTTCGATTATTTAAGGAAGAAAAAACGATTTTTATTCTTTTAGCTGAGCTTCTGCAACTATATCGCAGTCGACGAGACACTGAGGTACATGCCCGATCCTCACGATCATCAAAAGACTCTGCTGACGCAGGAAGCGGTTGTGATGGTTCGCGGTGTACCCTTGACTCATTACATGGAAGACTTACTGGCGTCGAAAATATCGTTAAACGCCGGCAAGGTAATTATTCGTTATTTCGGATTATTCCTCGTTAGCCCCCGGATTTTTATTCTCACTTGTCTGTACGGAATCAGAATGACGTCAGTTTTTGACAATGATACTTGAAAATGGCCGCGCGTTAACGTCTTGATCACGGCTCGACTCGTATAAATGTTTTTTTCATCATAGACTTTCCAAGCTAGCCGCCATTTTGTTGTCGCTCGGGCGGCCATTTTGTCAAAAGATGCGCGCTCCGATATCGAGGCTCAGGCAAACGAAAAAACGTTCGATCTTTCATCGTTTCGCTGGGAAAACAAACGCGCTATCATTATCGAAATAATTTACAAAAAAATAAACCGGAAGCGTAGGATCCATGATGTTTTCGTCACGTTAAGTTATTTTTTCTAAACAAAAAAGGGCAGACAAGCAATGGAATGGGTGATCGACAAAATGGGAGCGGAGGTAAAGGATCTCGCCAGTTCGGCCGTCAAGTCAACCGATGAATTGCTCACTCAGACACGCCGTCAATTCGACGATATAACAACGAAAACGAGACGGGGTATGGACGATCTTCAGAATGCGGCAAAAAAATCGTTGGACGAAATTCATACGCTCACAACCCCACCATCCTCGCAGTCGATGCCCAAGTTATAGCTAAGATTTCGCACTAGTTTCAATCTTTTCAATTGACCCTCGCGACTCATTTGTTCTCGAACGACTACGAATAAATTCATAGCAAAAAGTGAAAATATCAAACGCGAATTTCAAAAAAATCGACAAACGCGCCGCATAATGATAATAGTATCGAAAACGTAAACCCTGGGATTTCGACCCGGTCGTTGAGCGGAAATTGACTTCGTCCGGATTGAAACAACATTGGTAACGTAGCGGTGAAAAAAATAATTGAAAATGTCAAACGCCGATTTTGGAACATTGGGGAAAACGAATATAGCGCGGTAAAAGAACAAAATGTCGTCCCTGGCGTCGAAAAGATTCTGGTTCAAAGAGATCTCGGGTAGATGGAGCAAGAAACAATTTTCTCGTAGCTTCGCGAGCAGCCAAAGAGATTGTCCGGTGTTTGGAAGATGACAAATGTTTGCATCGGAAAACCCGGATTCCGCTTTTTTCCATTATTTATTATCCGAAAGTTCCGCAGTTCGCATATACACGCTGAAATGTTGCGCAATTTTTCGTGTCGCTGAATATTGTCGAGATTTTTTTTCTCGTTGTATCAAAAAAATATCTAGGAAAGCTTGCACGTTGTTGTTCCTTGGAAATCTTGGAGGAGAGAAGCGAGAGCGGAAAGGAAGCGCCTTTCGAACGAGAGTGGACAAATTTCTGGGCAACACCGATGTATGTATATGTACTTTATATATAAAGTGTCCTAAAATGCGTGTCCGCAATTTGGGTTTCGAAACGAAATGAAATACCGAGCCGAAAAGTATCAGCACATTTTTGTCCCACGAATTACTGATGTGTCGAACGAATCAATGAATCAATGATGAGGTGATGAGTGAATAATGTCGAGCCAATCAGTCGCGCTTCGGTCGCTTCAATTGCTCCAAGTTTATCGATCGACGACTCACAGTCACCTTCGCATAAAATAGTTCCCTGATACTCTGTAATTTGTCAATTTCGTCCCGAATTTAATTTTACCTTATCGACATTAATTTCTAGGATACTTGGTATATAAATATACACACTCGAAACAGGAATCACTTTTTATTTCGTAAAACCATAGTAGAGAGTCGGGTCGAAACGATTATTCAGGGGTAAATAATCGAAAGCGTAGCAATCATTAGATGAGAAAAGAATTTTTTGGAAAATTCGCATCGCTGAGCACTCGGACTGGCACATTTTTTTTTAATGACACAAAAATCGATTTGAAATTGAAAAATGATCTTATTACCTGACATGCGTATAAAAGAACGGTTAGAATGAAAAATCTTGAAAAATATCCTGGCAATGTTGCTTTTTTTCTCTTTCGATGACCTGCACGTCGCTGTTGTAAATAATAATAATGAAATAAAGTACGAGATGAGCCAAATTTTCCAGAAGCACGTGTGATCCTCATTGAAATTCTACGACGATTTAATGAGCTCGAAATTCAAGTGACGTCCAACGAAATTAACGACTAATCGTTGACGATTATTATTCGAACTTTCGAACTATCGACAATTCCGAGTATCGTTTAAAATGGTGGTATGACTTTCGAAAAAAATACGAATCGCCGGAATAATTCGACGTTCGAAAAATCTCGTTACGTAATGAAAACAAAACTGTTAATATTTTTCATGCAACGACAATTGATGCACCCTGTGTGATTGATTATTTCTCACTCGAGACAATTTGCAAGACGGAAACAATGCAAATGGCCTCCGTCCGATGAGAAAGAACGAACCGGCGCATGCACGTGGAGAAACTCTGTGGTAAATTTGATCAAACAGCGTTCAACGGCAGTTCAAACTGAGGGTCTGTATGAGAGATAATTGATGACGTTTCGACTGATTGAACGACCTCACAGGCAGCCACCGGCGGACAAATATTAACGTTGGATTTTCCCTCGAGAGGATTGTGATCACAGAGGCTCTCTTTGTCCTTTCACTCAGACTCTATAATCGTATACACAGTACTGTGAATCTCAACCGAAATGGATGACTCTGAGTTTCGAGCCCTGATTCTCGGCGAAGAGAGCATCCCCGAGGAAAAAGACAAAACCGAGACTCCCGGTGCTCGGCCAATTCGCGTACGACTCGGTCGAGAGCTAACGAATCGTTTCCGAAAATCACTCGTCAGTGATTTTCGGAAACGATTCGTTTATTCCTAATGTTTATTCCAAAGAGTCTTCTTTCATTTGCCCTTTAACTCGTTCTATCCCACAGCTCGAGAGAATTATGTATGATTTATCACGTATGATGTAATTTTTTACCCCAGGAACAACGTTCCATCGGTCGAAGACCGGAAGCGCCATCTGCATCATCGTGATCGGCCCAAAGTTTCGCCGCTCGAACGAATTGAAACTCAAACGTCATCGGTACAGCGAAAGTCATTTAGGTAACGTGTTAAAACTCTTCGAATCCACTGCTAGACGACGAAATGTGTGACAAGAAAATTTGAAGAAAGTTTTCCATTTACCACGCCGCGGTACTCGCACACATTTTTTCTCTCCTCGAGACACGCGGCTGTGGTACACGCTGTGGTACTTTATGGGTAATTTAGAACGTATACACATGTACAGGGACTGGTGAAATCTCCCGAGACTGAAATTTTCACTCCACACACCCGCAGGAAATTTCTCGCGATCCTATCAAAATCATTCAGCTCTGTGCAAACAGTGGTCCGGTCTCGTAGGAACAGGAAGCTGCGTATGTTCGTCAGAGTTGAAGCGTCGAACCGAAATACTCCACGGTGTATTCCCGAAACGCTGTTTTTATTATTAATCGAATTTCACGTCGACCCTCGAATTGACAAGTTGACAAACGTAGCGAGCAAATTTATTCGGTCGTTCGAAATTTCGGGATATAATTTTCAGGATTTATTTGATTACGATGAATTTCGCAATCGTCCATTTTTCAAACGCGATCTCACGTTCGATTTTCTGGTCCAGAAGATCGACGACTTTATCTCCAAAAAAAAAAGGTTGAAATCGTTCGAGCGTATGGTGAGATCTTTTCGAGTCTCCGCGAAGGCTTCGAGAAGCTTCAGGGAGAGCATCGCCTCCTGCGCGATTGTACCGAAAAGCCTATCGCGGTCGAGCAGTTTTATAAAATCGATCGAAGCTTCATTCGGGACTCAATTTATGCGTTGATTTTTCGAGTTCACTCGATAGCTGATTTTTTTGAATCCTATGTTCGCCTTTCATTCTTCTGTCGTGCCGAGAAATATATTTTTCTTTCACCTTCAAAGTTCGTCATCCCCTCGAGGGCGTATCCAAGTTTGATAATTTCTTTCATTGCATGAAACTTATATCGTACGAGCAACGAGTACGAGTACGAGTACGAGTAGCGAGTACAAGTATTTCCCCCGGAAATGCCAGTTTTTTTTAACCTCAATGTCAAAGAGATTCGAGCAACATTCTTTGACGGCTTCTACGACTTTTTATCGCATTTCTATGTCGATAAATATTCGCGGATGGGGCGAAGAGAATCGTGGTTTTTCAGATCCTCGGTTAACTAAAATATTTGGCCGTAACGTTTCTCTCGCGGATTTTATAGTCTTATGCGGAAGGTCGAAATACCTCTGGATAATTTTTCTCGGACGTTTAAAAAAGTTTCGAGTGCCCGTCGGCACTATTAAATCGAGACGACCGGGCGATATATACATCCACCTTTTTATAATGAATCTATATATATATAAAGTTATATACCATAAAAGTATACATAGATGTCCAGGGAGTACGGTCCAGTGAACTTTTGAGTATAAAGTACGGTTGGGTGGTTGTTGCGAATAGATTGTTTGATCGAAAGCTCAGGAGGTGGAGAAGCAAAGCCGCGGGCGCAGAAATACTGAATGTAAGACGCGCTTTCCTTTTTTCTCCACAACCTTCCTATCTATCTTTTTGTTCTTACCCTTGCGGCGATGCGATTGGTTGACGTTAAGATTGCTTCAAAAGTAGAACGAGAAAGAATAAAATTCTCTGGACGTATATATATATATATATAAATACCGGTTTCAATATTCTTTTATTATATCGCGACAACGCTTCTCTCTTTCCCTTCCACGATCGTCAATTTCATTGCAATATCCTTGAATAACGAGACAATAAACCCACGTATATTCCCGAATATTTTAATTACACTTTTACTATACTAGGGTCAAGAGACGCGCGCTCACGCGCGCGACCGGCTGCGTTTTCGCGCTACGGCGCTCCGTCTTGAATTAAGTATAGACCCCTAGAGAACACATTATAATTCGGCATAAGTAGCAAATTGTGGAAAGCAAGGAATTTTTAAAAAACTGAAACTAAATTTCCGACAACCGGACATGAAGCATCTTGTTCAGAGTCGTTTCCCCTATGCGTGGTTAAATTTTGATCGAGTTGTCGATCGTTCTTTCCGTCTGGCTCTAACCTTAAGGGGAAAATCTGAAACTGAATAACCGACAACCGGACATGAAGCATCTTGTTCGGGGTCGTTTCCCCTATGCGTGGTTAAATTTTGATCGAGTTGTCGATCGTTCTTTCCGTCTGCCGCTAACCTTAAGGGGAAAAACTGAAACTAAATAACCGACAACCGGACATGAAGCATCTTGTTCGGGGTCGTTTCCCCTATGCGTGGTTAAATTTTGATCGAGTTGTCGATCGTTCTTTCTGTCTGCCGCTACCCTTAAGGGGAAAAACTGAAACTAAATAACCGACAACCGGACATGAAGCATCTTGTTCGGGGTCGTTTCCCCTATGCGTGGTTAAATTTTGATCGAGTTGTCGATCGTTCTTTCCGTCTGCCGCTAACCTTAAGGGGAAAAACTGAAACTAAATAACCGACAACCGGACATGAAGCATCTTGTTCGGGGTCGTTTCCCCTATGCGTGGTTAAATTTTGATCGAGTTGTCGATCGTTCTTTCCGTCTGCCTCTAACCTTAAGGGGAAAAACTGAAACTGAATAACCGACAACCGGACATGAAGCATCTTGTTCGGGGTCGTTTCCCCTATGCGTGGTTAAATTTTGATCGAGTTGTCGATCGTTCTTTCCGTCTGCCGCTAACCTTAAGGGGAAAAACTGAAACTAAATAACCGACAACCGGACATGAAGCATCTTGTTCGGGGTCGTTTCCCCTATGCGTGGTTAAATTTTGATCGAGTTGTCGATCGTTCTTTCTGTCTGCCGCTACCCTTAAGGGGAAAAACTGAAACTAAATAACCGACAACCGGACATGAAGCATCTTGTTCGGGGTCGTTTCCCCTATGCGTGGTTAAATTTTGATCGAGTTGTCGATCGTTCTTTCCGTCTGCCGCTAACCTTAAGGGGAAAAACTGAAACTAAATAACCGACAACCGGACATGAAGCATCTTGTTCGGGGTCGTTTCCCCTATGCGTGGTTAAATTTTGATCGAGTTGTCGATTGTTCTTTCCGTCTGCCGCTACCCTTAAGGGGAAAAACTGAAACTAAATAACCGACAACCGGACATGAAGCATCTTGTTCGGGGTCGTTTCCCCTATGCGTGGTTACATTTTGATCGAGTTGTCGATCGTTCTTTTCATCTGCTACTACTGTCGAGTATTACAGCGTCGAGCGGTAGTACTGCGCCTGCGAGACTGCTTACCCGCTCGACATTGCTGTAGAGCGGAAAGATAGCCTCTCCGGGCCAGCGTCGAGCAGTAACACTGCGCCTGCGAGACTGCTACTCGCCCGACATTGCTGTAGAGCGGAAAGATAGCCTCTCCGGGTCAGCGTCGAGCGGTAGTACTGCGCCTGCGATACTGTTTACCCGCCCGACATTGCTGTAGAACAAAAATTTCCGGAAAGCGGACATGAAGCATCTTGTTTAGAGTTGTTTCCTCTATGCGTGGTTAAATTTTGATGGAGTTGTCGATCGTTCTTTTTATCTGCCACTACTTTGAAGGAAAACGCTTCTCGCGAGATCGCCTGATCGAAGAATCATTTCTTGTAAATTTTATAAAACATTAATGTGCAAGGGAGAAAGAAGGGAGAAAAATGTTCGCTTGAAAAAATGTGCAAGAGAAGCTAGTTTAGTTTATTCACTCTCATTTTCTCTCAGTACAATATAAATTCAATTGTGAAATATAGTACTCTTACTTACTCGATATGGATGATTTCTTTTTCACAGAATAAATTATCGTAGAACTATAACCTTTGCTAACCGCGATTAATGTCACGAGTCGACAACTGTCAAAAACAGCATAAAAAACCGCGCGAATACAGTCTCGCATGAATTTCGCGGCTACGCTCATCACAGACCAATCACGAAACGAATAATCAAAATAAATAAATCAACGAAACGTGGCTATTTGTGGGTGATTATAAATTCATTTATAAACTCTGTTAGGATATCGACCTTAATGTAGAATCGAATACTTTTTACGTCTCGTATTATCGATATCAGAATTCGACATGGATCCATCGAAGAACGTGTTTTTAAAGTCCGTTACATCAAAATTCAATGCGAGTAAAAAACATTTTTTTGCTCACTCGTGAAACTTGTCATGTACCTACACTTCTTTCTATTATGTACAAAGCAACGCGATAGTCGAGATACAGTATCTAGTTTTGAAACAGAAAGCACACGAAGATCGTATAAATATGCTGTATGTATATGTATACATATATATATATGTGTTTATAGAAGTCTGCTGCATGAACTGAACGATATTGCTCTTTGCTCAGCGTAATATGTACACAGAAAATTTATGTAACGTTGAATTTATATGGGATGTACGTATATTCGTATTATATAGGCAATATAATACGGTAAAGTAGCTGTTGGAAGAGTTTCATCTCGACCCTCCTCCCCAGCCTCCAAAGGAGATGGCAGAGAAAAGGAGTATGTACTCCCTCGGTAAGTCGAACGAGGGTAGGGAAAGATCGGACGCGACGCCGCGCATACGCTCGTTCCCATTAGCATACAATTATCTTTATGCTTCGCTTTTATGATTCATATTTAGTGAGCTGCTTTCGAAGTCTTTCGTCGCCTCCGGGAGCTTTCTATTCCACTTTCTCTCATTCCGACCTTAACATAACGTTAGTATCGCGTCCCTCCTTGTCGAGTCGTTTGTTCAATCTTTACCCCATTCGACCTGCAATACGTTCATTCCTTCGTTATGGCCTTTTCTCCACCTGCATCGAGTGTGTCGCTTTTATAGCCGAGCTTAGTACACTTACAAGTGTCGTGGGTATGACTGCGCGCATTCGTTTTTCCTTTCGTGTAACATCGCTTTCCACTCCCTCGCGGTATAAGGTTGGTGCGAACGACGCACGGTGGGGTAAGCACCGGGCCAATGACGAAACTGCGCGCACGCGCTATGGACTGGTACGATGTTTGTTTTCCTCTCGCACACGCAAAATAATCCGAAAATCCGTTAGAGAAAACACTATAAAATTCTCGTTCGTTATCGAGATTCTCGACATATTTTCTTCGAATATATAAATTTTGAAAATCCATTTCAGAGGAATTTCAATTATCGAAAAATACTCGCATCATCGATCAGGAATTCATGTATGTCAGGTTATGTCGGCGAAGGTCCGTATCTCTGGTATTTCGAGGATGCTGCACTTTTTTTTCTCCCTGGATAATCTTTCGGTCGGATGAGCATTTATACCCTTTTAATATATTTTTACCTCAATTATTCGTTAAAGCGCGATCGATTTTGTACGTAGAAGCGCCACAAATATTGTCATCCCCTATACCTGCATTGTTTTCACGATGATTAAAAACTCGACGAGGTCAGCCATGCCGAAAATTAAGTTCCGCCGGAAATTCAATATTGTCATTGCCCTCAGTGACGAAATAATTGTTTTAACGAACTCCTCGTTGCATTTTTCAAAGCCCATATCGCCAACGCAAAATTCAACGATTTCTCCGACCAATGAAAAACGGAAATTCCGACAAATTGGAACATTGTTATTTTGCAAATTGGAACAAATCGTTGTTTAAATTACACAAAATTTCGATTGGCGAACAAAAACCCTAGAAAAGAGAGTAAAATTGCGGATAAATTCGTACCGGTGTGAAGCTCATTGAGGATTAAGTAGTATTGGCTGAAAACGGTCAGACACGGTCAAGTTTGATCAAAGTGATATTACTTCCGATGTACGTTGGTATACACAGGGGAAAGTGTCTCACAGTGTCGTTCTCGATGTCATTGTGCGTCGAAGCTTTTGCTTAACTTCATGAACGGGCTAATGGACGTCCTTTGAGCACGTGGAAAGTTGTGCAAACGGATGTTTTGACGCTTTCGGGGCATACAAAGAAGGATGGATGGAGAAAGAGGATTCAGATATACTCTAAATGCTTATTCCATCGAAATGTGGTGAATTTTGTTTTTCGCTTCAGTTCTTCCTCTCCTCTCGTTGAAGAGATTTAAGCGCTCCACGTCTCGGTTGAAAAGGTTGATCGGTGCTCCTTTGTATGATCGAATAGCGACTGCATTATTTCACCAAATTTCATTTTACTGGTATAAAAATAGCATAAAAGTGGAGAAGCAGACAGAAAGAGCGAGAGAGAAACTGCAACAGAGCTAACGAGAATTTAGTTTCAGGGGAAGGAAGACGAAATATCTGAGAGAATAGCTAATAACGTACGTGCCTGGAATACAAATCGATTTCATGAGCAATACTTCCTCTCTGATGGTGTGAAGCAGCCCATCTCCTCTCGTTCCTTCATTTAACTCCATCTCCCTCTTTCTCTCTTATTCTCTCCGTTCATCGAACTCACTTATGGACTTCAAAGTGAAGACTCATACGAGTGATAAATCTGGATACAAGGACACACAGTTTATCCGTACAGCGGCGACTTTCTACCATCACGTTTGCAATTTCGTTGTCTGTCGCACTTTTTTCACGATGACCCAATGATGAGATCCTTGTAATGTTGAGATTATGTAAATTGCGTGAAGAACTTGAGCAGTCGAGGTTAGTCGGTGAGACAAAAAGTGGCCATAAGAATGAAGAGTAGGATAACTTCTGCGGAACGTGAGCTTTTAGGAAGTAAAAAACGACTGGATCTCCTTGATTGTCCTTTCCTCCACTTCTTTCTCTCTCTCTCTCTCTCTCTCTTTCTGCTACTGTCACTTTGGATACCTGGTGACGTAAGTACCGTGTTAGTCTAAGGGGTTACATTTCAGCCAGTAGAGCTAACTAATAGCCTCTTAGCCTCGGCTTACGTGGATCAAGCTCACTAGTTTTCCTTCTCTCTCTCTCTATCTCTCTCTTTATCCCTCCACCTTTCTTATCTCACCATCCGCTTTGAGCTCGGTAAACGTTGTTGCCGCACGTAAACCCTTTCCTCATACGTGGGCGACCACCTTCAAGTTCTGTTCCACCATTTTGCTCCCTCGTAATCCGCACAAGGTTTGAAAACATTCATATCGCCAAATCAGAAACATTATTTCTGTCCTCTCGTCTCGTTACGCGCGATCATCTTTCATTTTTCCACGTAAGCGGTTCATCGTTAAAATTGAAATTTCCTTTTTCATATCAATAAATGTTTCGTAAACTAATGAGAACTAATTGTTTAATTGAAATCTCAAAGTATGATCAATCGAGACAGACTCGAAATGTGGGAAGCGAAAAGCAATGACAGCTGACGATAGAATATACAAAAGTGAAGTGAAAAAACGAGATCGTAGGATGTGAAAAAGGAAGAAGATGAGGGGGTTCTCTCGCAGCTCTCGTATCGATGAAGGGTTTCTCAACCCTTTGAAATATCACACTCCTGTGGCCGGGCCAACAGAACTGTATCCATCTCTTCTGTGTTGAAGCTTTTATTTGTCCTCCAACTCCGTCCCATGCTGCTCGATTTTCGTCTGGCTACGTCTGTCCGCTTCTACTTTTTCCTCCTTTTTTTTCGAATACGAGCCGTTCCAGACTGAAAGGACGATTATTTTTGTGGGAAATACGCTCGTTTCAATCGCCAAGTTGATAAATACTTTGATCGCAGGCACGTCGTTAATTGTGTTTTCAATGTTATTATTATTTATTATTTTTACGATCGTTCGCGAGGTTGATTTTACGTGAAAAGCCCCGTATACACGTTGACTGACTCGGTTCGCCCGTAAAATTTCGTGCTATATCGAGCTATCTGTCTGAACGTTACCGGCTACTACCACTGCACAGTTTATGCACGAGCTTTTCTCTGCAATTGCTGGCTCTCTCGTTTCTCTCTTTTCTACGAAATTCAAATTAATTCTACATGCTTCAGCTTGCCCAGCTGATACAGTTATATCCTTCGTGGATTAAAATAATCGGGCTCAGACTTTTTACTAATCCGAAACACGATGAATACTATCTACGAGCATCATGCGCTCGTATAATTGTTACGTATACAAATGGCCGACAGTTTTTTTTCATTTCATCATTCACTTTTTTAATAAAACTATTTTTTGAGGTTTCTGGAGAAGTGGCGAAAAATAAGTCGATTTTTTTTTCAAATTTTCAATATTTCAATGAGAAAATAGTAATTAAACGATAAAATTCGTATTATCGCATTTTCGGACGGAAATGTTGGGTTTTCGATGAAATACCGGTGTGTTTCGTAATAAGCGGGAAAAAATACATCGATATGGATTATTAAAAATCATTTTTGAAATCCAAAATTTTTCGTCATTTTCTGCGGGATTGAGTTGGTTCACTAAAATGTTTGCCATTTTTTTTTCGTTCGAGATGGACAGCCAGGCTTGTGCTTATTCTCTTGGCAATCAATAAGGCTTCAAAATGCCGTTTGGTTCATCGAGATATCTTGATTTTTCGATTTTTGGCAGATTTTTAAAGTTGGTTCTTCGATTTTCGCCAATTTTCCCATACATACCCCTTTGCGTTTTTTTCGCCAATTTTCAACATCGATTTTGAGGGTGAAGGAATTGAGCTATCGACATTTAACCTCTACCATTTTTTAAGTCTACTCGAGGGCTTTTCAAAACCCCCCCAAGAAATCTATATAGCGTGATTTGAACCGTAGTTATAACCTTTTGAAATTTCGGCTTTTCGACAATTCTGGAAAAGTGGCCAAAATTAACGAAACATTTTTTTTTCGAATTTTCGATAGTTCAACGGTCTATTCCATCGCAAATTTTCCGCCGATCACAAAGCTCATCGAGTTTTTCGCGAAAATTCGAAATATCAATAAGAAAATGCAAAAAAACAGTCAAATTCAATTTTTTCGATAAAGGATCAACTTCAGGACCCCATCAACTTTTTATTACAAGGATAATGCAAAATTGTATAATCCCGCGAATTTATTGTTCATATCAATAAACATTTTTCGAACGCGAGCGTGCACAGAGCTCGTCTTCAATTTCGAAAGATTGTATATTTGACGAGCTTTCCGTCCGTACGATGTCCTTCCTTTTTTTCCCTTTAGCAGAGAAATAATTGTTAAGGACTTTTCCTCCATTCGTTGCTACTTTTTCGCTTCCCCCTTCTTTTTTTTCTTTCAACGCTCGTTCCTCTCGATGATACTTCTTCATTCAACGGGCTCTTCAGAAGGAACCAATATTGTAAAAGTTCGCCCGTTTGATCGGCGCGTGACTCTCGACCGTATCATGGGACTTTGAGAGTTTGTCCATCGTTTTTCTTTCTCCTTTTCTTCTTCCTCTTGCTTGACCTACGAGTTCCGAACGACGGGTGAGAATGGAGATGCGAAAAGGTTATATAAGGGCTTTGGCAAAGAGAGAAACACTCATAAAAGTACAGGAAGCGGAAAAAAAGTATCAAAAGTGTCCTGTGTCTGATCAAACACTGGAGCCAACCACTTGGATCTCGGAACGGAGTTTCGCATCGATCGTCCTCGTTCGCGAACGGACAAAACGAGGAAAAAATTATTTCGACTAACCGCGAACCTCCTTCTGTTTTATCGAAAATGAATCGATATTTGCAAATTGCAAAAACAACGAAACAAAAAATCAGTAAATGAATAAAGTGTATACATTTTTTTTCGAAATAATTTCGTTATTTATTTATTACGCTCCGTATCGGCAATGTTCATCAAGAATACACAGAACGCGACTGCAAAGAAAGAAAGCAAAATACGACAATGCCGGTAGCTAATTGCCGTCGTTAAAAAATATTTCTCTTTCCGGGATATCGGATGACGTACGCATGCATCCTCTTAAAAGTCATTTCACCCCCAGTTATCGCAGGAAAATGATTTCATTTAATAGTTTTAGTCGAGTGGCCATTAAAATTACGACAGTAGGAACGATTGTACTGCTAAATCGTAAAAGGTGTACAGGAACGCCGTTGACGACAAAAATGATCGCGCAGGATTTTCTCCCTTGCTCCTTTCGCCCGTGGTATTCCAGCACGTATAGGACATTCCGTGTCTCATTAATGAAGAATTTACGCTCAAAGGCGATGTTAACATTTTTTTCATATATATTCGATAATTTTTCACACTTCAAAAGCGATATTACGAGTGCAAAAAAAAAAGAATAAAAACAATAATCACTCTGGGTATTTGAACATTTTTATTTTCCGTCAGCCGCATGCGCTGCTTTTTTCCTTCGGGTAGATATACTAAATTGCTATTAAAGTTTCTCGTTGCCGCGAAAAAAAAGGATATTAAATCGGGTGGCCCGGAAGAGATGAGACGAGGAGAAAGATGCGCGTGGTTATAAAAGTCTTATCATGGATCTCGTCGTCGAAATGCTGAATTTTATATACGATTTTTGCTACCAATGGTCGAGTAAAAAATTCTTTTGTCTGGTCGTTATCACTTTTTCTATGTTCGTAGATATATATCCACCCGCTACGACAGCTTATACACTCTTTCCTCTCCTCCACATTTCACTCTCTATCTTATCTCGTGTCGGAAGAGTCAAAAAGGGAATATGACTTTTGCGACTACATAAATCTCGTTATTCCCGCTGAACAATAATTTTTATCACCTGCGTACTGACGTACTTGCATACATATATATACATGTACAAATGAACATCGATATATGTACAGCAGCGAACAGTGGACCCGGACAGATCGATAAGCTTGTTATCGATTTCGATAACACTTGCCAACACCCGGCGGTCGAAGCATTTATCTTATTTACCGCATACCAGTCTCCTTCGAGTCTATATCGGAGAAAAAAAAAAGTCTCGAATGCGGGGAATGGCCGGTATTGTCAAAGTGCAACACGTTGCTGTAAAAATAAAAAAATTCAAAAGGTTCTTTTCTACATTCCTGTAGCGAATTGTCGCAGCAAAGGTTCATTCAATTTTCCTCGTCTCGCGTTGATAATAATAATAATAATAATAATAATATTAATATCGGGCGACGACAAATTTTAATTATTACGATTATCGAAAGATTTTGAATTGCTGCCATCACCGTTATATTTTCCGACAACTTTTCCATTGAAACGCTTTATACGACAGAATACTTGTCGGTACTATTTGTTATTTTGGAAAAAAATATTTTTGAAAATATTCACAGCTCTGCAATTATTGCACTGATTGATGATAAACGGTAAATTATTCTAGGACCGATGGGAGGATTATGGGCTCGAGTATTTAGAAACAGGCGAAAAAAAATGGGGACAAAAATTGTTGGCTCGATAGCGACCAAAGTGAGAATAGAGCGGGGAGAAGAATCAAAGAATAATCAACTTTCCATGTTTTCCAAAAATGTGCAAGAAAAGCTAGTGTAGTTTATTTACTCTTATTCTCCCGGACACTCTCATTTTCGCAGAGTACAATATAAATTCAACTGTGAAATATAGCACTCCTACTTACTCGATATGGATGATTTCTTTTTCACAGAATGTATTATCGTAAAACTATAACCTTTGCCAACCGCGATTAATGTCACAAGTGGACAACTGTCAAAAAGAGCATGAAAAACAGCGCGAATACAGTCTCGAATGAATTTCGCGGTTACGTTCATCACCGACCAATCAGGAAACGAATAAAACGACAACAAAGCATGCGATATTTCGATATTTCGATACTTTCGATCTATATCTCCTCATCAACTTTTTATTAGAAGGAATTAGAAGGATAATGCGAAATTGTATAATCCCGCGAATTTATTGTTCATATCTAAATTATTCTAGGACCGATGGGAGGATTATGGGCTCGAGTATTTAGAAACAGGCGAAAAAAAGTGGGGACAAAAATTGTTGGCTCGATAGCAACCAAAGTGAGAATAGAGCGGGGAGAAGAATCAAAGAATAATCAACTTTCCATTCCTTCGTCAACGAAAATCTCATCAAGCTGGAAGAATTTCTAATTGGAAGAATTTATTTTTCTTCTACATCCCCATCCACCCTCTGCTCTTCTCTTTCTCCAAGCATTCAGCCCTTCGCGCCAACTGCAACCCTTTATTTCCTCCAATTATAACTTTCTCGTTAAACGTTATCTGCAATTTTTTCGCCGTTTTTTTTTTTCCCTCGAAAGAGGGAGAGAGAAAACGAGACGAGCTTTTTTCATTCCCCGCATTTCGTATCTCGCTCCGACCTTCGTTCTTTTTCTCCGCTATCTCGCGGTAGCACTTTGTTTCACTCGGTTTCACGCCGAATCTTTTTCCACTTTCTTATATACGATCCCAACTGCGAAAAAGATTTTCCCCCAACTCCGAGGAAAGTTTGCTCTTTGGAATCGCAGCGCGAGGCTCTCCTGAACGCTTCAAAGACGATAAACCGCGAGTCGCAAACTTTGATTCACTTGGACGTAAAATCAACAAACCCTCCGGCTCACACATCTTCCAAGAGTTGCAGATACGCACATTATGCCGAAATTATATTTTCTGATAATTGCGAAAATCAACATCACAGTAATGGAGGAAATAATAGTGATTAGAATTTATTGCTGTTATAAACAATATTGATTTCTACCATTGGTATTATTGTTATCGCATTATTAGTGGGAATGTGATGTATGCAATCGTATTTATGAATGTGGAAGATGTTTTTCAAAATAACTGAGTGTATTTTCGTTAATATGTCAAGGGAAAGGAAAATATATGAATATTCTCTATTTCATCGATACAAAAGACAAATACGTGTTTCGTAAGTGACATCTGTTAGTTATCACAACATTGCGGACGCCAGTCATTATCTTTCTTTCGTTCTCTCTCTCTCCCGGTCTCTCCTTCGTTTCGTCTCACGAAATTCTGTCGCTGAAATATTAAGTGAAAAACGACGCCCCAAACTCTACCGTTATAGGCGCCTAAGCAAATCAGTCAGTGAAATATCGTCGATCGCGCGAGTCGAGCCGGACTCGATGATATTTTTATTCGAATCAACCTGAAAACCGTGAATAAAGTTCGAAAAAACGAAAAGGGAAAAAAACGATACGTCGCCAAATCCTCGACACTAAAGTGAGGCTCAAAATGTTTATATTCTAAACGAAACTCTCCAGGGAATCAATTGGATTTTGAAAAATCAGGTTTTTATTTGAAGGACACTTTTTTTAATTTCAGGATAAATTTTGTCGTATGAATTGTTTTTTTTTTCTTTGATGGTTATGAATATCATAATTTATCATTAAAATGACATTAATAATATTATTGCTATGACGAGGAATTATTATCAACAATAACTATTTTCATTCGGAGTTTACAAAGCTGAATTTTTGTGGGAATTCAAATATTCGGGCTTGGTTATTTGCACGAAGAGATTTTCGTGTTGCACCTACTCGTGGTAGCGAGCGAGAGAAAGAGAGAAAGAAAGAGGGGGAACCACAGGGGTGGGGAGAGGGCGATACCCTGCGTCGATTACATACAGTGTTCTGTCGAATCCACTTGACTCTTGATCGGTTCGCTCGAGACCACGTGGTTTCCCCCATTCGAGTTTCCCACATTATTTACATAACACATGTATCGGTCTCTCTTCCTTCTTTCTTTTTCTTTCTCTCGTGTTCGTTGAATTTTATTTTCCTGTTTGGGTGTTCAGTTGTACGGTAACCGCGTGTTAGTACAACAAACACTTGCACACGTTTGCATACGTTCGTTTCGTTGGTCTGTTTGCTAACATCGTTTTGTGCTAGACTCGTTGCACGTTTTTGCAACAAATTCCGATAAGAGGTTAACGAGGGACCCCGTAAACTCTCGTTCGAAGCTTTGCCAGAATTATTATTCTTTTTCAAACCATTCAATTATATTATCGTTTTAATTACGAATAAAACAACAGTCAATGAGCATATGGCAGTTGATTATAACATTTTTAATTGATTGATAATTAACCGACCACGTTCGAGCAGTACAAACATGAAAACAATAAATAATCACTTTATCATTCAATTATACAGAATTGGCTGAGATTAAAGTCATATTGGATTGTTATTATTTTAATCCCCGAGCAATTACTATTCTCAAATTAGATTTATTTATAGTTTAATCGTTGAACGACTGACCAAGCAATAACCTCCGAAAACTTTGGACTCCTTGTACATGAGTAATGTAACATTTTTCGGTTTGAATGTTCCCGCCATTTTTCAATCGATTCTAACCTCCGAATGGGATAATGGCGTTATCGCCAATCAATACAACTATCGATCATTCCCTGTTCGTCAGCTTTCAAAATTTTACTATTTAACGAAACAAATATCTCGTTGAACATCAGTGGATTTGTCAGTATCGTGTGTTTGTGCAATTCTCTCTTCCGCGCGTGTCATCTCGTCGCGACTTCAGGAACGATCCGTACACGCGTTCGCCCCGTTCTTCGGCAAATCTGGACGAAAAACTTGAAAAAAAAGTAACGCTGCACAACCGAGCTTTGCGATCGAGAATGCTTTATCCTGTGATCTTCAGCGTGACGAACAAGTGAATTGTGAGAAACGACTCTGAAACGTGTTTTTCATGTTGTAAAGATATATAAATATTCATATATCTGTAATCATAATGCCGGATCATGAGCATAATGAGAATAAGGTTAGGCTGCGCCGTGCCAAGAGCGTCACACGAGCAGAGGAAATACAACGTGCTGATATGATGGTTAGAAAATCACAGCCTGATAAACCGTGAGTAACTTTTTATTCTTAATGCTATTATCAACTAACTATCGATATGAAAAGTAACGGTTTCAATGATATATGCGAAATTAAAAAAAAAATAAGCTTTTTCGTTGAGCCTGATGAGGAGAAAATCGCATGATTACACACAAGCACACATGAAACAGATCGTGCGTAGTGTTTGCGTCCAGGAATCTTTTTTTATTTTTTCCTTACTATAACTGTCTTTTTTTTATACTTTGCGGGATATATATTGTTTTTCACGAAGTTGCGAATTCAATCTCACTGCATTGCTGTTGGATTTTTCATAAGTAAACAGTCGTTTCGAATTTTCATAAGACTTCGTAACGTGGATCGAGGCGTATTATTTTTCATTCAAAACGCGTATCCCAAAGTCGCGAGAGAACCGTCGAGAAAAAAGAATTTGACAAATTGCGCCAGCGTATTTTCACGCAGTTTTTTATTTTTTAACGTGAGAAATTAATGTCTCGTCCATGCTATCCGTCGTCGTTTCGCAAACTGCGCCACTGCGGTTGAGCGTCGAAAAATAAGACGTCGTTCGGTCGCATACCCGACGCCGGGGCCAAGGGGGACTTTGCTCCCTCCTTACAGTCATTTTTACATGCTCAGCCAACTCGCAGGTGAAGGGCGCTGTGAGCGTCCGCAGCGCCAATTACGTGGGGGGTGAGCGTTCAACAAAGTGTTTGCAACGTAGACGATACCAATGGTCGGTAACATAGAGGGCGTTCACGCTAAACTTCTTTTCCCCGAGAAATGAAATACTCTCCTTCCCAATAATAACTTTGAAAACTCTCGAAGATTTTACGCCCTCGAAAATCGTATTTCTATGGATTTGCGATGATTGTTTCATCTCGGAAATAGTACACACCTTTGATTTCGTAAAACAAACGGTCGCAGTAACAATCTTTCTTCGACGATATTCGCGTGTTTATTTTTCTTCCAAACGATCTATATCTCTCGAAACTTTTGATTCGCGTCAGAATTGGCCTTCCCTCGAGTTAACCTCGTCGCTTTATTCGGGGAGTAAACAAACAACGCCGCCATAGTCGTATGTTTTCTATGTAAAAGCTTGTGCAGAGCGCGTGGTTCAATCGTGGTTTTGCAAACAGACGCTCTATGATGGGCATCTCCACAAACAGATACAGCAGAGGTCACGGGGAACGAAATTGCCGTGTACAGTGCAGCAGAGACCAGACGTCGAGTCAAACAATCCAAAAGCCACAACTTACTCTATGTACAGACACATTTTAAACACTATATGTATATTTATATATATTGACCTTAGCTGGCGTTCCATGCCAACTCGACCAGAGGTGAAAATTGACATTTTGGAATTGCCTGAAACTCGGCTATCCCTTTCTACACTATGAAAAACGTATCCCAGATGGTAAAACAGTTTTTTCTATCAAACCGTTGATAAAGCATGCATTCGCGAAAATTTTCGTCGCTTTTTTTTCTTCAAACGCTCATTACTCCTTGAAAAATGCATCAATTCGAATATTTCGTTTCTTATTTCAAGATCAAAATCTTTCTATCAATCCGAGAGTATCGTTCGATCTTTTCTCACCATTTGAAAAAAAAAAACATTAAATTTTCAACGAATTTTTCTCGAAAATGTGAACATTTCAATAAAAAAACTGTCAAAATTTTCGGAAATCCACACCTCGTTAATGGTTGTACAGAAATACGAGCAAGTTTCTGCAAAATGATGTCAATTTCCGCTGTATGTCGAGTTGACACGGAATGCCCTGTATTTATATATATATACATATATACAACCGCGTACACTCGCTAACAAAGTCCGGCTTAGGATGATCTCTGTACTTCAGCTATCTCCTTCGCAGCAGTACTCTCTTAATTAACCATATGAAAACTCTCGATGAGAACCAAGCGAGTAAACGCCCCGTGGAGTAAAGTTTATGCACGAATAGCTAAGTATACACTTCATACAGAGATTCGGGCGTTCGCACAGAGGCTCACTGCGATCTTTTCTCGATATTAATTACCCCAACCGTCGACTCGAAAAACGTGAAAAAAATTGATCGATCTCTCGGTTAAAGCAACGTTTTTCCTCCACTTTGCTCTACCGCCGCTCAAATGCCACAATGAAAGATCGTCTTGAATTGAAATTCGATATCCGTTGAGTACTTATATCTGTACATTCCACAGCATGTGTACGTTAACGCGATTCTTTTTAGGCAATCTTTTTTTCCTTTCGTCAAAGTTGGAAAACTGACGATACACGCTATAAGAAGCGTATAAGTAAAAAGATGCTGGCTGAACCGCGGATTTAGCTCATCGAAAAATGCACCTTCCCATTCGAAGAACGCGTGAAAAGAAATATCTTCCGTTCAATGTCGTTTTTCTTCGTCGACGAGATTTTTTTGATGAAAAATGAATTTCACGCTTTGCGGAGCATGAAATTCTCTGCAAAAAGGTCTTCGGAGTCAAGCATGCACCATCGATATTTCGAGTCGTGGAGAAAAATTAATTTCATTTTATCCACGGAAGATTTCACTCGAGCTTTTTGGGAGATCCGTAATAGCTCTCGAGAGAAATTTATTTTTCGAAAAAAAAATGTTGCCGTCTCCGTAATTCTCGTGGGAAACCGATTTTGGAATATTTTTCCGCGTATCGTTTCGAATTTGGACAAAACAAAAAAAATGTTGTTTTAAAATGAAATACGCTGATATACATATGGGCTTTGATAATACGATGATGGCAACGGAGTAGTAATGATATTCGATGTTATTGACAGTATCATTGCCGCCAAAGGTATTATTATTATTGTTGCCGTTGTTATTAAAATTTTTGTCGAGCCCGTATCGTATTCATATTCGAATGAAAAGCGTTTGTTGACCTGGACTCCCGCGTCATTGTTCGACACGAGGAAGCCAGCAAGGCCTATAGGGGTTCGCAGTTCAGGGTACCTCAAGTTGTTTCAACAGAGCCGGGAGGCTGGAGAAAAAAAAAAGCACACGTTGAAGAAGCAAAAGGGAGAACAGTAAAGAGTAGCGATCATGAGGCAAAAAAAGTCGAAATCTTAACTTCCGACATGGGATAATGACTTGCAAACACGAGATTTTTCTTCCCATTGTTGCTTGAAAACGAAAAAAACATGCCTCACGGAATCAGAGAGGAAAAAAACAGTGAATCAACAGTAGCCGGTTAAATAATGACGCCATTTTGCATATCCCACTGTAATTCTCTCGCAGATCCGTGAAATCCTTCAGTCGCCGTATACGCTTTCCTTCGCTCTCGCGAAAAAAGGATGAAAATTAAAAAAAAAAAAATATGGTCCATCCCATCCAGCTTCCCTCACGCCGAATCCCCGAAATTTCTCTCTGAGCCCTTCTCTCCGTTGTCATTCCGAATTTCTCCATGACTAACGCCTCTTTTTTTCGTCGTCTTCGTTCGACTTCCGCCGTCATTGTCCTCCGCCCCATCCCCTGCTTCTTAACGAGTAAACGAATAAATTCGCAAAATTTCACAGGGAGATTTTTCTCCCTCGAAGCAACGGCACTACTTTTTTTTCGGATGTACGATCGCTTTTTTTTTGTACACATTACTATCTTCAGGAACAGTCACGAAAATCGCCGTTGTGCCTCCCCGAGCTCTCTTACAGATGCAAAGAGTCGAGCGCCTGGGTCGCACCCTCTCGAGATTTTAAGAGGAGCTTCCTCCTTTTCGCTGTCTCTCCCTCTTTTCTGTCTCCATGTGTCAAGCCAAGCATCTTTGATAAAGAGGCTTTTGCAATCTTCGCTTTCATATATACCTAAATATATTCGCGCGAGCCCTCTCGAACGAAAAAAAAAGAACGATTTTCCTCCGAAATACGTAAGGCATAAAAGATATTCGGGTTTAAGCGAAGGGGATGAAAAAAAAAGAACTCGAGCCTTTTTCTACCTCGTTGACCCTCTTTGCACTCGTTCTTTTTTCACAGAGAGAAATCTGCCTTGCTTTAAATTCGCGCTTATTAATCGTGAAGAGGCGAGAAAAATATTCACGTGGAAGCAAAGGCAACCGTCAAAATGCAAACATTTTTTGCGCAAGATATTCTGTATCGTGAGATTTTTTTTCAAAAGTTTTTGCGCGTGAGATAATTAGCGAAAATGCTTCAGCGCGATCAGACAGAATCTCGTTGCGCTATATGTTTTTTTTTTTTTGAATTGTTCCAAAAAATTGTTGGAAAAAAAAGTTATTCCGGATGTTCCCCAAAAACTCGCCGTCATTGATATACTTTGATTAAAATGATGTGTTTCCCATATGATTGACGATTTGAAATTGCAGCCACGAATGTTTTATTTTTTTCGCCAAAAATTTGAACTTTTTTTTTTGCCCCTCACACATGGAACGTCGTGTTCGGTCTGGTTTTTTACGCGTACATACACATACAGTTTTATCCAGCTTTTTTCTGCTCTGTACTCTGAAAAAAGAATGGACAACACAGCCAAAAATCCTGAAACTGCGGTGTAATCCCCAGTTGAATCCCTTTTCGCTCTCTTTGTAGGCGGTAAAATGTGACGTTCGTATACAGGGAACACGTTTTTTTATCCTCCGAGATGTAGCATTAGATTTTGTACCCCGGTTTTTTCAAATTTTCAAAGATTCCATCTGGCGAACTGAAAACATTGCCGTTTTAAAAGATGACGCGAATTCTGCCCTGGGCGATACGGTACAGTTTTTAAATTCTGATCCCTCTGCCTGAATGTCCAATCGAAATAGCTACTCGTTTTTTTACTTATCCCATAAACATGAAAAGTAAACGATTTAATACGCTACCTAATCGAGTTGCCCTGAAAAGTCCCATATACGGTGAAAATTTACGGCATTTCGAGACTACAGAGCGTGTTGAATTCCGCAACTCATGCATATTCGAGAGTATCTCGATGACGCGTTTGCATCCGGTTTACAACGAACAAGACTGAGTAGAGGGTGGGAAAGAGGAAATGGCCGTCACTGAAACCGCGATATTAGACGTCTAACCGTCTTTCTCTCTCTCTCTCTCTCTCTCTCTCTCCCTCTCGTAGTGGAAGTGACGGTAAAACGGTAGAGTCTAGTTCATAGTGAAATGGAGACAGAGGGAAAACGGTACAGCGAGGATAAAGAAGAAAGTGGAGAAGAGAGGGAGTGCATAAAACTCGTCGCTGTTCGAGACCAGAAACTCCTCGAATTGCACGAGATACGATTTTCCATTTCGCTTCAAACTACATCGCGACGACTGTTCTATTAATTACCCCGGAAACGTCATAAATTCCGTGCGATAGTGCAGTTAGTTTGACTCCTCGTATTCATCGACCAAGCACAGTGGAAAGCCGCTTATATCACGGAAGATGTGGGATATTAATACGCGAGCTTTTGCATTTTTATCGAAACAAAATGTCGCAGATATGCACCAATGTTACTTGTCTATCGTCTATCAGGCTTGTCTATTCGAATAGGCGGTGCTAGATCGTTAAGTAGACGTTTTACGAACCCGAATATATCGCTGTTTCGTCGCATAAAACATTTTTCGGTACGTTTATTACTTCTTTTCCCGGCGGAGATTTTTACTTTTGGTAGAATTTCCGCCCTTCGCTCTTTCATTAATACATGGCCACATAGGGAAACTAGTTGCCAGTTGTTTTGCTCTTAATTGGTTGTACTTTAAAGCGATGCGAAGCTGCGCGTTCGAGCCATCGGAATAATGCAAAGTTAAAGGTTCATGCGGGTGAAATTTCTTCCGTTTGGAGTTTTAATCAAATTTATGGAATTTGGTAGATATATGGAACGGCGGTTCTTTGTGGGGTGAAATTATGAAAATGTCACGATTTCATAAGGTTTTTTTGCGAAAAAGAGAGTGAAGGAAATTTATTCGTATATTTGTTAATTGGCGGCGTATCGTCAATCGAAAAATTCGAAAATTACTTTGATAATTCTTTTTCCTCGTCGATAAATTGAAATTTTATTTCACCACCGGAAGTTGAGGAAAAAAAATTCGACACTTCACGTTCATTATATTTATTATTTTTGACGAATAATCGTCGTATACATCAACGTGGTGTGGCATGAGTTTGGTACACCCGGGACCACCATGGGCAATTACGAGAACGCTGGTATTCGTGTAAACAAGACGAACGGAATTAAAGGGTTTCAGACCTCCCTCACTCAATATTCATACAACTCGTGGTGATGTAATATGCATGAGACGTTCTACGCCAACATGAACCTGGCTTGACTCTGACTCTTCGCAATTTTTACCGTCATTTATTACAATATCGTTAATATCCATTAATTTATTTATATATTCTTCTATTAACGTTTTTTTCGCATAATTTATCGATCGATATTTAATTATCGCAGACGTCGAACTTGCGCAACTTTTCGTTGTTCTGTCTTTGGTTTTCTTCGAGCCAGTAATTCTGCGAGAAAATGAGGTGTAAGGGTAAAGTAAAAAAAAAAATAGTCCAAACGTTTTAAATGAAAAGAAAATAATAGGCAGAGTCCAATTGTTAATAATAATCAAACATGCGCCCTGTTTCATTCGATTTTGTCTGCTATTTTATGGTAACACGTGGGTACACGTCGAAAAGAAATTGACGAGCTTGAAAGTTTGAATAAAATGGCTTTAGAATTATCAACGTTTTATTTTTACATCTTTTCTTCGGTATCGATCCAACTGAAGATATTTGTGGTGTGCAACTCTTCGAAATGGAGCTCCCTGTATATACGAGCGCGTGCACACACACACATACAAATTATATGCAGTATTTTTGGCAGGAAACTGTTCCTAAAGTTTTTGAAAGTTTGCCACAGATGCTTAAGATCAAGATCCCTCTGTATTTACAAAATGTTCTCCCTTTCTCCTCAAGCATGATGAATATATAGCCTTAAGCGTGAAGGATGAGTCGTCACAGCCGTTTATAACGACGATACTCTCTCTCTCTCTCTCTTCTTTTCTCTCTAGCATTTGTAGCAAGCTTCTTTACTTTGAAATAAACTTGAACGAATTGCGATAAAGTGGAATATATCGGATAAACAAGAGCTTTCTTTCTACTTTTCAAAAAGTTTGAAATACTTTTGATCTTTTGAAATGTCTCGCGTAATGAAAATGTCGTATAAAGCTTTTAGTGAAAGTACGCTTTGGCGTTCACTTTTGATTGAACAAAAAAACATAAAAAATTCGGCGATTTCAGCAGTTTTACCTATATTTTGGTATTTTACACTTGTTGGTGTTGGGAGTAAGGTGGGGGCTCGAGCGCAGTCACGGGGAAACTTGTCAAAAGCGGTGTCGATAAAGTAGATATTTTTCGGTATATTTGCCAGGGTTTCGACAGGTAAGTCGCTGGGTCTTCAAGCTTTGGGCTTTATTTTTCTTCAAAGATGTCGTGAATGACCCGTAGTCCGTAAAAAAATCCTTTTTCCGCTTTGATGATCGAGAATAAAGGAGAAATCACGAGTGAATGTTCTTTTTATTACGATAATGGCATTTTTTCCTTCACCTTTATTCCTCTCTCCCAGTTCTTTTTCTTCGGTCGTCGAGTTTGTACAAACTTCACTCTCGTATTTCATGCTTTTCTGGAAGATTTCTCTTGAGATACGAAAACATTATGGAATGAATATTCAGCTCCTAGCTCGTTACTTTTTTTCCATTCGCCTTCTCTTCAATAATTATTCCACCGTGCAAAAGAAAATATTCCTTTTTGTACTAAACTACATTATGTTGGTATGAAAATTGAAAAATAAAACAATTTCATCGAACGTACAAGCACATTGATATTAGATGATAAAAATATGAAAAACTTATGGAAAAAATATTTACGGAACTTTGTTTTCCTTTCGTATTTAACGGCTGACGAGGAGCCTTCGTTTAAGAGAATTTTTCGAAGTATGTGATTTTTTATGAATTTTTACAAATCGATGAAAAAGATTCAGGAAAATCCACGTGTATTCGGAAAAATGAACCGAGCTATTCGGTATGAAATAAAAATTCAGCTCTCTAAATTTCTCCCGAATTATTTTTTTTAACAATGTCCTCCAAACTTTTCTTATTTTTAGTAGCTGAATTCAATGTACCGCGAAATCTTTCTTCAATTGCTGAAAAAGGTGTGATACAATAATGCTATTTCGATTCAGAAATATATTGTATTTTACCGTTTATTTATTAATCACATCGCTCTTTGAATCTTGCCCAAATTACAATGAATTATTTTTCGCGAAAATATATCGCGGGGGTTTTTTTTCTTCTCAAATCACTGGAAGCATTTCATGGGAATTCTGACGTTGGATAGAAAAGACTGGACTGGTATTGCGACACCGGGTACGATGCACTTTCCCTCGTAACACATCTGAAACGAATTCGGTGCGTTTATTTCGATTGTTTTTCCTGTTCATTTGTTCGATCCCTCTTTTTTTCGATCCTCATGAGACACCTACCTTGTTGGGGCCGCACTTTAAACCATTCGGCGCATGTGCTCTCACTTTGTGTGCTCTGTAAGAATGTCCGCGGGTCGGCACTGCACAGTAAGTTCTTTTGCAATGAGGCCACCCACCGATTCGATTGAAATTCTGCAAGTATAAACAACAACAACTTTAATAATAATGACAATGGTAACAACTCTACCAACAGGCATAATAAAATCTGCTGTCACGTCAGGGCTTATTTTTACTCAATTATTGGAGCCAATAATTCGGTCCGATTTTTCATACGGAGTGCGATAAGAAAGAACGTTAGGAGACATTGTCGGAAGTACGAGATACCGGATGTGTCCAAATAATGAAAAAAAAAAAAAAAAAAAATTAAGTGAAAAAAAAACGCATCGCAATTTCCGGGAGAAAATGCACAAGCGGCGGATTTGCGATTTGCAGCGCTCAAATCAGCATATGAATGAAAAGAGTCATTATTTTCAACGAGTGTCACGTGACACCAGGTATAACGGAGCTTCGTAAAAATATGAGGGAAATTGCATGAAAATAGACGAATGGATAGCTCACCCAACATTCTCCGTAGTATCCTTTGGCTACGCATTGTCGGTGAAGACTCGAGGCCACTGTCGGCAACTTTAGCGTGCGAATAAAAAATGGAGTAAATTAAAAACATCGACCTTTTTTTTCCTTTTAAACGAACTATTACGTATATAATCGAGTTATGACAGATGGCTGTTAAAAAACAGATCAGACTTACGTCATACCGAAACTTCAAACTTGCTACGGTGGCCAGAGTCACCGATAACGCGAGGAGATAAAATATGGTGCGCGACATTTCCGCTGCAATGAAGGTGTACGTTACAGAAATTGAAAGATCATTTTGTGGATCAACATTGATTTCTCGATTTTTCGATTTAAAATGGAAAAATCCTTCGCAAAAAATCGCGACATCAACACGCATATCAACCATTTCGGGTATCCCTCACTGAATTTGCAACGAAATATGTTTCCTTTTTTTTTAATGATAGGCAGCTTTCACATAAATGAAATCGCAGATTCACCTTGTTCGTTGATTTTCCAATGAAGATTAAAGACGCACGAGAGTCGCACGAAAAATGCAGTTGAACAGTAAATGTGCGAAAGACTTGCTCGCTTCTTTATAATGAGAAACTTGAATGGAACGATTCTCTCGTGTCTGATTTAATGCACCCACTGAATGATGGGAAATTCGAAATACATGTGGGAGATTGACACCTTATGGAGTACATTCTACTATAGAACCCAATATATCCAACAAAATATCATTTTGCCTCTTTTTAAAACGTTCATTTTACTCGATCGTTCAACAGTGTGTTCAAAAATAAAATCGCAGGTTCACCTTGTTCGTTGATTTCCCAATGAAGATTAAAGACGCACGAGAGTCGCACGAAAAATGCAGTTGAACAGTAAATGTGTGAAAGACTTGCTCGCTTCTTTATAATGAGAAACTTGAATGGAACGATTCGTTCGTGTCTGATTTAATGCACCCACTGAATGATGGAAAATTCGAAATATATGTGGGAGATTGACACCTTATGGAGTACATTCTACTATAGAACCCAGTATATCCAACAAAATATCATTTTGCCTCTTTTTAAAACGATAATTTTGCTCGATTGTTCAACACGCGTGTTTTCGACCGAAAAAAAAGCTGAGACTAGATTCGAGGCTATAGAAACGTGGGTGTTCAGGTATGACCTATTAACGCAGTGCGATCAAATGGAGCGTTGATTACAGGCGGGGAAAATTATAACACCTCATCGTTATTTCGTTCGAGTGAATTATTTTGACTTTGTAACTGTAAACTCTTTTGATAATACTCAATACGTGAATTCGAGTGCCCAGATAAGAAAGCGTTCGATCGACGATACTGTCACTAGAGCTCGTTAGTGTACGCTAACGAGGAAT
Source organism: Heteropelma amictum (assembly GCA_959613375.1). NCBI lineage: Eukaryota > Metazoa > Arthropoda > Insecta > Hymenoptera > Ichneumonidae > Heteropelma > Heteropelma amictum. Next base: position 26,750,493 of record OY390722.1, on the reverse strand, counting down.
TCAGCCAAAGAATATTTATTGTTCACACGACACAGCCGAAGACAGTTTTTTCATTGATCCATTGAGAATATTTTTTCAACACGATTAATTTTATTCAAAATTTGAATAATATTGTCATTACAATGACGAATAGTCATTTTAATTACAAGTGAAAAAAGAGCGAATCTATTCAAGAAAACGAGAATACGGATAAACAGCGCCGTTGAATCACGCTGTGATCGTTGTACAAAAATCTTTTTATCTTCCAGATGTCATCGACCACGTGACAGTCTTTTCTCATGGAGTTCCGGCTTCGACAACTTCACGGGATTCATAAATTGGGGATTTCTGCTACTCGGCTTGGGTGGCTTCCGTCTTCTCCTCGAAAATTTCATCAAGTGAGTAATTGGAAACGAAAAAATGCATTAGTTCTACCAGCAGTACGATCAGTATTACCGAGAAACATTAAATACGCTTCGAAAGATGTAATACGTCTCTTAAAAATATTCGCGATTCGCAATTCGCGAATCCAAATTTCCAAAAGTTGCCATCTTTTTTCTTCGTCTTTTTCCATGGTTTCAAAATCTTTTAACTGTGAATAATGTAAAAACACTCGGAATTAAATTTCGAGTTAAATTGTCGGGTACTTTTTGATCGTCCGGAGCTCCGATGAGTTATTAACCGCTGATGAAGTTGAGCCAATTAAATCGAACCTCTTGATTCGCTTTTGAAAATTGATGCTGGGTCGATCCGTGCGATTAAATCGTACTCGATACGTTTCAACTCGAAAATTTTGCCTTCAACGTGAAAATGAATGAATTACATTAATTACATATAATTACGTTATATCCGGGCCTGAATAGACACATTTCTTTTTGGCTTTCTCTCGTTTTCGTCGTCCTCTCGACTCGTCGTTCTCGGGGATGATGGAGTTTGCGATTGAGGTGAATTCGAGACGAAGGAGGGTTATCCTCGACTACCGGAAACCAGTGTGAGCTTTATCCTCCGCTCTCCTCTTCCCTCCATTCCCCAAGAGAAGAGGCAAGGAAAATGAGAAAAGACCGTGCTTACGTGCCTGAAGCGCGTGTAAAAGCGGTCTATTTTCTCATAGACTGATTGCCTTTTGCAACAAACGTGTTCGTTCTCTAATGGACGTAGAGAAAAATGTATTGCCCCCAAATATAAATCAAGCATGGCTCGTAATAATAGCGACGCGTGATCCAAACGAAAACAAAAAGCAACATAATTGAATTTCACAAATTGGGAGGAAATAAAAAATCGAAAAAAATTCCATTGCTGAAAAAAATTAATCAAGTTCAATGAGAGGGGTTTCTTTGCTCGCAATGGTATAAAAAGATATTGCGAAAGTTTGCTCGATGAAATTGAAATGAAACCAATCGTACATTCGATAAATTTAGAATGGAAAGCCGAGGGTCCGAACCCTTCGACGATTGCAATTTTCAAACAGATAGAATATGACACCGACGGTTTTTAATCTTTACCTTTGTTCCTCCAATTTGTCAATTTACCCTCGTCCGACTCTCGTATCTATGTTTCAGGAGCTTCATCATCATTTCTCCGTTTCGTTCGTTAAAATCAATTTTTCGCACTCCACTTTCATCCCTTGATTTTCCACAGCGTTTTCTCGCGACACGATCGCTTTTATTTATCCACTCGTTCCGCCTTCGGAAACAATGAAAATTACACAACGAAGAGAAACAATGTAGAAATTCTGGATTTGTGATAATTGAATTCTACGGATATTTCCGAGATTCGCGAATAAGTCAGCGGAGTTTAGAAAAAATAATTGTTCGATTTAACAGAAAATTCTCATTCAATTTCCAATCGACACTTCGGATGCGAGATTATTATTACTATTTTTGTTATCAAAGGGAAGTCATTATTGTCGAATCAGGAGTAAAATCAACGAGAATGGAAATTCGGTAATTGCTTTTTTAGTTTTTTTTGCGAATTAAAACGAAACCAATGATTTTATTATCATTAATCACGATTCAATCATTAACCGGTGAAAAAATCTCGCTAGGTTCTTCCTTCCCACTATAATTTCCCTCGATTATCCTTAGAGTCATGAATAAATCTACCAACATTTTCTTCAGCCCTGTTAAATGTACTCTCGCTATTTCCTCTCTGCTGTCTCATTTGCATTTTTTTTTTTTCATATTTTATATCCTCCCAGACTTTTCTCTATCATTCGTTATTCCGCAGGGAAACTCCTTGTTTGCTGGTGTAACAAAAATTTATCGAGCTCGTTAAGTAAGTGTAAAAGTTTTGCCGGCTTTCATGAAAGAGGGGCAAAGGGGTGAATTTGACACGTTCGGCCTTCCGGTGATTGCCGACGTTTTTTAACATTGTTGCCACTGTGCAAGTGCGGTTTTCAAGGCGTTTGCCACTCAAGTACGAGGGACGAGGGCAAGTACTTTATCCTGGCCCTTGTAACATGTAACCGATTTAGGGGTTGAACATTTTACGTGGCGAGAATTTGCGAATAAGTCACGCGACATATCGGGTGAAAAAAATTGTCAGCCGAGTAACGGTAAAAATGGAAGGGAGCTGAGTTTTCATGGAATAAAAAAAAAATTTGAGTATGCATACTATATTTTTGTATTATAAATGAAAATTTGTATTGAATTAATGATGAAACGAATGGTGGTAGAGTACAAAATATAAATAATAAAATGCAATGATTTAATGATACTTTTTTTACGATTTTATAAATAACATGAAAAATACCCTTTTTTAAAAGGTAAAATACCTTTTTTTAAAAGGTATTTGACTAAAAAGATGAGTTTACGTGTAGTATTTTTGGTTTTGTACATACGAATATTTATAATATGTATAACCGTCAGATAGATATTATCGTCGAGTTTTCTATAATTCGATGATATTTCCGCAGGCGGAGAGCAATTTCAAAAAAATGTTCACTCACGTCACAAACTTTAACGTCTGATTCCCTCGCTGACTCTTGGGAACCTTCGCAGATTTTTTATTCCACTTTTTTCTAAAAGTTTTCCTCATTATATTCTTTCTCGCTCTCTTTCCATCAGTCGCAGGCATAGACGAAATTATGTTAATACGGAAAAAAAAAACACATCGCGAAAGTTAACGAAACATGTGGAATTTTTTTTAAACGCGGCAGTCGATCGATCGATCGCGCATAATTAATCGAGCGCAGTCTGTGTCGAGCTTGATGGAATTTCTTTTTCAGGGGATGAGGATGGGACATGGAGAAGGAAAGGTAACGGAGGTTGATGATGACGCTGGTCGGACGTCACGAACCAGAGTCGAGAGATAGCAGTAAAAAAAAAGGCTGAAAATCGGGACGCGAAAATGTCGAAAAGTAGACAGGATTATCGGGTATGAGACGAAACAGGCGGAGAAAGAGAGAGAGAGAATAGCGCCATCACGTGAAGGAATCTCGATCTCAATCGTGGATTAATCGAGCGTAATATCCGAGATGGAGACTTTAGCATATTTCTCACATTCCTCTCTTACCCTTCGTCCCTTATCAGTGCGGGGGATTAAAGTACATATAAATATAGATGGAAACGCGAAAATACAGTCAGCGGCGATTGTAATATTGCTCGGTTGAATACGAAATTTGGAGTATTTTGAAAAAAACGGAAAAAACCTTTCGACCAAATTTCATTACTCACCGATCGAAAGAAAAATGATCGCGATTGATTGTAAATTTATGAAAATGTTCGTTTTCGAAAAATTGTTAAGGATTTTAATTCGTCCTTCTCAAATCATATTTGCCAAGATTCGCTTTTTTCGATTTTTTTTTACATCGCTCAAAATTTCGAGTTCACCGTCAATTGCCACAGACTGTATGAAAACGTGTCTGAGACTGAATCGTGTGTTGCATGAAGGGCATTGGAAACATTTTTCGGAACGTTTTCCTGCCAGAAAAATATGCTATCGTAAACAGTTTAACCCTTACTTGCCACACTGGGGTAATAAAATACCCCAGGCTTTTTTTTCTTAATTTTAAGTACCTAATCGTTAGGTAAGGGGTCTATAGTGACATCTGTCAATTGTTGGAGAGTGTGACTAAATTTTAGGCCCAATAGCATTACGTTAACTGCAAGCAGGCGTCTAAAGTCGCGTGGGGTAGAAGACCACCCCAGTGTGGCAATCTTTTCTGAAAAACCTTTTGCTACACAATTTTTTTTCCTGTACTAACACATCAGACGAATATTCAGTTAAACTTTTAGCCAATTCCATCACGGAAAAAAAAAGTTATAAATTTTTTTGTAAAAATTGCCATTTTCCAACTTTTTTCAACTCTGACATTTTTTAAATATATTTAAATGAAATATTCGGCTTTATACCCTATGTTATCTTTCAGAGTAAGCTTTTCATATGTTCTAAAAAGATTTTCAAGGAAAAATAATCGAAAGTTTATATTTTATAACAGTTTTTGTCGCTGGGGTAGAATCTTACCCCAATGTGGCAAGTGCGTGATGTTACAGAAGTGTGGCAAGGAAGGGTTAATAGTGTTTAATCTGTCCATGTCATTCAGTGTCCTTCGCAACATGGACATAATACGATGATTCTTCCGGAAAATTCATGTACCAAAAATGTACTTTTATTTCTGTTGCATTTGCGTAAAACTGACTTTTCGCGCGTCCCATATTGTCCCACCGATCGTCAATCGGAAGCGTCATACGCTGACCTCGCTTTTTTTTCCGTGGAAGCGACGAGTCAGAGCAGAATTTCCACTGGCGCGAATCGTCAAGGGATGAAACGGTGGAGATTGAGAGAGAAATTGATCGATAAAGTTGTGCGGGAAAGGGAGAAGGGGAAAAGAGAAGAAACATGGAGAAAATGAAAGGGACAGGGAGAGCTTCGATTAATCGAACGACCGAAAAAAAAGTTGTTAGCGACAGCAAAGTTCGTCGATCGCGGAAAGAAAATAGTTCGGCGGATGCGGAGGGGAGAAACAACGATAGAAATGAAGGAAAAAGGGAGGGCAAGGGGTAAAAAGAATCGAAAGTTTGCCAGACTTTCATACCGATCTGGGTGCTTGATTCTTTTTTCTTAAAAAAAAAAAAAAAACTTCCAACAAACGTTCCAGTTCGTTGGTACGAAGGACAAAAGGGAGAGGATGGTTTCGTGATGCAGCGATAATTTATGCACTGAGCCACGTATTATTTCCGGACAATTTTTCCTTCGTCCATTTCCTTCTCGCGCTTCTCGCCCTTCGATCCTCCCTGAAATACTCCAAGATCTTTCGAACGATTTCACACATCCGGAATTAAGCATCTTTTTCTTCTTGCCATATTCATCCCTTGGCAATTTATCGGCGGTAGTTTGCATGTGCGATCGACGGATGGGAATGAGATTGCGTCTGGCGGGAAAATGCTCGAGGTATAAATTACAGCCGGGAAGATTACGAGGTTCGAACTGGGGATTGCATGTATTTTTCGGAGTAACGTCGATCCGTCGAAATTAATTAATGCGCGAAAGTAACTCGGACGCGTCATAAATCCATTTATTCCTTAATTTCATGCCCGACCGATCCCTGACTTTGCTACTTGGAACGATTCGTTTCCGTCACGAGTCGTTCCACGTAGGAGACGAACGGTCAAAAATTGAAAAAAAAACAACATTGCTTCCTCTCCGATTTTCTCTATTATTCACGACGTTTCGCGAGTGATCGTGCGCTAACTTTTTGTTTTTCGTCAATTAAGTTCGTTCATTTGAATTTCCGACAAATCGATTTTCATTTTATTCAGGAAAATATTCTTTATACATTTTAAAATTCGTTTGTCTTCAATTTAAAAAAAAATCATACAACGGATGAAAATGTTTTTAATTTGTTGGTGTTTAGACGTCAACTATCGTTTCGTTTGAAACATGAGAACACCTTCGTGAGGTCCGTTATACCTTGAAGTGGCCATCTTTCCCCTGGTCGTAAGGCGTCACAAACGCCTTCGTAGCAGATCTGAGACACATTCGATCTCCATTTAAAATTCGTCGGACACGTTTTTACGTTTTTCGTTCAAAGTTTTGACAATTTTGATATTCAGACATTTTGAGATACCGGAGATGCTGCGTTTTCTATCGATTATGGGTGAAATAAAAAAGCTGCACCAAAATGAAAAATTGGAGCAATTTGGATAAAAAAAAACTAATCACCAAATGTTTCGAAAAGTCTTGGTGCTGGAAATTTTGGGAATTTAAGTAATTACTAAATGCACAAAAACATTGCAAAAGTAAATAACTCACTCGATTACGCGGACCGCATCCTAGCCCATTCGGTGCTTTACCAATGAGAACAGATCTCCTTTTTAATTCTCGTGATGGACCAGTCGCGCACGCAAACTTGTCGCAGCGAGGCCATATGCCAATTTTGTACAGATTCTAAAAAATTTTCGTTGAAAATATTTGTGAACAAAGCAATCTTCGTTTCCGTCCACCAGATATTTTTCACTCATCACAGTGACCCGAAAAGAAAAAAGTTCTCGCGGATGTATATCGCAATACCAGATTGAGTAATTTTCTCGTTAAACTTTATTGGAAATCGACTTTTTCGTGTAATAATTAACATATCTTTGACCGAGAATGCGAAAAAAAACTCGTTCCAATATATTTCATTTTATACGCCGATACAAAAATAATTGGTGGTTTTTTTTCACCATTTTTCTGTAAAATGGTCGAATAAAATTGAAAAAATAAATCGATAATCATAAACGTGAATCGCCATAGCGAGCCTTACCACACATTCGCCCAAGTGGTACCGAATTTCACATTCTCTTTGAATGCTGTTGACCCTCGGAGGTAGCTTTCGAGTGAAAAAAAAGGACCATGTCCATTATGCTTCATTCTAGATTTCAGTCGTTTCATTTTTATTGACTTGTATGTTGCTCACCGTGCGGTCGAAATTCAAACAAGTAGCGATGGCAAGAGTCGCCGAAAACGCGAGAAACGCAAGCAGGATGCGAGACATGACGACTGCGGTATTAACGAAAATATGAATTAATTTAAAATCTCCGTCTCCGACGCAAACGACGAGTTTGCTATTTTGATTTTCAACAACGAAAAGCTCCGATCTTTTACTAGATTGATCAAAACGTGATTGATTCACGCAGAATTATTAATAATTAGGTCACTTTTTTTCGTTGAAACGAAAATTAATCAATCGCTAGCTGTGTGGGTGATTGCAGAACACGAAAATGACACACTCGCCGGAAACTCTTGAAACGCCTGTCCGTGGGATTTTCCTGTTTCTCGGGGCTTTGTGCTGCTCGGCTCGAACGTGGCTTGAACTTTGCGACGTCGATCTCCGATTGTCACCTCGGTCTTGGCGCATGTCGCTACCGCTACGTGTCGACGTAATTTCACGCTGATGCGAGGTATAATTGTGGCGATCGAAAAAAGAACCACCGACGATATCAAAATAATATCGTCGCTGGTTGTTAAACCCATTCGTCCGACAAATTGATTCCAACTATCGTTTCATGCTCAAACAAAATCGGTATTCGATTCTACTTTGTCCATTGGAGCCGATGTTTTTTTTCGTCAATAGAACTCATTTGAAATCATTCAAATACTAAACAATCATTTTCCACAAAACATTCGAACAGGGAACAACAAATTTTGCTTCGAGAGTCCTCGTCGATCGTCCAATTGAACATGGTTGAATCACGAAAAATTCGTGTCCGCGATTCATTTTTATTTTCAACAAAATATCAAAAGCCTTTGACGATCGTTGCCTCGAGTTGCCTTCGATAATACAATTGACGTTCCATCAATAATGCTAGCGTTTGCATTCGCACGAAATCAAAATACACAATTGATAATTACTGTACCCTACGTAATATCGGTAAACGTTTTACGTAAAAAGATCGAGTGTTTCGCGTAATTGGAAGCGAAAAAGAATGGGAAAAGAATAAATGACTCGTCTGACCATGTCGTCACGTTACTACTTACAGCCGTCAAACTTGTCTGACCATTATTCACCAGGCGTCGTGCGTTTCTAACTCCGTCGAGCTGCTCTCCGCTTATTTCAAGGGTTTCCTCCTCTCTCTTTCCTTCTGCTCTCAAGAGACTTGCCGTCTGTAAAACGGAGGGCTAGGCGCTTGAGTGCAAACCTGAAGAGTTTCGTGACGACGAGAGAGTAGACTCTCTACATGATACCCTAGCTAACTCGGGACGACTTTTCTCTCTCTCTCTCTCTTTCTCTCTCTCTTTATCCCTATTTCTCGACCTACCGTACTCTGTTTTTTCTTCTCCAAGCCGTTTTATATATCTCAGCGTTTCGAGACTCGCGCGCAGAGTGACGTTTATTATTTACCAAAGTCAGAAACGTGCGAGAGTAAGGCAGGTGAACAATGAGAAGCAAAAAGCAGAGATAAAAGCGCGAGAGAGAGTGAGAGCCATCCACTGATCTATTTTTTTTTTTTTCGTCTCTTGCACTTCCGGCTCTGTCACTCGACGCTAAACGAGTACACGAGAATACTGGACGGTGGTAGTCCGGCGTTTATCCTTCGTTCCGCGTCTCTCTACGCTCAAAGCGCGAATAGGAAAATGGGCTTGAACGTCGAGAAAATTATCGCAAAGTTTTACATTAATTTCATTCGGAATTGTTACTATTTTTATTGCCCAACCCACCACCGTACCTTTTGCATTATTATTCCTCAAGGTTTGTCGTGCTTTTATTTCGTTATTTTTCTTGTGCTATCGCCATCTTATTATTTTTGTATTTTTCTCACGATAATAATTCCTCTGTCGGTAGGTATGGCGTCAGGGTGGATCCCATTCAATGGTTCGCTTTTCTCAGCGGAAAGAACGACGGCGGAAACGAACATCCCTCGGTCATTCTAATTGCCTGTGAGTTTATTTTACCCTCTACTTCCGGTTCGCTAGTTTTATCGCAATCGTTATTATTATTTTTCTCGTCATGCTACGAAATATCCATCGAGAGACCTTGATAACGGAAACAACGTACTCGTGAACGATCTTTTTTCGCACGAAATAAAATAATGAGCAGAGTACGATAAATTTGCCGTCGCGACACTTTGGTAAATATGAATTTTAATCACGAATAATACCATCGCTATGCTCGATAAATTCGATTGTTCAATGCTTCCCTTGCCTCGTCCTCCGACGCATAGATTACCCTTCAGGGTGATTCACGACCACTTCGGACCCTGCATGAACATCCTCTCATCCAGGTTTCTTTTATTATCTAAACAAAATAAATATATTTCACTTGATTTACTTCCAAAGGAATTTTATTCTCATCCCAAAGAGGTCAAAACTTTGTCGAGTGAATTACACGATTAAGAGCCATCATATTTTACGACCTTTTTCTTTTCATCCCCCTCGCACCCTTCGCAGCTCATCCCACAACTTTCGCATACAAGTTTATCGATCCCGATGTATTTATAAATCGTCTGGTATCCCCTCTCCCCCTTCTAAGTCTAATGCAGACACGACAGTAAAGATTTTGCATCTGGATTACTTTCTGTCCGAAATTCTCTTGGAGCTGTATCATGATTTATTTTTGCATTTACCACAGTTCTAAATTTCCCTCGTGAAACGACTCGAATGTTGATCAAAATCGTACGAATTTATACTACTTATAGACGGAGGACGTGAGAAATAAATTATTCAACCGCATTACTGTCAAGAGAGTGGGCAATTTTTGCAAACAAAAATAAATTGATGAAATGCGGGCGATGACGATCCTCATGAACTTTCAATATTTTTTTAAACTTATCGTCATATCGATATGTTATTATCGATATATCGCGATAGGACGTCGCGTGAGCAAAGAAGCACGGATAAATTAAATCGGATCACAGAGACGAGTCTTTTATTCAAGATTGTACATTTTTTAACTTTTCATCGCACAGCCGAAAGGTTTTGAGCTCATCGTCCATACTTTTAGCATCGCGTGTCCCAATTTTACGACCGTTTGTCTCGCATAAACGCCGGGAGTAGCGGAACTAACGATACCGCCCTAACTACCGGGTGAATTCTGTAGAGATGCGAGCGAGGCGAAGTTACAGTCAAAGGGTGTACTTTTATTTATTTAATTTTTTTTTTTTTTTTTCATTTTCTTTTTTGTACTAACGAGAGACGAGCACAGAGGGCGCTAGAGAGGGAATAAAAAAAGGGAGAGAAATACGAGTTTATAAAGAGAGAGCTGGAGGGAGAGAGAGAGAGGACAAAGGGAGGAGAAGAGGCTCTAACAGGTAACTAGCCCGTGTTCGGGGCGCAGCCATTGACGATATTGGACTCTCTCCACTAACCGTCCACTTTTTATATGCATATACCCCTTTTTTTTCGCTATTGCTCTCCCATGCACGAATTGAGATTATACCTCACCATCCTGCCGGGGAACGAGCGCACACACCGTCGGAATTTTCAACTTTGAGGACTTTTTAATACCTTTTTTTTTTTTTTTCGAGCCCCTAGAGCGTGTGATGGCGGTACCGGCATATATAGGGAAACCCATAGGGCAGCTGAAAAAATACAAAGCGCGCGGAGAGCGATAAACAAAAGTGGAGAAAGGCCGGAGAGTAATCGGGGCTCGATGGCAATGCGGAAAAGTCCGCCCTTTTTTTCTCGTTCGGGCTTGGAAAGTATGCGAGCAATAGCGCTTCGACGAGTGCGGGAGCTTGGGGCGGCCGTATACCGGGAGGGTTGATAGCTGGTACGCCACGCACTGGCGGAACGTTAATTTCGCACTTTACGGCATGAACGCATTCGGCGATACTCGAGCGTGCTTGAATTGGGCAACGAACGGGATGAGCCCGGAGTGATCGAGTGGGACCGCGTAGACTCGTCATTTGTGCGCGGGGAAAAAAATCGTTTCCGCTCGTTTTCTCGCCCTCCAACTATCCACCCTCTATGGCTATTGTACGGTTTTTCCCCATCGAGCCATTGCCAGCCTTCTGCCGATCTCTTTATCTTCCCTCAATTTTTCTCGTCGATGCGATGAATTTTTTCAATCGTCCTCCAGGCTTCGAAATCAACGAGATGCGCTCCAAAATCGAATCTTATTATACCGACGAGCTGTCGCTCATTTTTGCGACTCGAGCTTCTTTATTATTATTATTATTATTACTGTACATTAATCGACGAAAATTTTAATAATGGTATAGCGATAATGATATCAACGATTTTCATTATCGTTGAATAATGCGAATTTATTCAATTGATAATTAGAGGAGAAAAAAAAAACGTTTATATTTCCCCCGGAAATTTCATTGTTTCGGGAGTATAAAAATTCGAATGCTCCTTCGGAATTCTCGTTCGCTGTAATTCTTTTCAGAATGATCGGCGGACCGTCCGGTGCTTGAAAAAGTTATCAGCTCGCTGGGGTAAATTATTGAATTTGCAAGTGCTCGTATACGTGCAAGCGCAAACACGTGTGGTACGATTCATATAACGTTTTCCATGCAAAAAAAAGAGGTGGTTTTTGATTTTGGGGAGGTTTCTTTTTTTTTTCAAAATCATCCGGCTGTTCGATTAATTTTCTTTTGCTATCAAACGGCGTTGTTTGTCGCTTTATTGTTTTTCATTGCAGGATTTAAACAATGTAGGAATCCGATTGTTTCAAGTACTCCTGGATATTCGTTGATTGAAAAAACCATCTTGGTAAAGTTCAATTTCGGAGCTATTGGGTTTTAAATTCGTTGTACATGGATCTCTGCGGGTGTAGGGGTTGATAGGGGTGAGGGGATGAAAGCATTGTGCCAGGAGAGAGTTTTATTACAGCTCCGTTCTTTTCTGTTTTCTCTCTCTCTCTCTCTTTCTCTCTCTCTCTTTCTCTCTCTCTCTTTCTCTCTCTGAGCATTTAATAGCAGCCACACGATGGCCATACGAGTTCGCACGTACGGGGGATTTTACCTTCAAAAAAATCCATTTATCAAGTAGTTTTAGCGAAATTAATGTCGTTCGATTTTCGAAATTTCCGCAAACATTTCAGCGATATTAGCGAATGCACATCGAGAAAATGTAGGTAGTGGAAAAAGTGGCTTTTGGAAATTTCCAATTGAAAAAGAAATCTTGAAAGAAAATCCCTTGCCTCAGTAAAATTGAACATTTTAGCGAATGTCGAACCAAATTGTCGAAAAGTTTCAATGTCGACGATTTTGCGAGATTTCGAAAGTAACGAGAGAGCAATAACCAATTTGTGAGTGGGTGCCCGATGCACGCGTACAAGGCCAATTTTGTCCATCATGATAATAATCAGCTGGACGTACCGCACTGTTTCTTTTTTTTTACAAAGGGAAACACAAAACACCTGATAGTCGGGACATTGACAAATTGCAATCTCTGCGCGAGAATTTACGAAAAAAAATTGTACAGCTGTATTTATCTTCCTATCTAGTAAAAAAAAAAAAAAAAAATGTTTCGCGAGAACAATGAAAGCTGCAGAAGCATATAATCAGCAATGGAACGCGCACTCGTGCACCGTTAGATCGTCGGATAGCAACACGAGGAAACGCGAGTGGAGAAGATTTTCTCATTTTTTTTTCGTTCATTCGTAAATCTCCATTCTATACAAAATTGAAATTGAAACGAATGACGAGATTCAACGCGATTCAAATTCATCCTCCGGATAATCATCATAGAGTTATTTTTTTTTTCAAATTATTATTTCTCACCTGCGCGAACGAAAAAAATTAATTAGAAAAGCTAAAAAGACTTTCGGGGGCATACTTCCGGTTTCGTCAAGGTAAAAAATACAACGGAGCTCGTACGAGCGCATCGACGGTTCTGAGAGTAGACTGCTTTTTTTCTGTGCAGGAACTTCAGCGTTTGACGTAATTTCACGCAAAGTTAGCTGCGCCTGATAACCGGAAATATGTTGAACTTATTGAACAACGACTCTCTGTACGTCCCCGACGTTTTTTTTTTTGCAAACAGCAAGAGATCATACGATTTTCGCAGCGCTATAAATTTAAGGCGTCTTTGTACATAAACGTCACAGAAGGGCGTTGGTTTTGCGCTTTCATGACGACGTGGAATTATGTAGCCGGGTAGATCTCGCTGCGGAGGAGCTCGTAAAAAGCAGTAGTTACGTTTTTCCTCTACGTTTCTTTTTCTCTTTCTGCCGTGAGCATGAATATTGTACGAGTCGCAATCTTCCGCATGAAATTTCGTAGACGGAGACGGGAAGGTAGAGAAAGGGTTAAAAAGATACGTGTACATATTAGAGTGGTTGAAAAAAAAGGAAAGGAATTTCCACCCCCGCTTGCTGAAAATTTACGGTTTTTCCATCAGAATGATCCTCTAATAAAAAACGATTTCACTGCACCCCCACAGTGGATCTGACACACTGAAGGCCACTTTTCTCACTCGACTATTGCGGCTTGTAGAACATTTTTGTACTCCTCTGTTTATCATTTTTTTTTTTATAATCAATCTGGTTTTTTGAATTATGGTTACTTTAACAATGCTCCTTATAAAGAAAAAGGAACAGCCTTCATTTCTATGCTTCAAATTACGTAATCCTCGTTTGATGAAAGGGTATCTGATGGGTTTAATGAATATTTAGTAGAAAATCGTAAATTAACGATCCTCGATGAAGGGTAGGGGACGGAGAGGGATGCTTCATTCATTTCCATTATATTTTCGCGATATAAAACGTGAAGCGGATTTTCGTGTTATCTGTATTGACCATTTTCGTCCCTGTCTACGTGTATTTTCCGTTGTTCGACTCCCATACCTCCCCTCTATAATTCTTCGGTGCGACATGGATTGGAGGAATTATTTAAACCCGTATAAAAGTCGAAAAGCCGGATTTTGATCGAAACGCTCGCATTTGTTTCCATTATTCTCGATCTGTCATAAAACAAAAAGCCCGGAATATTTTCCTGTCGTTCTTTCTCTTCCGCGAATAATAAAAATTTATTATTATTTTCTTCAAATTCATTTATTTAAAAACCTAATTCACAGCATATCGCATCACTTATCTTTTTAATGAAAAATTGATGGGATCCGGAAGTTGATCCTTGATCGAAAAAACAACGCGCGATCGTTGTCGTTTTATTCGTCCCCTGATTGGTCGGTGAACAAAGAATGGGTTTCGCGTGAAAATTCCGTTTACTCTCTGATGCGCGCTTTGATGGATAAAATTACGTAAAAATAAATAAAAAAAGAGCGACACGATTTATAAATGTACAATTATTATGAAACTCCGATCTCGTAAGCATTAATCAATTTTATCGCTTTCAGACTCTGCAGTACCTGTATCAATGTGTCTTCTCATCGAGAAAGGACTTTCGGTCGTAAGTAATAACAAAAAAAATTGATATTTTCAACGCAGGCTTTGGACCGCAACAATTTGAATTAAGGGACGTGTTTTTCCAGTCGTTGCTTTTTTTTAATATTCTTCAATAGCTTCGTATTTACGATACATATTATTTAAATGTCATACACGATCACATCACTACGTGATGTGATCATCTATGGATATTATCGTTACGATTATGGTTCTGTATTTCTTCCATCTACGAGCGAAACGAAACTACTTTCGCTTTACGATTCTCCTATCGCCATAAATATGGCCAATCGTTAAACACAGCTACGATAAAAGGAGAGAAAATAATAACAATACCATCGGTGAGTGGGAACGAATAAAACATTACGATAATCGAGGTCAGCTGCAACAGAAATCGCTGTAGTTCTTATTCATTCGTTGTGTAACCTATCGCCTTTTATTCGAGATGTTCCCCGTTGACGATTTTCCACTATTCGATATCGATATCCTCGTTTTATCTTTGTAATAAAATAATAATTTCCCTCCTCGAGTGATCGAGGTGCGAGCGAGAACGGTGACCTTTTTTTTATTCACAGAGACGACGATTGCAAACGCTGACTAACTTTGTTTCCTCTGAATCCAAATTCCTCCATTCACCACTACATGTTCAATGAAAACGGCTTATTATTTACAATCTTTTTTTTCGTAATCTCACGTGCAATTCCTTTGATATGGACTTTTTTTCATCTTCGGAGCGTAAAACACTCAAAGTGGCCGAAACGTTTGCTCGCGTGAGCCCTCATTTGACGTCGACTTTGACAATTCGGAAACTTTGATTTCTCGATTCGCGGGACTTTAAACTATAAATTTTTCAAAAAAAAATCACAACCCTCAATTGTTCTTCAGAGAATGATTCAAACACAAAAATGCCGAATTCCAAAGAAACGATAAGGTCCAAAAGATGGAAGCTTCCTCGTCGTTTGTATAAATTTGTCGACGTACTTTATTCGCTTTTCGTTTTTTTTCAAGTACGTCAAAGAATTATTCCTCTCCGATTCCCGATGAACGGAATTTCCTTTGTTTAAACGACACGTTTCTTCTCCCGGAGGTATCGCCTTTCTACTCGTCCACGAAGCCCTTTTAAGGTAGTTCTATCGTTTTATCGTTTTCTTAAGATTTTGTTGAAAATTTGAATACGTATTCTTTGATGTCATATATACGTGTGTAATAAATTTTGGAAGGTTTTACCACGTGGAAGTTGAGATATTTATTGGTAAAAGTCACAATTTTCGGTAGTCTCTCGTAAGAGCGCGTGTTAAAAGTTGCATTTTCATCAATGAATATCTTGGCTTCTACGTGGTGAAGCCTTCTAAAACTTTGCATACATTTTTATGCAACATCAAAGAAGATTTCTTGAGTTTTCCAAAAAAATCTTAAGAAAATTTTTTTCGCAATTTTTGTAATTATAGAGCAAGCACATATCACCTGGGATGACCGTGAATTTGGAGTATGCTGTTCTTTAGTCGATTTGCAACAACTTTTCTTATTTAACCGAAGCCCGCGAACCATTTTGTATGTGAGAAAAACTGCAAAACAATTTCTCGATTTGAATCTAACGATAGAACTACCTTAAACTATAAATTTTTCAAAAAAAATCACAACCCTCAATTGTTCTTCAGAGAATGATTCAAACACGAAAATGCCGAATTCCAAAGAAACGATAAGGTCCAAAAAGTGGAAGCTTCCTCGTCGTTTGTATAAATTTGTCGACGTACTTTATTCGCTTTTCGTTTTTTTTCAACTACGTCAAAGAATTATTCCTCTCCTTAAACGACACGTTTCTTCTCCCGGAGGTATCGCCTTTCTACTCGTCCACGAGGCCCTTTTAACGAAAATATCTTTTGGCTCTGCTGGTCACCGTCAAATCGCATATAATTGGGTCAAGCTCTCGGTAAATATTTGATGCGCACAAAGAGCCTTCGCGTCACGATGCACATGTGCGATTTTTTTTTTCAACGGACCGCACAATATACATCGAATATAGGAGATACATGGTCAGGGTATTGTCGCTTCGTGCTTTTGGTGAAGAAAAAAAACGCAACAAAACATGGCATCCCCAACCTGCCGGGAGCTTGTTGTTCGAGAGTGTGCGTTAGTTTCATCGTTCGTTTCGTTTCGTACCCTTCGTACGTGCACTGGAGAGTCAAGTTTCGCTATATCGGTTCCGCACACCGCCCCATCAGACCCTCCACATTGTGTGCACCATCGAAGTTGACGCTCGCAGGGTACCTTTCCAGGCACCCTGCAGGATCCAACAAAAACAACAAATATATACGTGGGTCTGTGCGAGAGAGAATTGTCATCGTCTACCGGCCGCGGAACTGAGCAGCGACTCTGCACTTTGTTTTCGCCTTTTTTCTTTGTTCACCGTCGAACAACGACCACGCACTTTTTACCCCAACACGTAACGAACCTCGAGGTAGGTCGTTGAACGAACGAAAATGGAAAAAGTCGCCGACTTTTTGCCTCTCGGTGAGGATGAATTGTATTTTTTCGCCTCTTTTATCGTCGAGGACGTTCACGCTGATGCGGATAATGCGAACGATCGAAAAAGCTGCTCCCTCCTGCCTTTTTTGTCCAACTCTGTGAGATATCCTCGATTTGCAATGAAAATTTCACGATCACCCGAGTCGATCTTTGAGCTTGCTTCGGACGTTTTGAATTCGTCTGAATCACTAGAGCAAATTTCTAACCGGCTGTCCCGTTCAAACATCGAGTATTCCGCACAAATACCGGAGTCACTGACGAGGGTTTGCGCATTTTGTTCGCAGGATATCATAGCTCATGGACCAGGAATGGCGTTTCACGTCGTAAACCTCATCGTTATGGTCCTGATGCCGATGGTGGTCATACACGTCAAAGATTCCGGCTTCAGCCTCAGTGAGTATATTTTCCATTCACCCCCAACGCGCTGTGCGAGTATCGCCGAAAATCAACCGTTTTAATATCCATCCTTGAGATACGCCGATTATTTTCCTTCGACCATCGCGCAGGGATACTCAAAAATCCTCGTTCCTCGATAAAAAATCCGGCGATTTGCGACCAATTACGAGGCAAATTATGATAAACGAAATTCAGTGGAAGCTGCGTCGAAAGGTGACCCTTTAATCTCAAGCCAGATTCATCCGAATCTTGTGATCTTGAAATTGCCATCGCGAGTTAATGAGGGGAGGCTGAAAGATTAAGGTAGTTCTATCGTTTTATCGTTTTCTCAAGATTTTGTTGAAAACTTGGATACATATTCTTCGATGTCATACGTTCGTGTGTAATAAATTTTAGAAGGTTTTACCACGTGCGAGTTGAGATATCTATCGGTAAAAACCACAATTTTCGGTAGTCTCTCGTAAGAGCGCGTGTTAAAAGTTGCATTTTCATCAATGAATATCTTGGCTCCTACGTGGTGAAGCCTTCTAAAACATTGCATAAATTTTTATGCAACATCAAAGAAGCTTTCTTCAGTTTTTCAAAAAAATCTTAAGAAACAAATTTTCGCAATTTTTGTAATTGTACAGCAAACACAGATTACCTAGCATGAGCTTGAATTTGGAGTATGCTGTTCTTCAGTCGATTTACAACAACTTTTCTTATTCAACTTGAGCCCGCAAACCATTCTGTATATGAGAAAAACTGAAAAACAATTTTTCGATGTAAATAAAACGATAGAACTACGTTAAGGTAGTTCTATCGTTTTATCGTTTTCTTAAGATTTTGTTGAAAATTTGAATACGTATTCTTTGATGTCATATATACGTGTGTAATAAATTTTGGAAGGTTTTACCACGTGGAAGTTGAGATATTTATCGGTAAAAACCACAATTTTCGGTAGTCTCTCGTAAGAGCGCGTGTTAAAAGTTGCATTTTCATCAATGAATATCTTGGCTTCTACGTGGTGAAGCCTTCTAAAACTTTGCATACATTTTTATGCAACATCGAAGAAGATTTCTTGAGTTTTCCAAAAAAATCTTAAGAAATTTTTTTCGCAATTTTTGTAATTATAGAGCAAGCACATATCACCTGGGATGACCGTGAATTTGGAGTATGCTGTTCTTTAGTCGAATTGCAACAACTTTTCTTATTTAACCGAAGCCCGCGAACCATTTTGTATGTGAGAAAAACTGCAAAACAATTTCTCGATTTGAATCTAACGATATAACTACCTTAAGCTCAAAATCAAACGAAAAACTCCATTTTCTCTTTTCCCTTCCACAAAAGACGATGGAAACACCCTCCAAGCGGGTATCCCTACGAATTAAATGTCAATAAAGCCCGCTTCAAGTCCGGATGGCATTCCGAGCGGTCAAGTTTTTAGGCTTTTTTTTCCGCATGAAATTTCTTTTCCGCTCCAGTTGCACCAGCATTGAACACCTCTGGAACACCCGGTATCGATAGCTCGCACGGTACTTTGCTTCGTTGCACTTTGAATCCGCCGTGCGAATGAGAGTGAGAGAGCGAGAGAAAGAGCTCCAGCGTAGAAGGGCAGGGGGGGGGTGAGATGCCGAGAGAGGTCCACCGTCCGGGACGTTTACGCGTCCGCGACGCGATTTGCCGCACACCCTCGACGTTTTCCCTATCCCACCGTGGAGCATTTGCAGAAGCGCGACCGGAGAAGAGGAACGGTCTGCGAATTCACCAGGGTGTAACTCGCGCCGAGTTGATGCGTGTGCGTGCTTATACGTCTCGGTATATCACACACACACACACACAGCATGTATACGTATATTTATAGAGATATACGTACATGTACACACGCGAAATGTGTCACTCGCGTTTACATGCAAATGCAATTACTTCGGTGTGCCTGGGCTGCCTAGTTCTATACTCTCTCGCGTCCGTTGACGATCCTCGCGCGCGAATACCGGGTGTACTTGATGCAGCGGTTATGAGAACGGCGGTGAAACGATTTTGGGGATCGCGTCGTTTGGGGTTTTGTCCAAAGTCATTGAAAAACTTTGGAATCGTCGAATATCGATGATGATTTTGATCAGAGTGATTTTCATCGATTTTCGAGACGAGTTTTTCTTCCCGATCGTTCGAAGATACGATTGGGTGTTTTTTTTTTATTTTCTGTGGATCGCCCTGTATATTCCGTATGCGCGTTCATTCATACACGAGCGAGAGAGCGGAGTGACGAGGCTCTCCTCTTTTTCCGTCTCTTTCTCTCTCTCTCTCTCTCTCTCTCTCTCTCTCTCTCTCTCTCTGTGTGTGATCCTGTGGACCATTCGCACGAGCGAATTTCCACGCTGCAGAATGATCGAGCGGCGCGTACACGTCGTCGCGAGTTTCGCGAGAGAAATGAAATGTTCTTCACTCTCCCCTGCTCTGTGGAGCTACGCCATCTACCAAGCCCCATTCCCGTTTGCCATCCCGCCTCAGTCGCGTTTATATGCGAAGCTCTCGCGCGTTCATGATTTTCGAGCTTTCGGTTGTTTCACCGTGAACATCCGGACATGGATGCCGAGAACAAACTAGGGAATGGAGGAAAAGGTGAGAACGAGGAAAATGTCATTCACCGAGAATGGTTTTGGGGTAAATCTACTGTGACACTGTGTGCAGGCAATCAGTAATCTCGTACTGTGCCGGGAGCCGCTGGAATAATATTCTCGTACGCGTTAATTTTTTAATTAAAATTGTTCCCGCTGGCAAACGCAAGGAAAAAATGCCCTTGATGTCGGATTTTCAGACGGGACGAAGCATGGGGCATATCGTGATGAGATAATGTGTAATATTTGTTTAATCATTAATTTTGATCATCCTCGTAAAAGACAAGTAATTACATTCATCCATTTCGCAATACCAGTAATTACATTCATTCGCGAACATATTATACATTTTTTTTATTCAAAATACTGATTTTTATAACGGAAAAATGTCATATCTTTGTTGAAAATATGTTCTTTCGTTTTCCGTCATGGAGTTGCTTATTTTTTTGATTTTATATGAAGCCATTCTATCCACCGATAAATAGCATGAATATTCCGAGGGTTGCAATAAAAAAATGCGATTTCAGCAGGGATGAAATGAATCGAGAAACTAAATAGGGAAGAAAACTTCGCGTCCATCCGAAATTCGCTCGTTTTACGCCTGGCTAAATTGGCATTGAAAGTCGAAAATTCAATTGTATTTCAAAACTCGTAAATTTCTCCCATCGGATCGCCGTTTTAGTGATAAAAATGATAAAAATCCGTCCGCCACAGACTCTCGCGATTTTTGTAGTAAAAAATGATTGACAGATCTGGCCTAGCCTAGCACTGTAGTGCATTATATACAATACGACATCTCGCGCGATATTTCGGCAACGTTGAACATGAAATAGCTTTTTCGAGTTTGCTTTTGACTGTGACATCTGTGTAAGCAAATGCCTTCGCGGTAACAAAAAAGAAGCTCCGCGAGGCACTTCGGCGAAAACGCATTTTGCACGAATGTACGTTCCGCGATGTCCTGAAAGTTTGGGAAACTCGGCGAGAAGGACCAGCGACTGCAGAGAGTGCTCGTGAAAAAGATCAGAAAGGCTCGACGACGGTGAACTATCACTTTAAAAATAGTGTCGGATATGGAGAGAAAATAAGAGTTTGGTTGAGAAAAAAACGACGAAGCATATGGAATGGATAAGTCATCGAAAGAGAGAAAAGAAGGAAGGAGAGAGGAGAGAGACAGACGCGGAGTATGGAGGATGTTTCTGAAAAGCATGAGTACATTTCCATTTCATCCCTTTTTCCGCCCTTCTACCTCGATACCCTCTGCACTAAGGCACTTTATCCCTGACTCTTCATCCTCGTCGAGGCTGCGCTGTCCTCGCATACGAGTTTAAACGTACAAAAGATCACAAGTGCACGAGAGAAAATCGTCTCTACGTTCACCTGCGAAAACGTTACCCGATCGTTAGTCATTTTTTCCAGCGACGTTTCTTTTTTTCCTTTCCTCGTTGAGGACGGAAAAAAAACATCGTACTCGTACGAGCCGCTTCTCCGTTCACGATTCAAAGTTGTCCGGAGGGAAGAGAGACGTAAGGACTCTGTAGTCCGAGGGACAAATTCGATCGCTCGAGTCGAAAACCTCGTAATCCGTTCTCCCTTGACCCCTTACTTTGTCACTGGATTCGAGGCAACAGTGTTATAACTTTTTTGTCCCACGGTCGTTTTTTTTTGCTCCAAGAATGTCCCATCGGTTTTTGTGTCATCAGACGTCAAGAGGGTCGCGTTACATCGGCCGAGGACGTTGAACAACAAAAGGGACGAAAAAAAATGCTCGACGCGTTTGTGAAATTCTATGCTTTGGCATAGAAACGTAAGAGGAGCGAAGAATGCCCGTATAACACAGCGTGTATTCCTCGATTTTTCTCCCTGCCTCTGTGCACCTCTTTGTGTCAATTTCGAGGCCTTTGGCACGTTGAATATTTAATGGCGGCCAAGAATGCGCGTGAACTCGTTCGACCGCAGCGCCCTCGGCGAAGATCGAAATTAACCAGGAAGAGGGAAGCAAACTGCGAATTCACACTGTCCACGAAATTTGCATTCTTGTTCCTCTTTATGAAAGTATCATCTTTGTCAGAGGAATTTACCATGTTTCGAATATCATCGAAGAGCATTGGGAAGCAACGCGCTCGCTTCAAGTTTTCTTTCTCTTTTTCGAGGCTATAAACGAGGCTTTTGTTTCACGATAAGTGACGGTACAATTCGGATATCCCTCGCGGGCCTTCCATCCTGTTGTGGGAAGGTTCGTGGTTGTATCTGCGTGGAAATCCCTCTCGGAACATCATTCACCTCCAAATGTATTTTCTCTGCTCCATGAGAGATTCTCCGATGGCTGCAAAGATTTCTTTTCGTTTTACAACGTTCTTCGCGTCATTTTCCCGGACAGGACAGGAAAAAACACTCGTATCGCGCTTAATCTTCACTTTGCGCGATCTGATCTCAACGATACTCAATGCGCGTATTTATCGTTAATTCTAATTAATTTAATCACGTACATTTCGGAGTAGAGCGAGTAGAGTCACGTGTCATTGACGACACGGTCGTGTCACGTGCTCCTTCATGCGAATATCGTTAGGAAAACTCCCGCAAACTGCGACAATGTGGTGTCTCTGGCATCGTCATTGCTGAGGAATGCAATAAAAGACCTCGAGTGCGTTCGTCCTCGTGAGAGGGTGCAGAGCTCTACGAGTGGCCACTTGGGCATCGTATTGTTGCTCTAGTTACGTCTGACGCCTCTGCAAAGGTGTACACACTTGGGACAATCGTCGAGTACGGAAACAAAGAGTGACAATTCACCCCCTTTTGACGCAACGATGATTTACCGTAAAACCCAGGACCTCGAAAAAGAGATTTTTTTCGTTCTTTCATCATCATGAACTCTCACGTTTTTCCATCGATCGAAAAGCTCTCGAATACGCCTCTACGCGAAACAAACGAGGTGAACTTTGAGCTTCGCAATTGTGAAGGTGAAACAGTACTCGGTTGCCAATCAAAATGTCATTCGAGACTGTTTGATTGAAGTTAGGTAAGGTAAGGTACGTTTGGGTCAAAGGTTTTTGCGTTATTCCACCGTGAAAGTTCGCAGGCATCGTTTTACGTTACACTGGGAAAAAACGCAGATAGTTTATCCATTCTGGTTCATCACGGACCTAAATAAAATCAGCGGGTTTCACCGCGGAAGATTGAACTGGACGCAAAGCGGTAGGGGAGAAAACACCGAAGGGTAAACAGAGAAAACCGCGGTCAATGCCGGTGCAGAGAAGTCTAAAGGGCTTCGTGGTCTGCGTTTAGACAAGGATACATATACTTTGGTCAATATTACGTAAAACTCATTCTGATCCTGTGGCTTTTGAAAATTGAATATACCACGGAATAGAGAAGCAGAGATCTAGAGGTAGCGCGCCGAGGAGAGCATAGAGGCAGGCGAAGAGGTAAGCTCTCTCGTTTTCTCGTATCACAGTGCCCGGAGTATTTTGTATTCCGTGCTGTTATGGTCCAATGTGTCGTGTACATGTACGTACATGTACGTGCAAATACTAATGGAGGACGAGCGAAGGGCGTGGACATGTAACTGCAAAAACACAGGAATCCAAAGTGGAGGGTTTTCCGTAGTGGAAGCTGGGGAGATATAAAGGCCCACGGATAGCGAGAAGTTATGCGTATACGCGATCATACATGTATAGATTATAGAGGGGAAGAGGAAGCTGGAAACAAGACATTTTACTGAGACCCATTTCACAGAGGCATAATACCATACCAGAAGAGTATGCGTGGTTTATTCACCGCTGGCCTCACTCTCATATCGTTTGTTCCCGAACCTCGCTCAACCGAGCCCAGAATTTAATCGCAATTTGGGTGAAGGAGAGCGCTGCTTTTCTTCGTGCCTCATTCGCAAACTATATGTATTTACTCTTCTTTCCAGGGTGAAGCGTTCATCATTCGTCGTATCAGCGGAATCCGACTCGTGAACGAGCTCTCGTGTGGGAATCTTTCTGCTCGAAGATTGGTTAAGAAATATTTCGGGTTTCTTTGTTTCTATCGTTCATGGAACTTGCTCTTATCACACGCTCCACTGTACCGTCCCTTTGACAGATCGGGCTGGTAGATTTGGAGATCTTGATCATAGTTCCACATCCATTATCGTGTTTTCTTCGTTATTTGTTAAAAGTAGGCTCGATCGAAGATAGGCCTTCTTAGCCTTGTGGCCTGCGGTGCAAATTGTTATTTATTTCAACGGCTGAAGCCAACGATGGTTATATCATTAATCGGCTAATGGCGTAATTTGGTCAACGATTGGGGCATAATGGTATTTTTCATGCTTGAAGACGTGAAAATGTACGTTTTGAGGGGTTAGAAAAATTCTATCTCGCGAACGAAGAAAAATGCCATTTTTCTTTTGTAATATGTTAATTGTGACGCCTTTTTTTGCAAAATGAAAGAAACATCGATTTTAAGACTCCGGAACTTGGTGTTTTCGACCGTTGTATACCTCGTTGGTACTCAAATTGGTTTTTTCGCGTTTTCACACCGAAATATTGAGTTTTCGACGGAAACTCGGTGTGTTTCGTGATCGGCGGAAAAAATTACATCGAATTAGGCTGTGAAATTACGTTTTTAAAGTCTACAAATTTTTGTCATTTTTTGCAAAAATGAGTTGGTCGACCGAAATGCTTACCATTTTTTTTCATGTAAAGGTAGACACTCCAACGTGTGCTCATTCTCTTTGCAATTGTTGAGGCTTCAAAATGCCGCTTGGTTCATGTAGATATCTTGATTTTTCGATTTTTGGCAGATTTTTGAAGCAGGACCATCGATTTCCGCCAATTTTCCCATACATACCCCTTTGCGTTTTTTTCGCTGATTTTCGACATCGATTTTGAAGGGGAAGGCATTTAGCTATCGGCATTTAACTTTCACCGTTTTTTAAGTCTACTCGAGAGCGTCTCAAAACCCCCCCAAAAAATGTATATAGCACAAATAGAACCATAGTTATGACCATTTGAAATTTCGACTTTTCGACGATTCTGGAAAAGTAGCCCAAAATGAGTCGAAATTTTTTTTTTCAATTTTCAAGCTTTCAGAAGCTTATCCGATCGGAAATTTTCCGCTGATTACGAAACACACCGAGTTTTCAGCGAAATCTCGAAATTTCAGTGCGAAAACGTCCATAGTCCCATAGAAAATAAAACGTCCCAGCAATTCGATCCCCACTGAACGTAATAGTTCAAGTACGTACATAAACCTCTCGATGCAACCTCGCAATGCAATGCCTTTAGCAAGCCAGTCAGCAGACATTTACCTACGTTATTCACCAATAAAAAAACTTCGTTCCTCGTGACACTGTCAAGCCCACGATGATAGCCACTGATTTCAGCCGATCATTTTTGCAAACCATAAATCAATTCGCCATTTTCATACGGCATAGCCATTATCGGTGCCTGAAGAGTCCTCTCGTATGCACGCTGAACTTTCCCCTTCTTTCGTCTTCGATTCCAGCACTCTCAGAGCCTGGGAGCAGGTTTTAGTTTGCCTCTCCTGGATGCATAAACGGAGCCGCAGAAAGAAATCAGGTATTAAAGGGAAAAACGTAAGAAATAAAAGAAAAAAGTTCCTTCCACGAGGCTGTACGAAAGGTCGGGGGCAAAAGTGAGAAAACGAGATTGGGAAAAAAATAACCAGTAGAGTCGGAGCCAATTCCCGCGACTTCAAACGACAGCGTGCTCGGCGTAGCGTGAAATGTCGCACGGGGCCGGTCGTTGCTTGGAGCGAAAAGGCGCGTGGATGCTTTAAAGACGGTTGTGAGAACGGGAACGTTGCTGCAAGTGGGCACAAGCTTGTACTTTTCATGCAGCATGATGTGAAAGAGTCCTACACGTTGGTGGCCTTGCTATCGCGATGCTTAACAACTTCAACGTCCTTGTTGAACGCTATTTGCGTTGTAAGGAAGCAAGGAGCCCATGTAGAACTGCTGCACGAAAGTTTTTCCGCCACCTGAATTCTCATCCATACACGATGCGCTTGCTTAACCGTGTGAGTCATCCAACACCATTCTGACGTACACTGATTCGTGGATTGGTCGATACAGAATGGGCGGGAGACTCCCTATAAGAACGTATTTACATATGCAACGACTGGGACGACGAACAAAAGTATAGCAAGGAGAGATGGGCAAGACCTAAGAGTCTGCAGGCAAGCCAGGCCCGTTAGGCTAACCAGCTCGTTCCAAGGATCATCTTCCTTTGCCTTTCCCCACCGACTAGCCAGGGTAAAGCGAGACGAGCCGTTGGATCTTGCACACACTGCGATTTCCGACTTCGCCATCGGCAAATGCAGGCACGCCTTGTACCCTCGGCCTACACAGTTTCCATTTGCACCGAATAATCCTCCCGGGATTAGGACAGGGAAATTGGTTCTGCCGTAGAAACTAACGCGAAACAGTAGGCTTCTTTTTACATCGTTGATGAAGGTCTAAACGTGCGTCAGAGTTTGTTCGCAGCACGAAAACAAAAAGTGGTCCATGGAGAATACGAGCAAGAGCTCAGAGGCGGAAACTAAGTTGGAGCGCGAGATGGCGAACGAGCTTTTGACTGGAGAAAAAAGAAAGATGGCGCAGTTTTGAATGAGAAGCTCTCGCGACGGTGAAATCAAGGGATGCGTTGTGTATCTTCAGAATCGTATTTTCATCCTCCGCAAACCAAGTTCCCCCGAGCTTTGCTTCGTGCCGGATCTTCGGTTTCCGCGATTAAAATATATGCAACGAGCTTCCCGGTGAGTACGGAAGCTGCGCTGCGGATACATATGTAAATACGACTTATTGTTATATGCGTTATTTACATAGAGATTATATGTCTGGTTACTGGCGCATGTGCCATTGGCTGGTTGCGGCGGCATACGACCACGTACGTGAAATTTCTTCCTCGGGGCACAGGAGAAATTTCAATAGTTGTTGCGCCATTCGCGCGTGCCGGAAAATCATCCCTCGCGGTTTACCTTGGTAAACCCCCCCCTCTCCTATTCTTCGCTCTACCCAGGGATGGGTAATTCGGGTGAGACACGAAAAATAATTAACAAACGACTGGAATGACTTTCGGAAAAAAAAACCCACCAGGCAAAACGGTGATAAAAGTCATGAAATTTGTTGGAAACTTGAGATTCGCGAGAATTTGGGTCCCAATTAAACGAAGGGGTGTGTACAACTGAACAAATACAGATATCCGTTGAACGCATCGCTTGAATCGAATGCCGAAGATCTGACCAGGTCACACCCAAGACCGTACGAAAATTCATTTGCTTCCTTGAGTACAAACTCCTCGGAATTCTTGAAATTTCTGAAACTGTTACGGCTGACCCGGAGAATTTGATTTAACATTCGGAAACCTCGTGAAACAATTCGCCGGGTCCTCGCATGCTGCTGTAGAGTCTAGGACAGAAGACATTGCGGGTGCGAAAGGGTGACGGAGATCCCACACGTGTTTCCCCACAATGCTTCATCGTACGTACGCCTTCCAAGCATTTGAATCCTCTCTCACACCACCTTCGAGTGTGAACATCGAGTGAATTCAGAATGGACTTTCAACCCCGTGGTCGAGATGTAGACACAACGCCACCTATACCCATCGGCTTTAGTCGGAGGGTGACATCACGATTCGGACTCGAATACCGCGTCTAAGGTGCGCTACCGTCGACCATCCTTCTGTATGTTCCTTACTGCACTAGGTTCCATTCAGAGCTTGAAGGAACTGTGAATATCACGCCGAGTGCAAGATTGACTCGGTCAATCGACTGAGCTTGTTTGATATGTGCTTGAAATCTGCCTTTTGCCGACGCGTCAGGAACCCCGTTCGGGTTTGATTTCGAATTTTGCTAGATCTTGATTGGCGGCTATTCCATCCCCGCCTGAATGGAGAGTGACCTTCATTTTTTTGTCCGTATAAAGAATACCCGGCCTTTAAACCGTTACGTATGAATACAATTCCGTTCGCAGTTTCACTGGCAATAAAATCTTCCACCGAAATCGCCCGTCCAAGACATCGAGCAAGATCGCCCATACTGGACGAATTATTACACTTGTCTGGTGCTTTTACGCCCGACGTGTTTATCGAGTCCCCCTTATTCCCTGGCGAGCTGAACGGACACGAATACCGCGTCTAAGGTGCGGTACCGTCGACCATCCTTCTGTATGTTCCTTACTGCACTAGGTTCCATTCAGAGCTTGAAGGAACTGTGAATATCACGCTCAGTGCAAGATTGACTCGGTCAATCGACTGAGCTTGTTTGATATGTGCTTGAAATCTGCCTTTTGCCGACGCGTCATGAACCCCGTTCGGGTTTGATTTTGAATTTTGCTAGGTCTTGATTGGCGGCTATTCCATCCCCGCCGGAATGGAGAGTGACCTTCATTTTTTTGTCCGTATAAAGAATACCCGGCCTTTAAACCGTTACGTATGAATACAATTCCGTTCGCAGCTTCACTGGCAATAAACTCTTCCACCGAAATCGCCCGTCCAAGACATCGAGCAAGATCGCCCATACTGGACGAATTATTACACTTGTCTGGTGCTTTTACGCCCGACGTGTTTATCGAGTCCCCCTTATTCCCTGGCGAGCTGAACGGACACGAATACCGCGTCTAAGGTGCGGTACCGTCGACCATCCTTCTGTATGTTCCTTACTGCACTAGGTTCCATTCAGAGCTTGAAGGAACTGTGAATATCACGCTGAGTGCAAGATTGACTCGGTCAATCGACAGAGCTTGTTTGATATGTGCTTGAAACCTGCCTTTTGCCGACGCGTCATGAACCCCGTTCGGGTTTGATTTCGAATTTTGCTAGATCTTGATTGGCGGCTATTCCATCCCCGCCGGAATGGAGAGTGACCTTCATTTTTTTGTCCGTATAAAGAATACCCGGCCTTTAAACCGTTACGTATGAATACAATTCCGTTCGCAGCTTCACTGGCAATAAAATCTTCCACCGAAATCGCCCGTCCAAGACATCGAGCAAGATCGCCCATACTGGACGAATTATTACACTTGTCTGGTGCTTTTACGCCCGACGTGTTTATCGAGTCCCCCTTATTCCCTGGCGAGCTGAACGGACACGAATACCGCGTCTAAGGTGCGGTACCGTCGACCATCCTTCTGTATGTTCCTTACTGCACTAGGTTCCATTCAGAGCTTGAAGGAACTGTGAATATCACGCTCAGTGCAAGATTGACTCGGTCAATCGACTGAGCTTGTTTGATATGTGCTTGAAATCTGCCTTTTGCCGACGCGTCAGGAACCCCGTTCGGGTTTGATTTCGAATTTTGCTAGATCTTGATTGGCGGCTATTCCATCCCCGCCGGAATGGAGAGTGACCTTCATTTTTTTGTCCGTATAAAGAATACCCGGCCTTTAAACCGTTACGTATGAATACAATTCCGTTCGCAGCTTCACTGGCAATAAAATCTTCCACCGAAATCGCCCGTCCAAGACATCGAGCAAGATCGCTCATACTGGACGAATTATTACACTTGTCTGGTGCTTTTACGCCCGACGTGTTTATCGAGTCCCCCTTATTCCCTGGCGAGCAATACAACCCACAACCGCGTTGAAAAGTTGCGAGAGAGTATACGAGCGTTTGGGGACTGAATCATCCTAGCGAATTATGTCCGTGGTCTTTTGCCAAAAAAGGGAGGCACCCAAAGTCCGGGGAATCGGATTCGCGAGATGCGGATTTGTGTGATATCGGACGATGTACAAGTGTACGAGAAAACCGCTTGAAATCACGGTGATTACATCGCGTTGCCAGCAGAGTTCGGTGCCAAGATCACGTTGGTGAGCCTTCCACGTTGCGAGGCTCCAGCGACTGGATGATTCTCAATGTCTAAGAGTTATCCTCTCGCAACTTCTTTCTTCCTGCCACTTATAGGACGGACTCTTTGCACACTTTGATCGTTATGAAGTTATCGCTTCGTTTAGCTCAATTTTTCGCTGTTTTTTTTGTCCCCAAACCAGACACGCCATTCTACACCACACAAATCGGAAATTACTCGAGACAAAGGAGATTCGCACAGCCCGATGTACCTACGGAGATAACCGTCGTCATGCAGCTCCAGCAAGAACCTCAGCTGGGTTGCTCTATGCTCGGGTCTCGCTTTCTCGTTCTTTGTCATTTGAACTCTTCTTCCCGTCGTTTTCACACTAATATTGTACACATACCTCTCCTACGTTGTACATGTATATAATATACGCATATATTATATGTATTATATACACATACATGTATATGTATAACAGTGTCGTTTCTTTGCCTGCAAAGGCATTATACTTTTATCGCTGTTTTGCAAGACGACTCGGATGCTTGGAATAAATTGTCGCATTGGCTCACAATGCATCGGAGGGCCATTTTGAACATTTTTCTTTATTACTTGGTATAATAATGATAAAAAATAGTGCGCGCGAGGATCAAGCTGTCTAGACGCGCGTAATTTTTTTCCTTCGTTTCTTTGATATCCTTATCGGTCGTCGCAGCTGCAATGCTCGAAGGATGATAGTATTTTGCAATTCTTTGAAGCGACGTCATTTCATGCGAGAGAAATGCGCTGAAAATTCCCTGAGAATCGCAACCTCTGCATCAGTCAGGGCGGATTTCGTACATCACATAAACCTTACAATGATTTTGTAGCTTTTTTTCAGGACCATATTTTTCTTCAGTCGTCAGCAATCGGGGATATTTTCTGAAATTTCACATTGCTTTAATTTCATAAAATCTTGTTTTCGTGTGATAATTTTTAAGGGTACAAGACGAGTTTAACGTCAATCATATCTGTTATCTGTTCGTGTCATTCTGTCTCTCAAGGCTGAAACATCCTCGAGCTTAGAAGAGTCCGGTTAAACTTGCACCCGCTTAATGCCAACTAGTCGGTTAACTGTCACGTCAACTTAGAGGTGAACACGCGACCGAAGAGAAATTCCTGCTTCCGAAAACCCAACTCACCATCAGCAGGGTGATTTTCACCCTAATTGTATACGTCGCCAGTATCCTCGCTGTTTATACCCCCAAATTAACATCGTAACTAATCATGAATTTCCCTTTTACAGTTTCAACAAATAACTCGGTCGATTATTTTATGATAATATTATATACACTCCCACTGTTATATAATTTCTCAAGTACGGAATTTCCTATTTCATCAAGATCGTAGATTGCCACTTTGAAAGATTAGCTCAATTGATCAAACGGTGTTAACCAAATTAATGTCCATTACTGTAATTCAAATCTTCCTGCGGTATTCATTATTTTCAACGATATTCCAATCGATTTTCATCACAGAAATTATTAACGCGCCCTGCTTTTCCCGAGGACAATCAGGAATTTTAATGTATCATCGAATAATCGATTCTACATGAACTTCCAAACTTTTATTGTTCGATAAACCATTAATACTTTTATCCAGTTACGATAATTCCAATTTTCATTCTATTGCTTATAATATCCATGTTAATATTGTTATTATTATTTTTATCGTACAATAATAATGAAAATAATCGAAAAGACAACAAAGGACAAAAAGATCGACATGACGTTTTATTTTTCTGCGTTTTCGATCGAAAAATCCATCAAAATCGAGGATGGAGCTGGATTGAATCGAGGGTGTAGGTGATAGTAGATGAGAAAAGTCTGTTCACGAGCGAGAAGATATTGATGTACCAGGTGTGAGGAGCATTGTCATCCACCTTGGTTTTTCTTCTATCGCGTTGAAGAACGATCGCGTCGGGGATATTGTGAGGAAAAAAAGAAGCGCCATCTCGAACTTGCCGATGCGATGCTACATCAGTTTGGATCTCCGTTTTCTTAATGGAAAAAAATATGGGCGCGTGAGAACGCGAGTGATGGAGATTCTTTTTTCCTCGACTAGTCTATAACGAGTATAGAGAGTAACAATTTGACTGATCCGATTTGTCATATCTTATTGCTGTTTTTTAATATTTTTCGGGATATTTATTTAAAAAAACGTAACACTCCGAGCTTGATGGACTTTTGATTTTTCATACAGCCGCGAAAAATATTTCTAAAGGTTCAAAAGACCTATGCGGGAAAAGAGAATGTTCGAAAAAAGGGGCTATTCGTGAGTTCTCGCGATCGTGCTGCGTTTTTTCACGATGAATACAGAAGAGCATCGGAGCTTTCGCTTCCCCTTTTCCCCATCCAATGGCGTATAATTTTTTTCCCTCGCGTAGCGAGACGCGCTGACTGGTCGAGATAAAACGTGACTCGTTGATAATTCCAAGAGTGAAGGCAAGCAGGCTATACCCGGATAGATTTGTCCGAGCTTTACTCAGCCCCCTGGTTGCATTGTACGTTTTGGTCACGACATCGCGCAATTAGACCACGTTTCCGTGGTCACACGAATCCGCGAACATGACTACCCACGTCCCTCGGAATTCTTCGTACATTACATAAGCCTCGTGCGTGGGAAAAAAGGCATTTTTCCGTTTTTCTCTTATCTTTTTATTTTCACCGCAATTTTTTATTATTTACACGCTGAAATAATTGCCTTGTACACATAGACGTGTGTACTCTATTCATTCTTGCTCGTTAAACTGAACGAGACAACAAATTATTCTCATTTTCAAACAGCACATGTTTTATAAATATTTATATCGAAAAAAAAGTGATATATATAAACTCTAAATTTTGATTTCTCGTGTACTCAATATTTCATTAAATGTGAACCGGACTTAGCAACATTTTCCATTTTATTTGCATCATTGGATTATATTTTTATGATGATAATGTATTTTCGCAAGTTTACTTATTTTTATCACGTTTTTTTTCGTTACATACATGCGTTTGTGCGATTTA
Organism: Heteropelma amictum; assembly: GCA_959613375.1. NCBI lineage: Eukaryota > Metazoa > Arthropoda > Insecta > Hymenoptera > Ichneumonidae > Heteropelma > Heteropelma amictum. Next base: position 26,717,890 of record OY390722.1, on the reverse strand, counting down.
CACATGGAGTGCATATTTAATTACGGGATTTTGATGCAACTTGATAATTTTTTTTCATAAACACATGTACACGTACAGAGTATCTTTGGCAAGGTTTTCCATGGGGAGCAACGGGTATACTATATCGATTCACGTACTCTTTCGTTTCGTGCATTGCAGTTGGTGCGATATACGTATGCATGCTGTACGCCACTCTTTTTCTAAAGCTGTGGTCCTACGTGCAGGTGAACATGTGGTGTCGAATCAGCAAGAAAAGGAATTCAACGAGCCAGGGTAGAATGAGGAGGCAAACAATGTCGTACAACAATCTCCAATGTGAGTATGAACAAACAAATAAATAAGACAATAACGAAAATTAGGAATACATTTTTTTCAGTCCTGAATAAATCAGCGTGCATTCCGAAAAACGGCAAAGTGTCGCGGACAAGATGAAATTTTATTTTCTCGACCGTATGGTCTAGGATAATTTTTTATTTCGAATCATGACGCCGTACGTTCCCTCGAATAAACCTTCCAGAAAAACGTCTCTTCGAACTCTGTGTTCAACTTTGTTAAGGGCTTAGTTAAAGGCCACACAGGAAAGAGAAATGTGTATGCACCCATATAAATGTACCTAAACATCGAAAAATCTCGGATTGTCTTTTTTTCCGTGACCAATCGCGTCACGACAATTATTCACAGTGCGTTCTATTGTCAAAAATGTGCTCTAGATCTCGAGAGCCAGGCATTCACGCGGTGAATGATAAAACCCCGATAAAATCGGAAAAAGATTGCACCTTTTGGTTTGTTCGGAGTTTGAGAAAAATTGGAAACAGGAATAGCGGCGTGTTGGACGCTTTTTGCTCCGTCCGGAGCTGCGACCCCCGCACAGACCGGTTATGCAGTATTGAAGATAAAAACACGGTGTTTTCTTTTTGTTTTCGCAAGTAGGAGGAACGTCGAATTTACCGTCCATAATATCGATACATGCTGAAAATCGTCTGCTTTCATCCAACCCTGGCCATGTTCGTACATGAATAGAGAGAAAGGGGTTGGGCGTTGAGGCAAGGGGGGAGGGTCAAGGGGTGAACATGCATGAAGGATGAGCGACTGGGGAAGGTTTGTCGGGAGCACGGGGGATGGGAGAAGAGAAAAGCGGAATAATTTCCACCCAATTTAAACTCTCGATC